>OY821521.1:188536574-189219074 GCA_963682025.1 Cordilura impudica
ATGAAAGGACTAAATAATAGAGTTAAAATTTTCAATAACCTTGGATACGTGCAATTGTTCAGAGCTGTTCATTTAAGTAAGTGCAAATATTTACTCGTTAAATAAATTTAAAAAAATTGTTTTTATAAATTTTCCAGTAAGAACATCTAATTTCGGAATATACAATTATATTGTTATCATAATTTTGGATAACAAATCTCAAAATGGACGATTTATTCAAACTTCAGATGGCACAGACGTTCTTCTACACACGGAAATCTTAACACTTATACAAAGTAATGAAACATTACAGATGAAGCCACGTTTGTTTGTGATCCAAAAATTACTCGATTGTAAAGCTTTCGACGATGCCGGTGCCAAAGAAGCTTCAGTTAAAGTTAAAAGACGTACTGACCAAATACTTTCCCATCCTTACTTTGCTGAAATAGACACTCTTTACCAAGGTTTGACTATAACAATTAATGCTCAAGAATATAGCTGCAACTTTCAAGCCAGTCCATTTATTGATACATTTTGTAATGAATTCAAAACCAATGCTACGACAATGCCAATCGATAAAATTCACAGTAAAATTGTGCAAGAAATTAAAACAAATAAAAACTATGAGTAAGTAAACTTTGGGGCGGAAAAAAATATTACTAGCCTTAATATATATACATATATGTATATATATAACCATATAACGGTTACTTTTTCTTAAAAAAGGGCCGTTTTCTAAAAAGGTACGTTTTATTAAGAACTTTTTTTAATATTATCTTTTCTTAAAAAAAATAACTTTTTTAAAAAAGTACCTTTTTCTCAAAAATGTGCCTTTCCTTTATATACTTTCTTACAAAATAACCCTTTCTAAAGAAGTACAATTTCTTAAAAAATTTCCTTTTTTCATTAGTACCTTTTCTTAAAGAAAAATTGCATTTTCTTAAAAAATTTACTTACAAAAGTATCTTTTCTGAAAAAATTACATTATACTAAAAAAAATAGTTTTTCTTAAAAATCGAAGCTTTCTTAAAAAAGTATCTTATTAAAAAAAAGTACTTTTTCTGAAAAAATACATTTTTTACGAAGTACCTCTTCTTAAAAAAGTAACTTTTCTTTTAATGTCTTTTCCTTAAAAAGTAACTTTTCTTAAAAAAAATATCTTTTCTAAAAAACTAAAAAAAGTACACTTTCCTATAAAAGTACGTCTTCTTAAAAAAGTAATTCTTGTTAAAAATTTCCATTTTCTTAAAAAAGTACCGTTTGTTATAAAAGTACGTTTTCTTAAAAAAGTACCTTTTCTTAAAAAAAAAATTTTTTTTCTTTTTATTAAAAATTTCCTTTTCTCCAAAACAAATTACCTTTTCCTAAAAAACTATATATAAAAAAACTGCTCTTTCCCTAAATGTACCTTTTCTTAAAAATGTATCTTTTCTCGAAAAATACCTTTTTTAAAAAAGCACACACAAAGTACCTTTTCTTAAAAAAGGACATTTTGTTTAGGAAGTACTTTTCTTAAAAAGTACCTTTTCTCAAAAAAAAAAAATACCTTTTCTTAAAAAATTCGTTTTCTTAAAGTAAATTTTATTTCGAATTTTCCTTTTTTCAAAAAATTACCTTTTTAAACTCTTTTTTCTTTTGAAAAGGCTCTTTTTCTTAAAAATAAACTTTTCTTAAAAAAGTCGTTTTCTTAAAAAAGTCGATTTCTTAAAACAGTAGTTTTTTTTTAATATTCCTTTTCTCAAAAAATTACCTTTTTTAAAAACTAACTGTTCTCAAAAAATTACTCTTATAGAAGTGCATTTTGTTAAAAAATTACTTCTTTCAAAAAATTTAAATTGTCTTAAAAAGTACCTTTTCTTAAAAAAGTACCCTTATAAAAGTACCTTTTCTTAAAACTGACCTTTTCTTAAAAAAGCATCTTATCTTAAAAAAGTACATTTTTTTAAAGAAGTACCCTCAGATAAAAAAGCATTTTCTTCAAAGTTCCCTTTCTTATCAAAGTACATTTTCTACCTTTTTTAAAAACTAACTGTTCTCAGAAAAGTACTCTTATAGAAGTGCGTTTTGTTAAAAAAATTACCTCTTTTTCTTAAAAAAGTACCTATACCTAAAAGCGTACCATTTCTTAATAAAGTTTATTTTCTTAAAAAATTGCCTTTTCTTAAGAAAGACAATTTCCTTTAAACAAAACCTATCACAAAAAAGTACCTTTTTATAAAAACGTACTATTTCTTAAAAAAATTGGCTTTTCCTTAAAAAGTACCTTTTCGTAAAAAAGTCCATTTTCTGAAAGATGTAATTTTATTTAAATTTACCATTTAAAAACGTGACATTTCTTACAAAAGCTCCGTTTTTACAAAAGTACCTTTTCGTAAAAAATACCTTTTCTGAAAGAAGTTCTTTTTTTAATTTGCCTTTTCTTATAAAAGAAAATTTTCTTAAAAAAGTGAATTTTCTTGAAAAAAAAAACTACTTTTTACCGTTTGTAAAAAAAATTATTTTTAGTCAAAATATAGTAATTATGTTAAGTAATTTAGCAACAACATTAATGAATTTTAATATCTACATAATTAAAATTTTTTTTTCTAATTTCAGCATTGTCATTCAATTTGGAACTAACCAAACAAACTACAAAAACTTAATATTTGGTATCGCTTTAAGTTCAGATGAATTGAGAGACTTTTTTTTGAAATTTTAAAATCATACCAGATCTAAAGTAAAACCTTAAAAAAATAAGTTTAACAATATTAAGCAGTGAAAATAAAAATCAATATTACAGTATGAAGTAACGAATTTTTTTTACTAAATTTTGAATTGAAGTTTCGATGCTGCTCTCAAAAGTGTATTTTATGATTTTAAAAACTATTTTGTATCATCTTCATAACTCATTAGTTAAAACTAGCAGATTCCAGCGCTCGAAATACGAGTGCAATTTCTAGGCGGCTTTATTTTTCAACTTAGCCAATTCACAAACCAACACTTTTACGGTTTATTATTATTGTGAATAAAGATAACAAACTCATTAACAAACACATTAATAAATTTAATAAAACACACATAGCATATTTGTAATTTTATGTGTGTGTTAATAGCAACTTTAAATGCAATTTACTCAATATAAAGGAAAAAACTTAAAAATCTTTAAATCTGCAAAACGGCTAAAAAGAAATACCTTTCAAATAATATACGTTTAGTCAAAATTAGGTAAAACGGTAGAATAAAACATCGGTCACAAGAAATTGCCTAGCCTATTAATATTATAGATACACAAAATTTTACGTTAAGTAACATAAGATAAACTTAATTAACATAATAGTTTCAAATAAGGGCGTCATACAAAAAAAAAACAACCTCAAAAGTTAAGTTACATTAAGAAAAATTTATTAAAATAATATTTTTGGAAGGGTGTTCTAGGTTGATCTAACAAATTAAGTTAACAATAATTTTAATTTTGTTAATTGTGCAATTTGAAGAATTGTGTTAAATCTGTAACATTACTAAATTATAAAAAAACAAGTAAGAAAATTATAGTCGGTCTAGACCGACTATACGATACCCTATACCATGCGTTTAGAGACCCTATCTCTTCGGTCCAACTAATTCGATATAGAAAATAAGCATAAACCAAATTTGAGTGGCATTATTATATATTTTTTTGACTGCAGATATGAAAGAGTTCATATCGGATGTTATATTTATATGGGGACTAGATCGAAAAATGGACCAGTCCTGACCATATTTAGTAAAGTCACTTATATTTTGAAAAATATATACAAACCAAATTTGAGAAAAATCTGTGCAATATTTTTGTTTTCTGAGAGATTTAAGTGAAGATCGGGAAGCAGCTCTATATGGGGGATATGACTAAGAATTGTCCTATGGGGATTATTTTTGGACTACTGATTAATGGATATAATAAACACATACAAGCCCAATTTGACTGAGATCTATATGATAATTTGGATCTTATGGCAATTTATGTCGATTTCATAGGAGTCATTTGTATGGGGGCTAGGTCTGAACATGGACCGAATTCCACTAATTTCAATAGCGGTCATCCTATGGCCGATAAAAGCTTATATACCAAAGTTCATCAAAATATATTCATATTTGCGACCTGTAGTTTGATTACAAGGTTTACATGGACACACAGACGGACGGACGGACATCGTTAAATCGAATCAGATAGTGATTCTGATTCGATCGGTATAATAAAAGATGGGTCTAGGTAAAATTTTTTTGGTAGTTACCAACAGCAGCACAGTCATTATACCCATACCACATAGTGGTATAGGGTGTAACAAATAAGAAATTATAGTCGGTCTAGACCGACGATACGATACCCTATACCATGGTTTAGAGACCCTATCTCTTCGGTCCAACTAATTCGATATAGAAAATAAGCATAAACCAAATTTGAGTGGCATTATTATATATTTTTTTGACTGTAGATATGAAAAAGTTCATATCGGATGCTATATTTATATTGGGACTAGATCGAAAAATGGACCAGTCCTGACCATATTTAGTAAAGTCCAGATTTGAGAAAAATCTGTGCAGTAAATGATGATAAGTTTCATAAGAAAAAACTTAGGATCACTTTCTGAGTCGATTTAGCTATTTCCGTCCGTCCGTCTGTCCGTCTGTGTGTCCATGTAAACCTTGTAATCAAACAACAGGTCGCAAATATGAATATATTTTGATGAAATTTGGTATATAAGCTTTTATCGGCCATAGGATGAACACTATTGAAATTGTTGAAATTCGGTCCAAGTTCAGACCTATTCCCCATACAAATGACCGCTATGAAATCGACATTAATTGCCACAAGATCCAAATCATCATATAGATCTCAGTCAAATTGGGTTTGTATGTGTTTATTATATCCATTAATCAGTAGACCAAAAATAATCCCAATAGAACAATTCTTAGTCATAGGCCCCATATAGAGCTGCTTCTTCACTTAAATCTATCAAAAAACAAAAATATTGCACAGATTTTTCTAAAATTTGGTTTGTATATATTTTTCAAAATATAAGTAAGTGACTTTACTAAATATGGTCAGGACTGGTCCATTTTTCGATCTAGTCCCCATATAAATATAGCATCCGATATGAACTTTTTCATATCTGCAGCCAAAAAAAATTTAATAATAACGCCACTCAAATTTAGTTTATGCTTATTTTCTATATCGAATTAGTTGGACCGAAGAAATAGGGTCTCGTATCGTATAGTCGGTCTAGACCGACTATAATTTCTTACTTGTTAAAGTTGTGTTGATTTGGCTTAAAATCGTACCGAGAAAAACTACAACCTTTTAAGTGTATTTTGTAATTAATTAAATAAGTTTTAAATTAAATGTTTTTGTTAAACTTTTTGTGTTATGTAAAGGGTTTTTCAACAGGGACGCTACAAAAGTAGAAAGACATGGACAGCAAACGACGCCATATTTCTTGCCGCTCTTTTGACATTTCTCTTCAGTAAGGTCTGCCATTTCATGATGGAAAGATATACGAGCCAACAACGAGCCGAAATTATTAAAATTTACTACCGAAATTCGGAGTCAGTGGCCTCAACGTTAAGAGCGCTACGTCCAATTTATGGTCGTCATAATCGTCCTAGCAGATCAACAATTGAGCGCCTAGTGGAAAAATTTGAATCCACAGGCATAGTACAAAATGTTCCCGTGCCAGTGAGACAAAGAAGTGCCCGTAGTGTCGAAAATATTGCTGCCGCTGAGGCTTCAGTTGAAGATAGCCCAAATGTATCTCTCACACGTCGTTCTCAAGCGTTGGGCATCTCTGTGACGTCGTTGTGGCGAATTTTGCGAAAAGGTCTTGGCCTACATCCTTACAAGATCAAATTGACGCAAGAGCTGAAGCCGCTTGACCACCAGAAGCGTCGTATGTTCGTGAATTGGGCTGAGCAACAACTTGAAAATGATTCGGATTTTCATCGAAAAATCATCTTCAGCGATGAGGCTCATTTCTGGCTGAATGGCTTCATCAATAAACAAAATATGCATTATTGGTCAGACAGCAATCCACACGTACTCCATGAGTCATCATTGCATCCCGAAAAAATTACGGTTTGGTGCGGTTTATGGGCCGGCGGCGTCATTGGGCCGTACTTCTTCCGTGACGATCAAGACCGGCATATTACTGTGAATGGGAATCGCTACCGTTCAATGATAACAGAATATTTTTGGCCCCAATTGGATGATATGGACTTGGACGATATGTGGTTCCAACAGGACGGCGCCACAAGCCACACAGCGAATGTCACAATCAATTTATTGGAAACCAAGTTTGGAGAACGTGTTATCTCACGAAATGGTCCAGTCGATTGGCAGCCTCGGTCGTGCGATTTGACGCCGTTGGACTATTTCCTGTGGGGCTACGTCAAGTCTATGGTATATGCCAACAAGCCAGCGACGATTGATGAACTTCGTACGAATATCGAACGTGAAATTGCAGCAGTATCGGCCGATTTATGCTTGAAAACCGTTGAAAATTGGTTTCATCGTCTGGACTTCTGCAAGCGTGCGCGTGGTGGCCATGCAAAAGAGATCGATTTCCATACATAATGATATCGAACGTACTTTCACGGGAATAAAGAATTGCATTGATATCCGAAACCGTTTTTGTTTTATTTAAAAAAACTTTTGTAGCGCTCTTATTAAAAAACCCTTTATGTTTTGATGAGGATACGTGTTCGGTTTGAGGTCCAAAAGTTAATAAAACCCATTAGTATTATTTTTGATTTTTATTACTATATATATATATATTATTTTAGAATTAAAATTTTTGCCACTCTCAATGAACTGCCTCTATGAGATCTGTCTTGTTTGCGTAATTTCGTGTCCCATAGATTTTCTGTGGGATTGAGATCAGATGTTTGGTCCGGCCATTCTAAAACACTAACTGGATTAGATTGTAGTCATTCGGTTACAACTTTGGAGGTGTGTTTTGGGTCATTGTCTTGTTGGTACTTCCAGATCAGGGACATAGTTCCATCCGCGTGTGAATAGATTACGTCATTTCGAATTTGCCTGTATCCAATTCCTTTACCCGAAAAACAACCCCATACCATAATATTGCCACCGCCAAACTTCACAGTTTTATTTGTATATTTTGGGTCTAGCCTGTTTCCCCTTGGTCGTCGTACAAGCTTTCTTCCATCACGTCCTCTGAAATTAAACTTGGACTCATCTCAAAAGAGAACTGTATTCCAATTCAGTTCATGTGTTCTTTAGCAAAATTTATGCGAGTCAGACAATTTTTCTCTGATATGAGTGGTATTCTTTTCAGGACAAGAACAACCAAGATCAGCCTCAATTGATCGTCGGGAAACAGTTTGAGCACATATTTTTAGTTTCAGATTGTTAATGACCTCTTTTGTTAGCATTTTTGGACATTTTTTTAACTCGCCATTAAATTGCCCTGTCTTTGACTCGTTTTAAGCAGCCTGCCGCTCGTACCTCTTTCACATTTCTTGATAACACAGTGATACAAAAAAGAATGAAACAGAAATACCTGGGATGCAATACTTTTTTTCTGGTAGTTCTTGTCGAGTACAACAAAACGCTGTCCTTGAAATTTGCGAAACACCTCCAAATTCATGAATCTTGCAAAAATAACATTTTTGGTTGTTCAACTCAAAAATGTTTGCAGGCTTTTAATTTTTTTTTTCTTTTTTTTTTTGTTAAAAGTTTAATAACTCAGTTAATTTTTACAAGATTTTTAAAACCAAAGCTGCATTTTACTCATAAATCTACATACTTTTATAATAAGTTTATAAACTATACGATTCTTTAATAGAAAAATGTATAAAAACATCTTCAAAGTTGAAAAATATTGAATATTTTTAAACAAAATGAGTTTGCTGGAGGAATACGCATAGATGTCTCGATATTACTTAAATATCGTGTTCATATCTTCTAAATCCGCTGAGAAATTCAAAATAGGTTGATATTCAACAAAGTTACTGGCTTATATGTGCGAAAGAGCCGTAAACCCGGTTTTTTTACCGTAACTCAAGATTTTGGAGGTGTTTCGCAAATTTCAAGGACAGGGTCTTGTTGTACTCAACAACACCTACCAGAAAAAAGTATCGCATCTCTGGTATTTTTTTTGTCACACAGTGTAATTTTGAAAATTATGGATTTATTCAATAAAATAAAATATTTTGAGTATAAATATTTTAAACTTAATACTGTATTACAACAAACACACTGAATTTTTAACATTTGTTAGACATATCTCGGGACAATGATGCCCGATTTACGTCAGACAGACGGACATGGCTAATATTGACTCGAACTATAATAAGGCTCAAGAATCTATTACATTAATAGGCAAGGCGATTTCTTGTGACCGATGTAAGTTTTACAGTTGTACCCCGATTTTGACAAAAAATTTATCATTTGGTAGGTATTTCTTTTTAGCTGTTACCCATATTTACAGATTTTCATCGTCTGGAATATTTTTTTGGAGTTATGACAGTTAAAAGTTGCTACTAACACATACATAAAATTATACAATGCTATAAGTGTGTTTATTAAATTTGTTAATGTGTTTGTGTTAAAGTGTTGAGTTTGTTTTCTTCATTTAAAATGAGTTGAATTGTGAAGCATACCTTTGGGGTCTTTATTAAATGAAAAAATAAAATTTCCTAGAATTTGCACTCGAATTTCGAGTGCTGGAATCTGCTAGTATACATAAATACTTTATGTGGTCGCAAATGCATTTTTCGATGCGTTATAAATGCAATGTACAGTTGTGTTGGGGCTATAAAAATACATAATTTTCGGACTTAACGCGCAATTATAAAAAAAAGAAACTAAATTGGCAATTTGTCAATCCAATTTTACATGAAAACTTAAAACAAATAAAAATCGGGTTTTCTCGGAAACTAAGAGCAAAAATATTTTTAGTTAAAATCATAATTCGAAAACAAAGCAAAATACAGTAAAAATAGCTTTTATTTGGGATCACCTATATTTTTCACCAAAAATCCAGTTTCGTATGAAAAATTTAAAAAAAAAACTTTATAAAAATTAATTTTTTCTCGAAAATAATAAAAACCACTTACCAATTTTAAAGTTCGAATTTAATTCAAAATATTGAAATAAACTTAAAAGTTTGTTTTAAGTGTGCGAAGTTAGCCCCCCCCCCTCCATTTTTGTTCTGAATTGTTCTAGGATTGTTCTACAATGTTCCAAAAGGATGAGTTTCTAAAATATAATTTGTACCGATAAATCGAAAAAACGAATTTTAAACTTTTGGAAAAAAAAATTGGCGGTTGTTCTAGTTGTTCTAAACATTATTCCAAAATGTGATACAAATGTGGTAATGTGTTTGCTTTATTTAAAGTAAAAACATTTGATATTAATCATTAAATACATAGCGTACCATATATGGTACACGTCTTAAAACATGCGATATTCTAGTTAATCAAACAGAAGCGTGATATTGCATGCTTTAAATTGAACCCGACAACATAACTGTTCATACAAACGCCGTTTCAGCTCTCTCATGATTTGTTTTAGTTGTCAGTAAGCAGTCGAATTGGTGAGTTTCAATAGAGAAAAAAAATTGATGCTATTCATTATTCGTGTGAAAATAAGTATTGGTGAGTACATTGGACTTTGTTTTAGTTATCTATAATGAATCTTGATCAAATTTGATATCTTTGAATAGTTTTTTCCCGTATTTTTCTATGTACCATATATGGTACACCATGCATCTGTGCATGTGGTTTATTGTGTGTTTAGTGTATAAAATTTTTCGACTATTTTTTACTATTTACTAGATATGGAAAGCCTTATTATAGACGGAAAGAGGTATAAAGCTGATCAGGTGGCAGACATGCTTCAAGATTACGACGATGATGAAGTGATGGCCATACCTAATAGTGGCGATTGTTCCGATGATGAAGAAGAAGGGACGGATAACGGACAGGATGAATTGATTGATGAAACGCAACGTGTGAGAAATCGAGCCGAAACCGATTACGCCATATTGGATGAGGAGGAAATATCTGACGTATTTCTCAACATTGACGACCTGGACGTATCTATTCTTGATGTTTCTGCAATTCCTGTTCCTGATATTAGTACGTCAATGTCAGTTGATTTGCCCATATTGACGCAAGAGCATTCTTCGCTTGGTGTTGGTTTCTTCGACCCCTGTGCCTCCTGTGAATAATCTCACAGAAAATGCTGCCATCAAAAATGCTCTCATGGATCAGAATGACAAGTTAGGCCATGCACGCAAAGAATGCTCCAAATATAAGGACGTTGTTGTTGACATAACTTCAAATGATTTCGAGAGAGCTCTTTGGAAAAAAGGAAACCTCAAATCTCTTTTCTCGGAAGCTTTAAATTGGAACCAGAGTCACCAGATGAATTCGCAACTGCTTACTCATGTTTCAAATATTTTTTCACGGATGGGCTTATGAAGAAAATAGTCGATGAGACCATTCATTACGCAAAAGTTGAAAAGAACAATCAAAACTTCTTTTTCAATGACCTGGAACTCGGTAAATACATTGGCATTATTTATTTTATGTCTTACCACAAACTTCCATGTGTGAGAGATTATTTGAATAGGCAAAATGGAGTTGATGCAGTTCGTAATATAATGATGGTCAACCGGTTTGAAAATATTAGGGAATATCTCCACATAAACAACAACGATGAGTACGATGTCAGAAATCCTGATCGTTTGTTCAAAGTAAGACCAATGGTGAATTCCCTCAACGATCGTTTTCAATCGATTCCAATGCTATCTCGTTTATCGATAGATGTGCAGATGTGCTCGACAAAAATTGGGCATTATATGAAGCAGTATCTACCAAATAAACCCAAGAAATGGGGATTCAAGTTCTTCGCCCTTTGCGATACAAGTTTGAAATTTACACTGGAGAAGAACATCGCTTATGCCTGGAGAACCTGATTTGGTGCCCTCTGCGAATATTGTAGTATGTATGACTCGTGAAGTTCCCCGTTTCGAAAATTACATCATCTATATGGATAATTATTACACGTCCATACCATTATTGATTTATCTGCGGACCCAAGGTATTCATAGCATTGGAACAATCAAACGTAACAGAATAAAGAACTGTAAACTTCCTGAACAAAGGGCTATGATGAAAATGAATAGAGGCGTTTCGGCAGAGTTTACAACTAACATAAAAGGTGTGGAGTTGACATCAACCTTGTGTCCACTTTTGTTGGCAAGAAACCATTACTTGCGGAACATGGAGTTGAGGTAGACGTCCCTACTGTTGAACGATGGGATAACAAGCACCACGAAAAAATCACCATTCCCTGCCCCCAAATAATCAAAGAATACAATCTACACATGGGCGGTGTAGACCTTATGGATTCTTCTTTGGGCCGTCTAAAAATTGAATTAAAAAGCCGAAAATGGTACATTAGAATTTTCTACCATTTGCTCGACCTTTGCATGGTTAATGCGTGGCTAATTTTTAAAAGAGCAAACCCTAAAATACTGATGAGCCAAAAGTCGTTCCGTTTGGAGGTAGCCCACGTGCTGACAAACATGACACAAAAGAAAAAGAAATGTAGTCGGCCAGACGTACCTTTGCCAGTCCCTCGAGGCCAAAGTGAAATGCAGCCTCCTAATGATTTGCGATACGATGGTATGGAGCACTTGCCAGTATTGTAGACAAAAAAGTGAATAATCGTTCCATTTTTAAATGCAGAAAGTGTAATGTTCACCTTTGCTTGAACGAAAAACGCAATTGTTTCATCGATTATCATTCTAAAAAAGAATAAAAATTATTATATTTAGACTATAAACTACCAACATTGTTATTTGCACTCACTTTTCGTTTTCTTTTCATTCACTTTTCATTCGTTGTATATACTTTTTCAGTATTTCCTAATACATAAAAAAATCATACCTACAAAATTGTATCTTATTCTAAATATGTCGAGAATGAATGTACCATATATGGTACACATCACAAATTGTATATTTTCCGAATTTTCGGGATAATGGTGAATTTCTCAGGGAAATGAATGTCCAATTCGTGTTTAGCGAGCGATTTCACATAAGGGTAGCTTGGTCTCCATACTTGATGCAGACCTCATTTATTTAAGGGTTAAGCCTGAATAATTTCAAACTCAGTCTTTAAATTGATAAAGATCGAAAATAAGATTTTTTATTTTTATAGAAAATAATAAAATTAAAAAATTAATTTAAAAGTATATTTTTTCAATTTAACAATTTTTTCCTTTTTTAACAATCTACAAAATTTGTTCGTTTATTCCACTGTATTTCACAAGTCCGTTGTATGATATATTTCTCTTTCCAGCCAATAAACAATTTCATTGCGTGCCTTTTCATTGTCCAACATCTCGCACTCAATATTCTTCAGATCATCCAAGCAGTTTTCTTTGGTAAAACGTTTTATACATGGCATTTCACCCATTTCACGGATAGTCTATGGTTAAAATGAGGAATATGTGAAACGAATTAAGAATGTTCAAGCAATTTTTCTAGAAATTTCCAAACTAAAGTTAGAGCGGTTTTTTAAGATCAGGGGGCAAATCTTCGCATTCGATATCGACTAAACTCAATCGAAATTCCATATTTTGGTTTATTATTTAAAGAAGACGGACAATCGTGAGACCTAGTTTCACTTTTGCTTTTAACTATGGACCATAACTCGTTAGCAATGACAGCGAAAAATAATTCTTCGTATTTTATTTTGGAAAATAAAAAAATAATTTCGATTGAGAAATTTCGATAACGAATGCGACGATTCGACCCAGACTTTCAATTTCTTAAAAATGTTTAACTTTTAAAATATGCCTTGAGTTGTTTGGAATGATCGAACACTTTTAAGAGACTATAATTTGTAAAAAAAAATCATGGAAATTACCTGGAAACATAACAATTGTTGATTATTATTCTCCTTATCTTTAGCTAGTTTCGTTATAACTAACGGAAAGTCTGGGAATTCCCTACATCTCCATAAGATCGCTTTGGCCATGAGACCACTCACTAAAGTAAAAACAACATTTTCATAAGAATCCAATTTATGATCATCATCCGTTAGAATCGCATATAATTCTTTAACACCATCTATGTCCACAAAGCGCTGCTGACCCTCCGGACAATTTAAGAGTAAACCGAAACATTTCATATCCCAACGATGATATTGAAAAAGCCGGCCTTTAATGCGAGTATGTAGAATTTCGAAGAAGCCATGATCAATGGCTTGTTGGGGATCCGCCTCAAAGATATGAGTTAAATGAAGCCAGAAGTCTTCGGGATAGTAAGGGACACATATATCACGTTTAAAAATTGGTTCTAACTTATCGTACACTTTGAAGATATCGATTAGTTGCATCAGTCTTGACGTCTCTTGGCTTATAAAAGGTAAGATTCTGGCTACCCTTTCCATGTAAACTTCGCGATCACGTATAATTATATAGAATTGAGTCAATTGACGAAATTTATTTACAATTTTATTAGCACCGGTCTTATGCATGGCAACGTTATCTAAAAAAGAGGGCGAGAATTTGATTTGCTTCGAGTGTTTGGTCAAATTTATAGCACGTTTTTGTAAAGAATTACCCGTCAGTGTCGAATGACTTTGTCATGAAGTCAAATTCTGAGGAGATTTTTTTGTTAAAAAAAAGGCCCCTCAGATTTAGTTTTTCTTCAGGTTCTCAGAGTTTTTCCATATGAAAAATCTGTGAGTTTTCTGTAGAAAAATTCCTGAGTTTTCTATATCAAAATTTCCTCATAAAACAGCAATTTAACCCTGAAAATCCCTCAAAATTGAGGGGTTTTATATAAGAAAAGTTTTTCAGAATCTGAGCGTATTTCTCTAGGAAAAATTCCTCAAAATCTGAAAATTGTTCTATAGAAATAATTCCTCGAAAACTATGGGTACTCTATACGGAAAATTCCTTGAAAAGTAAGGGTTTTCTACAGGAGAATTTTATAAAAAAACCCTCATGTTTTGAAGCAATTTTATTACAGAAAACAGAAAAATTGCTAAGGATCTGAAAGTTTTTCTCTTCTAATTTTTCTAAGGGAAAAATTTCCCAGAATGTAATGGTTTTTCTAAGTATCTGAGAGTTTTTTCTAGGGAACAATTCCTCAGGATCAGAAGAATATTTTATAGAAAAAATCCTCACAATTTGAGGATTTTTCTATAGGAAAAATTCCTAAGAATCTGAAGAGTTTTCTAAAGGGTATATACCTGAGAACCTTAGTTTTCAAATATGAAAAATTCCCCTAGAATTTGAGTTTTTCTAAGGGAAAAATTCTCCAGAATGTAATGGTTTTTCTAAAGGATATGTTCCTCAGAATCTGAGAGTTTTTAATTAGAAAATTTCCTCAGAATCTTTTCTAATTTAAAATAATTTTTTTTTTTTAATTTAAAATTTTTAATTTTTATTTTTAATTATTAATTTTTATTTTTAATTTTTAATTTTTTTTTTAAGCCTAGTTCCGATTTTTAATTTTTGGGTCCAGGGATAAGCCGGATTTTGACTAGTTTTTTGCAGCGACAGACCAAAGCCTCTGGTGGGAATCGAACCCACGACCCCACATGATAGGCGAGCACGCTACCTACTCACCTATATGACACATTTTCTTTAGGAAAAATTCCTCATTCCTTGAAACCTGCATGGCTTTCTACAGGGAAACTTCCTTAAAATCTGACCTTATTTCTTTAGGAAAACTTCCACTTCCAAACTTCCTCAGAATCTAAAGGTTTTTCTTTTTTGTTGTAAAAGGAGTTTCCTTACGGGCTAATGATGGGCAAATTTTGTGTAAATAAAAATCAATTAATTTTCATTTTTACTAAACGTTTCGTCTGCTTTTTTCAGACTTCTTCAGGAGTGTTTTTCAAATGTTCATCACAATCTGAGGGTTTTTCTAAGGCAAAATTCTGTAGAATATAAGCTCATTTCATTGCTTCAACAATTTAGGGTTTTTCTAAGGAAAAAATTCTTTGAATCTGAATGTTTTCTATAGGAAAAATTCCTCACAATCTGAGGGCTTTTTTATAGGAAAAAATCCTCAGAAAATAAAGCTTTTTCTATATAAAAAAAATACATCAGAATCTGAGGATTTCTCTATAGAAAGAAACAGGAAAGATTCCTTAGAATCTAACGCTTTTTATAGAGCAAAAAATAGTAAAAAGTCCATAGAATCTGGGGCATATCTGCAGAAAAACTCCTTAGAATCTGAGGATTTTCTTTTCGGAAAAATTCCCTTGAGTCTGAGGGTTTCTTTATATCAGAAAATGGCTAAAATTCTTAAGAATTTGAGGGTTTTCCATAGGAATGAACTACTTAAAATCTGAGGATTTTTCAGTAGGAAAAATTCCTTAGAATAGGAATTCTAATTCCTAACAATAAAAATTTTCTGCTTATGAGTATTTTTCTTCGATTTCAAAGATTTTCTATAAAAAAAGTTACACAGAATCTGAGTTTTTCTTTAAAAATAAATTCTTCAGAATCTGAGGGTTTTCCTATATGAAAAATTACCCGAAAACAGGGTTTTCCAACAGGTAAAATTCCTCGAAAAGGGGTTTTCCACGAGAATTATAAAGAAAATCTGTCAGATTCTGTGGTCATTTCCTTACAGACAAACCATCATATTCTAGTTTTCTAAATATAACCCTTAGATTCTGATGGTTATTTCCCAAGATTCAGAGGACTTTTGCCAATACAAAAACTTACAGATTCTGAGGTCTTTTACTCTGAGAAATACCTTCAGATTCCAAGAATCGTTTCCGTTAGAAAAACCTATTAGCTTCGTAGGTATTTTCCAATAGAAAAATCCTCAGAATCTAAAGTTCTTTTTCTATAGAAAAAATCCGAGAGTTTAAGTTTATATTCCCACTTTCTAACGAAATTTTAATGGAGGGATAAATTGAGGAATTGCCTGTCTTACAAAATATATCCAATAAAGAGCAAATTTCTTGATGTTCAACCTTAATGAACTTAAATCGGATACGCAGAAAAACATTTTGGCATCTAGGGAAAAGTTAATGGAAAATAATATACAGCATATCTTATAAAAATCATCACAAATCCATTAAAGCTCACCTTCTTACAATACCAAATTCCTTTATGGCCCTTTGAGCATTTAAAGGATTTACTACATACTCCGCTAAAGAGTTGATAGCTTTAAAATGGGTTAAATAATCATCACATGCCATTTCTTTCATTAGTTTGGGCAAGTCATAAAATCCATACGCTATCTCGGCACGATTCTCAAAATAATTAGCACTTTTACACGATTCTTTACAACAAAGTGCTGTTTGATAGTGAATAGTGCCCGATTGAGTCTTTTTGATTTCGGTTCGGCCCGATGGATTTTTTTCGGTTTCTGTTCGGACCGATTGATTCCTTTTGATTTCTGTTATTAAAGATTTTGAT
This sequence comes from Cordilura impudica, assembly GCA_963682025.1. Lineage (NCBI taxonomy): Eukaryota > Metazoa > Arthropoda > Insecta > Diptera > Scathophagidae > Cordilura > Cordilura impudica. Next base: position 188,552,995 of record OY821521.1, read on the forward strand.
TAAGACTTGGGATTGACTGGGCACAAGAAATTTTTGCTAACTTACCCTTAGAAACCATTTCGTTAATTTTTTCTGGTTGTAAATGTTTTAATTGCGTTTGCAGAAAATGATTATTATATTTTTCATGTTCAGCCCACATAATACAAAAATTCGGAGAAATTGTTGTTCAAATGTAAGTTTTTCTAACAAAATATTTCATTTCAAATAAATTGAAAATATAAAATGACAACTTCTGGGATGACAAAAAAAAAATGGGATGGGAGTCCAAGGACAAAAAAAAAGATTTCATTTATTATAAACATTTATTATTGGCAACACTGATACGGGTATAAATATGAACTATTAGCACAGTAAACTATTTGCTAATAATGTACAAAAACAAATACCGTTGAGATTTTGCCTACATTGAGGAGTCATTAGGAATTATTATTATTATTATTATTTTATATAGAAAAAAATTAAAATTACAAATTACAAATTTTTCATGCAAAAAAAATAAGGACGCTTCTGGTTTTCGAACAAAATTAAAAAAGAACAAGTAAGAAAATTATAGTCGATCTCATAGGGGTGTCATTTGTATAGGGACTAGGTCTGAACATGAACTGATTTTCATCCCATGGCCGATAGAAGCTTATACAGTGCTTCACGGATAAATGCTTCCCGCTTAAGAAGGTTTCACGCTTAAGTAATTCTAAAGTACATATTTTTCTTTTAAATGCATCCCGCTTAACTGCGTTACACTAATAAATGGGTCATACATTTGTTAAAAAAAAAAACAAAATATCAAATAAAATTCAACGGTTAAATGTATCGAAAAGCCGACAATGAAAAAGGATATCTGGGAGAAAATAATTTTTTCGTTCAATGAAGAAATTTCCCGAAAAAATCACCTCATAAGCACGCCGATTTGTCGCATGTTCGAATAGATTTTTTATCTCCTGATACCAGTTCGATAGCTCAGCCCCTTTACCAAGGAATAATCAGATCAATTAAGGAATATCGTCAAACTATAATTAGAAGGAAAAACTGTTGAGGATTTTAAAAAACCTATTACACTTTTGACAGCTTTGAATTTAATAAAGTGTGCTTGTTGGCTGGTAAAACCAATTTCGATTCAAAATTGTTTCAAATTGGTAAGTTCTTTACGCTAGTTTGATAACGGCTCTGAAAATCGAAGCGAGTCACGAAAGGAATTAATGGATTTATAGTACAAGAATGGTAGAGTAGATAGTAATAGTTGACATTGTGTATATTTAGGGGATTTCCCGTATGAATGTCAAAGTTTAACGCAGTCAATAAGTGTAAGGTCATCTCAGTGAAGGCGTGTAAGTGTTTAATGTAAATTATTGAACTTATTTAAAAGAAGTTTTTACCGGTTTGACGTCTTAGTTGTAAACAACTTGTCTATATTGTTTTATAACTAATTTAATAATGTCGAAAAGAACATATTTAAGTGGTTCACAAAAAAGAAAAAAAGTTCTAGCTCAAAAAGAAACAGCCGAAAAACTTCCAACTCACTTCATTTTTTACGGTGGAAGAAACAAACAGGATGAATGATTCCTCGCCTTCATCATCTCAAGATCCGGTTAATTTCGAATTTCAAGGGGAAAAAGAACTTACGTCTGACAAAAATGATAATATTATGCTAGTTCCAGATGTAGAGACAGTAACAGGTACGTTAGACGCTGAGTCCTCCAATTCAAGCTTCTGTGACTTATTATTTACGAGCATAGAAAGTGTATCTCCTGATCCTGGTACGTACTGTGATGAAATTTTAACGGAAGAAGTACGCGATATTTGGACTCAAAAAGGGCCAGAATTTTTTCAAAATAAGGAGTGTGACTTCTCCGAAACTTCTAAAATTTTTCCAGATTCAAGCGGTAAAACAAAAACTAGATACTTGACTAAAAATATGTTCACCCATATATTGACGAATGGTGAGTCTTTAGAAAGAAAATGGCTCTTATTTTGACCGTCATATTTGAGTTCTCCAAATGGATATAAAGTCTGGAAACATATAAGTAATTTATTAATGGAGAATGAGAACAGTTTACAACACAGGGAATCAATGATGAAATATGTCGCAAGAAGCAAAACTACTGGGCGAATTGACAGCGAGTTGTTGTCCCAATATAATACACAAGTCAATTATTGGAAGAATGTACTTAAAAGAATTGTTGCAGTAGTGAAATTTTTGGCTTCCAGAGGACTTGCTTTCCGTGGTGATAATGAAATATTAGGGTCTCAATATTTCTTGCTGATCACATGCGAAACTGCGGAAATAGTGGAAAAGGAAATATATCATATTTTTCTGCAAATATTTGTAATGAATTTATTAATATAATGGGACAGCAAGTGCTAAAAGCGATTGTTAATGAACTAAAAGCTGCAAAATACTACTCTATTAGTGTGGATTCTACACCAGATCTTTCACATGTTGATCAACTCACCTTTATCGTTAGATACGTCAAAGACGGAGAGCCTATTGAGAGATTTTTGCAATTTTTGCCTATGAATGAACATAATGCTCAATATAGCAGGTGCCATTTTAAACTTTACTGAAAGTCTTGATATTCCTATAAAAGATTGCCGAGGGCAGAGTTACGATAATGCATCAAATATGGCAGGAAAGTATTCTGGTGTTCAGGCAAGAATAAAAGAAACATGTGAATATGCCATTTTTGTTCCATGTGCGGCACATTCATTAAATTTGGTAGGTGTTGAAGCTGTTCAATGTGTTTCAGATGCCGTATCCTACTTCCAATTCGTCCAAAAATTATTTAATTTTTTCTCGACTTCGACCAAACGATGGAAAATTATGACAGCGAATTTAGGAACAAATAAAGTTTTGAAGTCTCTCCCGGATACTAGAAGGTCTGCACGTGCTAATGCTATTAATGCTTTGCAAAATGGTTATTTTCATATGTATATCTGAAGCTTTAACATCAATTGCAAATGACATCAATCAACCAGGAGAAACAAGAAACAAAGCTCAAAGCCTAGCCAAAAAAAATGGAAAAATTTGAGACTATGCTTATAACGGAGATTTGGAATGATCTTTTAGGAGTTATAAGCAAAACAAACATAAGTTTACAAAAAAACACTTTGACACTGGACGTTGCAACAAAACTTTGCGCATCTTTAATCGATTATGTCAGTAACGCACGCGATAATTTCGATCAGTACGAATCGGCCGCTAAAGAAAAAAAAAAAACCAATGGTGACTATAAAGATATGTTTGAAAGAAAAAAAATTCGCAGCACACGTCTTACTTTTTTTGACGGATCAGCGGAGACTGTACAGTTAAATGGCAAACAAAAATTCCGCGTAGAAACGTTTATTCCCATAATTGACACATTACATGTTCATTTAAAAAAGCATTCTGCTACATACCAAGAAATTGATGAAATTTTTAGTTTTCTTTCTCAATTAATAACAATTGATTCTGACCAATTGTCAAAAAAATGCAAAGAATTTGCCGAATTCTACCACAAAGACATTAATGCTAAAGAGTTCATATCAGAATGTTTTCATTTAGTACCTCAAGAACATAGCAACGGAATCATCGGATTTGAGTATCTCAGCTTTACATAACCTAATAAAGTCCGATAAGTTAGAAGAAACTTTTCCAAATGTTGAAGTGGCTGCAAGAATATTTCTTTGTTTAATGATCACTAATTGTAGTGGAGAGCGGTCATTTTCTCGGCGAAAGAGAATAAAAAAATGAATTACGAACGTCTATGTTACAAGAACGCCTGACTTACTTGTCAATTATGTGCAGTGAAAGTGATGTCCTTCAAAAAATTGATTAAGTTTGTCATTCCATTTGTAATAATTAGAAAAAAAATTTGGACCCCATAAAATATATATATTTCTGATCCTTATAACAACCGGAGTTGATATAGCGATGTCCGTCTGTCCGTCTGTGTAAATCACGATGACGGCATCAATCGGGCAGCTAGGGTGCTTGTTGACATAAAAAATGATTCAATAACATCCTGAAAAGTTTGCTATTTAAAATCGTCCAAATCGGTCGATTAGGGCCCGAGATTTGAATGAAGAACTAAAAAAAGTCTTGAAAAAATATAATTTTCTATGTTGTTCTTGTCATGATCACCCCTCAATAGGATAGCTGAGGTGATCATTTTTAGTGAGAAAGATCCAACAAATTCATGGGAAGATTTCTATTTCAAAAATCATTAAAATCGGTAGAACAGGTCCAGGAAAATCTCTGAAAAAGTAAAAAAAAATGAAAAGTATGATGTTTCTATATTGTTCTTCTTGTTATTCTAAATGTTGTATTGTTGTCATAGCTGGACTTGTTGTTTTTGTGGTCGTTGTGGTAATAATATAATAAAAACTAACCCTTTGTAAATTTTTTTATCAACTCTGGTAGAAAAATTTAAAAGTTTCCATTGTTTTGGCATCACTAAAAAAAATTTACTATATCATTTCTGTCATTGCCGCGAGCCTGCCTGCAATGTTTCAGATCGATTGGGTCACGGGAAAGGGGTTAAAATCGATCCAAAATTTTTTCGACAAGCAGACACTACGAGTTAATATAAAGGGAGTAAAAATTCACCAGCATCTAAAGCAAATAATGCTAAAATATGTACCTAGTTGTTAATAAAAAAAAGAATGTAAATCTAGCAAAACAAATTTTTATATATTAATTTATTTCAAAAGAAAAACACAAAAATAACGTTTGTTTTTTGTGTGGAATATTTACATATACATACATACACATATTAAATAATACAAATAATATACATATATTCTATATATGTATATCTATGTATATGTATATATTCTATATATGTATATCCATAATAACTGCATGTTAGAAATAAATCGGTATATTATTTTATTTACATAAAATTCTGCAATATTTTGTTGTGGGGAAAATACATTTCTTTTGAATTAACAGTGTCACTTCATTTTGCTCAGCGTGACTATGCCACAGTAGATGGCGCCACAATTTTTGTTTGTTCTAATTAGCTTTGCAATAGTTATTTCTATTTTAACATGAATGTTAATATTTTCAACTGGATATCATACAGAACAATGTTAAGAGTATACACGGGCTGGTCTTTTATTTCATACGTATTTTCATTATTCTTTTACAAATATGAACATAAGTTTGGCATATTAACTTTTTGTTGTCTTTACAAAATAGAGTTACCAAGTTCATCAATGAGTTTTTTGCTTTCAAAACAGTTCTACATAGTTAAATAGAATTATTATTCTGTTTTACCTACAAAATATCTGATTGCGATTACATCTAATTTTTAAAAATTGTTTATAATTACTAAAGCATTATTATTCACATAAATACAAAATTGCACTTTTTAAATTTTCCATTCAAATTTTAGAAAATATCAATTCTAAAAACTGGAATTAAAATTTCCAATTATAAATTATAAAATATTAATTGAATTTCAGAAAATCATATCAAAACGTCGGAAATAATAATTTTAAATTTAGAAGACATCAATTGCATCAAATTCCAAAAAAAACACCAAATATGTTTACAATTAAAAATGTTTACATTTAAAAAAAATATTGGCATTCAGGAGAAATAACTTCTTTTAACGATAATCGAATCGTTAAAAAAAGAAAAGCAAAATTATCAGTAAAATTTTTAAACGATATTCGCTATTGTTAAAGTCAGCTGTGGTTGTTATCTAAACGACACCATTTTTGTGTTGTTTATTCAATCGATAAAAACTTAAATTTTTAGGTTGAAATGTCGTCATACATAAATAAAAAACATAAAATAGTGAAAATATTTTGCTTTTATTAAAAAAACTTTTTTATATAAATAAAAAAATTAAAAAGCATATTTAATTCATTATTTCATTTTCAAATAAATAAACAGAAATATTAGTAAAAAAATAGAGATATTAAACATAAACAAAAAATCATCCTGTCAAACACGAAGTAATTTGTTTTTTCTATTCTTCTTTGTGTTTTTCGCTTATTTTGACAGAGATGCCACTCGTTTACAATTAAAATAAATAGAAAAATAGATTTGTCGACTGTCGTTAAGATGTATGTACTTAGTGAATCACTTAATCCTTAGTGCAAACAACAATAACTGTCGATATATTTTGCCATTGTCGGATCGTTGAAAATTACAAAATCGGACTACAGAAAACATTCATTTAAATTCAATGAATTTTATAAAACCTCAAATGATATTTAAGAATTGCGAACATAAAAATTGTTACATAAATAAACGCAATTTGATGAGAATGTTATTTATATATAAATTTTCACAATTTTTTTTTTTGGATGAATATTTGAAGTTCTTCAGAAAATAAAGATAACAAATTATTTTATTTAAAATTTTTTCGATATTTGGTTTTTTGCGTTTGGCATCCCTAATTTAATTATTTATTATTATAAATTTATTCTCTATGTTTTCCAAATATGGTAATATTTTTTTGAAAAAAAAGTTGAGAGAGCTTTTTTCGGTTATTATTTTGTTACTCCATCCGACCTATATGGCCGCAATGAAGAAATATTTGGCCAGTTAAAAGCCAAAAAAGCACGATTTAATGCACATAGCCACCCTACACAACCATTACCTTTGCAATGGAGGTTAGGGCGAGCTATTTAATTAGCAAAAACTAAATTAAACGAGAAGTTATGTCATATAACCGAAAACGCATGCATATAGGAAATGCATGCATATTTGTCCAATATTTTGTTTACATTTATCATCAATACACAAACCGAGGTGGAGGGTATCAAAGATTCGGCACAGCCGAATTTAACACTCTTACTTGTTTTTAAATGCGTCAGTAACGCATTTAAACGAGATTTTTTAAATGCGTTTCTCGCTTAAAAGTGTCCAGCTTTTGGTATTTTCCATGAACGCATTTATCCGTGAATTACTAAATTTCATCGAAATACATTCATACATATTTGCGATTTGATTACAAGGTTTGCATGAACACTGAGAAATTCAAAGCACAATTTTATTTCCCAACCCATAGTAAGGGTTTCATCTAGTTTACTAGAACGATTAATTTTTTAAATATGCCAAAATTCATTGTTTGGCCTGGGCAAGGAATGGGTTAACGTTGTTCGATTTATTCAAACTTTTTAGAATGGAAGACTTGCACATTTGGTTATTTTACTTTAAGCATCACATCTAACAATTCAACAGCACTTACAAATTATTTGAATTTTTTGAATAAATTTTCTTTTATTAACTTGGGGTCATATGTGACCCCAAGTCCAAAAGGCATAATTTTTTTCCCCAAACCCAAGGATACTATTTGAAAGTAGAAAACTGATAAATTTTTGATACAAATTATTTAGAAAGAGTGCATTTACTGAATATTTCACAAAAAAATAATTTTTCTCGAAATCCGCAAAAAAAAAAATTCTTGTAAAAAAAATTCTGGCAGAAGAATTCACTTAAAAATTCACACAGTTAATCTCTAACATATTTTTAACAAAACCTTAATGTGCCAGATCCACTTTTGAAATTTTGTTTAAGAAAATTTTTTAAAATTTTAAAAAAGGAGTTTTCAAAGTTTTATCAAAAAAATTTTCCATCTTTGGTGTCATTTCGCAATAGGTTAACAACATGTTAATAAAACAATACTTCATATCTGAGTACTTATAGGTATAGAGACCAAAAAAGATTATGGCTTTAATCAATTCGTTAAAGTTGACAACATGTTCATCACTTTTCATGGTCTAGAGTTTTTTGCCACAAAAGTGGTCTGGGGCATTTGTTATTTCTTTTCCAGTTTTTATTCGATTTTGAAGTTATGTAGCTTTTTGAAAAGATAATTTAGTACTGATATCGATTCATATAACAACTTGTCGAAAAAATTAAACTATAGAACGAAATTTTTATAAAATCTGAAAAACGTCATATTTTCTCCATATAAACACACTTGAAATTTTCAGTCGCATTGAGGCACCTCTAATTTTTTTTTTTTTTTTTTGATTGACCCAAAACTTTGTATTTATCAGTTTTTTGCTCTTCGCATATTTCTAGGGGATGAGACCGAGAGTTTGAACACTTTTTTATTAAGGGTCACCCTACTGACCACATAGTGGTATAGGGTATAAAAAGGCAAAACAAAGTTGATTTCCGCTAGTTGCTATTTCAGTACGTTTATAGCTTATCTAAGACGTTGTTCACGATCCTTTGTTGCTCAAGACTGCTCGGCTGATATCGGTAGCGCGAAGCCATATTGAGATCACTGTCGGCTGGTAACTTTCCTCTAAATTACGTCCTTGTTTCATTCCACAAATTTAATATTTAGATTTAAATACGGGGTTGTGGTGACCACTTTATGATAGTGAGGTTATTGCCCTTAAACCACTTTTTTGTACATTTTGACGTGTGTTTGGGATCATTGTCGTGGTCTAACACGTATCTAAGCGGCATGTTGTTTTCAGTGTACGGTAGCATAATATGCCGTTTTCTTTTCTGACAAAAAATGTCGCCCTTTTTTTGCCCTTTTTGGAAAAGTGTATTTTTTAAATATTCTTAATTAAGAGCAACCTTATATTATATATCAATCGAAAGGTCTCAAAGTGCTGTTTTCATAAATGCAAAAAAATTTTGATTACTATCCTCTTGGAAGTCATAGGGTGAAAATATTCAAAAAAGGGGAACAATGGGAAAATATGCTCACACTATGACCTGAAAGAAGTCCATGGCTGGAATTTTTTGTGATTTACGAGGGCTCGACTTTGAGAGCTTTCGATTGATGTATAAGATAAGGTTACTCTTAATTCAGAATATATAAAAAATACACTTTTCGAAAAAAGGGCAAAAAAGGGCGACATTTTTTTGTTAGAAAAGAAAACGGCATTAGTTTCAAGAATTTCAGCACAATCTATTGCCTTCGTAATACCCTATATACGATGTAGCGGTCCCACATCATTGTCTGAAAATGCCCCCCATACCGTGATGTTACACCACAGTAAACAGTAAGCTTGGGGTTGGTTGTACGCTGTGTTAGCAGGTCTTCTTACGTGATGAACAACTCAATCTGAGTTAAACAAATTAAATTTGGTTTCGTCCGACCAAGGAATAATACTTAATTTTTCTTTAGGCCAGATGACCTGTTTTTCACTAAATTTTAATCTGTTGTGTACGTTCTTCCTAGAAAACATGGGTACTTTTCTAGAGCTTGGAGTTTTCGTTAATGTTTTCGCGAATAAATATCTTGCGTATTGTTGATGTATAAAAACCAATATTCCTTAGTCCCTTCTTTTCTGTTTGGGACTTCTTACACAAAGCTTCTTTGCATTGTGAGTGTAATTTTTGGTTTCTACCGCGTGATTTCTTCTTCAGATGCCATTTAACAGCATTTTCTACCATTGAAACTCAAATTATCTCTGTCACCTTACTATAAAAATTTTCTGCGATAAACAAATCTTTCATATTTTATCGAGCCAGAGTCGCAGTGCTTAGATCCTCCTATATTTGGCCAGTAGATGAAAATAAATTTAAATAACTATGATTTTTTATTTTTTTTTTTTTTTTTTCAAAATGACACGTTCTTCTTTTATGCACATCCAAAAACTGATGATCTTAGAAGAATACGGATTTCTTGGGATTACTTGAAAATGAATTCCATTACTTACCGCCAATTCTCTAATTTTACTTGTTTTCTCATCTTATTTTGATCTTACACATTACTGTCCTTATTTTCTAAACATTTTCCCTAAATTTTACGCCCAGCAATATTTACATTACAACCCTTAAATGAAACTCAAGATTTGCCGGTATTGTTGATATCAGAATAGAAACTTTTTAGTTAATTTAGCGATTTTCTAACGATATTTAGAGATAACTAGCAGATTCCAGCACTCGAAATTCAAGTGCAATTTCTAGGCAGCTTTATTTTTCAACTTAGCCAATTCACAAACCAACACTTTTATGGTTTATTATTATTGTGAATGAAGATAACAAACCCATTAACACACACATTAACAAATTTAATAAAACACACATTGCATATTTATAATTTTATGTATGTGTTAGTAGAACCTTTAAATGCAATTTACTCAAAATAAAGGAATAAATTTAAAAATCTGAAAATCTACAAAACGGTTAAAAAGAAATACCTTTCAAATATTATACGATTGGTCAAAATCGGGATAAAACGGTAGAACAAAACATCGGTCACAAGAAATCGCCTAGCCTATTATTATTATAGATTACGTAGTGAGTTTGTGCTTGTATTATTAAAAATTATTATTTAGAATTATTTATAAAATTTTTTAATTTTATTTATTATTTTTGTATGGGAGTATGTCCTAAATTTTATGCACAGGAAATATATCGCAAATTCTGGGAATTTTTTATAAGAAGTATTTTCAAAATTATTTTCACTTATTGAATGAATTTCTGCAAATGTATGAGCTTTTCTATCGGAAAGATTTTTTATATTTTGAAGGAGATTCTCTAAGCAAAATATTCTTCTGCAGATTATTATGTGGTTTTCAATGACATGTAATTCTCATACTATGACGGTTTTTCAGTGGAAAAAAGGTTTTTCCATGGGAAAAAGTTGTATAAATTGAAGCGATTTACTTCAGGAAAAAGTCGGAATTTTTTTATGTTTTGCTGGGAATAATACTCAGTATCTGATTCTATAGAAATGACCTAAAATTCTGCGTATGAGGTGAAAGAGTACTCAGTTTCTGATGAGTACTTTTGTTGAAAAATTGGTAAGATATTAATTTTTCTACGGGGACTGTTATTTTCTCAGATTCTTTTTAAAAAAACTTCGCATTTCTCAAAGTTGAAAAATTATTAAATTTAAAACGTTTTCCCAAATAAAAAATTCTACCTTTCATGAAGCATATTGCCTTAAGAAAAATTTCAGAGATTTTTTAGTAAACAAAATTATCAGATTCTCGTATACGGTATTCACAAGGGTGCCCTAACTGTTGTTGTTTTAAATTTTTAATTTTTAATTTTTAATTATTAATTTTTAATTTTTAATTCTTAATTTTTAATTTTTAATTTTTAATTTTTAATTTTTAATTTTTAATTTTTAATTTTTAATTTTTAATTTTTAATTTTTAATTTTTAATTTTTAATTTTTAATTTTTAATTTTTAATTTTTAATTTTTAATTTTTAATTTTTAATTTTTAATTTTTAATTTTTAATTTTTAATTTTTAATTTTTAATTTTTAATTTTTAATTTTTAATTTTTAATTTTTAATTTTTAATTTTTAATTTTTAATTTTTAATTTTTAATTTTTAATTTTTAATTTTTAATTTTTAATTTTTAATTTTTAATTTTTAATTTTTAATTTTTAATTTTTAATTTTTAATTTTTAATTTTTAATTTTTAATTTTTAATTTTTAATTTTTAATTTTTAATTTTTAATTTTTAATTTTTAATTTTTAATTTTTAATTTTTAATTTTTAATTTTTAATTTTTAATTTTTAATTTTTAATTTTTAATTTTTAATTTTTAATTTTTAATTTTTAATTTTTAATTTTTAATTTTTAATTTTTAATGTTTAATTTTTAATTTTTAATTTTTAATTTGTAATTTGTAATTTTTAATTTTTAATTTTTAATTTTTAAATTTTAATTTTTAATGTTTAATTTTTAATGTATAATTTTTAATTTTTAATTTTTAATTTTTAATTTTTAATTTTTAATTTTTAATTTTTAATTTTTAATTTTTAATTTTTAATTTTTAATTTTTAATTTTTATAATTTTTAATTTTTAATTTTTAATTTTTAATTTTTTATTTTTAATTTTTAATTTTTAATTTTTAATTTTTAATTTTTAATTTTTAATTTTTAATTTTTAATTTTTAATTTTTAATTTTTAATTTTTAATTTTTAATTTTTAATTTTTAATTTTTAATTTTTAATTTTTAATTTTTAATTTTTAATTTTTAATTTTTAATTTTTAATTTTTAATTTTTAATTTTTAATTTTTAATTTTTAATTTTTAATTTTTAATTTTTAATTTTTAATTTTTAATTTTTAATTTTTAATTTTTAATTTTTAATTTTTAATTTTTAATTTTTAATTTTTAATTTTTAATTTTTAATTTTTAATTTTTAATTTTTAATTTTTAATTTTTAATTTTTAATTTTTAATTTTTAATTTTTAATTTTTAATTTTTAATTTTTAATTTTCAATTTTTAATTTTTAATTTTTAATTTTTAAGTTTTAATTTTAAATTTATAATTTTTAATTTTTAATTTTTAATTTATAATTATTAATTTTTAATTTTTAGTTTTTAATTTTTAATTTTTAATTTTTAATTTATAATTATTAATTTTTAATTTTTAATTCTTAATTTTTAATTCTTAATTTTTAATTTTTGATTTTTAATTTTTAGTATTTAATTTTTAATTTTTAATTTTTAATTTTTAATTTTTAATTTTTAATTTTTGATTTTTAATTTTTAGTATTTAATTTTTAATTTTTAATTTTTAATTTTAAATTTTTAATTTTTAATTTTTATTTTTAGTTTTTAGTATTTAATTTTTAATTTTTAATATTTAATATTTAATATTTAACTTTTAATTTTTAATTTTTAATTTTTAATTTTTAATTTTTAATTTTTAATTTTTAATTTTTAATTTTTAATTTTTAATTTTTAATTTTTAATTTTTAATTTTTAATTTTTAATTTTCAATTTTTAATTTTTAATTTTTAATTTTTAATTAATTTTAATTTAATTTTCCATTTTCCAAATTCCATTTTTCATTTTTTATTTTTTTTTTTAATTTCTATTTTTCAATTTTTCAATTTTTAATTTTTCATTTTTCATTTTCAATTTTTAATTTTTCATTTTTAAGTTTTAGTTTTTAATTTTTAGTTTTTAATTTTTAATTTTTAATTTTTAATTTTTAATTTTTAATTTTTAATTTTTAATTTTTAATTTTTAATTTTTAATTTTTAATTTTTAATTTTTAATTTTTAATTTTTAATTTTTAATTTTTAATTTTTAATTTTTAATTTTTAATTTTTAATTTTTAATTTTTAATTTTTAATTTTTAATTTTTAATTTTTAATTTTTAATTTTTAATTTTTAATTTTTAATTTTTAGTTTTTAATTTTTAATTTTTAATTTTTAATTTTTAATTTTTAATTCTTAATTTTTAATTCTTAATTTTTAATTCTTAATTTTTAATTTTTAATTTTTAATTTTAATTTTTAATTTTAAATTTTCAGTTTTTATTTTTTAGTTTTTAATTTTTAATTTTTTATTTTTAATTTTTAATTTTTAATTTTTAATTTTTAATTTTTAATTTTTAATTTTTAATTTTTAATTTTTAATTTTTAATTTTTAATTTCTAAGTTTTAATTTTTCATTTTTAATTTTTAATTTTTAATTTTTAATTTTTAATTTTTAATTTTTAATTTTTAATTTTTAATTTTTAATTTTTAATTTTTAATTTTTAATTTTTAATTTTTAATTTTTAATTTTTAATTTTTAATTTTTAATTTTTAATTTTTAATTTTTAATTTTTAATTTTTAATTTTTAATTTTTAATTTTTAATTTTTAATTTTTAATTTTTAATTTTTAATTTTAATTTTTAATTTTTAATTTATAATTTATAATTTATAATTTTTAATTTTTAATTTTTAATTTCTAATTTTTAATTTTTAATTTTTAATTTTTAATTTTTAATTTTTAATTTTAATTTTAAATTTTCAGTTTTTATTTTTTAGTTTTTAATTTTTAATTTTTTATTTTTAATTTTTAATTTTTAATTTTTAATTTTTAATTTTTAATTTTTAATTTTTAATTTTTAATTTTTAATTTTTAATTTTTAATTTTTAATTTTTAATTTTTAATTTTTAATTTTTAATTTTTAATTTTTAATTTTTAATTTTTAATTTTTAATTTTTAATTTTTAATTTTTAATTTTTAATTTTTAATTTTTAATTTTTAATTTTTAATTTTTAATTTTTAATTTTTAATTTTTAATTTTTAATTTTTAATTTTTAATTTTTAATTTTTAATTTTTAATTTTTAATTTTTAATTTTTAATTTTTAATTTTTAATTTTTAATTTTTAATTTTTAATTTTTAATTTTTAATTTTTAATTTTTAATTTTTAATTTTTAATTTTTAATTTTTAACAACAACAGTTCTATAATTGTTGTTGATAGTTTACATGCAAAAAAATTATACGACATTTTAATATTAGCCGGTATGTTTTTGCGGTGTACTATGTGATCAGCTGTTTTTTTTTTTTTTACTATTTAATCAGCTTAAGTTGTGTATTCAATATATTTTTTGTACGTTTCTTGTAACTATTGTGGCAAAAATGTTCTACCATTAAATAATTTCATTCAGAAAACTTTTATGTAAAAGAATAATTATTTTAATTTTATTAGATTTTTTTTTTCGATTGTAGTATATGAAGTTATGAATTCCTTATGAATTTCCTAGATTTTACCTCCAGCAATATATACATGTCAACCCTCAAATGAAACTCAAGATTTGCCGGTATTGTTGATGCCAGATTAGAAACTTTTTAGTCAATTTAGCGACTTTTTTAACGATCTTGAATTTTTAGGAATTATTAGGAATTATTTAGAATTATGGTAAAAAAAAATGGGATGGGATTCCAAGCTGATCTTTAGAGATGGATTAATTACGGAGTTTGTGCTTGATTTAATAGGAATAATTATTTAAAGTTATTAAAAAAATTTAGATATTTCCTTTTTTAAATAAACGAAAAAAAAAAATTTTTTTTTCTAATCAATTACAAGGACCGGGTTATGGGGCTGTTAGTTATACTGAGTGTAGGGAACTAACGATTTTAAAAGCTTTAGTAAAAAGAAAATTAAGTTATTATTGTGTAAATTGTGAGTTAAACTAAACTTAGTTTTTTTGTTTATACAATCATTTTTTACTAAATTTCGTTTAAAAAATCTTCGTTAAAAAATGTTTTTCTTTGCTTACACAATTGTATTTTATTAAATTCCGTTATGAAATTAATTTATCTGCTTTATAATAATTTAAGATTAAACTCTCATTTTGTTGGCGCTCTCTTCTAAAAATCAGTCGGCAAACAGGAAATTTTGTAACAAAAGGTTTAAAATAATAATTTTTTTCGCCGCAGAAGTTTTTCCATTTTTTTAACAATTTTTTGCTTAATTTAAATCTGGCATCCCTGGCAGACATGCAACTAGCAATAAAGCTAAACGGCATCTAAAGCGCCAGTCTACTCACTGACTTCGTGCGAATTTGTCTCTTGATTTTATAGCGCGGCGGAGATACTGGTTTAAGTTGTTGTTTGTTTGTTTTTAAGTATTCAGTTTGCATATTCTTTACGTTGTGTTTTCGTGTTTTATTTTTTTGTTTTTTTTTTTTTGAATTTGTGAAATAAAACAAATAATACCCTGTTGCAATAGCACAAAGAAAAACTTGCTGAATTAAAAACCAACAAAATCAAAAAACAGATAAGAAAATATCAAAAAAAAAAGAACTACATGCGTAAATAATCAATTTGTTAACAACAAAAAAACGCGATTTCATTGCTTTGGTGTTAATAAATAGCGAAAGTTTTCAAAACAAAGACATTACGCAAAGACAAAATCTATGACAAAATTGCGACAACAACAATTTATATTTCATAAACAAATTAAAAAGAAATTAACTAATAACAATAAAAAACAACAAAAATGTAAATATTTTTAATTTTTAATTTTTAATTTTTAATTTTTAATTTTTAATTTTTAATTTTTAATTTTTAATTTTTAATTTTTAATTTTTAATTTTTAATTTTTAATTTTTAATTTTTAATTTTTAATTTTTAATTTTTAATTTTTAATTTTTAATTTTTAATTTTTAATTTTTAATTTTTAATTTTTAATTTTTAATTTTTAATTTTTAATTTTTAATTTTTAATTTTTAATTTTTAATTTTTAATTTTTAATTTTTAATTTTTAATTTTTAATTTTTAATTTTTAATTTTTAATTTTTAATTTTTAATTTTTAATTTTTAATTTTTAATTTTTAATTTTTAATGTTTAATTTTTAATTTTTAATTTTTAATTTGTAATTTTTAATTTTTAATTTTTAATTTTTAAATTTTAATTTTTAATGTTTAATTTTTAATGTATAATTTTTAATTTTTAATTTTTAATTTTTAATTTTTAATTTTTAATTTTTAATTTTTAATTTTTAATTTTTAATTTTTAATTTTTAATTTTTAATTTTTAATTTTTAATTTTTAATTTTTAATTTTTAATTTTTAATTTTTAATTTTTAATTTTTAATTTTTTATTTTTAATTTTTAATTTTTAATTTTTAATTTTTAATTTTTAATTTTTAATTTTTAATTTTTAATTTTTAATTTTTAATTTTTAATTTTTAATTTTTAATTTTTAATTTTTAATTTTTAATTTTTAATTTTTAATTTTTAATTTTTAATTTTTAATTTTTAATTTTTAATTTTTAATTTTTAATTTTTAATTTTTAATTTTTAATTTTTAATTTTTAATTTTTAATTTTTAATTTTTAATTTTTAATTTTTAATTTTTAATTTTTAATTTTTAATTTTTAATTTTTAATTTTTAATTTTTAATTTTTAATTTTTAATTTTTAATTTTTAATTTTTAATTTTTAATTTTTAATTTTCAATTTTTAATTTTTAATTTTTAATTTTTAAGTTTTAATTTTAAATTTATAATTTTTAATTTTTAATTTTTAATTTATAATTATTAATTTTTAATTTTTAATTTTTAATTTTTAATTTATAATTATTAATTTTTAATTTTTAATTCTTAATTTTTAATTCTTAATTTTTAATTTTTGATTTTTAATTTTTAGTATTTAATTTTTAATTTTTAATTTTTAATTTTTAATTTTTGATTTTTAATTTTTAGTATTTAATTTTTAATTTTTAATTTTTAATTTTAAATTTTTAATTTTTAATTTTTATTTTTAGTTTTTAGTATTTAATTTTTAATTTTTAATATTTAATATTTAATATTTAACTTTTAATTTTTAATTTTTAATTTTTAATTTTTAATTTTTAATTTTTAATTTTTAATTTTTAATTTTTAATTTTTAATTTTTAATTTTTAATTTTTAATTTTTAATTTTTAATTTTCAATTTTTAATTTTTAATTTTTAATTTTTAATTAATTTTAATTTAATTTTCCATTTTCCAAATTCCATTTTTCATTTTTTATTTTTTTTTTTAATTTCTATTTTTCAATTTTTCAATTTTTAATTTTTCATTTTTCATTTTCAATTTTTAATTTTTCATTTTTAAGTTTTAGTTTTTAATTTTTAGTTTTTAATTTTTAATTTTTAATTTTTAATTTTTAATTTTTAATTTTTAATTTTTAATTTTTAATTTTTAATTTTTAATTTTTAATTTTTAATTTTTAATTTTTAATTTTTAATTTTTAATTTTTAATTTTTAATTTTTAATTTTTAATTTTTAATTTTTAATTTTTAATTTTTAATTTTTAATTTTTAATTTTTAATTTTTAATTTTTAATTTTTAATTTTTAATTTTTAATTTTTAATTTTTAATTTTTAGTTTTTAATTTTTAATTTTTAATTTTTAATTTTTAATTTTTAATTCTTAATTTTTAATTCTTAATTTTTAATTCTTAATTTTTAATTTTTAATTTTTAATTTTAATTTTTAATTTTAAATTTTCAGTTTTTATTTTTTAGTTTTTAATTTTTAATTTTTTATTTTTAATTTTTAATTTTTAATTTTTAATTTTTAATTTTTAATTTTTAATTTTTAATTTTTAATTTTTAATTTTTAATTTCTAAGTTTTAATTTTTCATTTTTAATTTTTAATTTTTAATTTTTAATTTTTAATTTTTAATTTTTAATTTTTAATTTTTAATTTTTAATTTTTAATTTTTAATTTTTAATTTTTAATTTTTAATTTTTAATTTTTAATTTTTAATTTTTAATTTTTAATTTTTAATTTTTAATTTTTAATTTTTAATTTTTAATTTTTAATTTTTAATTTTTAATTTTTAATTTTTAATTTTTAATTTTTAATTTTTAATTTTAATTTTTAATTTTTAATTTTTAATTTATAATTTATAATTTATAATTTTTAATTTTTAATTTTTAATTTCTAATTTTTAATTTTTAATTTTTAATTTTTAATTTTTAATTTTTAATTTTTAATTTTAATTTTAAATTTTCAGTTTTTATTTTTTAGTTTTTAATTTTTAATTTTTTATTTTTAATTTTTAATTTTTAATTTTTAATTTTTAATTTTTAATTTTTAATTTTTAATTTTTAATTTTTAATTTTTAATTTTTAATTTTTAATTTTTAATTTTTAATTTTTAATTTTTAATTTTTAATTTTTAATTTTTAATTTTTAATTTTTAATTTTTAATTTTTAATTTTTAATTTTTAATTTTTAATTTTTAATTTTTAATTTTTAATTTTTAATTTTTAATTTTTAATTTTTAATTTTTAATTTTTAATTTTTAATTTTTAATTTTTAATTTTTAATTTTTAATTTTTAATTTTTAATTTTTAATTTTTAATTTTTAATTTTTAATTTTTAATTTTTAATTTTTAATTTTTAATTTTTAATTTTTAATTTTTAACAACAACAGTTCTATAATTGTTGTTGATAGTTTACATGCAAAAAAATTATACGACATTTTAATATTAGCCGGTATGTTTTTGCGGTGTACTATGTGATCAGCTGTTTTTTTTTTTTTTACTATTTAATCAGCTTAAGTTGTGTATTCAATATATTTTTTGTACGTTTCTTGTAACTATTGTGGCAAAAATGTTCTACCATTAAATAATTTCATTCAGAAAACTTTTATGTAAAAGAATAATTATTTTAATTTTATTAGATTTTTTTTTTCGATTGTAGTATATGAAGTTATGAATTCCTTATGAATTTCCTAGATTTTACCTCCAGCAATATATACATGTCAACCCTCAAATGAAACTCAAGATTTGCCGGTATTGTTGATGCCAGATTAGAAACTTTTTAGTCAATTTAGCGACTTTTTTAACGATCTTGAATTTTTAGGAATTATTAGGAATTATTTAGAATTATGGTAAAAAAAAATGGGATGGGATTCCAAGCTGATCTTTAGAGATGGATTAATTACGGAGTTTGTGCTTGATTTAATAGGAATAATTATTTAAAGTTATTAAAAAAATTTAGATATTTCCTTTTTTAAATAAACGAAAAAAAAAAATTTTTTTTTCTAATCAATTACAAGGACCGGGTTATGGGGCTGTTAGTTATACTGAGTGTAGGGAACTAACGATTTTAAAAGCTTTAGTAAAAAGAAAATTAAGTTATTATTGTGTAAATTGTGAGTTAAACTAAACTTAGTTTTTTTGTTTATACAATCATTTTTTACTAAATTTCGTTTAAAAAATCTTCGTTAAAAAATGTTTTTCTTTGCTTACACAATTGTATTTTATTAAATTCCGTTATGAAATTAATTTATCTGCTTTATAATAATTTAAGATTAAACTCTCATTTTGTTGGCGCTCTCTTCTAAAAATCAGTCGGCAAACAGGAAATTTTGTAACAAAAGGTTTAAAATAATAATTTTTTTCGCCGCAGAAGTTTTTCCATTTTTTTAACAATTTTTTGCTTAATTTAAATCTGGCATCCCTGGCAGACATGCAACTAGCAATAAAGCTAAACGGCATCTAAAGCGCCAGTCTACTCACTGACTTCGTGCGAATTTGTCTCTTGATTTTATAGCGCGGCGGAGATACTGGTTTAAGTTGTTGTTTGTTTGTTTTTAAGTATTCAGTTTGCATATTCTTTACGTTGTGTTTTCGTGTTTTATTTTTTTGTTTTTTTTTTTTTGAATTTGTGAAATAAAACAAATAATACCCTGTTGCAATAGCACAAAGAAAAACTTGCTGAATTAAAAACCAACAAAATCAAAAAACAGATAAGAAAATATCAAAAAAAAAAGAACTACATGCGTAAATAATCAATTTGTTAACAACAAAAAAACGCGATTTCATTGCTTTGGTGTTAATAAATAGCGAAAGTTTTCAAAACAAAGACATTACGCAAAGACAAAATCTATGACAAAATTGCGACAACAACAATTTATATTTCATAAACAAATTAAAAAGAAATTAACTAATAACAATAAAAAACAACAAAAATGTAAATATTTTTTTAAAGGAAAATAAACAATTAAAAAAAACAATTTAGATACAAATAAGCCATTAAGATATACATATATATAAAAATACAAAAACAACACTGCCTAAATAAATTATTTTTAAAATAAAATTAAAGTTTTTGAAATATTTTTATAAAAACAACAGCACGAAATAAAATTAAAACATATTATGGCTTTAACAAGACTGGCTAGGTGAGTAAAATTGTTTAAGTTAGAAACTGGAGGTTGGGCAAAAACCATATCTTAAGACCTTAATTTAAGTTATTGGATAATTTTAATTTCTATACATAGAAAACCAATAAGATTCAAAAATACTTGTTTGCAGCTCAAAAAAATGTTTCAATTATGCCGCGCCCTTAAAAAAAAAATAGTATCTAAAGGCCTCTCCGGATCAAAAAATTCGGTACAAATTGGTAAATAATAAAAATAATATAAATAAATTAAAGCATATTTTGGGGGATGATATGTACATATAAACTAAATATATGTAATGCTAGCACCATGACAGCGTTACAGAGTCAGTGAATTGGTCAGTGATGAGCAGGGCTGCGATTTTAATGCACTAAAAAATCTAGAACTTGCTTTGAAAAGATGAAACATGGAAAATATGCAAATATGAATTTATTAACAAATATGGACAAACAAGCAATAAAATATGCACTTAAAAATTCGTTTTTTAAATTATATTTATTAAAATATACAAATACATACATTTTTCATATATAAAGTAATTATTTCTATATAAAAAAAAACATTGTTTTAATAAAAACACAATAAATAAGAAATTGTAATAAATACTGGTTAAAAAAGCAATTAACTTTAAATTTAAAAGGTTTTAGAACTTAAAAGTTCATTACACTGTGCAACAGTCCGAAAATTGTTTTTAAATTATAATTTAAAAAATATTAGCAGACTCCAGTGCTCGAAATTCGAGTGCAATTTCTAGGCAGCTTTATTTTTTAAATTAGCCAATTCACAAACCAACACGTTTATGGTTTATTATTATTGTGAATGAAGATAACAAACTCATTAACAAACACATTAACAAATTTAATAAAACATATATAGCATATGTATAATTTAATGTATGTGTTAGTAGCAACTTTAAATGCAATTTACTCAAACTAAAGGAAAAAATTAAAAAATCTGAAAATCTAAAAAACAGCTTAAATGAAATACCTTTCAAATAATATACGTTTGGTCAAAATCGGGACAAAACAGCAGAACAAAACATCGGTCACAAGAAATCGCCTAGCCTATTAATATTATAGATGTATAACATAAATAAAAATTCAGTCCAATATAAATTATGGCAAATTTATACATATACAAATTAAAAATAAATATTTATAGATAAATAATTATTTATTTTTTTTATGTACACACAGAAAAAATATTTGCCAACCGAATTGGTCTTAAGTGGAACAACTGTATTTTCGATTGTATCAACAGAAATTTCATATCATCTGCAAATTTTCTATTATAATAAAATATTTACTTTTAAGGCAATAGAATTGTAATCATCGTGAACCCGAAAAACGGTTATTAGCATTATCGCAATTCGGTTGGTAATAAATTCGGTATCCACAATGAATCCGGTTTCTGTGTGTATAAACTATAAATTTTTAAAACAAATATTGTATTATTAAAAAAAAAAAAAGTATATAAAAATATTCATTCGAAAATATGCAACAAAAATTGCAAAATATGCAACAACATATTGCAAGTCCTTTCATTCGGAAAAGTGTTTTGTCAAAATTGATTTTTGGGCCCCTATTTATTATCCCTAATATAACCTAATCACAGCTTATAGAAAAATTATCAAATTATAAAGCATTTTAACTAAAAAAAATTTTTTAGCTCAAAAACTTTTCCGCCTAAAAAAAGGCATTCATATATTCTAACACATCTATCTTAATCGACAGATTTTTAGATTGCAAGACTTTTTCCTAGATTTTTTAACTTGTTCTCTATCGATAAATTATACAATAAAATATTTTTCTTTATAAAAAAAAATTCTCTTAAGCTTCAAAATTATTCACCTATTTTCATTTTCAAACTCTAAAACTTTTTCCTTATACAAAAAATTCTCAATTTATAACAACTAGTATAGCCCAGCACTCGAAATTCGAGTGCAAATTCTAGGAAATATTTTTCATTCAATTTTTGTCTTCCAATATTTTTTTAATCTATATATATAGTATATAAAATTTATGAATATTTAAATGAGCCTAAAGGTGTGATAATCAATTTTAGCAATTCACAATTCAACACAGAGCGTCTGATATATAATTAACAGGGTGTAACGAATTATTATCAATATTTTATTTTATTTAATTTAACATATTTTTAAGACAGATTAAACATAAATTTTATCATTCTCAGCTTCTCCTCCATATGAACTATAACTATGCCAATTTTCACAATTTTTGCTTAAAAAGGGAACTAAAAATTTACCTTCACGTATTAATATCTGTGGTCACAAGCGATAACCGCCTAAGTCGACTTAAGAACGATTTGAGTTATGTATGCTATCATATTCTACTAAAAACGCTTTATATTTACGTGAAATCCCCATTTCTCTAAAACTGTTTATTAAAAAGCTATTAATGAAAACATACTGACCTAAGTCGTAATGAAGCCCCATTACATTTATATAAAAAGTTATTTTTCTCAAAAGCATGATTTTCGACTTAGGCAGTTAATGCTTGTGACCACAGATATATAGATTATTTTTTTATAGAAAAAATTGTCTATTAATTTCCTGTAGTCGCCCTAAAAAAAAGATTTAAAAAAAGATTAAATACTTTTTTTTAGAAGCCGTACTTTTTTTAAAAAAAATGTACTTTTTAAAGAAAATGAACTTTTTTAAGAAAAAATATTTTTTTTTAGATATACTTTTGAAAGAAAAGGTACTTAAGAAAGGTTTATTTTTGAAGAAAAAGTACTTTTTTAAAAAAATATACTTTTCCAGGAAAATATACTTTTTTAAGAACGGTGCTATTTTAAGAAAATTTACTTTTTGAGAAAATTTACTTTTTGAGGAAATTTACTTTTTTACAGAAAATGTGCTTTTTCAGAAATGGTATTTTTTACGGAAGATGTACTTTTTTTAAAAAATATAATTTTTAAGGAAAATGTATTTTTTTTTTTAAATTGAACTTTTTAAAAAAATTTACTTTTTAATAAATTATTTAAAAAAATGTACTTTGATAAAAGTTACTTTTTAAAAATTTACTATTGTAAGAATATGTTCTTTCTAAGAAAACTAGCAGATTCCAGCGCTCGAAATTCGAGTGCAATTTCTAGAAAGGTTTTTTTTCCAACTTAGCCAATTCACAAACCAACACTTTTATGGTTTATTATTATTGTGAATAAAGATAACAAACTCATTAACAAAACACACATAGCATATGTGTAATTTTATGTATGTGTTAGTAGCAACTTTAAAAGCAATTTACTCAAAATAAAGGAAAAAATTTAAAAATCTGTAAATCTGCAAAATGGCTAAAAAGAAATACCTTTCAAATAATATACGCGTTTGGTCAAAAACGGTAGAACAAAACATCGGCCAAAAGAAATCGCCTAGCCTATTAATATTATGGATATACTCTTTTAATATTTAGGGACTTTTTAATAAAAGGTACTTTTCTTAAGAAAATGTAGTATTTCGAGAAAAAGCTCTTTTTTATGTGAAGGTACTTTTCTAAGAAACATTACTTCTTTCAGCAAAGATTACTTATTAGCAAATGGTACTTTTTAAAAAAACGTACTATTGTAAGGAAATGTAATTCTTCAAAAAATATAGTTGCTAGGAAAATTTCCTTTTTTTAAGAAAATAAACCCTTTTAAGAAAAGGTACTTTTAAAGAAAAGTCAATTTATTATAAGAGTTAGTTTTTTAAGAAATTTAGCTTTTTAATTAAAGTACTTTTTTAATAAAAAAAATACATTTTTAATAAAAGGTACTTTTTTAAGAAAATGTGCTTTTTTAAAAAAAAAGATTTTTTTAAGAAAAGGTAATTTTCATGAAAATACGCTTTTTAAGAAAATGTATTTTTTAAGAAAAAAAAAGAAACTAAGAAAAGGCTCTTTTTCAGAAAAAGTACTTTTTACGAAAAGGTACTTTTTAAGAAGAGGTAATTTTTTTTAAAAACTGCATAGTTAATAAAAGGTTATTTTTTACGAAATTATGCTTTTTTAAGTGAAGGTTCTTTTTTAAGAAAATGTATTTTTTTAAGAAAAGTTGATTTTTTAGAAAATACACTTTTTAAGAAAAGGTACTGTTCTAAAAAGAATACACTTTTTAAGAAAATTTACTTTTTGAGATAATGTATTTTTTTATAGAAAAGTGCTTTTACAGAAAAGTTACTTTTTTACAGAATATGTGCTTTTTTATAAAGATACTTTTAAAGGAAGCATTTGTTTAAGAAATGCTACTTTGTTAATAAAAGTTACTTTTTTAAGAAAAATTATATTTTAAGAAAAGTATTTTTTTTTTTAAAAAATTCACTTTTAAAGAAATTTACTTCTTAAAAAATTTACTTTTTAAGAAAATGTACCTTATTAAGAAAATTTACTTTTTTAAGAAAAGGCACTTTAAAAAAAGATACTTGTTCAACAAAAATACTAGTTTAGGAGATTACCTTTTTAAGGAGATTACCTTTTTAAGAAAATATACTTTTTAAAAACTAGTACATTCTTAAGAAAACACCTTTTTTAATAAAGGTAATTTTTCTATAAAATTTACTTTTTTTACGAAAATATACTTTATATCAAGATAAGGTACTTTACTTTTTTAAGGCAATGTACTTATTGAAGAAAAGGTTCTTTTTCAAGGAAGGTAATATTGTAAGAAAATGGACCTTTTATAAAAAAAAATGCTTTGAGGAAAATAGAAAATGCACTTTTTTAAGAGAAGTTACTTTTTATGAAAAGTTTATTTTCAAGAAAAAGATACTTCTTTAAGAAAAGGTAATTATTTTAGCGAAGGTAGATAGATACCTTTTTTAAGTAAAAGTGCTTTTTTAAGAGTTAAAAGTTACCATTTGAAGTTTATATTTAAAGAAATATTACTTGTTTTAAGATAAGGTACTTTTTTAAGAAAATGGACTATTAAGAAAAGGTACATGTTTAAGAAATTGTACTTTGTTGTGACAAGTTACTTTTTGAAGAAAAATTTACTTTTTGAAGAAAATTTACTTTTTTAATAAGAAGCATATTTTTTTAAATTGTACTTTTTAAGAAAAAGTACTTTTTTAAGAAAAGTTACTTTTTAAAAAAAAAAGAAGAAAGAAAAGTTACTCTTTTAAAAAAAAAGGAAGAAAGAAAAATTACTTTTTTAAAATAAAAGGTACTTTCTTACGAAAAAGTAAGTTTTTAAGAAAAATTAAATTTTTAAGAAAAAGTACTTTTTAAGAATTTGTACTTTTTAAGAAAAAGGACTTCATATTTAATTAAAAAGGACATTTTGGACAAGAGATACTTTTTTAAGTAAAGGTACTTTTTAGAAGATGGTGCTTTTTAAAGAAAAAATACCTTTTTACGAATAAGTACTTTTTTCGAAAAAAGTACTTTTCTTACAAAATAGTTATTTTTAAGGAAAAAGTTCATTTTGAGGAAAGTACATTTTTAGGAAAGTTCCTTTTTAGGGAAAAGTGCATTTTTAGGGAAAAGTGCCTTTTTAGAAAAAAGTACTTTTTTAAGAAAATTCACGTTTTAAGAAAAGGTTTCTAATTTTAATAAAAAATGAAAAACTAATACATATTTCCTATTGAAAAATTCTTAGCTTCTAAGGGCCGTATGCAAAAAAAAGTGTACAAGTGTACAAAATTGTTGATAAAGTCTACTTGAAGTACACTTTAATTTTTTTTTGCATCCAGCCCTAAATCTTTAACAACAATTTTTCCCTTATGTACAGATAATACGATTTTAAGACGTTTTTCCAATAGAAGAATGTTAGCTTTTTAAATCCTTTTCTATAGGCAAATATTTAGATTGTAATACATTTTGCTTATAGAGAAATTCTTATATGCCAAAATTTTTAAATTTTTAAATTTTTTCCCAATAAAAAAAATTGCAGATTTTTCGGCTTTTTACTCCCTTTATTTTAACTTGCTTATTTAACCCTTTTCCCGTGATCCAATCGAACTGAAACTTTGCAAGCAGACAATAAAAATGATCCAACAAATTTTTATTTAAAATAAAATTAATTATAATATAATTTTGGATTTTTAGAAATTTTAACGAATTTGAAATTTTTGCAATAGATACGGGCAGGATAAAATCAGTGGGCGTGGCAATCTCCATATAAAGTAAGTATTTAATATATAACTGGAGTAATATAACAGTGAAAGCTTTGTGTGGGTTCATAAGTTATTATGTTAGTACTCGGAAAAAATTGACGGGATCAGATCAGTGGGCGTGGCGCCCCCATGCGAAGTAAATATATAATGTCATATATATGGAGTACTATATTAAACAAGTAAGAGTGTTAAATTCGGCTAAGCCGAATCTTTGATACCCTCCACCTCGGTTTGAGTATTGATAATAAGTGTAAACAAAATATTGGAAAAATATGCATGCGTTTCCGGTTATATGACATAACTTCTCGTTTAATTTAGTTTTTGCTAATTAAATAGCTCGCCCTAACCTCCATTGCAAAGGTAATGGTTGTGTAGGGCGGCTATATGCATTAAATCGTGCTAATTGGAGATGGCTGTATAGTTTCTTTTAACTGGCGAAATATTTTTTCATTGCGGCCATATAGGTCGGATCGAGTAACAAAATAATAACCAAAAAAAGCTCTCTCAACTTTTTTATTAAAATATTGCCATATTTGGAAAACATGGAGAATAAATTTATAATAATAAATAATCAAATTAGGGATGCCAAACGCAAAAAACCAAATGTTCCAAACATTTTAAATAAAATAATTTGTTATCTTTATTTTCTGAAAAACTTCAAATATTCATCCAAAAAAAATTGTGAAAATTTATATATAAATAACATTCTCATCAAATTGCGTTTATTTATGTAACAATTTTTACGTTCGCAATTCTTAAATATCATTTGAGGTTTTATAAAATTCATTGAATTTAAATTAATGTTTTCTGTAGTCCGATTCTTTAAATTTCAACGATACGACAATCGCAAAATATATCGACAGCTATTGTTGTATGCACTAAGGATTAAATGATTCACTAAGTACATACATCTTAACGACAGTCGACAAATCTATTGTTTTATTTATTTAAATTGTAAACGAGTGGCATCTCTGTCAAAATAAGCGAAAAACACAAAGAAGAATATAAAAAAACAAATTACTTTGTGTTTGACAGGATGATTTTATGTGTATGTTTAATATCTCTATTTTTTTACTAATAGTTCTGTTTATTTGATTGAAAATGAAATAATGAATTGAATATGCTATTTAATTTTTTTATTTATAAAAAAAGTTTTTTAATAGAAGCAAAATATTTTCACTATTTTATGATTTTTATTTATGTACGAGTATATATGACGACATTTCAACCTAAAAATTTAAGTTTTTATCGATTGAATAAACAACACAAAAATGGTTGTCGTTTAGATAACAACAACAGCTGACTTTAACAATAGCGAATGTCGTTTAAAAATTTTACTGATAATTTTGCTTTTCTTTTTTTAACGATTCGATTATCGTTAAGAAAGTTACTGAAAAGCTATTAATTTCTCCTGAATGCCAATATTTCTTTTTATTTTTAATGTAAACATTTTTTAAATGTAAACATATTTGGTGTTTTTTTTTTTTGGAATTTGATGCAATTGATGTCTTCTAAATTTAAAATCATTATTTCCGACGTTTTGATATGATTTTCTGAAGTTCAATTAATATTTTATAATTTATAATTGGAAATTTTAATTCCAGTTTTTAGAATTGGTATTTTCTAAAATTTGAATGGAAAATTTAAAAAGTGCAATTTTGTGTATATGTGAATAATACTGCTTTAGTAATTATAAACAATTTTTAAAAATTAGATGTAATCACAATCAGATATTTTGTAGGTAAAGCAGAATAATAATTCTATATAACTATGTAGAACTGTTTTGAAAGCAAAAAACTCATTGATGAACTCGGTAACTCTATTTTGTGAAGACAACAAAAAGTTAATATGCCAAATTTATGTTCATATTTGTAAAAGAATAATGAAAATGTATGAAATAAAAGACCAGCCCGTGTATACTCTTAACATTGCTCTGTATAATATCTATTTGAAAATATTGACATTCATGTTAAAATAGAAATAACTATTGCACAGCTAATTAGAACAAAAATTGTGGCGCCATCTACTGTGGCATAGTCACGCTGAGCAAAATGAAGAATTTTATGTAAATAAAATAATATACCGATTTATTTCTAACATGCAGTTATTATGGATATACATATATAGAATATATGTATATTATTTGTACCTATTATTTAATATGTGTATCTATGTATATGTAAATATTACACACAAAAAATACAACATCAAACGTTATTTTTGTGTTTTTCTTTTTAAATAAATTAATACATAAAAATTTTTTTTGCTAAATTTACATTATTTTTTTTTTTATTAACAACTAGGTATTTTAGCATTATTTGCTTTAGATGATGGTGAATTTTTACTCCCTTTATATTAACTCGTAGTGTCTGCTTGTCGAAAAAATTTTGGATCGATTTTGACCCCTTTTCCGTGACCCAATCGATCTGAAACTTTGCAATCGATCTGAAATTTTTTTAGTGATGCCAAAACAATGGAAACTTTTAAATTTTTCTACCAGAGTTGATAAAAAAATTTACAAAGGGTTAGTTTTTATTATATTATTACCACAACGACCACAAAAACAACAAGTCCATCTATGACAACAATACAACATTTAGAATAACAACAAGAACAATATAGAAATATCATATTTTTCATTTTTTTTTTTTTTAATTTTTCAGAGATTTCCCTGGACCTGTTCCACCGATTTTAATGATTTTTGAAATAGAAATCTTATCATGAATTTGGAGAATCATTCTCACTAAAAATGATCACCTTAGCTATACTATTGAGGGCGTGATCGTGACAAGAACAACATAGAAAATTATATTTTTTCAAGACTTTTTTTAGTTCTTCATTCAAATCTCGGGCCCTAATCGACCGATTTGGACGATTTTAAATAGCAAACTTTTCAGGATGTTAATGAATCATTTTTTATATCAGCGAGCACCCTAGCTGCCCGATTGATGCCGCCATCGTGATTTCCACAGACGGACAGACGGACATCGCTATATCAACTCCGGTTGTTATAAGGATCACAAATATATATATTTTATGGGGTCCAAAATTTTTTTTCTATTTATTACAAACGGAATGACAAACTTATATACATATACCCTCTGCACACTGGAGTGAGGGTATAAAAAAGGGTTTGGGACTTTGTCTAAGTTCATGAGTTATTAATGTGGGTAGTCGCCCAAAGAATGGGCGAGATCGGATGGTATGGCACCGAAAAAACTTTGGATCGATTTTTAACCTTTTTCTCGTGATACAATCGAGATGAAACTTTCAGGAAGATTCCAGGCAACGATAAAAATGATGTAACAAATTTTTATTCAAAAAAATTTTATTATAGTATCATTATAGATTTTTCGAAATTTTAACGAATTTGTGATTTTTGCATTGGTATTTTTCTAGACATGTGTCATTTTTAGTCAATCAATTATTTAATTTACAAAGAAAGGGAATAAAATAGAAACTTGGTTTTTATGGGATAGTTTTACCCATAGAAATATTCTCAGATTTCCAAATTTTTTGCTATAGAAAAATTATTCAATTGTAAAATATTTTTCAATAGACATTAGATCAATAGAAATATGCCTAGATTTTAAAACCTATTCCCTATGGAAAAATTAACAGATTTTAAATCTTTTAAAATCCCACAGACATTTTTCTTTAAAATAATAAATTAAGAAGTTGTTTTATTACAGCCAAAATTGTTCGCTATTTTGTTACTTATTTAACACATCGATTATCGCAGTAAAACCAAATTTCTTTAAATAAATAAAACGAAATAACTTTATATATTTTATGTCGTTATTAGCCTACATACATACGTTTAAGTAACTTGTTTTTTTTTTAACTAAATTAATATACAATATAAAATTTTTTGTGTCATGGTGTTTGCAAAAAAAAAAAAGAATTACATTTTATTGACATTTGGTTAATATTAAACACCCTGCGTGAATAAATAATTGTTTCAACGCTTGGCTCTCTTTTGCAGTAACAACAGGAAATCAATATTATGTATATAGTATAATATATTAAAATAACTACAGAAATGCTTTTTTATAGCCTGAAATAGCTAATTATTTTGATATAATAAAAAGTCCTTTAAATTGCTTAATACCTAAAATAGTCATGAACATAAGTAAATATTTATTTACATTATTTATGACAATAGCTAGACTTGTTGTCTGGGTGGCGCTTCGAAAAAAAAAACTCTCAATGACTGAGTATTTTTTTTTTACTATTTAAAACAATTTTAAATTGCTTTCATAGCTATGAACTAACATTTCTGGCAGTTATTTGGATCAGCTCAAGAAAAAAAACTATTTAAATTGTAGATATCGTTGCATGTTCAAGTTCCCTCGGTGTAGGACTTAAATTACCTTTGACCCAGATGTTTAAGCATAACTATCTTGATAAAATTTTCATTTATGATTGTATATAATGACTTATTCCTGGTTTTCACTATGTCATATAAGCTGACAACAAACAATTGCCTCAACTGACATTTCGTGATTTTCTATTCATTACGTATTCATTGCATCTTATAAACGAGCAAAAAATCTGGCTGTCAAACACAAACAAATTTCCAACATGCTGGCAATTTCATTGCAGATGTCAAATGTTGCCAGGGGTTGTAAATGACAAGACAATAAAACCTGTTTTCATACAACTGACAATAATTGACAACAATTGCCATTGAAAATGACATAATTAAAACCAGGCATTACAAATCATCAATCTGAACTCAGTCTTTCTCATTTTATACAAGTTTTTAGATAAAATAAAAAAGACTGTTTAAAATTTTAAGTGAATGATTACAAAAATATCATTCTTGCTTAAAAAACAAAGTTAAAAATATTTGGTTAGCCAATGCAACTTGGTTAAAAGTGAAATAAAAATGTGTCGAATTTAATTTTTGCTAATATACCTAAGTTTTCTTTTTTTATTCAATATGAATCTTCTACTAATGAATTGATCATTTTTTCGGACCTAAGAACCTTTTACGATTTTATACAAAATTTTGCATGAAAAAAAATATTTTTTCATAAAAAATAATTTGGTTAAAATTTTTTAAGTAAAACTTTTATCGAATTCAGTATATTTTATACACGCTTTATTATCTTTTTTTTTGCATTACCTAAGAGTTAAAATATGACTAAAATATTTTTTATATTTTTTTAAATAATATCTTTGTAAAATGTAAATTTAACAAATTTAATTTTTATAAATTTATTCCAGTTGTTTCTTGTTCAATATCTACATTCCTAAAAATTTTTAAAGTTACTTCATCTTTGTATGAGATAATTTTTTGTACACGAAATCTTTTCCAATTTGATCTAAAACAAGTAAGAGTGTTAAATTCGGCTGTGCCGAATTTGTTAATACCCTCCACCTGAGTCTTTAATTTTTAATTTTTAATTTTTAATTTTTAATTTTTAATTTTTAATTTTTAATTTTTAATTTTTAATTTTTAATTTTTAATTTTTAATTTTTAATTTTTAATTTTTAATTTTTAATTTTTAATTTTTAATTTTTAATTTTTAATTTTTAATTTTTAATTTTTAATTTTTATTTTTTAATTTTTAATTTTTAATTTTTAATTTTTAATTTTTAATTTTTAATTTTTAACTTTTAATTTCTAATTTTTAATTTTTATTTTTTAATTTTTAATTTTTAATTTTTAATTATTAATTTTTAATTTTTAGTTTTTTTAGTTTTTAATTTTTAATTTTGAACTATTAATTTTTAATTTTTAATATTTAATTTTTAATTTTTGTGTTTTCCATTTTCCATGATCATTATTCATTTTTCAATTTACATTTTCCAATTTCCATTTTTAATTTTTTAATTTTAATTTTCCATTTTCAATTTTTCAATTTTCAATATTCTATTTTCATTTTCCATTTTCCATTTTTCAATTTTCATTTTCAATTTTCCATTTTTGCATTTTCCATTTTTCAATTTTCATTTTCCTTTTTTCATTTTCAATTTTTAATTTTTCATTTTCAATTTTTCATTTTCCATTTTTCAATTTTCATTTTCCATTTTCCATTCTGCGTTTTCCATTTTCCATTTTTAATTTTTCATTTTTTAATTTTCTTGTTCCATTTTCCATTTTTCATTTTCCAATTTCCATTTTTAATTTTTCAATTTTCATTTTCCATTTTTCAATTTTCATTTTTCATTTTTCATTTTCCATTTTTCACTTTTAATTTTTCAATTTTCAATTTCCATTTGTCATTTTTCATTTTTCAATTTCATTCTCCATTTTCCGTTTTGCATTTTGCATTTTTCATTTTTCAATTTTCTTTTTCCATTTTCCACTTTTCATTTTGCAATTTTCATTTTCCATTTTTCATTTTCCATTTTCCATTTTTCATATTTCAGTTCTCGTTTTTCATTTTCCACTTACCATTTTCCAATTTTTCATTTTTCAATTTTCATTTTCCATTTTTCATTTTTCATTTTTCAATTTTCAATTTTCAATTTTCATATTCCATTTTTCAATTTTCATTTTCCATTTTCCATTCTCCATTTTTCATTTTCTATTTTCCATTTTTCATTTTACATTTTCCGTTTTTCATTTTCCATTTTTCATTTTCCATTCTCAATTTTTCATTTTCTATTTTCCATTTTTCATTTTCCATTTTCAATTTTTTATGTTTCATTTTTCTTTTTTCATTTTTAATTTTCCATTTTTCATTTTACAGTTTACATTTTACAATTTACATTTTACATTTTACATTTTACATTTTACATTTTACATTTTAGATTTTACATTTTACATTTTACATTTTACATTTTACATTTTACATTTTACATTTTACATTTTACACTTTACATTTTACATTTTACATTTTACATTTTACATTTTACATTTTACATTTTACATTTTACATTTTACATTTTACATTTTACATTTTACATTTTACATTTTACATTTTACATTTTACATTTTACATTTTACATTTTACATTTTACATTTTACATTTTACATTTTACATTTTACATTTTACATTTTACATTTCACATTTTACATTTTACATTTTACATTTTACATTTTACATTTTACATTTTACATTTTACATTTTACATTTTACATTTTACATTTTACATTTTACATTTTACATTTTACATTATACATTTTACATTTTCCATTTTCCATTTTCTGTTTTTCATTTTCCATTTTACATTTTACATTTTACATTTTACATTTTACATTTTACATTTTACATTTTACATTTTACATTTTACATTTTACATTTTACATTTTACATTTTACATTTTACATTTTACATTTTACATTTCACATTTTACATTATACATTTTACATTTTCCATTTTCCATTTTCTGTTTTTCATTTTCCATTTTACATTCTCCATTTTCCATTTTCATTTTCCATTTTCCATTTTTCATTTTTAGCTTTCATTTTTTCTTTCATATTGGAGATTTTTTTTTATTATAACGTGATAACGATAAAAAAATATGTGGCAATACTACTAACATGAGCCATGTTATTG
This sequence comes from Cordilura impudica, assembly GCA_963682025.1. NCBI lineage: Eukaryota > Metazoa > Arthropoda > Insecta > Diptera > Scathophagidae > Cordilura > Cordilura impudica. The sequence goes on from OY821521.1 coordinate 188,586,965, forward strand.
TGTTCTTGGTATTGTTAATATATGTATATGCATAATTTTTTTGTGGAATTTTTTTATGTTGTTGTACAATTATAAAGTTCAACCATTAAACTGTTACAACAAACACACTGGGTTTTATGTTTTTTTTAGAGGTATCTACATATTTTTGCTCGTATCAAATCACGATGATGCCCGATTTTGCCAATTTTCAATACCAACCTGCTGGGAATTATGGCAAATGATATTATTGTAGCCTTATCCAGTTAGATGCCTTTTTTTGTGAATGAGCGTGATTTCAACAGACAGACGGACAAACGGACATCGCTATATCGACTCGAGCTGTGATAAGGATCAAGAATATATATACTTTATGGGGTCGGAAATTAGTTTTTCGGTGCGGTACAAACGGAATGACAAACCTATATATACCCTCTGACACTGACGTGTGGAGGGTATAAAAACATGTATAAAAAACAACGACAAAAAAATATTGTTTTCAGATAATATAAATTATTTTGAATAAGATTTAACAGCAAATTAAATTGTAACGTTATATAGGTCTTATAGATCTTATCATATTTCGAACCAGATTTTTTTTTTTAATTATTTATTCATCTAAAAACTTGTATAATTTAAACCAATATTTTTTTTAAACAATATATAATAACCAGACTAAAATTAAAAACTAAAATATATATTTAGCGAATTTAATTTTTGTAAACTTGCCAAAGTTGCTTTTTTATTCAACAATGGCATTCCCTTAATTTCCAAAGCTCAAAAATGAAATACTACAAGACTAGCAGTTGATATGGCTATGCTAAATTAAATGTTTGAGTTAAATAATTGATTAAGCATTGGTGGAATTAATAGGCAGAGGGATGCTTATAATTAAGAACACGTGTTGTTCAAAATAAGCTGATCCATCTAGGCGCTGCCTTCAATTGTTTCCATATTATAAAAATATATCTATTTGGGCATTTCCTACGTTACGGACGGCATGAATTTCGTTCATTTTTTCTCCATATCTTCGTTTGTATTGATGTAAAGAATATTGTTATATGCAAATTTGGAGAACTTTTCAAGTACTATAACACTGCATTAAAGGAATTTCATCAAGCTTATTAATTTAGATTAAAATAGATAAAAAAAAAATGTGAGTGTTACGGACGGCATAAATTTCGACTCTTTTTGAGATATAGTATAAAACTCACAAATTTTAGCGAAATTTGGTATATAAACAATAAGTAATTTTTTGTTAATATAAAGAAGAGGCAATGCGTATTCACCTTAGACTGACATTTTTTTCCAAAAACGTTAAATTTTTGAAATATTTACATTTTATTGCGTTACAGACGGCACATTATGGACGGCATGGAATTTCCGCAGAATTAGGGTTAAAAAATATTGCTTTTAATGTTTATATCCTACACCACTCTGTACATAGAATTTGATATATTTAGGGCCATTATTACAACTTGCCTTTAAAGTAAATGTTAGTTAAAGGTAACTTTAGCTAAAATGAACAATAAAGTTACCTTTAACTTCTTTTCGTTATTACAACTTCCCATTAAAATAAAATTAATATTTTTGATATTGTGGCAGCACCAAAGGAAACACCGATTACTTTTGACCAAATGAATTGATTTATCAAAATACATAGTGGCAACGTTCCTTTAGTTGTTCGCAAATAAACAATAAAAACAATAGAATAAAAACCAAAAACCTTTATTATAAGTTGCATAATTATTGTAAATGTGTAATAAAACTTTTTAAAAATATACAAGCATATATTTAAGTATCTATAAATAAATTTATTTCCAAAACTAAATTGATGTAAATTTCGTCTTCATAGGTCAGAAAATGTGGCAATATTAAATACATAAACCTCACGTTAAAAGTTAAAGGCAACAATATCTTCCCTTTAGCTTATCGGTCGCTTTTAGCTTAAAGTATAGTTGTAATAACGAAAAACTAATAATCTGCCTGATAACATCCTAACTTTAGCTATTGGCAAGTTGTAATAATGGCCCTTAAAGTTACTTTCCGTCCGTCCATGTATAATATCCCAAATCCAATACGAAATTAATGATTATTAACTTTTTTTATTAAACAAACATCAACAAAATCTTTTCAACAACATACATATATTCTAAAATTATATATTTTGAAATATTACTTATTAATTCTATGGAATGTAACATATTTCTTGTTTTAAACTAAATTAAATTTTTATTAAATATTTTTTGGAAGTAGACGTTATAGCTGCGCTTATCTTAAAGTCGTCAACATACAGAAAATGATGCAGTTTGGAAACACCCTTCAATGCTTTGACATGCCTCCACTTTTATACCCGTAATATAGTGATTGTATAACAAACCGGTCATCTTTATTTTTCCACTACTTCCACTTTACGGGTTTGTCTAGGTTGGTTAAAAAGTTTATTGGAATTAGAGCGTCATTGATATCTTGAACACAATTTTTACACGAGTTTAATTAACATGCCTGCAAATCACTACAGCAAACTTTTTCAATAACTGATTGAAAAGTGAAAGGAAAAGATGAAACTATTTTAGGGCAGGTCTCTAATAAGAAACCAAAATTAGCGTGATATTTGCAAACACACATGTTGTGAGGCATGTTCCGAGATAATTTTACGTGCGATGGACGTTTTTCGAAGAAAATTGTCTTTCCAATATTTGAATGAGGATATTCGACCTTGAATGACACGTGTGCTTCTGATACTGTCATTATCATAAAACGTTTCGCAACCACGTTTCCGTTACTTATAATTGTAACTGTTTTACCTGGAGCTTGTACACTTATATCGTCACGCACGTAGAAGTTATAAATTTTGTTTTCAAAATCAGTTTTTCCCTTTGTTGGTTTTACATATTTGTGGTACAGCTTTCTTAGAATAGATACTTTTTTCCATGTCAATTGGTAAACTCTTTTCGGTTTTGTGCATTGCTTTCGCAAATGTTTGGGTACTTTTATATGCCTTTCCAATATGTCCTTTTGTAATCATGACGATATTTTTTTTGGCGAATCTTATGTTTCTCCTTCAGCGTTTTAGTTTTTATTAAATTTCCTTTTAAAATCTGCTTTTGACGACACAACTTTTTTCTTTCAGCTTCCTTTACGCAAAATTTTAACCATTCTGCTTCATTACTTCTCAATTTATCTCTTATATCTTCTGACCCGAATGCTTCCCGTCGTTACTTCATCTTTTTCCATCTTCGAAAAAAATAAAAAAAATGTAGATGTTAAAAACTTACAATTAATGCACAATTTTAAATTACATGAACTTACCATTACGGACGTCACCAAAGTTCAATGGTTGATTTCACAAAATCTTTATATCAATCCTATTGGTTTTTTTGATCAATTACAAGCGTTTTTTCAGTCTCTTCACTTAAATCATAACTTATAGTCCCGTCTGCTCTGTACTTATTGACACCAAGAACAATTATTCTTTCAGCGTTACGGACGCACGGGGAAAAAACTAAAAGAGAATGCACAAAATTTACCGTTTCTCGTAAATATTTCTCTCATATTTTGACACAGAAAGGTAAACAACATCTGTGACAAGCCATTGAAGCCAATATTGCCAAATATTTTATTTTAAATAAGGTTTTAATATGAAGCGGGAAAACCTGCTAAAAAGTTTAAAAATGCTATAAAAAAAGTTCAAAAATTAAAAGCAATTTTTTTAGGGTTGCCATGAATTCATTAAAATTATAATTAAAATTTGAAATATCTGCAACACATCTGAAAAAAAAATTTTTTTTCACAATTTAACGTTTTAAACATAAAAAAATTTAGACCCCTCTGCGGAAATGCCCATTTGTATTCTTTTATTAGAAATTATATGTATGATCTCGAACCGAACAAAAAACTAATTATTTGAAAAAACAAAATTATTTTCTTTAACTTTTCCATTGGGCAGTTTAAGCAAATAATGAAAAGCAGAAGGTTGCTTTACTTATCTTGATATTTATATTACCTAAGTTATACATTAAATATTTACAATAAGTAACAACAATCGTAAAGTAAAAAAAATAAATAAATAATCTTTGATGTCATTGTACTTTTACAATAAAATGTTTATTTTATTTTTTGTTTTGCATAAACATTACGTTATTATTTTTTTTAATTAGGACAAATAAGTTAATTTAAATACGTACAATTTAAGAAAATAAATACTTTGTACTGGTCTACGTCGAGGAGAAACTTTGTTAAGACAAATTAAAATAGATTGTATTTTTAAATGAGAGAATTGGTTTTGCTGTACAGAAATGGGAAAGTGCATGCTAAATTATGGGGAAATGCATGCTAAATGGTAAAAATGCATGTCATGTGCATGTTTTTGTTTTTCGAAAGATTTTTTTATTTGCAGCTTTGAAAATCATTTTTCATAATTCAGCATGCAATTTCCTTACATTTAGCATGCAATTTCCCTACATTTAACATGCAAATTTTTCTCATTTTTAACAGAAAAATTCCCATTTTTACCATGCATTTTCCCATAAATTTGCCCAAATTTAGCAAACATTTTGCCATTTTTGACATGCATTTTTACCATTTGGCATGCATTTCCTATAGACTTAACAGACATTTTCCCATAATTTAGCATGCATTTTTCCCACTTTTACCAAGCGCTTCCCTTCGGATAAGGGGAAATGGGTTTTAAATCACTCCGTGACTGTGCGTGACTATGTCGAAGTTAATCTTTCTTTACAGCAAGTGTATGGACCAAGTTACAGACTGCTTGGATGAGGGGAAATCCGTTTTAAATCTCTGCGTGACTGTGCGTGACCATGCGTGATTGTGCGTGACTCAGTCAAATTTAATCTTTTTTTCACAGCAAGTGTACAGACAAAGTTTCAAGTCGATCGAATGAGGGGAAATGACATTTAGATCACTCCGTGACTGTGCGTGACTACCACAAAATTAATCTGTAGTCACAACAAGACTATGGGCCAAGTTTCAGATCAATTGGATAAGGGGGAATGGCGTTGCCCCACGACAGACAGACAGAGAGTATGAGTTAAAAGAAAGAGTTTAAAAATGGAAATTTTTCGGGACAGAATAGTATTTGTTATAAATTTATCTATCCAGATTTTGTTAAATTGACCTAGACAGTGATTCTAAGTGGATCGCCATAAGGTATTTCTAGTCAAAGTAATTTTATTAGTTTCTAACATCAGCACAAACTCATTATACCCATATGAGCGAGTAGCGTATCACCCCACAAGCCCTTTTTGGCATTAAATTCGTTACAGCAATAAGATAACAATTATAAATCTTTTAAAGCAAATATTTAAATTTATGACCCAATTAACACTTTTCAGCTACTAAATGAAATAAAAATAAATAATTTATAAGTAGTTATAAACTAATGATATTATTAATTTTACGATAGCTCTCAATATACTTAATGTGAAAACAAAACAGTTAACGAAAAAAGTGTACTAAAATATTTGCAATTTTACCAGGAAGAAGTAGTCATGTCATGATGAAGAAGTTAATCGATTTAACAATAATTCTACTTTGTGTATCTATAGAGATTTTATTCGTTTCTATTGTAAGTTTGCCTGAGTAGGTAGAAAAATACGAATGGCAAAGGGTTTGTAAAGCCTTTTTAAGTGTGGTTTACGATTTGGTAGAACGTAAGATTTTTAATTTTATAATAAGAGTGATCCTGGTTTGGCTGAATTTTTACTGTTTGATGGTTTAAAAATACTTATAATACAATACTTCTGTACAGGGCCTGCTCTGCTAATCCATTTTTTTTTTATTTAATAACCAACACTCAGGGGATGCCCCCTACAGATGCAGTGCATTGTGTTGATCTCAGGAAAATAGGTTATGGAAAGAAGGAAAGAGGGAGTAGTGTTTATGGATATTTGACTTAAATTTTATTAGATTATAACTGTCAGGAAAGACCTCTGCGGGGAGTTTATTCCACATACGACTAGTTCGACTGATAAACGAATTCTCTCTGTAAGGCGTTGTGAGGTCAACTGGACAATAAACTACAAACGGGTGTGATCTACTAGAGAAGCGGATAGAGCGAACCGAAACTCGGGCACTTGGAATAAGTTCGCTAATCTCAGAAGAACATTTCCCATGGTAGTATCTATAGAACAGTGATACACAACCCACATTCCGACGATGTTCCAATGACTCAGTAGAAATGTATACCCTACTGTCATGGATGATCATCAACGCCCTCCATTGCACACGCTCCAGTAGCTCCAAAATAGACTTTAAAGCTCCTGATTTTAAAGAGATCAGAAGGAGTGAAGTAATTTTTGCTCCGTTTTAGAAAACCAAGACACTTGAATGTTTCTTTCGACACTTGAAAAACATGCTCGTTCCAACGAACATCACATCGAATTCTCATGCCTAGAACATCAAGAGTATCCGACTCCTCAATACCTATACCACCCATATATACAGATGACATTGTTGAATCCATGGCCCTCTGGGTCAACATACAACATTGAGTCTTCAGCGCATTAAAATCAACCCTATTCGCTTTACCCCACTCGGAGATTGTTAACAGGTCTTGATTGAGTGTGTCATTCATTGTCCGCCTTTTGCCCCCAACCTCCAAGAAGCTTGGCCTACAATTAAAGGAAAATGAATGACAAATGCTGCTGTCATCTGCGAAAGAGTATAAAGAGTTAAAAGTTTGACCAAGAAGGTCGTTCAGAAAGATAAGGAAAAGAGAAGGAGAAAGAACGGAACCTTGGGGTACCCCTGAATTAAGCTGAAACTCATTGGATGAGACCCCATCAATAAAAACACGTATTGTTCGATCACTGAGAAAACTCGATATAAATCGAAAGAAGTCATTTCCGACCCCAAATGCAATAAGCTTAGATATCAGTGCACCGTGGCACACACGATCGAATGTCTTGGAAATATCTAGAGCAACCACTTTACTTTCACCAAAATTGCAAATGGATCGACTCCAGCGCTCAGAAAGTAGAGCTAACAGGCCTCCCGTAGAACGATTTCTACGGAAGCCATACTGACGATCATTAATAAGTGAGTTGGCCTCTAGGTAGTTCACAAGATGGAAATTGATCATGCTCTCCATCACCTTTGAGAGTGTAGAGCAGATTGCAAATGGACGGTAATTTTCAGGGTTATTAGCCGCACCCTTTTTAGGGATTGGTTGGACATTAGGAACCTTCCAGCAAGAGGGAATATGATTTCGGTCATTTGGCCACCGCGGCTGTTCTTGACTAAGCGCATTCTGGACGTCCAAATTTGGGCTACCTTTTCGAGCATTGCTGGCCGTATGTCATGAATAACACGAACAATGTTGGCCTTCAAGGCGACAATTATTGGTGGTTTATAAGCAAGACCTTGATGGTCAATTGACAAGACCATTTCTCGAAATCAACTTTTCCCCTAATTTTGATTTCAATATGTCGCTGATGGCTGTCAATATCATCCATCTTCTCAAAACAATCTTTGATCACAGTGCGGCTTCATTTTTGAAGAAATAAGGTCCGAAGATGCCCTCAGCGTGTAAACCGTACTAAACGGTGCATTTTTCTGCATGTAATGGGTTTTTTTAGGGTCTGTTATAGATTCGTCTCAATCCATATGCGCCAATTTTATTTATTAACAAAACCGTTAAGCCTCATCCCTGAACACAATTTTCCGATAAAACATCGAGTCAGATTCCAACTGCTCTAGAACCCAATCGGCGAAAGAACGACGCATATGATGGTCTCGTGACTTTAACTCTTGCACCAGCTGGATCTTAGACGGGTGCAGGCCAAGATCATTGCGTAAAATTTTCCAGGTAGTGGACGGACAGAGCCCCAATTCCTGCGACCGACGACGAATTGATAAATTTGGATCTTCTTTTACACTTTCGTTAACAACGGCGATATATCTTTCGACGTGGTATGAAATCTATTCACAGTTCGATGGAATGTTTGGTCAAATGGACAATTATGTGCGCAATAAAAATCACGAGACGTCTATAAGAATCAATGATTTTCAAAGTAAATTTGAATAATTCGGCCCTTATTATGAGTTGCATTCGATCTTCGATCTTCGCTGGCTATCATCTGTAGCAGCAGTTCATCTGTAGTAGTCAGCAATTACTTAAACGCCTCCTTGCAGTCGAAAATTTGCTATAAATCTGTAAACAAATGGTACCCTTGTGGAATCTATTTCTATTACGTAGTGGAATCTATTTCCAAAATGTTGGAAGCATAGAACCATAATTCCATGTTAATAAATAATTATTTTTTTTTTATAAATTTGTAAACAAACAATGTTCATTTATAGTGCCAGCTGATAAATATGTACTATTGTGAATAACCCAATTGAGTTAAATTCACAATAGCGCTGTTTTATCGAATGTGCGCCATAATACCAAAAGAAAATTCGTTTAATCAGTTAATTCGACCACAATCGAAAATCGAAAGTTGCTCATAATAGGCACCTTCGATAGCGTTGTTCAAACGTGAATCTATTCATGATAAATCATAAATTACAAAAAGTGAACGCAGTATGACAGTTCGTTTGGCAGCTAACTTTTGTAAGTTCTATCTAAGCAAAAAAAAAACAGCCTTTACTAATATTTACTAATTTCAATAGCGTTCATTCTGTGGCCAATAAAAGCTTATATATCAAATTTCATTAATTATATATTTCTATTTGCGACCTGTAGTTTGATTACAAGGTTTATGGCGGACAGACGGACAGATGTACGGATTCGGAAAGTGATTGTGAGTCCATCTATATAATAAAATATCAAACATCAGCACAAACCCATTATACCCTGACCACATAGTGGTATAGGGTACAATTATAACAGACTTTTTATCTCATCAAATATCATCCTTACATTCTCTATATTACCACGGCTCGTTCTACAATCACCAACGTTATGTAACTTACTACAAATATAAATGACGGATTTAGAGATCGTATGCAATCCGATGTAATTTGTACCGATTTTAGTAAAGCCTGTGATAAGGTGAATCATCTATAATATTAACAGGCAATGCGATTTATTGTGACTGATGTAAGTTTCACAGTTTTACCCCGATTTTGACAAAAAATTTATCAGTTGAAAGGTATTTCCTTTTAGCTGTTATCCAGATTTACAGATTTTCATCGTCTGGAATATTTTTTTGGAGTTATGATCGTTTAAAGTTGCTTCTAACACATACATAAAATTATACGGTGGTATTTGTGTGTTTATTAAACTTGTTAATGTGTTTGTTTTCAATTTAAAATGAGTTGAATTGTGAAGCATACCTTTAGGGTTATTAGTAAATAAAAATTTCCTCGAATTTCGAGTGCTGGAATCTGCTAGTAATTTATTATTATACCAGCTGAATTCTATGGGTTTTAGTAATTCTTTAGTTTTCTGGTTAAAATGTTATTTGACGAACAGATCTCAGCGGGTTAAATTTATAAACGCTTTCACTAAAAAACTCGGAAGTATTTTCTGGTTTTTTTGGTTTTCCACAAGGAAGTCATCTTGTTTCAGTACTTTTTACTTTATTTATTAACGAGCTCCAATCTGTTGTACTCTCATGGTGTCAAGCAATTTACCTCTCTTCAAAATTACATTCAACATTTTTTGCTACAATCCGATTTATATAATTTTTGAGATGGTGCAACATAAACCTAATGGAGCTCAATATAAAAAAATGCAAGATGTAAAAATCTATATACTACTTATTTTGTCAGCAATAGTGAACTGGACTGTGTTGCTACATTTTTAGATCTTGGCATTCTATTAGATCATAGATTAAATTTTCGCCCGCGTATATCTTTGGCAATAAACATAGCTTATGGTGTTCTTGGATTTATGAAGTGATGGAGTAAAAAATTTTCTGATCCGTATATTACCAAACAGCTATGTATATCCCTGGTTCATCGTATCCTGGAATATGCTTCTCTAATATGGGATCCGTGTTACATTATTTATATAAATTTCGTCGAATCTGTCCAGGAACAATTTCTTTTATTCTGACTACGTGGACTTGGCTGGAACTCCTTAATTTAAATCCAGACTTTCTCTAATCAAGTTACCGACACTGAAAAGTCGTAGAACTATGCTTTCATCCTTTCTGCAAAGTTTATTCCATGGAGACATTGACTCCAATTACTTGTTAAGTAGAATTGAAATTAATATTCCAGCGAGACCTACAAGAAACTATAAGCTCTTAAATATTAATTATTTATTTATTTATATTAATTACAATACAAAGTAAATTTGTATTCTAATTTGGGTCCAGGGATAGCCGCGACAGACCAAAGCCTCTGGTGGGAATCGAACCTACGACCCCCGCATGATAGACGAGCACGCTACCTACTCACCTACCGGGGCGCTTTAATATTAATTACTTTCGATTTAACTATGCTTATAATGATCCATTTCGCTGGTTGTGTAAGCAATTTAATGGAATTTACCACATCATCGATTTGTCAGAAAATAAAGAATCTATTCTATATCTAAATACATTAGTCTGTAAGGATATTTGTAATTTCATAGACTTTAAATAAATAAATAAATATATTAGTAAATAGTTGAAGATCCATTAATCTTTAGGACTTATTAAGATCTGCGATGCATGGAACCGACAAGGTTGGCACATATTTCCGGGGGTATTGAATTTTTTCCCACTTTCGTTTTTTTTTTTTTTTTTGTTTCTGGATGTATAATGCACTACTAGTGTTTTCTTTTTAGGACTGGAGATTGAGAGGGCCAGTCCATAACTAAGACTTTCTTCTGCTGAAACCAATATTTGACCATATGCATATGTTCCCACTTCAGTGGCATTTCATCTTCACTATTTGGAAGTATATAATTTTCTAGAATCTTAACCTAATCCACAACGTACATTTTTCCATCTATCCAATAAATTGGACCGACCACAGATGATGAAAACAACCCCATATCATAAGGTATACCTCTACATTCTCAACAGACTTTTTTGTGTCTTTGTGATCAAATTCTGTATTGTTTGGTCTATGTACAAACATTTTCCAATCCCAACCTGAAGCTGTTGCTTTCTCAAAAAATAACATTTTTTAATGCTTTTTACTTATATTTTTTTTTGCTCAACAAAGACACTTTTCTTGGACTTCGGCCTTTTAATCCAGTTTTTTGAAGTCAATTTCTTATTGTCCGACTCGTAATTGGTGCACATAGATAATTTTTTAACTCTTCGGATGACCGAAATGGATCGCATTTGCTTTTGCAGGCTAAACGTTAATCAAATCGAGCTGTTGGTTTTCGCTTGCTACCTCTTGTCTCAGACTTAACATTTATTTCCCAATCAAAGTACAACGGTTGACAAGGCCCATTTTTAACACTTTTGGCGAACAAATACAACATTAAAACTTAAACGATTACAAAAAAAATACCGTTTATACGAGGGCGGATCAATAAGTCCGTGACTTTAAAAATGAAACACAGTTTTTTTTTTGCAAAAAAAAATTATTTTTCAACATAATCTCCTTTTAGCTCAATACCCTTAGTCCAACGTTTTTCCCATTTTTGTATCCCTTCCAAAAAATAGGATTTTTCGATTTTGTTTTTAATTTTTACAAATTTTTAGAATTTCGTTTTCCAAGCACAAACACGGTTTTGCTTAAACTTTAGTATTTAATGTCTGATCTTTAAAGAGAATCATAAAAAATAAATGTGCTAAGATTTTCCGTTATATTTTCAATAATATGACAGTATCTACTATCGAAATAATTCCTTTTTGAAATAGTTTATACCAGGTTATTAACATATAAGCAATCGGTCTTATTATTTTTTTCAACACTGTATATACTCGTATCAACAATTATATACCAACTATTTTTAAATATATTTATACAAATTTTGTTCCACTTAGGAATAATATCAGTTTCGGGTTTTGATAAAACCCAGATTTTAATTATCTTGAATAAATTCACTATGGTTAAGAATGAAAGCTTAAAATATTGGTTTAACAACACAAAGAATATTCAATAAGTTATTTAAGTATATCCAATTACAACAACTCCTGTACTCAGGGTATAATGAGTCTGTGCTAATGTTTTTAAATATCAAAAATACTTGACCTAGTTTAAAACGATCACATACTGAGTGGAATTAACAACTTACAGCTCAGGTATATAAATACATAAATATATTCTGATGAAATTCGGTATATGAGCTTTTGTTTTTCTGTTGAAATTGGTGAAATTCGGTGCATGGTTAGACATAGTCACCATACAAATGACCCCTCTGAGATCGACTTTAATTGTCCTAAGATTATATTATATTGATCGTGGTCAAATTTTATTTATATGTATTATTACACCCATTAATCAGTATTTCGAAAAATAAACTATCTCATATGAAAAATCCAAAAAATATATAGCCAATTTTTCCTTTCGGATAGGCAGTTACCTCATGTCAAAATTTCAATTCGGACGAAAAATGGGCAGGATTGGACCAATAAGCGTGGCACCCTTATACTAAGTAAATATTTCATGTCATATATCTGGAGTACTGTAGTTTCAAAAGCGGGATCGGAGCAATGAGCGTGAAGTACTATGAAAATGACAGTCTCGAAAAGAAAAATCGCCAAATTGAAAAATCACAAAAATCAAAAATCGTCAAAGTCAAAAATCGCCAGAACCGAAAATCGAAAATAACAAAAAGCACAAAAAAGCCAAAACATCAATCGACATAACCGAAAATTGCGAATAACAAAAATCGTCAAAGTCAAAAATCACTAAAAAAAAAAAAACCCAAAACCGCGATTAACAAAAATCTCTAAAATTACAAAAAAAAAACAAAAATTGTCAAAGTCAAAAATCGCGAATAACAAAAATCGCCAAATCAAAAATTGCCCGAACCGAAAATCGCGAACAACAAAAATCTCAAAAAAAAAAAAAAATGAAAATCGCGAATAACGAAAACGCCAAAATCAAAAATCCCAAAAGCAAAAATCGAAACAAACAAAAATGGATAAGCCAAAAATCGCCCAAATCAAAAAACGACAATTTCAAAATCGCAAATATGCAAAAATCGCCAAAAATCAAAAAAACAAAATCGCTAAAACAAAAATTGCCAAAGCTGAAAATCGCGAATAACAAAAACTGTCAATTTCAAAAATCGCAAAACTATCTCATATATAAATGTTAAAATTAGATGTTAAAAACTCACTTTATATAGGAGGTGCCTCGCCCACTTAAAAAATCCAAAAAATATATAGCCTATCTCCTGTAAAAATTTCAATTCGGACAAAAAATGAGCAGGATTGGACCAATAAGCATGGCACCCCCATACAAAGTAAATATTTCATGTTATATATCTGGAGTACTGCAGATTCAAAAGCGGGATCGGACCAATGAGCGTAAAGTACTTTGAAAATGTTAGTCTTGATAAGAAAAATCGCACAAATCAAAAATCGACAAAAATCAAAAATCACAAAATATACAAAAATCAAAAATCACAAAATATACAAAAATCGTCAAAGTCAAAAATCGCCAGAACCGAAAATCGCGAATAACAAAAATCACAAAAAACGCCAAAATAAACAATCGACAAAACCGAAAATTGCGAATAACAAAAATCGTCGAAGTCAAAAATCGCCAAAAATCATAAAAAAAAACAAAAATTGTCAAAGTCAAAAATCGCGAATAACAAAAATCGCCAAATCAAAAATTGCCCGAACCGAAAATCGCGAATAACAAAAATCTCATAAAAAACCCGAAAATCGCGAATAACGAAAACCGCCAAAATCAAAAATCCCAAAAGCAAAAATCGAAAAAAAAAACAAAAATGGCTAAAGCCAAAAATCGTCCAAATCAAAAAACGACAAAATCAAAATCGCAAATAAACAAAAATCGCCAAAATCAAAAAAACAAAATCGCCAAAACAAAAATTGCCAAAGTTGAAAATCGCTAATAACATAAACTGCCAATTCAAAAATCGCAAAAAAAGCAAAAATGGCTAAAGCCAAAAGTTATTAAATCAAAAATCGCTAAAATCAAAAATTGCAAAAACACAAAAATCGCCAAAAATCAAAATAGCAACAAAAAATTGGCCAAAGTCAAAAATCGCCAAAACCTAAAACCGCCAAAATCAAAAATCCTCTAATCAAAAATCGCAAAAAAAACAAAAATGGCAAAAAAAAAACAATAATCGCCAAAATCAAAAATGGCAACAAAAAAACAAGAAGACAAAGTCAAAATTCGCTAAAACCGAAAATCGCAAACAACAAAAACCGCCAAAATCAAAAATCGCCAATATCAAAAATCGCTGATGGCAAAATAAAATATCACTAAAATCAAAAAACGCCAAAGCCAAAAATCTCGAATAACGAAATCGCCAAAATCAAAAATCGCCAAAATCAGAAATCGCCAAAGTGAAAAATCGTCAAAATCTAAAATCCGCAAAATCAAAAATAAATAAAATAGTTTTCTACAAAAATGTGATTCCCAGTTTTTATTTCGTTACGATGGGTGTAGCGAATCTCATTGGGTTACAGCTAGTATACTAAAAATCTATCAACACAACGAAATATTGCATAGATTTTTCTTAAATTTGGTTTATTTGTTTTTGAAAACATTAAAAGACAACTCTAAATATGCTTAAGATCGGTACATTTTTCGAACAAGTCCTCATACAATAAAAGTAGCATCCGTTATGAACTTTTTCATAACTGCAAGCCACAAATTAATATCTGTGGTCACGAGCTTTACCCGCCTAAGTAGAAAATCATGCTTTCGAGAAAAATAACTGTCTATATAAATGTAATGGGGCTTCATTACGACTTAGGTCAGTATGTTTTTCTTAATATATTTTTAAAAAACAGTGTTAGACAAATGGGGATTTCACGTAAATATAAAGCGTTTTTAGTAGAATATGATAGCATACATAACTCAAATCGTTCTTAAGTCGACTTAGGCGGTTATCGTTTGTGACCACAGATATCAATCCCACTCCAATTTGGTTTAATCTTATTTTCTATATCCAGTTATGACCTATGATAATTGAACCGAAGACCCTTACTCTATCTTCCATAGCTGTCGGAATTGTTTCTTTTTATATATATATGTATATATATTTATTAGTAATATCATGATTATTTTAATGCGTAATAACAAATTTTTTCCAGTTGCTATGTTTAGGGAAATATAATTTTTTATTTCTTAGTGTGCCAAAATTTATTTGATTATCAAAATTTTGCGAATTTTTTTTTTTAATTTTTTTTATCACATCAATCTGTTGTTTGCACTTTTGTTGTTTGCACTTTTTTTTTAAAACATATTTTACAACCTCTTTTAACACCTTTATCTTCATTAAAATTTAAAAAAAAGTTGTGGTTTTTGCATGTGATTTATATAAGTTAGTATTTTTAAATGAGAATATTATTTTCGAGTAAATTTCTAAGGAAGTGTTAGTCAAACAATATTATATTTTTATAAATTATATTTAAAGTTTTATATTAAATTACAGGCCACTAATTAATATCAATTCCACTCCAATTTGGTTTATGTTATTTCCTATATCCACTTATGACCCAGGCCAAGTTGGGCCGAACACACTTACTCGAACTTCCATAGCTGTCGGAATTGTTTTATATTTTTTTTTATTTATTAGTAACATCATGATTATTTTAATACGAAAACATAAATCTTTTCCAGTTTTTATGATTAGGGAAATATATTTTTTTTTATTTCTTGGTGTGCCAAAATTTATTTGATTATTAAAATTTTGCGATTTTTTTATTATTTCTTATCACATCAATCAGTTGTTTGCACTTTTTTTGTTTGGCATTTTTTATTAAATATATTTTACGATCTCTTTTAACAGCTTTATCTTCATTTATATTTATATAAATTAGTATTTTAATTTGTGAATATTATTTTCGAGTAAGTTCCTAAAGTGTTAGTCAAACAATTATTACATTAAATTTGTATACTATAATCTATAGGATTTTAAAAATTATTTTTAAAGTTTTATATTAAATTACATCCTAAAATTTGATTAATTTTGGAAAATCAATAAACCACGATTGGCCGTTTAGAGTTTAAGAATTATTTAGAATGAAATTAAGTTTTGTGTTTTTTTTTTAGTGCCACCCTAATGTTAATAGTTAGAGCTTTAATAGTTGCTATAAACAAAACTAACTCGTGTTCTAAATTATTATGAATGGAAATTTTGGCTTTTTAGTTAAAGAATTAACACAATTTTTATCGCTCATAAGCAGTGCACGAGGTGTTGCCAAAATTTGAGGAAGCAAGACGGTTAAGATATACAAGAAAAAAAAAATTATAGAAATTACGTTTAATCTTTTTATTTTTTCAAATATTGGTAGGCTTATGCATTTAATTTTCACCTGACTTTAGGTAAGTGTTTTAAAGCGCATGACCAAAGAAAGCAAATACGAGTTTATGTGAGATAGACGCAAGTTCAAACCTCACATTAGTGATTATTACAATGTTCAATCACTGATGAAGGCTGAAATGCCAGAAACCGGTCTGATTAAGAATACAAAGTAGTTATGAATTTTTGAAATATGTGCTTTCTTCTTCTCTGTCACTCACTATAATTTTTTTTTTTTTTAATAAAATATGTCAAAAATTTCAAAAAACTGTAATTTTTTTAAAACTGAATTCCAAAAAAAAGGGCATTCGGACATTAAAATAATTTTTGGGTATTATATTATTGAGCATTGTATTATATTTGTATACCCTATACCGCTATGTGATCAGTGTATAATACCAAAAATTTATTATACCATCGACTCAGAATCACTTTCGATTTAGCGATGTCCGTCCGTCTGTCTGTCCGTCTGTGTGTCTCCATGTAAACCTTGTGATCGAACTACAGGTCGCAAATATGAATATATTTTGATGAAATTTAGTATATAAGCTTCTATCGGCCATAGGATGAACGCTATTGATGAAAATCGGTTCATATTCAGACCTAGTCCCCATAAAAACGACACCAAGAAGATCGACTTAATATCCAGATTGCCAGATAGATCTCAGTCAAATTGGGTTTGTGTATGGTTATTATATCCATTTATCGGTAATCCAAAAATAAACGCTATAGTACAATTCTTAGTCATAGTCCCCATATGTAGCTGATTCCCGATCTTAGCTTCAAAAAACAAAAATATTGCACAGAATTTTCTCAAATTTGTTTTGCATATGTTTATGCAAAAAACAAATTTGGTCAGGATTGGTCCATTTTTCGACCTAGTCCCCATATAAATACAGCATTCCCATCCGAAGACGAAAAAATTAGTAACAATGCCACTCAGATTTGGTTTATGCTTATTTTCTATATCTTATTAGTTGGACCGAAGAGATAGGATCTCTAAACACATGGCATAGGGTATCGTCGCACTGTGGCGTAATTTGAGTTTTTCGTTGCAAAAATCATAACTTTTGAACCGATTAAGATAATCAAATAAATTAAAAGGCATATTATAAATAATTATCCAACCTATAAAATAGCTCATGGGTTATCAAAGTTGAAATTGGTTAACGGCATGAAATAAATCGTGTTTATGTTAACCAAAAAACAAGATTTTTTAACAATTTTATAATTTTTATGTTTCTTTTTCAAGTTTCTTATATTTTTAAATTATTATCCACAAAAAAAAAATTTTTATTTTCCATCAAAGTTGAAAAATAGTGAAAGAATAGACAGTTGGTAAATATCGATTTACCTGGAGAAGCACAAAGCAAACAGTAAATTTTTTTCTATAATATAATGAATAAATTCATAAATCAATAGAAATAAAAAAGATTACAATTAATTACTCGGGTTTTTTTTTATATTCCACCAAAAACTGGACCAAATTGCCTTAAAATTGTCTTTTTTTTTAAACTGGAACAATGTCTTTTTTTTACCTTTTTTACCTCTAGCAGTCAAAGGAGCAGCTAGGATAATATACTGAATAAATATATAAATCAATGGAAATAAAACTAGTAAGAGTGTTAAATTCGGCTGAGCCGAATCTTTGATACACTCCACCTGCATCTTAAACTCAATATTACAACCGATTTTTGGATACGGCTCCCACTTTAAAACTGTTGCCGGTACTGAAATTTAAATTTCGAATCCAACTAAATTTAAAGCTAATTGCTTTTCTTGTTGGCCAGTTTCAATTATAATTCCTTGTTATAAAAAACAATGATCGTGTCTTCTATAGAAAGAATTCGTTATTATTTGAAAAATGGCATTATTTTTCTTTTACTAGAATAGGAAACCCCTAATGAAATTCTTTATATAACGCAGCCAGCATTACACAACACCCAAAGTTTCATCCCTATAAGAAAGTTTTGAGATAATTCATAATAATTCAAAAAAAATCTACTCATTCTTGGCTAAAAATTTTCAGATTATTATAAAAAAAACAAATTTTAATATATTTAATTAAATTTTTAATTTCTAATTTTTAATTTTTTGTTTTTAATTTTTCATTTTTATTTATTAATTTAAATTTTTAATTTTTAATGTTTTATATTTAATTTTTAGTTTTTAACTTTCAATTTTTAATTTTTAATTTTTAATTTTTTAATTTTTAATTTTTAATTTTTAATTTTTAATTTTTAATTTTTAATTTTCAATTTTTAATTTTTAGTTTTTAATTTTTAATTTTTAATTTATAATTTTTAATTTTTAATTTTTAATTTTTAATTTTTAATTTTTAATTTTTAATTTTTAATTTTTAATTTTTAATTTTTAATTTTTAATTTTTAATTTTTAATTTTTAATTTTTAATTTTTAATTTTTAATTTTTAAATTTTAATTTTTAATTTTTAATTTTTAATTTTAAATTTTTAATTATTAATTTTTAATTTTTAATTTTTAACTTTAAATATTTAATTTTTTAATTTTTAATTTTTAATTTTTTATTTTTAATTTTTTTTTAATTTATAATTTTTAATTTTTAACTTTTAATTTTTAGTTTTTAATTTTTAATTTTTAATTTTTAATTTTTAATTTTTAATTTTTAATTTTTAATTTTTAATTTTTAATTTTTAATTTTTAATTTTTAATTTTTAATTTTTAATTTTTAATTTTTAATTTTTAATTTTTAATTTTTAATTTTTAATTTTTAATTTTTAATTTTTAATTTTTAATTTTTAATTTTTAATTTTTAATTTTTAATTTTTAATTTTTAATTTTTAATTTTTAATTTTTAATTTTTAATTTTTAATTTTTAATTTTTAATTTTTAATTTTTAATTTTAAATTTAAAATTTTTAATTTTTAGTTTTTAATTTTTAATTTTAAATTTTAAATTTTTAATTTTTAAATTTTAATTTCTAATTTTTAATTTTTAGTTTTTAATTTTTAATTTTTAATTTTTAACTTTTAATTTTTAATTTTTAATTTTTAATTTTTAATTTTTAATTTTTAATTTTTAATTTTTAATTTTTAATTTTTAATTTTTAACTTTTAATTTTTAATTTTTAGTTTTTAATTTTTATTTTTTAATTTTTAATTTTTAATTTTTATTTTTTTTTTAATTTTTAGTTTTTATTTTTTAATTTTTAATTTTTAATTTTTAATATTTAATTTTCCATTTTCCATTTTCCAAATTCCATTTTTCATTTTTTATTTTTAATTTTTATTTTTCAATTTTTCATTTTCCATTTTTAATTTTTAAATTTTCATTTTTAATTTTCCATTTTTCAATTTTCATTTTTCATTTTCCATTTCCTATTTTTTTAATTTTTAATTTTTATTTTTTAATTTTTAATTTTTAATTTTTAATTTTTAATTTTTAACTTTTAATTTCTAATTTTTAGTTTTTAATTTTTAATTTTTAATTTTTAATTTTAAATTTTTAGTTTTTAATTTTTAATTTAAAATTTTAAATTTTTAATTTTTAATTTCTAATTTTTAATTTTTAGTTTTTAATTTTTAATTTTCAATTTTTAATTTCTAATTTTTTGTTTTTAATTTTTAAATTTTAATTGTTAATTTTTAACTTTTAATGTTTTATTTTTAATTTTTATTTTTTAATTTTTAATTTTTAATTTTTAATTTTTAATTTTTAATTTTTAATTTTTAATTTTTAATTTTTAATTTTTAATTTTTAATTTTTAATTTTTAATTTTTAATTTTTAATTTTTAATTTTTAATTTTTAATTTTTAATTTTTAATTTTTAATTTTTAATTTTTAATTTTTAATTTTTAATTTTTAATTTTTAATTTTTAATTTTTAATTTTTAATTTTTAATTTTTAATTTTTAATTTTTAATTTTTAATTTTTAAGTTTTAATTTTTAATTTTTAGTTTTTAATTTTTAATTATTAATTTAAATTTTTAATTTTTAATTATTAATTTTGAATTTTGAATTTTGAATTTTGAATTTTTAATTTTGAATTTTTAATTTTTAATTTTTTATTTTTAATTTTTAATTTTTAATATTTAATTTTTACTTTTTAATTTTACATTTTAAATTTTTAATTTTAATTTTTAATTTTTAATTTTTAGTTTATAATTTTCAATTTTTAATTTTTAATTTTTTATTTTTAATTTTATATTTTTTATTTTTAATTTTTAATTTTTAGTTTTTTATTTTTAATTTTTAATTTTTAATTTTTTATTTTTAATATTTTATTTTTAATTTTTTATTTTTAATTTTTAATTTTTAGTTTTTAATTTTTAGTTTTTAGTTTTTAATTTTATATTTTTAATATTTAATTTTCCATTTTCCATTTTCCAAATTCCATTTTTCATTTTTTATTTTTAATTTTTCAATTTTTAATTTTTCATTTTCCATTTTTCATTTTTAAATTTTCATTTTTAGTTTTCCATTTTTCAATTTTCATTTTCCATTTCCTATATTTCATTTTTCGTTTTTCATTTTTAGTCTTTCATTTTTAATTTTTCATTAGCCATTTTTCATTTTCCTTTTCCATTTTTTATTTTTCATTTTTCGTTTTTCATTTTAAATTTTTAACTTTTTTTTTATTTTTATTAACTTCTAATTTTTAATATTTAATTTTTAATTTTAATGATAAAAAAAATATGTGGCAATACTTGCTTAGGCCAGTGTGACACGTGCAGTATTAATACATATACACCAAGGTTCAGAAAATACACACATGAAACACACAATGTTCTGTTCAAAAGCAGCCAACACATATCTTTATTTTCATATCAATTATGTGCGTTTCTAAATTTTCTACGGTGCCCAACACAACCATGACTGTGTTCGTTTTAATATTTTGTTATTTACATGAACATTTTTGTATCACGTACTTTTTGTTTCAATCACACATAAATCACACATTTTTGAGTGTTGCTTTATTTGAAGTTCATGTTCTGGTAAACAGGTTCGAGTTCAGTTATATTTTAAACACGACTTAAAATATAACTGAACACGAACCTGTTTATTGTACATGTTCTGTTTTTTCTTAGTACACGAGCCACAACACGACTTAAAATATAACTGAACTCGAACCAGTTATTGTACATGTTCTGTTTTTTTTTTCAGTACACGTACCAGAACATGAACTTCAAATAAAGCAACACTCAAAAATGTGTGGTTTATGTGTGATTGAAACAAAAAGTACGTGATACAAAAATGTTCGTGTAAATAACGAAATATTGAAACGAACACAGTCATGATTGTGTTGGGCACCGAAGAAAATTTAAAAACAAACATAATTGATATGAAAATAAAAATATGTGTGTGTTGGTCTAAGTTATGTTTGTTTACATATATGTACGAGTTTTTTATTCAGTGTGTGTTTTTTTCTGAACTCTGATATACACACAACTGCAATGACTTCAACAATAAGGGTTACAACATTGTATGTCTTAAGAAAAACAACAAACACACTGAAAATTTTTAATTTTTCAAGAGTTTTTTCAAAGTTTCATTCATAACTCGTGAACCCTTTAACCGATTTTGACGATTTTAAATAGCAATTCCTTTGGGATGTTAATAAACGAATTTATACAATAATGAACGGTCTAGCTTAGATATTGACGGCGCGATCGTGATTTCCACAGACAGACGGACAGACCGTCATCGCTAAATCAACTTCCTTTGTTATAATGATAAGAAAATATATGGTTTTGGGGTCTCCGGAATTTATTTCGATGCGTTACAAACGAAATGACAACCTATATATACCCTCTGCCACTAAGGTGTGGAGGGTGTAAAAAAATACGATTAGTTATCTAGTTTTTTTATATTCTACCTGTAACTGGACGAAATTGCCTAAAAATTGTGTATTTTTTTTTTTTTTTTTTTTTTTTGAAAACTGAAAATCGGTCAACTTTGAAGGGTTATATCTTCTAAGCTAAAAATCCGATTTTATTGAAGGTAGCAAATTTGTAATCTTTGAACAATTTCCTATAAAATGAGTTTATTCAAAATATCGTAAGCGCACATGAAATTTTTGATTTTTACAACCTCATTTGTTCTAAGGGCGCTACTGTGCGTCGGTCTAGACCGACTATAATTTTCTTACTTGCTTATTTTTAAGGTATACTTACTAAGCATATTTAGCATATTTTTCATATGTTTAGCACATTTTGCATATTTTTGGCATATTTTGCATATTTTTACCATATTTTGCATATTTTTTTTTACATATTTTGATTTCTTTTTCTATATTTTTAGCATATTCTTTTTATGCAAAAAAATCAATATGCCCACTTTTTTCGATTCCATTTTCAACCAAACGAATTAATGGTCCAATCAAAAGCTTCATATCTTCATTCTAAAAAAATATGCTAATATGCAAATTAAAAGGTCGACTAATTAGTTACACGAAGCTGTACAAGAAAAAATTAGGTTTAATCATAAAATTATAAATTTATTTGCTAGGCCTATGAATGGCGTATTCAATTTCCAGATAATAAAATTTAAAAATATATTGAAACAAGATAAAAAAAAATTCAAAATTAAAAAAATTTTTTTCTTTTACAAATTCAAAAAATATGGATATTTGGACATTAGAATTATTATTTTTTTTATATATATATAAACATGTATGTGGGCCTATTAATTTCATTTATATACCCTTATTTTCATAATCAGTTAAATAGAAAAAAAACAACATTTATCTAAAAATAACTCTAGTTTAAATTTATCAACAACAACAAAATGAAACACATCCCACTGATAAAGAAACTTCAATTAACAGCAATTGAAAGTGCAGCAACAGAACTACAGCAGCAGCCGTAGCAATAAAAATGCAATAAACAGCAAATCATATTTATAATAAAACGGAAAAGGCAACTTTAACAAAGTTTTAGAGCGATAACACAATACCAGTATAACAACAAATACAACTGTTATTGTAAAACGTCTGTAAAAATATTACATTCATATGTACTCGTTCGTATACAATGTATAAATAAATCTCAAAATAGAAAAAAATTAATAAAAAAAATGCGTGCATTTTTTATAGAGATAATAAATTGAGGGGAAGAAAGCTGCTATAATAAAAACGTTATCTGTGTAGATTCCCAGCAAAACCATAAAAATGTGGAAAAATTATTTTTTTTATTTTTATTTTTTTTTTATTCATTTTTTTTTTATGTGGTCACCGACATTTTTTAATAAATATTCTTTCATTATTATAAAACAAAATTGTTTTAAATTTAATTATATATATACATATATATACATTTTTTTTTAAATATTTTTATGATAAAATTATTTTTTTTTTAAATAAAACTTCAGAAATTGAACGAAATTTTTCATTAATATCATGAAACTTTTCTGAAAATTCAGCTATTCAATTTTTACATTAAATTGAATTTTTATAATCTTATATATTAAAAGAATTTATGAATAAACTTTGCATTCAAGATTTTATCCAATATTTTTCTTCTCTCAAACCTCTATAACTAGAGTTCTAATTAATATAGGCTGTTGACATAGGTCTAAGAACACTCAGTGGATCAAGCTCCTTCTTTTGAGCTATTAACTGCTTCGTTGGGTTTGAGGAAAGTTATGCGTGGAGAATCAACTTTACTTTTACTGTACGTTAACTTCTCTTGGCATATTTTGGCATTACTGTACGTTAACTTCTCTTGGCAAATTCGTTGGGTTTGAGGAAAGTTATGCGTGGACAATCAACTTTACTTTTACTGTACGTTAACTTCTCTTGGCAAATTTTGGTATTATATTATAAAAATTAATATAATATAATATAATATAATGCTGCGGAGCAGCAGGGGTCCTCCAGTACATATTTAAATTTCTCAATTCTATGCTTTTCATTGTGTAATTTATCAGAAATATTGTGAAATTTTTTTCAATAAAATTCAGGAAACCTTTCATTAAATGTATAAGTTTTTTACGATATTCAGCCCTGTTCTTGAAACGTTGTTATTTGAATAAGAGTGAATTTAAAATCACATAAAATTAAAATTTTAGGTTTCTTGAAACCACTTTTTTTTATTTATTTAATGGAAACATATGTTTGAGTTAAGAACCATATGTTTGAGTTAATAACATATGTTATCTAGAAACCGAGGTGCCATATGGTTCTTTATTCAGTTTCACAAAAAACTTTTAAGTATTTCGTGCATGTTTTTTCTTAAGTTTATAGAAAAAGTATAAAGAAAAATATGTTCTTTTAAAATAACAACTTATTTGTTCATTTAATTGTTTTTGTTCTTCAATTTCATTCAATTAAAAATGACTTTTCTATTTTTAAAAAGTTAGGCATCACCAAAAAAAATTTCGATATTCAAATAAATTGGATTTGACTGGCATCACTACTGTTTCGAACATATGCAAAAAAATAAAAATATGTGATTTGATGAAAAAATTTTTTTTAATTCCTTTATTTGCAATAATTAGTGCATAAAGAATCTATGTTATAATTGAAAAAATTATAATGGAAAATAGATTGTGTAAATAAAAAGTTTTTATTATAGTTATAGAACAGCATCATCGCAGAAAGTGTGTTTTATTAACATCGACCACTTATTACGAGTTGTTTTTTTTAAATCAGCGCAAAAGGTAGACGTTTTTTAAAATCGTTTTTTTTTTTTCATAAATTTAATGTCTAATTTTTTAAAATAATGACAAGGTTCAATAAAAAACATGTTAGAGTTTAAATATCAATTAGTTTTTTTTATCTCTTAAGACCTGCTTAGTAGAAAAAAGGGCATTTGTTTTGATTTCACAAAGCCTTTTCTATGTGAATTAAAACGAGAAAAAATATTCTTATTGAAATTAGAGAACAGCAAAAAACTCGTAGATTTAAGAATTTTTTCATTTACGAGTTTTTTTTTGTGATAGTGGTTTCAAGAACAGGGGTGATTGAATGATAATTTATAAATATGTTTATTTTTTCATACAATTTTTCTTAATATTTTGAATCTTTTTCATGAATGTTATGAAGAAATAAACTGAACAAAAAATTTCATTAAAATTCAGATCAAAAAACTTTTTCTTAAATTATAATTTCTTTTAACAATTTTGAATGATCAAAATATTGAATAAGGTGCGTGACGAAGCAAATTGAACTTCAATTCATGAATTTTGGCCATAGCAGTAGTGGCTGTGTGAACTGGTGCCAAATGTGGCCATTACTAACTTAAACGCTGCAATAATTTAGCATAATACTGGAAGTGGTGGACCCATGTCTCAAAACCATTATCTTAATTGCGGTGAAACATCGTCAAACACTATATTGAAACATCTTTAACACTGCACCCATCTTGCGGACAGCTTTCTTATCTCCAAATTGTCGCTCAATATGCAATGTATAGCACTTCAGCTAGCTCACGCAGCTTCAGCCAACTACCATCCAATACCATTTTGTGGACTCAACCGTTTATGGCGTGACCATCTCAATTTGTCGACCACCACGATGTTCGTCTTGGCAGGTCGTACGGCCTCGTTTAAACTCCGCCACCCAATATTTTTTTGTCATAAACGAAGGAGCAGACTCTTCCAGAGTAGAAAGATGGTAACAAATTTTTTCCATGTTTACAATTTCACTAAGAACGTTTACTATTTACTGCTCCAAGGCTCCAACATGACGCCTTGAAACTTATGCATGAAACACATAGACGACAGCGGCTTCACGACTACAGCCTGTCAAAAATAAAATACACACGTTTATATGAAAACGATTATTTTGACACCAACAGAACTACACGACTACCACTTTTGCTGCTTTAGTCAACTTAGGCTAATTTCTATTTTTGTTGGCTACAAAACAAAAATAGTGTTGACAATATAACAAAATATGTAAAAGATTTTAGTGCTATGAAATACTTTATTTTGTTGACAAAATTAATCGCAAAATTAAATGCTATAATAATTCTATTAATAATCAAAAGCGGCTAAGTAAATTTATTTATTTGTTTTTACGTTATAATAATGCATTATAAATACGTATTTGTATATTTAAGTCAAGTTTATATAGAATCATGCATGTTTTTCTATTTTAATAAAGTAGAAAAAAAAAATTAATTGGCACTACTGAAATAAAAATGCTTTTGTATAAAAACAGCTGTTTATATTGTTGTTATATGTTGCTGTCGTTTTCAAAAAAATTAAGTAGCTGACTACACGACTACAATTGCAGCCAGCAGCATTTATAGTCGTGTGTTCGTGTAGCCGCTGTCGTCTATCTGTTTCATGCATTAAATCATATGTGTTATAAGGTTGCCACTTTTCGCCAAAGTATTTTTTTTTTTTTTTTACTTTATCAGGTCGGGTTGTTATTATGTAAATTGTGTTTTTTTTTTTTATAAAATTTGTGAATTTTCTTATAGAATTTTTCAATATCGAGTAACAAATTAAGATTTTTTTTCAAAAAATTTTTGAATTGTTTTCATAAAATTTTTGAAATATGTTTTTATTTGTAAAAAAAAAAATCATAAATTTTAGGAAAACGTTTTTGTTCATATTTTATTAAAAAAATTTTTTAATACAATAGTTCGTTATTTTTTTTTTTTTTTTTCAAATTTATTGTTGACGGATTCTTTACTGAAGGGAATTCATTCAATATGAAATTCATTAATTACGGAAATAATTAAATAAGGAAATCATTCAATACTAAAATTATTTCATTACGGAATTTGTTAATTTTTTGGAGTTAATTTTTAGGAGTTCTCGGAAATTTTGATGTGTAAACATCTATACGCGCAGGGGGGTAAATTTCTATTTCACAATACAATCACAAAAACAGCGTAACTCATATCGGTGTGAGCTGAAGCAGATAACGCTGTGTGACTTATGATTGTATTGGTGAAAAAATTATGATATAAAATTGTTTTTTTATGCCACTTTTTTAAAAGCGTCATCTATGTATCACTTATATACGTTTATATTAGGATATTTTTAACGTTTTACAGCAAACGGTTGCTGAATTAGCTGAAACAGTTTTTGCTATAAGTGATACATAGATGACGCTTTCTGTTTGATTTTAAAAAATGACATAAAAAAATCTTTAACTACTAGATGTTTACACATCTTCCCTGTGATCGGACTCACATGATTTTTTTTTATTGAAGGGAATTAATTCATTACAGTATTTATTAAATATGAAATTCATTCACTACGACATTCATTAAGTAAAGAAATCATTCAGTATTAAAACTAATTCACTAATAGTTCTCAGAATTTTTTATTTATATGGAATTCTTTCAATATACAATTCATTCACTACGGAATTCACTCAAGGTGAACTCATTCAATATGAAATTTATTCAATTGAAATTAATATAATTTCATTCAATGGGGAATTCATTTAATATCGAATTCATTCAATAATTATAGATCTAATCAACATAGAATTCATTCATTACGGAATTCATCAAATATGGAATTCATTCAATGTGAAATAAATTCATTATGGAAGTTGTTATTTTTTTTTAATCATTAAAATATCACGGAATTTTTTGCTAAAGGAATTCATTAATAATGGATTTTTTTAAAAATTTGGAATTCATTACATATGGAATTCATTCATCATGGAATTCATTTAATATGAAATTCATTTAATATGGAATTTATTCAATACGGAATTCAGCATTATATTATATTATATAAATTTTTATAATATAATACCAAAATTTGCCAAGAGAAGTTAACGTACAGTAATGCCAATATATGCCAAGAGAAGTCAACGTACAGTAATACCACGATATGCCAAGAGAAGTTAACGTACAGTAATACCAAAATTTGGCAAGAGAAGTTAACGTACAGTAATACCAAAATATGCCAAGAGAAGTTAACGTACATAATACCAAAATTTGCCAAGAGCAGTCAACGTACAGTAATACCAAATTTTGTCAAGAGAAATCAACGTACAGTAAAAGCAAAGTTGATTCTCCACGCATAACTTTCCTCAAACCCAACGAATTAATTAGCAGTTAATAGCTCAAAAGAAGGAGCTTGATCCACTGAGTGTTCTTAGACCTATGTCAACAGCCTACGTTAATTAGCACTCTAGTTATAGAGGTTTGAGAGAAGAAAAATATTGAAAAAAATCTTGAATGCAAAGTTTATTCATAAATTCTTTTAATATACATATAAGATGGAATTCGTTCAATATGCCATTAATTTAATATGGAACAAATTCCATATCCCGTATGGAATACATTCAGTATGAAATTCATTCAATATTTTTTTTATTATGTCTTCTTTTTATTCCTTAATAGTTCAATACTCAAACCGTGAATTCATTTAATTTTATATTTCATATTCATACATGTACTGTGGAATTCTTTCAATATGGCATTCATTCATTATGGTATTGCTTCAATATGGAATTTATTTAACATGGAAGTTATTCAATATAAAGTTCATTCACTACGGAATTCATTCAGTGTGCAATTCATTAAATATATAATTCCTTTATGTAATTCAATCAATATAGAAATCCATTAATATGGAATTTATTTAGTATGAAATTCATTTACTATGAAATTTATTATATAGAATCAATTTATTATGGAATTCATTAACTAAGCAATTCATTAAATATGTAATTCAAACATTACGGACTTCATTCATTATTTTTTTCACGCATCGCATTACGGTAGTTATTTAATATGGAATTCATTCCTTAAGGAATTCATTAAATATGAAATTCATTCAATTGGGAATTCATATATTTTGGAATTTATTATATATAACATTCGTTCTATCATTCATTATGGAATATATTATATATGGAATTGATTCATTACGGATTTCATTAAATATGGAATACATGCAATATGAAATTCATTTAATATTTATTATTCCTTTTTTGTTTCTTAATAGTTCACGGATTTCTTTACTCAAGTCTTTATGAATTCATTTTATTTTTATTATGTATTTACGTGCTTGAAAATATTGAATTTTCGACTTAACCTTCAATAAAGTGCCAAAAAGACCTTACTTTTCACGTAAGTTCCGTAAAGATTTAACTTTTACTATAAATTCCTGAAAGATTTATCTTCTCCAGAAAGTCCTTAAAATTATTTTCCCTTAAGACTCTCAAAGACTTAATATTTCTCTTAAGCTCCTTAAAGACTTAACTTCTAATATAGTAATTAAGAGACATTACTTTTTCTAAGTTACTTAAAGACTTAACTTTTTTCCCTAAGTCCCATAAAATTTAAAATTTAAGTCTGAGAGCAAAATTTTGTCTTTAGGGAACTTTTGTCGTAATGTTACTTGCTTAAATAGGCAAGTGCTTAATTCAGAGTTAATTCTATTCGATCTTTTGGGAAACATTAAGTCTTTTAGGGACTTAATGTGACTATTTAGATTAAGCGGTGACACAAAAAATTTTAATTATGTATTTTTTTTTTTAAATAAATGTTTTTTTAGAAAAACTTTTTATTAATTTTTGTATAACCCCTCATTAAGTGGAAAACTCTTCATTGTCCACATTTAAAAAAATATAAAATTATATTCAAAAGATTTGTTGACGCAAATCGTTGTTACTTGGTGGTATTTATAAAAATAATGGAATTGAACTTTACTTTTGGTACCATAATAAATATTTGCATCATATTTTTTTTTTTTTTTTTGTTTCCCAGAAATGTGTTTTTTTTACAAATATTTAATAACAAAATAAGCACAATTTTGGTGTACGTGATCATCAACATTTTACCACATTTATAATGGCCAAGTTATTAATTAACCCTCAGATGATTAGCCGTGTTTATCGTTGACCTTAAAATGAACGGTGTAGAAAATGAAAGCATCTATAATATTAATAGGCTAAGCGATTTCTTGTGACCGATGTGTTGTTCTACCGTTTTATCCAGATTTTGACCAAACGTATATTATTCGAAAGGTATTTCTTTTTAGCCGTTTTGCAGATTTACAGATTTTTTAATTTTTTCCTTTAATTATGAGTTAATTGCATTTAAATTTGCTACTAACACATACATAAAATTATACATATGCTATGTGTGTTTTATTAAATTTGTTAATGTGTTTGTTAATGAGTTTGTTATCTTCATTCACAATAATAATAAAACATGAGTGTTGGTTTGTGAATTGGCTAAGTTGGAAAATAAAGCCGCCTAGAAATTGCATTCGAATTTCGAGCACTGGAATCTGTTAGTCTTATTTAATCGTTTTAGTTAGCGAATAGTTTGAGACAGAAAGGAAATAGTTTTGTTAATCATTTAAAAACTAAATGCTATCTAGTAATGTATTTTTTTTTAGTTTGAATCTTCGCTAAATAAGAAAATTGGCTTGATTTTTGGGTCATACCAAATTTAGGCCCTTACTCCAATTTTTTAATATAATTTTGCTACTAATTTTACTTAGTTTTGTGTATTAAAGGGTTAAACAATATTTCATTATAAACAGAAAACGCGATTGCTGTTTATGAATGAAAAGTTATCATAACAAAGGCTTTGATAAAAAAAGATGCTGCAGAAATTTTAATATTATATTTTTTTGAATACATTATTCAGTTA
Source organism: Cordilura impudica (assembly GCA_963682025.1). Lineage (NCBI taxonomy): Eukaryota > Metazoa > Arthropoda > Insecta > Diptera > Scathophagidae > Cordilura > Cordilura impudica. Next base: position 188,617,871 of record OY821521.1, read on the forward strand.
AAATTAAATGTTGTTTACATATTTATAATTAATGAATTTTTAAATATAAGTGGAATCTTTAGTTAAGTAAACAAATAAAATTTGTTTTGTAATGATCACCTCCGGTCAATCGATCTAGCGATGACCGACTGTTTGTTGAATTACCGTTTGTTCGAAAACTTCTTAAAGGCACGTTTAGATGATTTAATTTATTTTGGTATGACTTTTAATGTAGTTACATAAGTAGCAGATGTCACACAGATGAATAATATTTTATTCAATACAAATTTAATTCACGTTTCAAAATTTCTTATTAGATTCGTTCCTTTACTTTTCGGTTTAAGTTTGATAAAATGGGAATATTCAAAAAAATTCTCTCTCACATAGTATAGATTTAAAAAAAAATGTATCGTCAAAAATAATCGTCAACTCTCAATTGAAACATGAAAAAAAATAATATTTCAGAATATGGAAAAGAATTTTTTGTTTTTAGAAACATTTTCAATTTTTATACCCTCCACACATCAGTGGCAGAGGGTAAATATAGGTTTGCCATTCCGTTTGGAACGCTTCGAAAAACTAATTTCCGACGCCATAAAGTATATATTCTTGATCCTTGTCACAGCTCGAGTCGATATAGCAATGTCCGTCTGTCTGTTGAAATTACGCTCATTCACGAAAAAAAAAAAACATTTAACACATTGATTGGTATTTAAAATGATATTGTGCTTAGATACGAGGTGTCTACATAACCTCTAAAAAAACATAAAACCCAGTGTGTTTGTTGTAATATTTTAGTGGTTGATAATAATAGTTATACAACATTCACAGTTCAAAAAAAGGTGCAATCATACCTACATACCAACAAACTACTATGAGCTATGTTAGTAGTACTGCCACATATTTTTTTTATCGTTATCACGATATAATCAAAAAAAATCGCCAATATGAAAGAAAAAATATAATCCCTAATGAAAAAAGAAAAACGAAAAATTAAAATTGAAATTGAAAAATTAATAATGAAAAACAAAAAATGAAAAATAAAAAATGAAAAATGGAAAATGAAAATTGAAAAACTAAAAATTAAAAATTAAAAATTAAAAATAAAAAATTATAAATTATAAATTAAAAATTAAAAATTAAAAATTAAAAATTAAAAATTAAAAATTAAAAATTGAAAATTAAAAATTAAAAATTAAAAATTAAAAATTATAAATTAAAAATTAAAAATTAAAAATTAAAAATTAAAAATTAAAAATTAAAAATTAAAAATTAAAAATTAAAAATTAAAAATTAAAAATTAAAAATTAAAAATTAAAAATTAAAAATTAAAAATTAAAAATTAAAAATTAAAAATTAAAAATTAAAAATTAAAAATTAAAAATTAAAAATTAAAAATTAAAAATTAAAAATTAAAAATTAAAAATTAAAAATTAAAAATTAAAAATTAAAAATTAAAAATTAAAAATTAAAAATTAAAAATTAAAAATTAAAAATTAAAAATTAAAAATTAAAAATTAAAAATTAAAAATTAAAAATTAAAAATTAAAAATTAAAAATTAAAAATTAAAAATTAAAAATTAAAAAATAAAAATTTAAAATTTAAAATTAAGAATTAAGAATTAAGAATTAAGAATTAAGAATTAAGAATTAAGAATTAAGAATTAAGAATTAAGAATTAAGAATTAAGAATTAAGAATTAAGAATTAAGAATTAAGAATTAAGAATTAAGAATTAAGAATTAAGAATTAAGAATTAAGAATTAAGAATTAAGAATTAAGAATTAAGAATTAAGAATTAAGAATTAAGAATTAAGAATTAAGAAATAAGAATTAAGAATTAAGAATTAAGAATTAAGAATTAAAAATTAAAAATTAAAAATTAAAAATTAAAAATTAAAAATTAAAAATTAAAAATTAAAAATTAAAAAATAAAAATTTAAAATTTAAAATTAAGAATTAAGAATTAAGAATTAAGAATTAAGAATTAAGAATTAAGAATTAAGAATTAAGAATTAAGAATTAAGAATTAAGAATTAAGAATTAAGAATTAAGAATTAAGAATTAAGAATTAAGAATTAAGAATTAAGAATTAAGAATTAAGAATTAAGAATTAAGAATTAAGAATTAAGAATTAAGAATTAAGAATTAAGAATTAAGAATTAAGAATTAAGAATTAAGAATTAAGAATTAAGAATTAAAAATTAAAAATTAAAAATTAAAAATTAAAAATTAAAAATTAAAAATTAAAAATTAAAAATTAAAAATTAAAAATTAAAAATTAAAAATTAAAAATTAAAAATTAAAAATTAAAAATTAAAAATTAAAAATTAAAAATTAAAAATTAAAAATTAAAAATTAAAAATTAAAAATTAAAAATTAAAAATTAAAAATTAAAAATTAAAAATTAAAAATTAAAAATTAAAAATTAAAAATTAAAAATTAAAAATTAAAAATTAAAAATTAAAAATTAAAAATTAAAAATTAAAAATTAAAAATTAAAAATTAAAAATTAAAAATTAAAAATTAAAAATTAAAAATTAAAAATTAAAAATTAAAAATTAAAAATTAAAAATTAAAAATTAAAAATTAAAAATTAAAAATTAAAAATTAAAAATTAAAAATTAAAAATTAAAAATTAAAAATTAAAAATTAAAAATTAAAAATTAAAAATTAAAAATTAAAAGTTAAAAATTAAAAATTAAAAATTAAAAATTAAAAATTAAAAATTAAAAATTAAAAATTAAAAATTAAAAATTAAAAATTAAAAATTAAAAATTAAAAATTAAAAATTAAAAATTAAAAATTAAAAATTAAAAATTAAAAATTAAAAATTAAAAATTAAAAATTAAAAATTAAAAATTAAAAACTAAAAATTAAAAAATAAAAATTAAAAAATAAAAAATAAAAATTAAAAAATAAAAATAAAAAAAATAAAAATTAAAAATTAAAATTAAAAATTAAAAATTAAAAATTAAAAATTAAAAATTAAAAATTAAAAAGTAAAAATTAAAAATTAAAGATTAAAAATTAAAAATTAAAAAATAAAAATTAAAAATTAAAAATAAAAAAAATAAATATTAAAAATTAAAAATTAAAAATTAAAAATGATAAAGTTTTCAACTGATAATGACCCCCTCAGAAATCGATTAGATTTACATATATTAATGTTCAATAAAAAAAATCGTTGGCATCATATGAAGAACTTTTTAAAGAACAGGAACGGCAAAAAAAAGCAAAAGCGGATGAAGGCGATAAATCTAACGAAGATTCTGTAGACGTTCGCTAAGACGAAAACTCACAAGACGTATACTATCAAGAAGGCTTTGAAGATTACCAATTTGTATAAAAGTTTATATTTTTTTAAATGATTTTTGTTTTGTTTTATTTTTTGTTAAATTGAAAAATTGAATGACGTCTTTTTAAAATCTTTTGTTGTGTATTATTTTGTATTATTATTTTGTTTTTGTTAATTTACATTTGTTAAAATATTAATATTGTTAAAATATTTAGTTTACATATTTTTTAAATTTTTGAGGGATGAGGGGCTTAAATCACTCCGTGACTGCGCGTGACTATGCGTGACTATCTTTAAGTTAACATTTGGTGGCAACAAGTCTGTAGACCAAGTTTCAGATTGATTGAATGAGGGGAAATGGCATTTAAATCACTACGTGACTATACGTGGCTATGCGTGACTGTGTGTGACTATCTTAAAATAATCTTTGGCCACAACAATTCTATGGACAAAGTTTCAGATCGATCGGATTAGGGGAAGTGAGGTTTTAATCTCTCCGTGACTTTGCGTGACTATGCGTGACTGTGCTTGACTATGTCAAAGTTAATCTTTTTCACAGCAAGTCTATCGACCAAGTTTCAGATCGATCGGATAAGGGGAAATGGGGTTTAAATCACTCCAGAATTAATCTATAGTCACAACAAGACTATGGGGCAAGTTTCAGATCAATTGGATGAGGAGGAATGGGATTGCCCCATGGCAAACAGAGAGTATGGGTTAAAAGAAAAAGTTTAAAAATATAGCCTATACCAGTATATGGTCAGGGTATAAAAATACCAAAAATATTTGACCTATTCCGATCGACTCAGAATAATTTTCTGAACTCGTCCGTCCGTCCGTCCGTCTGTGTGCCCATGTAAACCTTTAATCAAACGACAGGTGGAAAATATGAATTTTGACAAAATTTTATATCTACGGTTGATGAAAATTGGTAAATGTTCAGACCTTAAATTGCCATAACATCCAAATTATCATATAGATCTCGGTCAAATATGTTTGTGTTTATTACATATATTAATCTGTAGTCCACAAATAAACCCAGTCGGACAATTCTTTGTCATAGCCCCCATATAAAGCTGATTCCCGGTCTTTACTTAAATCTATTAAAAACAAAAATATTGCACAGATTTTTTTCAAATTTGGTCTGTACATGCTTTTGCAAAAAAATTTGACTTTATCAAATATGGTAAGGATGGGTCCATTTTTCGACTTAGTCCCTATATAAATATTGCATCCGATATGAACTTTTTCATATCCGAAGGCAAAAAAAAAAATAATAACAATGCCACACAAATTTCTTTTATGCTTATTTTCTAGTATCCTAAGTAGTATAAACATATGGTTATGGGTATCGTATGGTCTGTAATTTTCTTACTTGTTTATTTTTGGTTCTGGAAAATATTTAATTCCTTCCACCTATGTATGGTGAATTTCTAGAAGATTTTTCAACTCAAATATTTTTTCACCTGGAATTTTTTTACTCTCAATATTGTATTAGCTGATTTAATAGTTAAAAGAAAACGTTACAAATTTGTATGAAAAAATTTGATGTGAATTAGTAAAATTGGAAAAATTGGCTTTCTATACAAATTTAAAACTAAAAATCTGTTTTTCTCGCAAATAAGATTACGACACAAATAAATGGTATGAAATATTCGACACAGTCAAATTTAACTTGTTTTTGCATTTTTTTTTTATTGTTCACAAAAAAATTGTTTATATGAATTTTTAAATAGAAGCATATCGTATAACAAAAAGTGCAAATCTATTCTATAAATATCTTTTTAAGCATTCATTTTAACAGATCTTTTTGGAAGATGTGTTTTTTTACCCACACAACAAACAAATGTATTATTTCTTATTTGAAATAATATTTCAATAATTTTAATTTGCGTTCTTTAAAGTTTTTTCTAAAGATCAGTTTATATAGGTTTTTCTGTTTTCATTTTAACCGCTTGAAAGTGGTTATTGCCAGTTTTATCCGCGTTTTAGGAAACCTATTATTGCAAGAGGAGGCAATAGAAAGCAAAAAACAATTGGAAAATAATGTCATTTAAAACTGATTGTAGACAAACAGACATTTATAAAAAACAAATATGCTGATATTGAGTAGAAAAATGTTTAAAGCTGGACATCTAGACTTGACTAGAAAGAATAATAATTTGATGAATTGTTGAACAATATGTTTTGTCTTCTTTTATAGTTTTTTAATTAAACCCTATAATTATTTTCTATGCTTTTATTTATGGATTTTTTTTTTCTTAATTATAAGAATTCGTTGTTATATATTATTTTTTTCAATTGCAGTTATTGGTGTTGATCTCTGAGATAAATTAAAAGTAAAAAAAAAACGTGACGCGGTTTCCTTTAAACCAGTTATAAAAATTAAAGCTAATTTCTAGATGTTTTATCTCCCCAAAAATAAAGATGATAAATAATATTTTTAATGCAATAAAATAATATTGCGTAGTATAAACAGTAAACAACTTAATCATTTGTTTTTCAAACTGCCAGCTAAAAAAGTTATTTCTAAAATTTAAATGTTGCAACCCAATTATAATGACAGCGACAGACTGCAAACTTAAATATTTTATAAATATTAATATCTATAATATTAATAGGCAAGGCGATTTCTTGTGAGCGATGTATTTTTTTCAGTTTTACCCCGACTTTGACCAAACATAACTCATTTGAAGGAAATTTATTTTTAGCTGTCCACCAGATTTACAAATTTTTAAATTTTTACATTTGTTTCCAGTAAAATTTATTTATTTGTATAAAATTATACAATGCTGTTTGTGTGTTTATTAAATTTGCTAATGTGTTTTCTAAAATTGTGTATGAAAAGCCCTGTGTCGAATTGAAAAATAATTTTGGATATAAACCAATAACGACAATAACGCAATCGATATTTAAAATGTGTTGAATTGTGAATTGGCTAATATGATTAGCATACCTTTAGGGTCTTATAAAATAATTTATTAAATGAAAAAATAAAATTTCGTGCAATTTGCACTCGAATTTCGAGGGCTGGTCTCTGCTAGTATTTATAAATAGTTATACCAAACTTGACGGAACCATACGGTGTTTTGCAAAAAAAAATCCGGTTATTGAACTCCAATCTCCCTGTATAAATAAATATTTCTTCTTCTTATGCAAATTCCAAATAAAAACCCGATTTTAGTTCAATTTAATGCAGTTTTAAATTTTTTTTCTTTATCTCAAAAATAATTTTTACATAAAAAAATTTGTTAAAAAATTAAAAAAAAAAAAAAAAATTTTCTTCGCTTCAAAGCGTCATCTCAAATATATGTAAAGTTCATATGTAGGTATGTACAAAAACCGTACATCACATATGACAACTCTTACGAAAACTGAGAATAGTGGAAATTAGAAGTATAAATGCAAAAAATATTCAAAATTCAAAAATAACGATTGTTTGTTTGGACAGAGTTGTATCTTCTGAAATTAATACAAATTAAAGCTGTATGGTACGAAAACTGAATCTAACCACACTGCTCGTAGGCCTGACTTTAGGTGAGTGTGTTAAAGCGCTGACCAAAAAAGTGCAAGTACGAGTGTATGTGAAGGTTCATGGTTCAAAACCTCACGGCCGCCCTAAGTAGAAAAAATTTTCATATAGAAACAATCTATTCAATTAAAACATAACAATTATCACAATGTTCAATAAATCGCTGATGAAGCCTGAAATGCCAGAAACCGGTCCGATTAAGAATACAGTGCAGTTATGAATTTTTGAAATATATGCTTTCTTCTTCTTTACCACGCACCATTTAAAAAATTTTTTTTAATGTAAAAAAAATTTCCAGAAAAATTTTTAGAAAAAAATTTTTTTTACCATTTATTTCAATTTAATGTAGTTTTAAGATTTTATTACCATGAATATTTTTCACCTTTAAAATTATTTTCACTTAATTTTTTTTTTTTTTTCTCAAAAGCTATTTTTACTTCAAATTTGATTTCTTCCCGGAAAAAACTAAATTTTAACAAATTTTTTAACAAATATTTATTTTTTTTTTTAATTTTTTCAAAAAAAATTGTTAGTTTTATCTGGAAAAAAAAATTTTTTAACATCGCCTTAAATTATATTTCGCTTTTTTAAGTGAAATCTCCTTATATGTTAACATTTGTTTTTTATACCCTATACCACTATGTGGTTTGGGTATAATGACTTTGTGCTGCTGTTTGTAACAACCAAAAATATTTGACCTAGACCCATCTTTAATTATACCGATCGAATCAGAATCACTTTCTGAGTTGATTTAACAATGTCCGTCCGTCCGTCCGTCCGTCCGTCCGTCCGTCTGTGTGTCCATGTAAACCTTGTAATCAAACTGCAAGTCGCAAATATGAATATATTTTGATGAAATTTGGTATGTTGGCTTTTATCGGCCATGGGATGAACGCTATTGAAATTGGTGAGAATCGGTCCATGTTCAGACCTAGCCCCCATACAAATTACCCCTATGAAACCGACATAAATTGCCATAAGATCCAAATTGTCATATAGATCTTATTCAAATTGGGTTTGTAGGCGTTCATTACATCCATTAATGAGTAGTCCAAAAATGATCCCTTTGGCCCCATATAGAGCTGCTTCCCGATCTTCACTTAAATCTATTAAAAAACAAAAATATTGCACTGATTCTTCTCAAATTTTGTTTGTATATATTTTGGCAAAATAAAAGAGACTTTACCAAACATGATCAGGATAGGTCCATTTTTCTCAAAAAAAAATTTCAATTTAATGCAGTTTTAAGATTTTATTACCGTGAAATTTTTTCTTTAACCCAAAAATTATTTTTCTCCTTTAAAATTATTTTCACTTAATTTTTTTTTTTTTTTTTTTGTTTTTCATCTCAAAAGCTATTTTTATTTAAAATTTGATTTCTTCCCTGAAAAAACTAAATTTTAACAAATTTTTTTTAAATATCGCCTTAAATTATATTTCGCTTTTTGAGCTGAAATCTCCTTTTATATTAACATTCGTGTTTTATATCTAACCAGTTTTGAGATTTTTAAATTAAACCCTATTTTGTTTTAATTTCATGGAATTTTCAGATATTTTATGTCAAAAAATTTTTCACCTTAAAATTGTTTTCCCAAAATTTTTCGGTACTCACAAAAATTATTTTCATTAAAAATTTTGTTTCTCAAAAAAAATTTTTTTTTCATCTCAAAATATTTTTCTCAGACAAATTGTCTCAAATATTTTTTCACCCTGAAAAATTTTTTAACCTAAAAAATTTGTCATTAAAACCAAAATTAGTTTTCACTTAAAATTTTTCTTCAACTAAAAAATTATTTTTCACCTTAAAAATTATTTTCACTCAATTTTTTTCATCTTAAAAACTATTTTTACTTAAATTTGATTTCTTTTTACAGAAATTTTTTTACAAAAAAATTTTTCTGTTACCTGAAAAACATTTTTTTTAATATCGCCTTAAATTTTATTTCGCTTATTGAAATTTTTTTTCGCTCAATTTTCGTTATAATCAAAATTTGTTTCCACTTTTTTACCCACAAAATAATTTTCTCTCCAAAAAAAAAAAAAAAAATTCTTTCAGTAAATTATTTTTACCGCAAGAACTCAAGGTACTCTTTTAAGGTAATTTTTTAAGAAATTTTACTTATTTAAAAACTTTACTTATTTAAAAAGGTACTTCTTTAAAAAAGTATTTTTAAATAAAGTTAGTTTTTAGGGAAAGGTACTTTAAAAAAATACTTTTTTTAATTAATGAAAGGTACTTTTTTAGGAAATGGAATTTCCTTTTTTAAGGAAACGTACTTTTTTAAGAAAAGGTGCTTTTTTTTAAAAAAAAATACTTTTTTAAGAAAAGGTACTTTTTTAAGTATAGGTACTTTTTTAAGTAAAGGCACTATTCGAAAAAAAATTACTTTTTAAGAAAAGGTAAATTTTTAAGAAAAGCTACTTTTTAAGTTATATTACTTTTTTTATAAATGTACTTTTTTTTAAAAAATTCACTTTTCAATAAAAATGTAAATTTTGAAAATGTAAATTTTTAAGAAAAGGTACTTTTTTTAAGAAAAACACTAAAAATTACTTTTTTTTAATTACGCATTAATCCTAAAGCGTTACAGAGTCACTTAGTGAGTCTGTGATGAGCGCATGTATGTTATAGCCATATGTAAATAATCATTAAAGTTGATTCCCACCCTAATAGTAATTTTCTCCTATTTATAAATAATATTTATCTAAAATTAGCATAATTTCAAGAAAGAAAAATATAAATAGATAAAACAATAACTTTATTTTATAATATGGTTGTAGCTGTGTTCAATTGATAGCTGAGTGTGTATATACTTTATAAACATTGAAAAAAAAAAACATTTATTCAATAGGTTACTGACAATTTTAACCTTAAATATATAAATATATTTAGTTATGAGAACAAACTTTTGCATTATTTATATAAATAAATATTGCTCATATTGAATTATTACAGCATTTCAATTTGTTTTTTTTTTTTTACTATTTTATTCTATGTTATAAATAACTTGTTATGTTAATAAATAGTTTCATTAATGAAATATTAAACCGAGTCGAAATTAACCCGTAAATATGGAGAATTTTAAAAAATAGTGAAATTAATTTTTTGTTATCAATTCCAAGTCGTTTGGTCAAAATGTACATCAATTTTCAGTCATTTAGTCAAAACGTAATTTATAAACCAAATTTTCACATTTTTTAAATATTAAAAAATTTTTAAAAATAAAAATAAAAAAATATGAAATATCTAGAATTTTGAATTGTGGAAAATCTAAAAAAATTCAAATAATTTTAGTGAAGAAATGGCTTAAATCTGCAAAAAAAAAATAAATTTCCGAATTCCTTTAGGAAGGGGCTTTCATTTCCTAGATAAAACAATTAAGAAACTCATTGAGTTTCGGAAATTCAAGAAATTCAAATATTAACCATTCTGGATGAGATTATTAATAGACATAGAAAATAAACACTTAAATGAAATAAGAGTCAAGTAATTTTTCGTACCTTGAAATGTGTTAATGTTTATTGGATGTGATAATTATATGGAAACTAGGTCCAAATATGGTACCAACAGGTCCTAAAATATATACAACAAAATTTTGAGTAAAACATATTTTTTTCGTATATCTTAAGAAAGATAGAAGTGAAATCAGTACCCGTGTTTTGTATTTTATGTGAAAAGTTTTTAAATCGAAAAACTATGAAACAAAAATTCCCATTGTTTCTCGATTTGTGAAAACTGTGTCTGTATTTTAATGATTACTTTCAAAAAAAAGAAACAAACAAAAAAAATATCAAAACGAAAATAAATATTTAATAAAAGATTTTTAAGAAAAACAATAATAAATACAAAATTTCAATTTTCAGTGTGGTATTAATAACAGCGTTAGATTATGACCCCCTATGCAAGTGATCCGTTTGACATGCCGGATATTAGATTTCGGGAAATTTATCTACTAAACGACAGCAAATATTTTGCTGACGAAATTTTTCAATAAGATCTACGCCTATAATCCGCTATCATTTATTTAATGCCATTTATCATTTTTGTTATGAAAATTCTTTAAAATTAAATTAAAAATTTCCTTTGCAACAAAATTATTTCAATAAATTATATAAATAAAATTCTTGTTAACTGTGAAAATAATATAACGAAAAACAAAAACATTTAAATTTTCTACAATTCAATTTCTTAAAAATTTATTTAAGTATTTATTTTGGTTTTGATAATTTTATACCCTCCACTGTGTTTTTACGCATTGAAACAAATGCCGGAGACCCGAAAACCATATATTTTCTTAATCCTTACAACAATGGAAGTTGACTTAGCGATGACCGTCTGTCCGTCTGTCTGTGGAATTTACGAGCACACCCACAATAATAAAGCTAGACTCTTCGTTTTTGGATAGAATTGTTTATTAACATCCCAATGAAGTTGCTATTTAATATCATCAAAATCTGTCCAAAGGGTCACGAGATATGAATGAAAATGTGACAAAACTCTTGAATAAATAAAAATGTTCATTGTGTTTGTTGTAATTCTTATCATTATTGTAGTCATTGTTGCAGTGGCATTTGCTTCATGAGGGTGTGTATATGGTTATACTGCACGTGTCATATTAGCGTATGGATGTATTGTCACTAATTTTTTTTATCGTTATCACGATATAATAAAGAAAAAATATAATTCCTAAAAAAGCAATTTTTTTTTTTAAAGGTGCCTTTCCATAAACTACATTTTTTTTTTAAATTTCCTTTTAAAAAAAGTATCGTTTTTTAAAAGTACACTTTTTTTTAAGAAAGTATCCTTTTTTTAAAGTACCCTTTTAAAAAAGCACCCATTTTTTAAAAAAGTACTTTTTTCAAAAATAAAAGTAACCTGTTTGAAAAAACTCCCTTTTTTGATAAAGTTCTCTTTCTTTAAAAAAATAACCCTTTTGTAAAAAGTACCCTTCTGTTAAAAATTACCCCTTTTTCAAAAAGTACCTTTTTTTCCAAAAAAAAATTAAGGAATTTTTTACAAAAGGCTACACTTCTTTAGAAACGTACTTTTTTAAAAAGATACTAAAAAAATACTCTTTGTTCAATAGTACCATTTTTTTTAGAAAAAATACCCTTTTTTAATGAAGTATTCTTTTTTAAAAAGTATCCTTTTTGGCAAAAGCACCCTTTTAAAAAAATACACTTTTAATAAAAAGTACAAAAGTACCCTTTTTAAAAAAGCAATCTTTTTTTAAAAAATTACCCTTTTTCAAAAGTAAAATTTGTTTTAGAAAAGTATCCTTTTTTAAGAAAGTATTCTTTTTTTAAAAAAAGTACCCTTTTAAAAAATAAAATTTTATTACAAACGTACGCTTTTAAAAAAGTACCTTTTTGAAAAAATTCCACTTTTTTGAAAAACTTCCTTTAAAAGAACAAAGTACCTTTTTTTAAAAAATTACCCTTTTAAAAAAATCTCCTTTTTTTTAAATATTACCCTATTTTCTAAAGTACCATTTCTTTTAAAAAGTACCCTATTTTAAAAAAGGACCTTTTTTAGGAAAGTATCCTTTTTAAAGGCACCCTTTTTTAAAAAATTACCTTTTTTAAAAAATTACCATTTTTTAAACAATACATTTTTTTCTAAAAAAAAGTACACATTTTTTAAGAAGTACCCTTTTTAAAAAAACATAATTTTTTAACAAGTAAGAGTGTTAAATTCGGCTGTGCCGAATTTTTTGATACCCTCCACCTGAGTCTTTAATTTTTAATTTTTAATTTTTAAATTTTTAATTTTAAATTTTTAATTTTTGTGTTTTCCATTTTCCATTTTTCATTATTAATTTTTCAATTTTCATTTTCCAATTTCCATTTTTAATTTTTCAATTTTCATTTTCTATTTTCAATTTTTCAATTTTCAATATTCAATTTTCATTTTTCAATTTTCATTTTCAATTTTCCATTTTGCATTTTCCGTATTTCAATTTTCATTTTCCATTTTCCATTTTTCATTTTTCATTTTACATTTTACATTTTACATCCTACATTTTACATATTACATTTTACATTTTACATTTTAATTTTACCATTTTACATTTTACATTTTACATTTTACATTTTACATTTTACATTTTACATTTTACATTTTACATTTCACATTTTACATTTTACATTTTACATTTTACATTTTACATTTTACATTTTACATTTTACATTTTACATTTTACATTTTACATTTTACATTTTACATTTTACATTTTACATTTTACATTTTACATTTTACATATTACATTTTACATTTTACATTTTACATTTTACATCTTGCATTTTACATTTTACATTTTACATTTTACACTTTACATTTTACATTTTACATTTTACATTTTACATTTTACATTTTACATTTTACATTTTACATTTTACATTTTACATTTTCCATTTTCTGTTTTTCATTTTCCATTTTCCATTCTCCATTTTCCATTTTCATTTTCGATTTTTCATTTTTATTAGTTTTCATTTTTTCTTTCATATTGGCGATTTTTTTTATTATAACGTGATAACGATAAAAAAAAATATGTGGCAATACTACTAACATGAGCTATGATATTGTGTTCTTGGTATGTTAATATATGTATATGCATTGTGGCATTTTTTTATGTTGTTGTACAATTATAATATTCAACCACTAAACTGTTACAACAAACACACTTGGTTTTATGTTTTTTTTTAGAGGTATCTACATATTTTTGCTCGTATCTAATCACGATGATGCCCGATTTAGCCAATTTTCAATACCAACCTGCTGGGAATTATGGCAAATGATATTATTGTAGCCTTATCCAGTTAGATGGCTTTTTTTATGAATGAGCGTGATTTCAACAGACAGACGGACAGACGGACATCGCTATATCGACTCGAGCTGTGATAAGGATCAAGAATATATATACTTTACGGGGTCGGAAATTAGTTTTTCGATGCGTTACAAACGGAATGACAAACATATATATATCCTCTGCCACTGACGTGTGGAGGGTATAAAAATCACCTTTTTTAAAAAAAAAAATACCCGTTTTTAAAAATTACCCCTTTTTTAAAGATACATTTTTTCTAAAAGTATCTTTTTTAAAAAAATTTACTTTTTTATTTATTACCGTTTTTTTTTTTTGTATTGAATGTATCCTTAAATTTATATTTTATTCAGATATTATTCAGATAAAAATATATTAGCCAAGAATCGTTTGAATTTTTTGCGTTTTCGTATGACTTCTAAAGTCTCAAAACATTCTTATAGGGATCAAACTTTGGGTATTATAACGCCGGTTGCGTTAAATAATGAATTTCTTTGGTGTTCTATGAAGCACTTACGAAAAATAATGCAATTTTTCAAATTAATTCATTCTATGGAGGACACGATCATAGTTTTTTATAACAAAAAATTATAATAGAAATTGGCCTATAAGAAAAGCTATTAACTTTAAATATAATTGGTATTCGAATTTAAAGATTCATTATCGGCAACATTCGTTGTAATACTGACTTTAAGACGCAGGTGGAGGGTATCAAAGATTCGGCACAACCGAATTTAACACTCTTACTTGTTTTACATATTTTTTTTTTTTAATTAAAAAAAGTAATTTCCATTTTACTAAAACTAGTTCTTAAATATATTTAAATATTTTTAATTTGCTGGAAGCTGTTACATTTTTCTTCTTATTTAAGTTCATTGATTTTTTTTCTTTCTTCCTACACGTACATATTTTTTGCCATTTTATTTGTTTATTTAATTAATTCATTTAGTTCCGTTGAGGAAGTGTGTACAAAGAAATGCAGCTTCTATGTACATAAATAAGTTGGTCATTCACATTTGTTGCATAAAATTATTTTAAAAAAAATACTATAGTACGCTAAACTAAAGTTCAGGCATGGTTTAATGTGTCTGGTTTTGGGTCTGTTATTGCGGGTAGTAGTTTTTAATATTTTTTTTGCTTGACAGCTTATAATTCTTTGATATGTTACACACACAGAAAAAAAAACCCACCAAATAAACAAATGGAAAATGAGTCCATTGACTCAAAGCTTTTTGTTGTTTCTAACGTATGAATCTAAACTAAGTATGAACGAACGTATGTATATTGGTATTCTTTTGTGATTGGGGGCACGTCTAACACAAAAATAAATGTCATGTTTAACCCTGTTTTGCTTTTAAAAAAATTTTATTTTATATGCTTCATAATCAATTATGTATTTTATATATAAAAGTGGAGTTTTGTCTGTTTGTTTGTATGTGGTTTAAAGGAGGCTACACCACTTGACCCATCGTCTTGAAATTTTTACAGCTGGTAACTGCCTATCCGGAAGAAACAATAGGCTATATTTTTTTGGACGTAGCACCTACCATATGAAGTGAATTTTTAACATCTAATTTTAACATATATTAATCTGGATTACTATGACAGCACGAGTTCTGAATCTATTTACATGTACATTAGGGTGGCCCTTAATAAAAAAGTGTTCAAACTCCCGGTCTCACCCTCTCATTTAAATAAATTAATTTTTCTAGTAAACTAGATGAAACCCTTACTATGGGTTGAGAAATAAATTTGTGCTATACATATTTAACCAATTTTTATGATTTGATGATTATGATGATTTTATAATTTGACGTCATTAACGCATTTGGACTTGGCGCCGTAGATGACCCCAAGCTAGCATAGGACGATTAAGTCAAAAATTTCAAATATTTCGCAAATACCGCTGAATTTTGGAGTAGGTTTTCGTAAAATATAACACAATTTTATTTCCCAACCCATAGTAAGGGTTTCATCTAGTTTACTAGAACAACTAATTTATTTAAATATGGCAAAATTCAAAGTTTGGCCTCGGCATGGAATGGGTTAACGTTGTTCGTTTTATTCCAAATTTTTAGCATGAAAGACTTGCACATTTGGTTATTATATTTTAGGCGTGACATCTAAAAATTCAACAGTACTTACAAAATATTTGATTTTTTTTTAATAAATTGTCTTTTATTAACTTGGAGTCATATGCGACCCCAAGTCCAAAAGGGTTAATGGGGTCGGTCATATTATTTTTTCAGAAACCCTAGGCTATTAAGATAAAATATATCATTTAAAAGTAGAAAACTGATAAATTTTTGATACGAAGTATTTAGAAAGAGTACATTTACTGAATATTTAACAAAAAACTAATTTTTCTCGAAATCCGCAAAAAAAAATTCTTTGTAAAAAAAATTCTGGTAGAGGAATTTACTTAAAAATTCACACAATTAATTTCTAAAATGTATTTAACAAAACCGTAAAGTGCCAGATCAATTTTTTGAAATTTTGTTTAAGAAAATTGTTTAAAACTTAAAACGGGAGTTTTCAAAATTGTATCAAAAATGTTCCATCTTTGGTATCATTTCGTAATAGGTTAACAACGGGGTAATAAAACAATACTTCATATCTGAGTACTTATAGGTATGGAGACCAAAAAAAAATATGGTTTTAATCAATTTGTTAAAGTTGAAAAAATGTTCATCACATTTCATGACCTAGAATTTTTTGTCACAAAAGTGGTCTGGGGCATTTGTTATTTCTTTTCGAGTTTTTATTCGATTTTGAAGTTATATAGCTTTTTGGAAAGATAATTTAGTAATGATATCGATTCATATAACAACTTGTCGAAAGAATTAAACTATAGAACGAAATTTTCAGTCGCGTTGAGTCACCTCTAAACTTGTTTTGATTGACCCAAAACTTTGTATTTCTCAGTTTTTTTTTTTGCTATTCGCATATTTCTAGGAGGTGAGACTTTAAATTCGAACACTTTTTTCCCTCCATATAGTGAAGGGCCACCCTAATGTACATCTATAATATTAATAGGCTATGCAATTTCTTGTGACCGATGTTTTGTTCTACCGTTTTATCCCGATTTTGCCCAAACGTATATTATTTGAAAGGTATTTCTTTTTAGCTGTTTTCCAGATCTACAGATTTTTAAATTTTGTCCTTTATTTGGAGTAAATTGCATTTAAATTGCTACTAACACATGCATAAAATTATACATATGCTATGTGTGTGTTTAATAATTTGTTTATTAAATCTTCATTCACAATAATAATAAACCAAAAAAGTGTTGGTTTGTGAATTGGCTAAGTTGAAAAATAAAGTTGCCTAGAAATTGCACTCGAATTTCGAGCGCTGGAATATGCTAGTATTAAACTAATGGGCGTGGCACCCACCATACAAAGTAAATATTTAATGTCTTGTGACCGATGTTTTGTTCTACCGTTTTATCCCGATTTTGACCAAACGTATATTATTTGAAAGGTATTTCTTTTTAGCTGTTTTCCAGATTTACAGATTTTTAAATTTTGTCCTTTATTTGGAGTAAATTGCATTTAAATTGCTACTAACACATACATAAAATTATACATATGCTATGTGTGTGTTTATTAAATTGTTAATTAAATTGTTTATTAAATCTTCATTCACAATAATAATAAATCAAAAAAGTGTTGGTTTGTGAATTGGCTAAGTTGAAAAATAAAGTTGCCTAGAAATTGCACTCGAATTTCGAGCTCTGGAATCTGCTAGTATTAAACTAATGGGTGTGGCACCCACCATACAAAGTAAATATTTAATGTCATATATCTGAAGTATTGTAGTATCAAAAGCCTTGGGAACTTGTGTGAGTTCATAAGTTATTAATGTGAATAGTCGGACAAAAAATGCGCGGAATGGGACCAATGGAAGTGGCACCTCCTTAAAAATATATGAAGTACTATGAAAATGACAGTCTTGAAACTTTTGACAAGTACATTAATTACTAATGGTAGCAGTCGTGGACAATATGGGCGGAATCGCCAAAATCAATAATCGCCAAACCGAAAATCTCGAATAACAAAAACCGCCAAAATCAAAAGTTGTCAAAATAGCAAAAAAAAAAACAAAAATCGCCAAAAACAAAAATCGTCAAAATTAAAAATCGTGAAAAACATAAATCGACAAAATCTAAAATCGCCAAAAATAAGTAAAATAGTTTTCTACAAAATGCATTCCCAGCTTTTTATTTCGTTACGATGGGTGTAGCGAAGCGCATCGGGTTACGGCTAGTTATATACATATATAATATAAACAATATTTAGCCTTTAGTTAAAATCACAATCACACCCCTTAAAAAGGGGGCGGGATTGTTCACTGGTCATTAATACCATTTTGCCTTATTTTGAGCAGCGCGTTACGGGTGCACGGGTTCCAAAGCTATTAATTTAAATATTGGTTGACTAAAACACAAACACAAACCAAATATTGTACTTGTAAATAAAACCAAACACTGCATTATAAAGAGCATATACAAACATAAAGCACCACTGCATTGTAAAGAGGAAATACAACCATGCCCAACCTGATCAATCCCCCCGATTATATCACTTTATGAAGTCTCACCACTCCTTTAATTTTTATCCCGATTTTTTGATTATTCAGAACTTAAGTTTTTTTTTTATGAATGCGCAGGGTGGTTCTCTAGTTTTTGCACTTCGAACTACTGGTTATTTGGAGTATGGCAACACCAATGCCAGCTGTGTTATGATAGGAAGTTAGTATAATATATGCGGTTTACGAAATGAGTCGATTTACGTTTGAACAACGGTGGGAAATATTAAAAACTTATTTCTAAAGTGGGGAATCTTCTACCGAAAGCATCAACAAGCAAAAATGTCTCATCAGGGGCACAGAAAATCTACTCATGAAAAGCCATTGCCTTGAATGATGCACTGTTTGTTTTGGTTTTTGGGACGGCGGTATCATTGGGCCATTTTTCTTCGAAGATGCAGAAGTCAAATGCGTTACGGTGAATGGTTAGCGCTACCATGCAATGATACTGATTATTTGTTGCCCATTTTCGAAGATGTGGTTCTTGACAACATGTTTTCAACAAGATGGCGCGCTGTGTAACACAAGCCGTGATACAATCCATCTTTTGAATGGCAAGTTTGAAAAACGAATTATTAGCCGTTTTGGCGATTTGCATTGGCCGCCGCTCAGCTTCGATTTGACCCCGTTGGACTGTTACTTGTGGGGATCTGTTAAGGACCAACATCGATTGAGGTACTGAAAAAGGAAATAAGTGCCGTGGTAAAATACAGCTTCATACCGTCGAAAATATACTAAAAATTTGGGTTGATCGTATGGTCTACTGAAAAGGTCAGCCGATGAAGTCTTTTGAATGAAATAGTGTTCCATAATTAACCACAAGTTTTATACATTCGAATAAAAAACCCGAATGGAAAAAATAATTTCGATTCATTTTATTTATAGTAAAATTAAAATGCAAAACTTAATGGGTCCAACCTGTACATGTTTTAGACTTCAAATTTTATTTTGTCTGATCTAGTTAATAAATATTTAAGAATAAAATATGTATAAATAAACTTCTGAATATTTGATTCTGATAAAATTGGAAATTTTATCAAAATAAAGTTTACGATATCCTGCAAGAGTGATAAATTCGGCTATGCCGAATCTTAATACTAAATTATTACAACAAACACACTGAATTTGTATAATTTTGTAGAGGTTTGTCCATATTTATGACCTTATCTTGACACAAAGATGCCCGATATACCCCATTTTCAATAGCATCCTGCTCGAAGTAATGATAAACAATATTATCGTAAGCTTTATTTTGTGAATGAGTGTCATTTCAACAGATAGACGGACGGACGGACAGACAGACATCGCTATATTGACTCGACTTGTTATGTGGACGAAAATTCATTTTTCGATGCGTAGCAAACGGAATGACAGACTGTTAAACTGATATAAAATCTCATAACTGAAGTACCTGGAGCCGTATTTCAGAAAATTTGATTCTTATATTTAATAACAATTTTAGTCAATATTTCTAATATTCATTGTTCTGAAAAGCTAGGAATATTCCCAAGAAAGACGATGTATCAAATACGTTCTAATGAGCTCAAGCAAAATTTTGCTCCGAAAAAATTCTGTGCGTGTTTAAGAAAAATAGTTCACCTAAATTGAGACCACACCAAAATTTCTAAGATCAAGGTTAAATCAAAATATTATGCTATATGAAAAGAAAATTAAGACCACGCCAAATATTCTGGTACCGATTTTGTGAATATTAAAGGAACACTAATCTTCTTCAGATTTCAAAACAGTTTTGATTTTTCGGATTGAGCGTATTATTTCCAGAATTTGTTTCAGAAACACAGGCGTTTCGGAGAAAATTGGGTACAATTACAGTTAATATTTCTGTGATTAATTTCTTTGATAAACTAGCACCTATCTGTTTTTTATATCAAACTCGAGATTCTTCATTCTCCGGATCCTGCTTTTTATCCACAAAAAAATTGTTATTATTTATGACAGACTATTTGAGCCAATTATATATAACGTGATCTGAAATTTGTCTATATCTAAACAATGTACTTTTTAAGAAAAATGTGTTTTTTTTTTTCGGCCCATATTATAAGTTCGAAAATTTGCTACCACAAATCACAATTTTTCACTCTTTTTTTGCGGCGAAAAAAGGCGATACTTATTGCTGCGGCCACAAAGAACACTTTTGAATTTTTATATAGAAAATGCTATTTTTCTTGGCCTACATTTGAATCCTAAATGAGTATTCGTTATTCAATCTTTTTTTGGCCTGAATGAATCATTTTTTTTTCGTCTACAGTTTACTATTTTTTACAACTCTGAATTAGAGAGAACGGCGAAATGTCAAACGCAGTTAAAAAATAAGTCATTGCATTTCAAATTTGAACGGGATAGGATCTAATCAATCGTTATTTTATTAAAAGTAATTTTATAAGCAATAATTTTCTAATTGAAAAATTTTTTTATTAAGTGAATTCAAAAACGATATCGATATCGGCTACAAAAGTTTTAATATGAAACGGTAAGTTTTTAGCTTAACTTGATTTTGTTATTTTGAAAATTTCCAAAAAAAAAAAAAAAAAAGCACTTCCGCAGAAAAATGCGCAATAAAAAATTTGCAAAGATTCCCCTTATTACAAATTCGAATGCTTCGTATATGGGGTGTTGTTAAATGAAATAGATATTTCCCCGTTTTAATCAATTCTATGTTATATTAAAAGTGTAATTTAAAAAAAGTTACTAAAGTTAAAATGGTCATAATTCAAGGCAGTTTTATTTTAATTGACTACAAAATGCATTACTTTTTAGTTTAGACAAATAATGTTTGTAAGCCGACCAAAGGGAAAGAACTAGACCCAAAATATACAAATAAAACTGTCGTTTGGCGGTGGCAATATTATTGGGTTGCTTTTCGGGCCAAGGAATGGGTCCAATTTATGTAGTAAAATTTACTCTAGCTGGAATTGGATACAGGCAAATTCTAAATGAGGTAATGTATTAATACGCGCAGGAGAATATGCCCCTGGTCTGAAAGTTTCAACATGACAATGACCCAAAATAATTCAGAGTTGCAAAAAATTTCTCAACAATTTGACTTCATACCTCGGCGTTATGAAGCAGTAGCAAAACATTGCAACGGATATCATCAACAATTAAATTGACTCCATAATTCGGCGTTGGGAAGCAGTACTAAAAAATATTGGATACCCAACAAAATATTGAAACCAACAATAGAGGGATAGTTTTCATTTATTCTGCATTAAAGGTTTCCATTGTTTTGTCAACAGCCTAAAAATTAATACATAATATTTTATATTTATATTTTTTTTTTTCTTATTCAAATAAATAGAAAATAGATGAACAAAATTTTTAAATTAAGAGTTTTTAATTTTAAGATCCAAATTTTTTAAACCGTCCAATTACATATTTTGTTAAAAGTTTCTATTGTATTGTCACTCACTGCATATAACAAATTTGACCGGTAAATTATTGTGATAATCTGTATTTTAGGACAATTTAAGTCTCATATGGGTCAATTATATGAAGCGATTTTTACAAATTTCAATAGCGATCGTCCTATGCCCGACAAATCCTTAAATACAAAATTTCATCAAAGGTTATTCAGATTTCTGACCTGTAGTTTGGTTACAATGTTTCGGAGTTCAGAAAAAAACACACACTGAATAAAAAACTCGTACATATATGTAAACAAACATAACTTAGACCAACACACACATATTTTTATTTTCATATCAATTATGTTTGTTTTTAAATTTTCTTCGGTGCCCAACACAACCACGACTGTGTTCGTTTTAATATTTCGTTATTTACACGAACATTTTTCTATCACGTACTTTTTTTTCAATCACACATAAAGCACACATTTTTGAGTGTTGCTTTATTTGAAGTTGATGTTCTGGTACGTGTAGTGAAAAAAAACACAGAACATGTAAAATAAACAGGTTCGAGTTCAGTTATATTTTAAGTCGTGTTGCGGCTCGTGTAGTAAGAAAAAACACAACATGTACAATAAATAGGTTCGAGTTCAGTTATATTTTAAACACGACTTAAAATATAACTGAACTCGAACCTGTTTACTGTACATGTTCTGTTGTTTCTTACTACACGAGCCACAACACGACTTAAAATATAACTGAACTCGAACCTGTTTATTTTACATGTTCTGTGTTTTTTTTCACTACACGTACCAGAACATCAACTTCAAATAAAGCAACACTCAAAAATGTGTGCTTTATGTGTGATTGAAAAAAAAAGTATGTGATACAAAAATGTTCGTGTAAATAACGAAATATTAAAACGAACACAGTCATGGTTGTGTTGGGTACCGTAGAAAATTTTGAAACGCACATAATTGATATGAAAATAAAGATATGTGTTGGCTGCTTTTGAACAGAACATTGTGTGTTTCGTGTGTGTATTTTCTGAACCTTGCAATGTTTACTTGAACGCACAAACAGACGGACGGACGGACTTCGCTAAATGGACCAATAAGTGATTCTGTGTCGCTCGGTGTAATTAAAGGTGGAGCTGGGTCAGATATTTTTGTAGTTCAAACATCAGTAAAAGCATACCCTGACCACAGACAGAGTGGTATAGGGAATAAAAATATAAATTTTTGGTTTGGTTTGGGTATAATGACTTTGTGCTGCTGTTTGTAACTACCAAAAATATTTGACCCAGACCCATCTTTTATTATACCGATCGACTCAGAATCACTTGCTGAGTCGATTTAGCGATGTCCGTCCGTCTGTGTGTCCATGTAAACTTTTATATGAATACATTTTAATGAAATTTGGTATATAAGCTTTTATCGGCCATAGGATGAACGCTATTGAAATTGGTGAAATTCGGTCCACGTTCAGACCTAGTCCCCATACAAATGATCCCTATGAGATCGACTTGAATTGTCATAATATTAATATTATCATTAAGGCTTCGGTCAAGTTGGGTTTGTGTATGTTTATTAAATCCATTAATAAGTAGTCCAAAAAAACCCTATAGGAAAACCCTACAGCCCCCATATGAAGCTAATTCCTGATCTACGCTTAAATCTATCAAAAAACAAAAATATTGCACAGATTTTTCTCAAATTTGGTTTGTATATGTTTTTGCAAAAAAATAAGTGACCTAGGCCCCAAATAAATATAGCATCCGATATGAACTTTTTCATATCCGAAGGTAAAAAAAACTTGCCACTCAAACTTGGTTTATGTTTATTTTCTATATATAAATAGTAGGACCAAAGAGATAGGGTTTTTAAACGCATGGTATATGGTATCGTAGACTGACTATAATTTTTTTACTTGTTTTTCACTGTGACTTGTAATGCTGCTAGCTTAATTATTTTTATAAAAAGTATTGAAATTATTAAAAATTATTTGTAAAATTTTAAACCTTTGACAATTAAACAACTTAAGGTGTGTTTACACTATGTGTATTTTCCATATGTAAGTTCAGTTTTATTATCCATTCGTAATTCCGTGTGTGTGTGTGTCAAAATTACCGTTTTACATACGATTCATAATTTTTGCGTTCAAACGTACATATGTATTTCCGTATGAAATAACCTCTAAATGTAAACAGCTGATTTAATTTCTGAATTTACAAAAATTGTTAAAAATAAAGTTATATATTTTATATATTTTTTAATTGTTAATTAATATTAAACAATTTTTTTTTCTTTCAATATTTATCTTTATAATTTACTCTGTTTTTCTTTCGCCACAAGCAGTGTTGTATTTTCATATGGTTGATATGCCAAAATAGAACCTGCTCTAATCGAAAAATTTACATATGTCTTGCCAAATGTATTGTACATAAACAATTTTTGAAACGGTCCACACTATGTGTACAAATTGCACGTGCTAAAAAAAAATAAGAAAAACACAAGCAAAACATATAGTGTGAACGCAGCTTTACTAACCAAAAATTATTTAGCTTTCTATTTCTTTTAGCTCGTTGGACTCAATAATGATAAATATAATTCTTGTTAAAAAAGAACATTAATAATTTTTTGGGCTTATGTCTCGTTTAGGTGCACCTCTCCGATTTTCACCACTCGTTCCACTTTTTAATGCGATTCCAGCAAAATATTTTTTTTTGTCGGAAGCCCATATTTCCCGAGTTATAGACCTCCAAAGTTTTGACATTGATTTCGATGTAGCTTGAACAATTCTAATCGGACTTTAGCAATATATATATCATATGAAAGCTTATTAAAGTACCTTTAATTTGATATAAAAAAGTTCGAAATCCATCAAATACCCCTATTTCCAAAAAAAAAAAAAAAATCGGGGTGGTGCACCTAAACGAGACTTGTTCCATTTTTTGTTTTATTATATAAAATTTACGCTTTTAACCTTTTTTCGCGGAAACCATGTAAAAAACCTATGTAATTTTTCTTGACATACAAAAATACTTTTGTAACTGAATTTTATAGAAGTTTTTCAATAAATTTTTTTGCTGTTACTTGAAATGAATGGTTCTAGATTAAAAATTTTGATAACAATTATTAATGTTAATAGTAACGTATTTCAATAACTCACTTGACAATTTTTTTTAACGTTTTGACAATGAAACTGTCTAACAAAAATTTGTGACCTTTTTATACCCTATACCACTATGTGGTTTGGGTATAATGACTTTGTGCTGCTGTTTGTAACAACCAAAAATATTTGACCTAGACCCATCTTTAATTATACCGATCGAATCAGAATCACTTTCTGAGTTGATTTAACAATGTCCGTCCGTCCGTCCGTCCGTCCGTCTGTGTGTCCATGTAAAGCTTGTAATCAAACTGCAGGTCGCAAATATGAATATATTTTGATGAAATTTGGTACATAAGCTTTTATCGGCCATGGGATGAACGCTATTGAAATTGGTGAGAATCGGTCCATGTTCAGACCTAGCCCCCATACAAATTACCCATATGAAATCGACATAAATTGCCATAAGATCCAAATTGTCATATAGATATTACTCAAATTGGGTTTGTATGCGTTCATTACATCCACTAATGAGTAGTCCAAAAATGATCCCTTTGACCCCATATAGAGCTGCTTCCCGATCTTCACTTAAATCTATTAAAAAACAAAAATATTGAACTGATTCTTCTCAAATTTTGTTTGTACATATTTTTGCAAAATACAAGAGACTTTACCAAACATGATCAGGATCGGTCCATTTTTGGACCTAGTCCCTTTATAGATATAGCATCCGATATGAATTTTTTCATATCTGCAGCCAAAAAAATTAATAAAAATCCCACTCAAATTTGGTTTTTGCTTATTTTCAATGTCCAGTTAGTTGGGCCTAAGAGATAGGGTTTCTAAACGCATGGTATAGGGTATCGTATAGTCGGTCTAGACCGACTATAATTTTCTTACTTGTTTATATTTATTTTTAAGATCTTGGTCTCATTAGTGATAAATTTAATTATTGTTATAAGGACACATTAAAAAATATAGCTTTTTTTATACAAAATTAACGCTTTTAACCTTTATTTTTATTATCTACTCATTTTTGTTCTCAGAAAATTGGCATCTCTGTTTTTGCACGACCCTCTGATAAAACAGCTGTTCTATTTCATTTGTTTTTTCCTTTTCATTAAGCTAAATTTCATTGGCATATTGTTAATATTTTGTTGGTGTTGAATAGTTTATGAATGTGTAATTGTTGCAATGTTTTAAAAGTATAAATCACGCAAATTACATGATAAATACAAAAATTTTGCACAACTCGAAATTTGTAAAAAAAAAAAAAATCACCACAAGGATGGCAACATTGTGTCTGTTTCACGTTTCACCATTTTGTTTGCATTGTTCTACATCGTGGAATTGACTGCTGTTTTTTAGTGTCTCTTGTTCAACAAAGAAAAGTCAAAGGAAGTTTTTTTTTGTTTTTTTTCTTTTTATTTTGTCGTAAAAAAATGGAAAATCAAAGTAATGAAGCAACTACAACTTTAATAATGAAAAATATACCAAATCAATTGGATTTAATTGATTTATTGGATAAATTGCATATACCTGCCAAACAAATAAAACCATTTGGACGTAAACGTGCTTTAATAAGTTACCAATTAAAGAGCGAGGCAGAAACTGCAATTGAAACATTAAGGAATATAGAATTGTTTGATAAAACTCTTAATGTGGCATTATATTACAAAGACAAGCCACAAGGATGTCAGAAGACATATAAAACAAATCAAACAAAAACATCGTCGAAGTCTAATAAATCGGTACAAACAAAAGAAAGACACACGGCGGTGTCTCCCTTTACCGCACAACAAGTAACAAAGTACGTACAAAAGTTATATGCCATAGAGGGTGAATTGAATTTCGATCAACCTCCCCCTCCATATTTAAAATATAACTATCCACCTATAAATATGAATATATTGGATAATATCAGCATATCCTTGTTAAGTAATAGACGATTTTATAACCAGGTGTTACACTTAATGAATCGTATGAATTTAGAACCACCATTTCTTGAACGAAAATATAAATTTAAACCGCCAGGAAAACCCAAAGAAGTTGCAACTCAAACTGATGATATAATAATACAACAACCAGCAGAATCTAGGCCGACCGATGCTGTAGAATCTGAATTAGAATCTTCCGAAGATGATGAAAAACAAAAACCTTCACAGATTTTGTTCAAAAGAAAACTACCACCAAATGACGAACAATATAAAAAGAAGGCTAGACAAATGTTACAATCAGTACAAAAGTTAAAGAAGGAGAATGTTAAGAAATTCTCCTCCCAACCAGCTGAGATAACAGAAATGTTTGAGACGGCCCAACAGCCGCAGCAGGCTCAAATATCTAAAATAGATTTAAACTTAAAAGGTTCTAAATCAACTGCGGCTGCAACAACTACTTGTAAACCTCCAATTGATTTACCCCAAGATTTAAAAACCCAAAAACTTTCTCTGGAGGATTTACAAAATCTAGCCATCTACAAAAATTATCAAATAGGTTCGGCCAGTAATAAGCTTTACATAAAAAATCTCCACAAAGATGTGACCACTGAAGATATATTTGCTCTGTACAAACGCTTTGTTAAGGATGATCTCATTAAATTGAATGTTGTAGTTATGCAGCAGGGTCGTATGAAGGGCCAAGCATTTGTTACTTTTCAAGGAGAACGAATGGACGAAGTGAAGCCAATTATCGCTCAAGCTTTGGAGTATACAAACGGCTTTGTTTTGCTTGGCAAGCCAATGGTGGTGTGCTATGGCAAACAATCCTAAAAGGTTGTTATTTTGAAATTGAAGCTGGAAAATATTGAACAGCGCATATTTTTAACAATAGATCTAGAAACTCGAAGGGGAAAATTAACAAAACAGTATTTAAACAAAGAAATTCTATGAGAAAACATAGCAGTTTTTTTTTTTGAAAAGAAAGTAAGAAAGTTTTGATTGTTATAGGTCCGGTAAAGGATACCACCCTACTTGATAGGTTTTGCAAATGGCTCTCAAGTCCAAAATTGTTCAGATAACAAATCGATAGTTAAACGTTTTCCGTTTTTAAAAAGCAACATCTGGAAAAGGTTTTTTGAACTCAACCAATTAAAATTAAATAAAACTGAAAAAAGTTTTGAAATTTAACTTGTTTACTCAAAATTTTTAATATTTGTTTATGTTTTTCATATTTTTTTTGTAATTAAAATAAACAATAACATTTGTTATGTGTATTTAATGCATAAATTTATTTATTGAAACTTTTAATACCAAAGAATTGAATTATGTATAAAAACTTTTATTAATTTCAATAGTTGTATGTTTTATTTATTTAAAAAAAAAGAAAACGTATTAACTCAAAATAACTCAACTTCAGAAAAAAAAATAAAACTTAAAAGTATACACTTTACACTCCACAATAATTGAAAACTTTCCCTCTATTTTTGGTTTCAATATTTTGTTGGGTATTCATTATTATTTTTAGTACTGCTTCATAATGCCGAGGCATGTAGTCAATTAAATTGATGATATCCATTAAAAATGTTACCACTCTGAATTAACTGGGTGTATGAGATGTGTCTTGTTTGTTTAAAATCGTGTCCGTATTTATCGATCTACAATTTCCCATAAATTTTCTATGGCATTTAGATCTATTGTTTGGGCTGACAATTCCAAAACACTGATTGCATTAGATTCTAGCCATTCGGTTACAACTTTGCAGGTGTGTTTTGAGCCATTGTCATTTTGGAACTTCCAGATCAGATTCATATTTTCCTCCGCGCATTACGTGATTTAGAATGTTTCCATATCCCATACTAGTACGATTATCTTTTACTACATGGATTGGACCGAAAATCAAACCCCATACCATAATATTGCCAGTGGCAAACTTAACAGTTTTATTTTATATTTTGGCCCTAGTTTTCTTTCCTTTGGTCGTCGTACAAACGTTCTTTCATCATGGCTTCTTAAATTAAACTTGGACTCATCTGAAAAGAAACGGGGCTAATCGCATTCGTTATCGAAATTTTTCGATCGAAATTATTTTTTATTTTCTAAAATAAAATAATAAGAATAATTTTACTCTGTCACAGTCAACGAATTATGGCCCCCAGATAAGAATTAAAGTGAAACGAGGTCTGATGTTTTGTCCGTTTTCTTTAAATAATAAACCAAAATGTGTAATTTCGATTGATTTTACTTGATATCGAATGCGGCGATTAGCCCCCAGTATTCTCATCTTGTCTTGACTAGTTCATGTGTTCTTAAGCAAAATTTCTGATATCAGTGGTTTTTTCACAGGACGACAACAACCAAGTGCAGCCTAAATTGCTTGTCGGGAAAGAGTCCGAGCACATATTTTTAGTTTCAGATTTTTAATGACCTCTTTAGGTAGCATTTTTGAACAGTTTTCAAACTCTTGCTATAAAATTATCCTCGCTTTACGGGGTATGCTGCCTAAAAGCTGAGTCGTCACCGTACCTCTTTCTCGATATTTATTTCTTCATAATTTTTGAAATTATGGATTTATTCATAGAATATTTCTAAAAAAAATTTCTTTTGATTAAGACCAACAGTAAAATCATCTATTATTGTGGTTTTTACACTTCACAAAACTTTCTCCTTGTCATTGTTTTATTATAATTAATTATAACATTAAAACATTGAAAAATTATAATTAATTATAAAATAATTTTCTTCAAAAAATAACCTTTCTTAAAAAACCTCATATTCTTCAAAAATTACTTTTCCTTGAAAAGTAAGTACCTTTTCTTAAAAAGTTCATTTTCTTAAAAAGGTGACATTTCTTAAAAAAGTATTTTCATAATTTTCCATCGGGCTTTTTTTTATACCCTCCATACCACTGCGCAGAGGGTATATGTCAATCCGTTTGTAACTCATCGAAATATATTCCGCACATCCCATAAACTATATATATTCTCGATCCTTATAAATGGAGAAGTCGATCTAAAATCTTTGTTAACCTAGCCGATATAATTTCAAATCTAGTTTTTTTTGTCTTTAAATGTTGACAACCTGGTTATGATATTGTGTTTAGAACACGGGCGAAGAAGAAAATGGTTGGCACAGCCGAATATAATACTTTTACTTGTTTTAAATCAAAACTTATGTGATGTTTTGAATTTGAATTTCTAATTATAAATTAAACAATGTCGATTTGAATATATTTTCGATTATCTGGCATCCAAGTGATTTTTTGGGATTTTAGCACATT
Organism: Cordilura impudica; assembly: GCA_963682025.1. Classification (NCBI taxonomy): domain Eukaryota; kingdom Metazoa; phylum Arthropoda; class Insecta; order Diptera; family Scathophagidae; genus Cordilura; species Cordilura impudica. Next base: position 188,647,783 of record OY821521.1, read on the forward strand.
ACTTTGAAACTATTCCCTAAAACTTAGGTAATATATGTATATAATTTTTTTAAATTGGAAAAAATAAATAAGTTGAATATTATATGGCTGAAGACGGGCAAACATCAGACCTCGTTTCACTTTTACGTTAACTGTGACAGAGTAAAATTAGTCTTAAAATTTTAATTTGGATAATAAAAAAAAATAGTTTCGATCGAAAAATTTCGATAACGAATGCGACGATTAGACCCCAGTTTCTTTATATTTTTTTTTTGTGTATTAAAAGATGTAAAATTTTATTTGACCTGTCGTTTGTTAATTAAAAAATTATTTAATCGAGCTCAAGGTCGTATTTTCAAAAATTATTTCTTTATTTTTATTAAAATATTTCGCTATTCGTCGAATAGCCTCCTCAGGGATTTATATTAAATATTATCACAAAATTCTTAAAACTATTGTGTCTCCACCATCATCAGTTATTGCAGTGGTGGAGACACAATAGTTTTAAGAATTTTGTGATAATATTTAATATAAATCCCTGAGGATGCTATTCGACGAATAGCGAAATATTAGAATAAAAATAAAGAAATAATTTTTTGTGTACGTTTCTTCATTATATAGAATCAAAGCCCATAAATTAAATTTTAATGTTAAATACTTAAATTCGTATGACTTGTTTTAAAGAAAAGTACTTAAATATCACGGTCAAAGCCAACTCGATTTTTTTTTATTTGCTAGTTTTATCTAAAAATTAGTCTGTCAAAGAATTTTATTTAATTTTAGCCTACAATACTTCAATCGTGGTTGCACAATCTTTATCCCTGACTATAATATGTCTTATTTTAACTTTAATCATGGCTTAACGAAAATTTCAATCATATAGATAAAGCACGACTTAATTATTTTCATTAAAATAAAGGCAATTTTTCATTTTTTCTTTTTTGTGTTTCAGACAACTAGGTCTTATAGATACCATATACGTAGATGGTGGCCAACCACAAAATAGCAAAAGAAATTCCACAAAATCAAAGTTAGCACATCAACCTTATCAATATGTAATTGCTGTAGATTTTGAAGCCACCTGTTGGGAAAATCAAGCACCACCAAGATGGCGCGAATCAGAAATAATAGGTATGAAACAATGAAATTAATAATTTATTTTCTAACAACATCTAAACAATTTACTTTTCTCTTTAGAATTTCCAGCGGTTTTGGTTAACTTAAAAACTGGCAAAATAGAAGCAGAATTTCATAAATATATAATGCCCATTGAGTCACCGAAATTAAGTGCATATTGCACTAAACTCACTGGCATAACGCAAAAAACTGTCGATACTGGCATACCCTTGCAGACCGCTCTAATGATGTTTCAAGAATGGTTGCGTAATGAGCTAAAAGCCAGACATTTGTCGCTGCCAAAAATGACAAAAGATAATAAAATTGGCAATTGTGCCTTTGTAACATGGACTGATTGGGATTTTGGCATATGCTTGAATAAGGAATGCACACGTAAACGTCTTAAGAAGGCACCCTACTTTAATCAATGGATCGATATGCGTGCCATCTTTCGCGAATGGTATAACTATAAGCCCATTAACTTTTTAGATGCTCTTACCCATGTAAACCTTCAGTTCCAGGGTAATCAACATTCAGGCATTGATGATGCCAAAAATTTAGCGACATTAACCTATAAAATGGTAACGGATGGTGCCACGTTGGCTATAACCAAAGACTTGACACCATTTCAATTGAATTTAAATTGTTTTTACTAAAAATCCAAGCCGTGTTTGTTGTTTGTATCAAGCTGAAACTAGGGAGTATATAAAACACTTAACTATTTTTAACAAAAACCACAACTTATACATTAAAAAAAAAATTGAAATGAAAATTGTAAGACTTGAATTTTTTTATAACTTAAATCAAAACGACGATCTATATTATATAGAAATTATAAATTTCTCTAAAATTAGAAAAAAAGGAAGGAAATTTTTTTAATATCAAAACAAAATGTCAATAACTGCTTTTTTATATATAAAGAAAAAATGTTTTGTAGAGAAAGAAAGAACAACGGAAATTTTTTTTTATAAATAACTTACCGATTTTATAAATATTTTCGTTTAGAAATTATTCATAACCACATACAGTGCGTGTATATATTTGTGTTTAGCTAAATGTAAAAATTTTCAATACACAAATTTTTAAGGGCCTTTTTTCTATTAAACGAAACGATCAAAAAAAAATTATTTTTTAAATTTCAAAACTTTAAAATATTAAAGTTATTTTATATAAATTTGTAACGTTTCGTTTTATAGAATGAGTCCATAAAATTTAATGTCTGTTTCCTTTAAATCCTTTTATATACATTTTTGTACTTTATATACATACATATAATGCTAAATTGAAATAATACAATTTATGACATAGATATTATAATAAATATTTAAATATTCAACAAACATTCAAAATTTGTCAAGTTTTTTTATTCCAAGGGAAATAAAAAAAAATATTTTTACTTTAAACAAAATGTTTAATTGAAGAATGTTGAGAAAACAAAAAATTGCGTTATTTTTTAAATTAAAAAGATTTAAAAATTTTTGATTTAAAAAAAAAATTATTTTAATTTTTAACAAAAAACTTTAGATTCTGATAAAAGTGTTAAACATTTCAAATTTTTTCCCACATGCATAAATTTATAAGGCCCACGAAGAAATAAATCTAAAAGTGAATAAAAGTCAGAATAAGGTAAATTTCAATCAAGTAGGAACGCTTTACCCCATTCGGCACGGGAGGCTTTTGAATAGTTTCAATCGAATGAGTCAATCATAGGAACGCAACGCTTACAGCCATATTCATAAGTTTTTTGTTAATCACTCGATGTGCGCTACGCACAACGAGTTCACAACTAGACGGTGGATGAAGGCTTATACAGTAGTTGTTGGTGAGTCTATTCATAAAATTTTTTATCTTCTGCCTAACTAGAATTTTGACATTCATAATTCAGTTAAAATCAACTCTGATTTTGTGGTATCAATCATCGCATTCGATATCAAGTAAAATCAATCGAAATTCATTACTTTTGTTTAATATTGAAAGAAGACAGACAAACATCAGACCTCGTTTCACTTTTATGCTCAGCTAGGGGCCATGATTCGTGACAGAGTAAAATTATTCTTAGTATTTTGTTTTTGGAAAAGAGAATAATAATTTCGATAACGAATGCGACGATTAGACCCCCTGATTTCGACATTTCTATCTTAATTTAAGCATTAAAAAGTGGAAAAAGTAAAAAATATTCGCTAAAATTATAAAAAAAATCAAAAGGATCATCTAACTGGGATCAGGAATAAATGGTTAGTAGTATATAAGTTTTTATCATATTCTTTATTTGTTTTTAGATAAATTGGATACAATAGAAAACTCCAAAAATGATACAAACACCAATCGAAAAAAGATGCTTGGAACTCAGTCCAACACCTTTTTGTCTCATCTACATAAACCAACCGAACTTTGGAACCAATACAATCCCAGTGGCGGAAGACTAAAAATTCATGGTTTTTAAGACAGAGGAAGAGGAACTAATTATCCGATTTCAAAATTAATTTGAACACGACTATAATATGTATGACAGCAACACAACATCCCAAGAATTGTTCGACCAAGTGAAAGAAATTTTAAATTGATATGGATATTTCAAACTGCTTACTGGAGTTATCTAGCTAGAACGAGGCAGAGGCTTGGTTGCATCGATAAACAGAAATAAATATCACCGAATAAGAAAAATAAAAGTCAAATGTGATGAAAGTGCAAAGATGAAAAAATTGCTGGACATAAGTATCCTTCTAAAAGGAAATGAAATAAAGTTCAGCAAAATACATTCAGATGCACAAAATACATATAAGTGGCGCATTAAAGAAGAAAGTGCTGGCACTTCAATATCAACAAGTGATTAAAGAAAATAATTTGAAATTTGAAAAAATTAAGATGGAGTTTGAGTTTTAAAAAGAGGGAATTTTTTTTAATAATTTTAAAATTGTAATATTATGAAAATAATGATTTTTTTATTTGTGGTATCGTGTTTATACCGTATATACCACTATGTGGTCAGGGTATAATGAATTTGTGCTGTTTCTAAAAATATTTGACCTAGACCCATCGGAATCACTCAGAGTAAATTTAGTGATGTCCGTCCGTCTGTCTGTGTATCCATGTAGACCTTGTAATCAAACTACAGGTCAAAAATATGAATAGATTTTGAAATTTGGTATATATGCTTCTATCGGCCATAGCATGAACGCTACTGACAATGGTGAGAATTCGTGCATTTCAGACCTAGTCCCCATACAAATGACCCCTATGAAATCGACTTAAATTGCCATAAGATCCAAATTATCATATAGATCTCTTTGAAATTGGGTTTGTATAAGTTTATTACATCGCTTAATAAGTAGTCCAAAAATAAACCCTATAGGACAATTCTTAGTCATAGCTCCCATATAAAGCTGATTCCCGATCTTCATCTAAATCTATCAAAAAACAATATTGCACAGATTTTTCTCAATTTGATTTTTCTATATTTTTGAAAAAAATAAGTGGCCTTACGGTCAGGGTCGTTCCATTTTTCGACCTAGTCCCAACATATATATAGCATCCGATATTTTTCGAATTCAAAGGCAAAAAAAAATTAATAATGTCAAGCTGCAAAAGACGACTGGAAAATATTTGGGCAAATCCGTTTTGTAAAATGGAACAAAATGAATTTCAAAGATGAGTTAGACGATTTCCATGGCACATCGGCACCAGCGTTTAAGACTATCTACAATTGGGCAAATGAATTTAAACATGAACCTCGTTCTGGACATCATCGACAAAATCCACGTTGATATCACATGGTTCAGTCATATCAGCGAGCCATGTGATATGACCGTGGCGTCAGTCAATTTGGCACGTCAAGTTGAAAACGAGGATAAAAGCAATCGTGTGACTGCTTCAGTAGCTGTTTTGAGCTTTTCCATAATGATCCTGGTGAATTGCTTCACCGATACATACATGTTGATGAAACATGGATTCACCACTTTAAACTAGAAATGAAACAACAACCAGTCAAAGCCATGAATTTGATCAGGTGAATCCGCCCCGAAGAAAGCGGACAGAGCTATGCGTGGAATTATTTACATTGATTACTCGAAAGAGGGGAAAAAATTAAAATGATCTTCCGTCAAGATAATACTCGACGGAATTGTTCTCCAAATTTAAACAATGGCTGGGCGGAAAAGGATTCGAGTCGACTGAGGAAGTCATCTCTGCAACAGCAGCCCATTTGAGGACCTTTCGAAAACTTTCTTTAAAAAAAGTTACAGAATCGCTGTATAAAGTGTATATTATTTTTGTTTTTTTAAGAAGCTGAACTCATTAAATAACTGCTGAATTATGAACTAAAACTTTTTAATTAAACTCAATCAGATAAATGTTGTTAAACGTTTTCGAAATAACGATACGAAATCGCGATCGTGATGTAATTACATATCTCGTTTCAGTTTGGCTTGAAATCAAATTCGATATCATTTTTCAATTTGTTTTATAAATATAAATCAAAAGCGGTGTGATGAAAATCGATTTTTCAATAATTTCCTTTTTAAATAGAGTAGCAATTTTACACGATTTTTTAAAAAAAAACTTTTTTTGATATTTTTCTTAATTAAAATATACTGAAGAACGTATTTTTTAATAATAGTAAAAGTAAAATGTTCAGAAATGTGTCACAACTGCGCATGTGGTGCGCACTGCGCAGCACGTTCATAAGTGCAACTTTACATGTGTCAAGGTGCTATTACACGAAGTGTTGTTTACATATGTACTGTCACTTTTTTTATCCATATGAAATTCCTCATGTCTGTCAAAATTGTCTTTTACATGATTCATAATTTTTGCTATCACACGTGCATATGTATTTCCGTATGACATAACCTCTAAATGTAAACAACAGCTGATTTAATTTGTGAATTTAAAAAAATTTATTGTTAAAAAAAGGTTATATATTTTTTAAATGTTAAATAATACTAAACAATTTATTTTTCTTTCAATATTAATCTTTAAAATTTACTCTGTTTTTCTTTCGCCACAAGCAGTGTTGTATTTTCATATGTTTGTCATGCAAAAATAGAACCTGTTCTAATTGAAAACTGTACATGTGACTTTCCTCATGTATTGTACATAAACAATGTTTCATATGTTTCACACGATGTGTACAACTTTTGTTGTGGGAAAATTTGACAGTACATATGTAAAAAACACATCATGTAATAGCACCTTCAGTAGTTTAAAAACGAAAGTGTTTCACCATCATTATTTACTTTTTCGAAATGAATACAAAAAAAAATTTAAAATACATTTAAATCTTAAATGAATTCCTTATTATCGAAAATATCGCTAAGGATGATCACTATCCTAACTATTTTATCATAGAGCCAAAGCAAAATTCAAAAAAAAACTTAACATGTTCCACCCTTGAGAAAACAACATTGTCCGTAAAATCCACCTTAACCGCGCTTATATTTTACTTCGTTGTTTTAGTTTAATAATGAATAATTTTTATAATAATTGTTCTGAAAATCAACATCATGGTAAAATATGCTTAAAACTAAACGAAAATACATATACATATGTATTAGCTTTGTTTTACTTGCATTATAATAAGCAATTGGTATCCCAAGTCCTATTTTTATATATCATTTATGTTTATGACTTAATAATGACAAAACAAGGATTATACATACCTTTATAACAGCAATTTTGTCAGGATTCGGGATTATACTCGTAAACACAAAATTTCACCAATTTCATATAAATATGTAAACTATTTCACAACACTTTTTATTTATAAAAGGCCATATTAATGAGATTATATATTTTCTCATATATTTTTTTAAATTTTCAATAAATTTTATTAATAAAGAAGCTTTTTTATTTCTTTTTTTTTATTTTCTATTTATTTTGCAAAGCGATTTTATTTCCCATTTTTATATATTTTTAATCTGCTCCGCTAACACAACTTTAATATTATGCCATGATTTTTACTATTTCTCAAACACACACACACACACAAACGACCATATTTTTTGCTTTTTATAACGGTTTGTCCATTTTTTTTATTCTAACATGTAGTCAGTGCAAAATGAAATCATTATTTTTTGACGAAAAAAATTACTTTTATATAATTATTTTAATTTAATTTTATGCAATATGCATTTTTTTAAACAATTTTCACTATTTTTTATGAAATTCCAGCGATTATTACATTATTTTATATATGTTTTCTTTAATTAACACGGAAACACACGTATTTACCGACAGAAAAGAACTAAAACTAAGTAAGAGTTGCCACTTAATTTTTTTTAGATAATTTTGATAGCCGGTATTTAAGTAATGTAAACGAATAAGCACAAAGTATTAAAGTTAAATTTGTATCTTCAATTTGTACACCACTAAATACTCATACGATTATACGCACTTCCAATTTGGAAAAATTGCATGGAAAATTCCATGGGGTATTTACATTATGCAATTTTCCATGGAATTTTCCCAAATTGGTAAGAAAAATTTTTAAAATTCACAGTTTTTATACATTTTATCGGAAAATTTTCTTTAGTTGTTCATTCCCTACTAAAAAAAATATATATACATAACAAATATATATTTTAAAATGAGTGTAAAGAAAAATTCTAAAAAATTGGTTTTCCACCAGAATCGTGAACCATCTGATCAACCTCTCTCATCCTCAGATACAATGGTTCAGGCAATTTCATGAAAGGTCCAGCCGAAACGCCAACGTTGCGTTGCAATTTTTGACATTTAATTGGAAAATCTCAGAGAAGAAAGAAAGAGACGTCATATTAATTCCAGACGATATCTGGAACAGTGCCGCAAAAGTTAAAATTTCATTGCATTAATTATTATACGTATATGAAGGCAGATGGTTTATTAAATAATTTAAATAATATAATAAATACTTTTAGTATTAATTATTTATTATTAGCTCACTGTCCGGTTGGAATTGCTAGAAACGACGAAATTATACAGCGGTTAAAATAACATACATATAAATTTTATATGTATGTTATTTTAAAAGTTATTATAATAAAAGTTTTACGAACATGCAAACAATGTATTAAGTAAAAAAAAAGCCAAAAAATTTTAACAACAGTATTTCCAACAAATTTGCACTTCAGTGCAAAGTCAAACACGTGAATTCTTCAGAATAAAAAAAGGCACTTCTGTGAAGGTAAACGAAAAAAAGTGCATTTCAATTAAGAGAATTAGAAAATTACCAGTGCCAATGTATTAAAAGTGTCAACTAAAGAATAAATAAAATATATTTTCCATTCTAGAATCATTGAATTAAACTCCATCTTATGCAAATAATAAAAAGCACAATAGTGGATAAGAAAAGAAGTTTATAATGGCTTTAAGGAACGTATACTCTCACCACGACAATTTAAAAAGTTGTCGGAACATAAGTACTCATGTTGCAATTCCAGCTTAATGGATCCTTGGAGTCCATACACATAAATACATACAACAATTTTATATATCTGTGGTCATAAGCATTAGCTGCCTAAGTCGAAAATCATGCTTTCGAGAAAAATAACTTTTTATATATGTATGTATATGTAATGCTTTCATTAATATCTATTCAAAAACATTGTTAGAGAAATGGAGATGAGGGTCCAGACGAAAAGTTGTAATATATATATATGTATAAATAACTTGGAAAAAAATATAGGTATGTATATATTTTGAATTATTTCAAGAACAGAATTTGTGACATGCTATATACATGCTACGTATGACATGCTATATAATAAGAAATTGTTTACAGTTTTCTAGCCAGATTTAAAAAAAGCAATTCGAAAATATTTCGGTATTATTTTTATTTAATAATATTTTATTTGTATAATTTATTAATAATATATTGTAATAAAATATTGATTGGGAATAGAAAAAATGTTTAAATTAATAAATAAAAAAAACTGCAAAAACATTCTATAGAAATTAAAAAAAAATTTTAAAATATTAAAAAATATAAATAATACAAGATAATACATGAGATAAAAGTCAAGTTAATACCTAAAATAATATGTCCAAATAACTTTATTATAGATAAGGACGTTCAGAACCAGTCCTCCGTCATAAGACAGTACAGGAAAATTTCTGCAATTGCAGAATTAATTGACATTTTTCTTAACATTCATTCCTTCTTGGTTATGAACGGATCAATCTTGTGATATCAAATTTTCACAAAGAAAACACTACAGAGAGAAGGAAGAGAGCTTCCTTAAGAATAATTGGAACTATTAGTTCACAGACAGATCCAAAATAAAAGATTATACATCAATTTTTACCGCAGAAGCTTCTGCCATTATCAGCGCTATATATCTGTGTGCTTTCGAAAAAATAAATTTTTATATAAATGTAATGAGGATTCATTACGACTTAGGTCAGTATGTTTTTATAAATATCTTTTTAAAAAACATTATTAGAGAAATGGAGATTTCACGTAAGTATAAAGTTTTGTGAGTAGAATATGATAGCATACATAACTCTAATTGTTCTTACGTCGACTAAGGCGGTTATCGATATTGCTCTTAGTAAAAAACACAAACAGTGATAGTTTATCGGTTATCAAATCAATTATTAACCCACTCTCCAAAAGATGGAACAAAATTAATCTTATTCGAGATCTTTTAATCAAAAATCCAAAAACATTAAAAATTCGCTTGCAAAGTACCTATTGAATCTGATTATAATCCTGAAAAATTTATATTCAGAACTATATAAAAAGAATATCCAGCAAAAAAAAAAAAAACAAACAAACTGGTCTGAATACAATCATTCATCCCCATTACAAACATAAACTGCACGCCACCTAAATATCCTATCAACGTTAGCAGATCTCAAATCCAATGTTTCTCCAGATTACGATTAGGACACACGTTTGCAGCTTATGCGGATCTTACAGCTCTGTTCAAAACATTTTACTGGAGTTTATAACTAAACTATAAATTTTATTTTCGATTGACCAACCCAATAACTCTTTTAAAAGAACCCACCGAGGATAATATTCTCAAAATATATAATTTTATAAAACAAGCTGGAATCATTATTTAATTATCTATTCTATTTAATATCTCAACTCTTTTGATCTGAATATATTAAAAATTAAATGTATTTGAATTCTATTTAGTTAGAACTGATAGCCTTTGTAGCTTTGCTCAATAACCTGTATTTGTTTTATAAGTTAAAATTATAAATTTAATAAATAATAAAAATAATAATAAATAAATAAATAGCAAATTTAAAAAATGAGATTATTTTTGAAATATATATAAAAATTTGAAGAAAAGTATAACAAGTTAAGCTTTTCAAATATGAAAAAGTAGTTTTATGCTAACTCCAAAAAAACCGTATGTTGGAGCTAAATTTTTAGTCAATGACCATCCTTTAATTTTGTGTTGTGCTTAGCTAATTTTTTTTTATAATAAATATTTTATATGTGTTTTTCAAATACGAAAAAGCACATGTATATTTTATGGTTAATGCCTGTGATAATAATTTAAAAAAAAAAATCTAAATAAAAAAACAACTTAATTTTCAATATTTTTGTTGTCTTTACCATCCTTAGTAGATGAGACAGATGTGGTGGAGGTGGGTGAAGTTGATGGATTTGTTTCCATATCCATTAGTTGTTTTATTAACTTAATACAAGTTTTTGAACCTTCCATTGCTTCATTCGAAAGCTATTTATAAAAAAAAATTATAGAAATGAGAATGTTTGAGTTCTATATAATTTTACAAGCTGAACTTACCATAGTAAAATTTAAGAAACCATGTGGTAAACCCTTTAAAATATCCAAGGTTACCGGTCTATTAAGTCTTTTTAATTTTTTGGCAAACATAACACAGTCATCCAGACAAGGATCCATTTCCAAAGTCTACAAAACGAAAAAAAAAACAAAAAATTTTTTTTAATTCCTTTTCATCTCTTAAATCGCCAAGGCAACTTACTAATATTTTTGTATTAGGCATTTGTTTTAACCACTCATCACTGGCATAATAAGGCGATAGAAATGGATCTTTTGGTATTTGAAAACCAAACTCAGCACTAGGACTGCGGGCAATCAGAGCATCCATATTCCGTAAATCCTGTATAGGTCCATGTTGTGTACAACCGTCGGTTTTTATCTCATATGACTGTGTATAACGATTTATGGTATTGGAAATACTGTTAACCGCATTATTAAATTTGCCCTGTAGAGATTCTAAGGCTAAAGCATCTTTACTGGCCTCGACCAAGAGATTTTCTTCGGATAAAGTTTTAGCTGGCATTGTTTGTAGATCACCTCCATCGATATTATCCTCCTTAGCCTCTTCGGTGGAAGCATCAACAATATATGAATCCAAAAAACGATCTATATACTGTTCGGAATCTGAGTTCTTGTGCGTTGCTATGGGATAATGTTCTATGGGCTGTGAGTCATCTTCGAATGATAAACAGGAACTATTGTCATCATCGTCTATTGAGGTGCGTTCAGTACGTTCCACAGTTTGACTGTGATAAGAGGCACTAGCAAAAGTATTTTCTGAGCTATCTTCAGTTTCTTCTTCGGCCAATTCAATCCCGCATTGGGCCGCAGTATTTAACTGATCGTCGCTATTTCCCTATTAAAAAGAAGAAATATTTGAAATATAATAATTTTTTGCACAATAATTAGGAATTAATAAATTCTTAGTTCGGGTGTACTGAATACTAGAGGTAAAAAATTTATAATTTTTATAGTCCAAAAAACTTTGGTAGAAAAACGTAATGTAAAAAAACATATTTTAGCCGGAAATAAATTTTTGAAGTTAAAAAATGGGATTAAAAACTTTAAAAATACAAAAAAAATTAGGTAAAAAAGTATTTTCGATGAAAAATTTTTAAGGAAGAAATGTTTGAATAAATATTTAAAAAAAAAAACTAATCCATAAAAATCAAGTTTTTTTTTATATATTACCTTTCTTTGTAAATTATGTTTACCATCATGTAATTGACTGAAAACGAAACATGTGTAGAAACATATCTATATAAAAAATCTCAAAAATATCTCTTTATCTCCATTTGAACTCTCTTTTGGTTTTATGTCCTCTTACATGTGCTGTATTTTAAATTAATAAATAAATAAACATTCGTTTCGGGGAATGAAAATTTTCATTCGTGGCATCACAGCCGTTAAAATTTCTAAAAATCCAAAATTATACTATAATTAAATTTTATTAAACGAAAAATTTTTAAATCATTTTTATTATCGCCACGAGTCCGCCTGCAAAGTTTAAGCTTGATTGGATCACGGGAAAATGATTAAAAATCGATCCAAAGTTTTTTCGGCAGACAAGCAGACACAACGATTTAAAATAAAGGGAGTAAAAACCATTAAAATTTCGAGAAATCTAAAATTATACTACAATTAAGTTATAATTATAATTACTTTATATAGGAGTGCCACCCCCTCTGATCCAATTCCGCCCATTTTCAGTACAACTATTCACATTAGCACTAGATGACCTCACACCAATTTTCAAAGCTTTCCCTGTTATAAACTCTAGATATTTGATATTGAATAATTATTCTGTATGGGATTTGCAACTTCCCCTGATCCGATCCCGCCCATAGTCGCTACGACTACTCACATTAACTATAGAGGACCTCACACCAATTTGAACTCGGGATATTTGATATTGAACAATTATTTCGTATGGGAGGTGGAAACACCCCCCCCCCCCCCCTCTCTGATTGATTCAATCAAAAAATTTGTTAGATAAATTTTTATCGTCACCATGGGTCTGCCTGCAAATAATTTTTTGCAAATCGATCCAAAGTTTTTTCGATAGAAAAACAGACAAGCAGGCATACACTACGAGTTAAAATAAAGGGAATAAAAATAAAAAAAAAATTATGTAAAAAAGAATTTAAGTTGAAAATTTTTTTGAGAAAAAAATGTTTTTATTTTGAAAAAATATTTTTGGAAAAATAATAGAATAACGGAGTTGTTAGTTTAAAAAAATGTTAATTGAAAAAGTTTAGGTAAAAATATTTTGAGGCGAAAAAAGTTTTTGTGGTAAAAACAAATTTTAGTTAAAAAATGTTTTTATTTTAATTGAAAAATGAGTAGAAAGGTATATCAAATGTGATGTAAAAAAAAATGTTCACGTGTACGATTTTTCTACTTTGAAAAATAATTTGTTAAATATTTTAAAATTTATGATTTAACATTTTTTTTAAGTGAAAAAAATTTTAATGTGAAAAAAATTTTAAGAAAAAAAATTGGAGGCCAAAAATTAATTAAATTTAAAATTCTGCAATATTTTATGAAATTTTTTATGTGAAAAAATATTTTGGGTAGATGAAAAAAATTCGAAGAAAAATTTATTAATATTTCCACGTTTAAAAATAATCTGCTGCTAAGCTTAAGTTCAAATTTTTTTTGCTGGAAACCTTTTTTTTTAAGTTTAAGATAAAAGGGCGGAAAAAAATTGTACTTAAAAATACTTTTATTTTAATTTAAATTTAAGAACGTTAAGGTAAAGAATGAAATGATAGAAAATGAGAAAAAAAATTTTAAATCCACGTGTTAGTTTAAAAAAATTTTAAAATTTAAGATAGAGAATATTTTAATATACAAAATTTTAAATATAAAATGAATTTTGAATGAATTTATTTTTTTAAATAGTAAAAAAATATTTGAAGTGCAAACATATTGTTTGCCTAGAAAACAAAATTTGAAAGCCAGAAATTAATTAAATTTAAATTTCTTTTATTAAAAAATTTATGAACAAAAAAATTTTATGAAAGAAATTTATGCAAAAAATTTTTCGTTTATGGAATGTCTTTATGGAATTCTTTTTATGAAAAATATTTCTTTCATGGAAAAAATTTTAATGTAAAAAAACTTTTTATGTAAAAAATTTTTGTGTGTAAAAAAATGAATGTGGAAAAATTTTCTAGAAAAAATAATTTTTAGGGGTTGATTTTCGTGAAACGAAAAATTGTTTTTTCAGGTATTGAATTTTTTTCATGTAAAAAAATTTTTATGTAGTAAAAATATATTGTGAAAAAATTTTCTGGAAATTATAATTTATAGAAGTTAGCTTTCGTGAGATGAAAAAATTTTTCCAGGTAATAAAAAATTTATTGCAGAGAAAACTAATGTTAGAGGTAAAAAAATTTAAATTTAAAAAAATTTTAGGTAAAAAAATATTTGATTTATAAATTCCTCAAAAAAAAAATTTTTAAAAAACTTTCTATGTGGAAAACATTTTTTATATCATTAATTTTTAAGCTTAAATCATCTGCTGAGAAAAAAAATTTTTTTTAAAGTAGTAGATTTTACTTGAAAAAATTTTTGTTAAAAAATATTTTTATTTTAATTTAATTTTAGGGACATAAATTTTTGAAGGTAAAACAAATTATTGGAGTAAAAAAAGGTTTAATGTTCACCTATAAAAATATTCTGCTGAGAAAACAATTATTTTAAAATTTTAAATAAAAAATATTTTAGATGGAAAAAAATGAAGGTGAAAAATTCCTTAGAAGGAATTTTTAATAGAAAACTAATTTTTGAGGCGAAAAATTAACTACATAAATTTAAAATTATAAAACATTTTAGTTGAAAAATTTTGAGGAAAAACTTCAACATATTTTAAAATTTAACATAAAAAATATTTTAGGTGAAAAAAATTTTAATGTGAAAAAAACTTTAGAAGGATAGCAAATAAATGTGTAAGACCACAAATTAATTAAATTTAAAATTATAAACTATTTCAGATAAAAATGTTTTTTAACAAAAATTTTTTAACGGTACAAGTAATTTTTAAAAGTTCCTATTTTAGGTAAAATAATTTTCAAGTAATAACAAAAGTTTTGCTGAAAAAAAATAATTCGTAAACAAATTTTAAATTTAAAAAAACTTAAAAATATTTTCATTTTAATTGATTCATTCCTCAGGTGATAAATATTTTAATTTAAAAAAAATTATGTGGAAAACAATTTTTGGAGATCAAAAATTTTTTAAGGTAAAAAAAAGTATTATTAATAATAGCCTGGTTTCACATTGTCTACTGAGAAAAAAAATTAAGTAAAAAATATTTTAAAATTTGAGATTAAAAAAAATCTAGGTAAAAATATATGTGAATTGTGAAAAAGAATTTTTAATGTGAATTTTTTTAGGGAAAAAAATTTTAATGTGAAAAAAAATTTATAATGTGGAAAAAATTTTGTACACATGTGGAAAAAATTTGTATGTACAGAACAATTGTCTGTTGAAAAAATAATAAGTATTCTAAGTGAAAAGAATATTTTATGTGAAAAAATTTTTTATGCGTAACCCAAAAAAATTTTTTACACATAAAAAAAATTTTTACACATAAAAAAATTTTTTACACATAAAAAAAATTTTTACACATAAACAAATTTTTTACACATAAAAAAAATTTTTTACGCATAAAAATGTAAACAAAAAATTTTATGTGAAAAAAAAATTATATTTATGTGAAAACATTTTTGTGAAAAAATTTTTACGTGAAACAAAAATTTTATGAAAAAATTTTTTGAATGTACAAAACAGTCTGCTGAAAAAAATAATGAGTAGATAAAGTGAAAGGAATATGAAAAAATTTTTTGTGAAAAAAAAATGTATGTGAAAAACTGTGAAAAAAATTATTGTGTAAAAAACACATGTGTAAAAAAATTTTTTGGGTTGCAAAATTAGGGGAAAAATGTATGGTAAAAAAAAGTTTTTATGAAATAAATATTTTGTAGTCGAAAATAATTTAGTTTTGAAAATTTTTTTACGTGAAAAATACGTTTGGTAAAAAAGTTGTTAAATAAATATTTTCTGGTCGAAAATAATATTTTTGATGGTGAACATTTTTTAAGATGGAAAACATTCTGACGAGGAAAACCTTACCTTAAACAAAAATTTTTTATCGGTAAAAGTAATTTTTAAAAAAATTTTTTGGGTTGCAAAATTAGGGGAAAAATGTATGGTAAAAAAAAGTTTTTATGAAATAAATATTTTGTAGTCGAAAATAATTTAGTTTTGAAAATTTTTTTACGTGAAAAATACGTTTGGTAAAAAAGTTGTTAAATAAATATTTTCTGGTCGAAAATAATATTTTTTGATGGTGAACATTTTTTAAGATGGAAAACATTCTGACGAGGAAAACCTTACCTTAAACAAAAATTTTTTATCGTTAAAAGTTATTTTTAAAAAAATTTTTGGGTTGCAAAATTAGGGGAAAAATGTATGGTAAAAAAAAGTTTTTATGAAATAAATATTTTGTAGTCGAAAATAATTTAGTTTTGAAAATTTTTTTACGTGAAAAATACGTTTGGTAAAAAAGTTGTTAAATAAATATTTTCTGGTCGAAAATAATATTTTTTTATGGTGAACATTTTTTAAGATGGAAAACATTCTGACGAGGAAAACCTTACCTTAAACAAAAATTTTTTATCGGTAAAAGTAATTTTTAAAAGTTGCTATTTTAGGTAAAATAATTTTCAAGTAATAACAAAAGTTTTGCTGAAAAAAATTAACTCGTAAACAAATTTTAAATTTAAAAAAACTTAAAAATATTTTTATTTTAATTGATTTATTCCTCAGGTGAAAAATATTTTAATAAAAAAAAATTATATGGAAAACAATTTTTGGAGATCAATAATTTTTTAAGGTAAACAAGTATTATTAATAATAGCCAGGTTTCACATTGTCTATTGAGAAAAAAAAAATTAAGTAAAAAATATTTTAAAATTTGAGATTAAAAAAAATCTAGGTAAAAAAATATGACGAAAAAAATTAAAGAAAAAATATTATGTGAAATGTGAAAAAGAATTTTTAATGTGAATTTTTTAAGGGAAAAAAATTTTTAATGTGGAAAAAATTTTTTATATGGAAAAAAAATTTGTATGTACAAAACAATTGTCTGTTGAAAAAATAACAAGTATTCTAAGTGAAAAGAATATTTTATGTGAAAAAATTTTTTTATTATCAAATAATTTTTTTTCACAGATTTTTTTACATAAAAAATTTTACACATAAAAATGTAAACAAAAAATCTTATGTGAAAAAAAAAATTATTTGATGTAAAAAAAATATTTATGTGAAAAAATTTTTTACGTGAAACAAAAATTTTATGAAAAAATTTTTTGAATGTACAAAACAGTCTGCTGAAAAAAATAATGAGTAGATAAAGTGAAAGGAGTATGAAAAAATTTTTTGTGAAAAAAAAATTTATGTGAAAAACTGAAAATATAATTTTGTGTAAAAATTTTTTTAAGTGAAAACACATATGTGTAGAAAAATTTTTTGGGGTCGCAAAATTAGGTGAAAAATGTATGGTAAAAAAAGTTTTTATGAAATAAATATTTTGTGGTCGAAAATAATTTGTTTTGATGGGGAAAATTTTTTAGTTTTGAAAATTTTTTAGATGAAAAATACGTTCGGTAAAAAAGTTGTTGTTAAATATATATTTTCTGGTCGAAAATAATATTTTTTGATGGTGAACATTTTTTAAGATGGAAAACTGTTGGAGAAAAAACATTCTGACGAGGAAAACCTTACCTTAATCTGTTCCCATTTAGAGTTCTCTGCCACTGACGAAATGGGACTTTTTGCGACTGAAGTACGACGC
Organism: Cordilura impudica; assembly: GCA_963682025.1. NCBI lineage: Eukaryota > Metazoa > Arthropoda > Insecta > Diptera > Scathophagidae > Cordilura > Cordilura impudica. Next base: position 188,665,483 of record OY821521.1, read on the forward strand.
GATGACAAACCACTGCCCGGACGTTCCATATTTAATTTATAATGTGGTTCTTCTGCCGAAGCTTTACGAATCTCCTTAATTAAATCTTCACTCTTAGAGTTTTCCGTCATAACTTCCGGCGTAGGGGCAGCATAGGCCCTCAAACAACGCATCATGAAACCGAAAGGTAATAAAGGATCCATAAGACACAGCAAACGGGCAGGACTGGGAACAAATGAAATTAAAGTGGGGCAATAGGCTAAAAATAAACCATCCGGAACACGAATACCCTGTTCTATGCATTTCAAGCAAAGAGCTATAGAAAGATTGGCGCCGGCCGAATCTCCAGCCAACACTATTCGTTCGGCCGTAGTGCCTAGATACGAGGAGTTCTTCAACATCCAACAATAAGCATAGAAAACCTCTTCAATAGCACGAGGAAAGGGGGCCTCGGGAGCCAAACTGTAGTCGATCGAAAGTATAGGACAATCCAAAGCCACTGCCCAGTCGCGTAGATATAATTCATGAGATTTGGACGATTGTGCAACAAAGCCACCACCATGACAGTGGAAGAGTATTGAAGGACTTCTTGAAGGCAATTTACGCCAGCCTCTATAGCTACGTGCACCCAAACCCACCATACCCTCACGGCGGTGATAGCTTAACAAGCGCACTTGTATTGGTAAACCGGGACCCAAGTGGCTAGATGGTACCGGTATATCTAATATTTCTTCGGCATCGATTTCATCATCATTATTTGATGAGTTTAACGTTTTCCTGATCTTCTTCAATTGTAAAGGTTCTGAGGGTATTTCAATAATTTGATTTATTTTTATGGAACTACCCACGATACTGGGAATTTTATGTACTAGCTCGGACTCTGATAAAAACCAAAATGATTTACAAAAATCGATTTTAGCATTTTGAGATAAATTCACTATACGACGAGCTCTTAGCTCGGGATTCAATAAATATTTGCCACTAGTCCAGACACTGCGCGTAGTCTTCAATAAAGCACCATCATGATTTTGAGCATAAAAGGTTTCCGAGAAACCAGCCATACTAATGGACAGGAATCTTAAAACACCCCTTATGGAATCGCCATATTGAAAACCGAGACAACGGCCATAGAAACAATATTGATTGATAGTATCACCCAATTCGAATAATTCCTCGGCGCAATGTTGACCACAGGCAAATAGATCAACCGAATCTTTAGACCATTCATGTAGGATTAGCAAATGTTTCATGCATGTGCACAACGACGACAATAGTTGAGAACAGGCCTCCACCTCTTTCATGTAGAATTTTTTACGGAAAAACATCGTTGTACGGGAAGCTGAGAGATTTTTACATAAGGTCAGACCATATTCAATGCAAGACAGAACAACGGCTATAAAACTACGATAACCATTTCCGGGTGTATTTTCATCAAAATCGTATTTGTAGGCAAAGGCTTCTATTTGCTGGACTAAATCATCGGCCAATATAATAAAATCTTGCCAGGCCACCAAGGCTGCACTAAGACGTTGTCCCTTTTCGGTGACATCGTCTTTAAAGAACAAGGATTGTTCGTGACAAGCCAGCAAAAGCTGCATATAACTTGGTAACATATTAGGTGGCGGTGTGGGTGGAGGTGGAGCAGGTGGTGTTGAGGGTGTTTTGGAACCTGAGGGGGTCTCTACATTATGCTCACTATGATTGTTAAACTTTAGCAAAATGTCCTTATCCTTAAGATGACCGTTACATAGTTGTTGTTTCTGTTTGGTGACATCTGTTACAATACCGTTAGTAACAATTCCATTGGCATTATCTTTATCATTATCATTGACATTATTATCTATATTTCCCTTAGATAATCCGTCTAATACGCTTATATCAGACACGTTAGCTGACACATTACTTTTATAACATTGCATGTTATATGAATTCCGGAAAAACTTGTTTTTATTCGACAAAAAACCAATCGAAGGTAACTAAGAGATAAAAAATTTTAATTATCTAAAATTAATTGTATTATTCAAAGCATATGACTAAAGGAACACTCACCACCCAGCTTGATGATTGACGTGCACCATAAACCAGAAACTTATAGCTAATAGTTTTTCCAACAATACGTTTTAATGAAGCCACTTTCTCTTTTTTCTAACATTAAATTTTTATATAAAATTACTTAATAATAATCTTTTTAGTTACAAAAAATTTGAATTTATTTCCTTCTAAAATTTACTTTAAATTTTAAATAATTTTGCTTGCAATTAAATCTTAAGATCTATTGCGTTGTTCCTCTAAAATTTGACATCACTTGTAATAAATTTTGATGAGCCAATAGAAGACATTAAGAAGCAAAAAGATTTACACAATAAAAAACTATATTGACATTTACTTGTACCAACAACAACAACAACAGCTAAACAGAATTTGTTTTGAAAAAAACTTCGTGTTAGTTTTGGTCATGCACTATGAATAGATATCAAGAGAGTGCTATGAAATGAGAGACGTTAATTTGATTTATGTTTTTTACTAAAAATATGGCAAGGCTTTGCCTTGTTTTGTATTTGTTGTTTTTTTTATTCATATAAACTTTATAATATAAAGCAACAAGTTTTTATGAGACAATTCATATTAATTTATATATTTTTAATATTAAAACAATTAACTAAGGTAAATTTAGGTTTAAAATAGTTTTATCTTAAATGATAAGAAATTCTGACAAATATTAAGGCTATAAAAATTTGTTTGAAACGATTAATTTTAGAAAAATGTTACCGAGAATTAGAGGTATTTGTTTTCATTGTCACATTATTATATATGATTCTATCGTTATAATTACCAATTTATTCTATAGCATTTTCCGAAAAACGAATGATATTTGTTATACCCTATACTACTCTGTGGTCAGGGATAATGAGTTTGTGCCAATGTTTGTAATTATAAAAAATATCTGACCTAGACACACATTTTATTAACTGATCGACTCAGAATCATTTTCTGAGTTATCTGTGTGGTTTTGTTTCAGGTTTTGTTCCAGACGTTTGAGAGTTATCATCATAATTTTTCAATTTTTCATATAATTTTCTTTTTATCGTCAGAGTTAGCTGTGTAGCTGTAAAAAAATAAATAGTTTGAGAAAATGCGAAAGTCTGCACGAAAAAATCAATTCTGCTTATTCTATATAATAATTTTAATGAAATAAGTTCAAAATCAGTACATAAAATGACAAACAAAATTTTTGGCTAACGCAGATCAGTTATACTATTAGTTAATTAAATATTATTATATAATAAAAAAAACTAAAACGTCATATCTATATATTAATACTAATAATTTTTCCACCCCTTTTTAAGGATAATGCGGGCACGGAGGAGTGTGAAAATTGGCATAGTTAGAGTTCATATGGAGTTGAAGTGCAGAATTTTTAAATTTATACATAATGTGTTAAGAATATGTTAAATTTAATACTAATAATAAACAATTCTATAAGAAACTAAAGGTATGCTAATAAATTTTAGCCAATTCACAATTTATCGAATTTCATTATAATTGTATATCACACGCCCTGTGTTAAATTGGAAATTACCTAAAATTGATTAGCATGCCTTCATGATCCTATAAAATTATTTATTATCATAATTTTTGTATATATGTATAGATTGAAAAAACTTTGAAAGATAAAATAAAATTTCCTAGAATTTGCACTCGAATTTCGAATGAACTACATACCTTGTTGAAAAATATCTATTGCCCAAAAACTAATAACAAATGTTTATTTTCACAATAACGTATTTTTCAACGAGCGCTTAGATACTACTGGCAATGATTTGCGGAGAATTCTTCGAAAACAATTCTTCGAATAGCAGTTCCTCAAATAACAATTCCTCGAATAACAATAGAGTTTTTCAACTACAGCGGGAAATAATCAGAGATTTTCAACTATAGCGGGGAATAACCATAGAGGTTTTCAACAATAGCGGAGATGAATTGTTTTCGAAGAATTGTTATTCAAGGAACTGCTATTCGAAGAATTTTCCACCGACCACTGGCAATACCTTTTGAACAGAACATATAGGAACTTCTAATTGTAAACTGTCTAGCTAAAGAAACCTGGCACCTATTTTTATTATATTAAGTAAATGTTTTGTCTTGTTAATTATCTTCGCTTTTAGAGCATTATACGTTAAATTTAAGATAGTTTTTATACCCTATACCACTATGTGGTTTGGGTATAATGACTTTGTGCTGCTGTTTGTAACAACCAAAAATATTTGACCTAGACCCATCTTTAAGTATACCGATCGAATCAGAATCACTTTCTGAGTTGATTTAACAATGTCCGTCCGTCCGTCCGTCCGTCCGTCTGTGTGTCCATGTAAAGCTTGTAATCAAACTGCAGGTCGCAAATATGAATATATTTTGATGAAATTTGGTATATAAGCTTTTATCGGCCATGGGATGAACGCTATTGAAATTGGTGAGAATCGGTCCATGTTCAGACCTAGCCCCCATACAAATTACCCATATGAAATCGACATAAATTGCCATAAGATCCAAATTTTCATATAGATCTTACTCAAATTGGGTTTGTATGCGTTCATTACATCCACTAATGAGTAGTCCAAAAATGATCCCTTTGACCCCATATGGAGCTTCTTCCCGATCTTCACTTAAATCTATTAAAAAACAAAAATATTGCACTGATTCTTCTCAAATTTTGTTTCTACATATTTTTGCAAAATACAAGAGACTTTACCAAACATGATCAGGATCGGTCCATTTTTGGACCTAGTCCCTTTATAGATATAGCATCCGATATGAACTTTTTCATATCCGCAGCCAAAAAAATTAATAAAAATCCCACTCAAATTTGGTTTTTGCTTATTTTCAATGTCCAGTTAGTTGGGCCTAAGAGATAGGGTTTCTAAACGCATGGTATAGGGTATCGTATAGTCGGTCTAGACCGACTATAATTTTCTTACTTGTTTTTTTTTTAATTTTGCCCCGCTAGATTCTCAAAATCACACACTGTGATTTTATATTTTATAAATTAACTTTGTAAAATATATTGGAAAGAATTTTCTTAAAATAAAAAAACTGCATACAAAAATACACACTATATAAAATACAATCTTTACAATTTACATCTTACAACAACTAATCCTAAAAACAAATGTATTTTCTTAAATTCATTCGCTACTAGGGAACTCAAAACAAATCATCTTCAGCTTTGCGTTTTCTCTTCTTCAGTTTTTGTTTAACATCCGCCGATTTACCACGTATAACACTGGCTTTTAATTTTTTAGCCGACTTCTTACGTTCTTGTACAGCGACTTTACGTTTAGCGGCTCTCACGGGATCATAGATTTTCTCTTGGGCTATGGTCTTTTTACGTTCGGCTCTTCGAACCATCAAATTCATTTGAGCGCTAGCCCTTAATTTATCATAGACATCCGAACCAATACGTTTGCGTAAACGACTGCCAACACGCAAGGCCAGCTGTCGTAGTTCTGCATCAACATTTTGATCTTCTTCTGACATTTCACGTACCAAAGCAGAAATTAAAGCGGACCCTAAAAGTTCCAAAGTGTCGACGGTCAATAGAGTTATAAGACCTTCTATTAGAGTAAATAAAGCAGTGCGCTGGAAGAACAAGAAATAAATAAGATATTTTTATTTATACAAGAGTAATTCAATTATAAAATATACCATGGCTGTGCTATGCGGTGCTTTAGCTACTTCTTTGTTAATGAGATATCTAATATTTTTCACCAACCAATTTAAGTTGATCTTGGTTAAGACTTCCATATTGTCTTCTCGTGTATCATCTTCTTCCCGAACTTCACGTTTAACTGAAAAGGGCACATCTCTTAACATGGTGGCTATATATAGGAATATTTTGACTATTTCATCTATCATGGGTTGCGAAGTTTCTCCTGGTATCAATTGAGCACATAAATCCAATACTAATGATTTTATATCATATTCTGGATTTAAATATATAAAATCCATTTTAATTCTTTTAGCCTCATCTTCTTCGCTGCCAATTTGGGACAATTTACGTCCTATCAAGCCGAAATCATAACCACTTAATATGTGGGTAATAATTTTTGCAGCATTGCATCTAACCCAATTGTGTTCATGACCCAGTAAACGTTGCGATTCATAGGCTAGTTCATCGACAGTATTACTAAGTTCATCATTAGTGAAAAGTTCTGTGGAGCAATAGTCAAAGATTTTCAAAAGACAATATTGCATTTGTATAAGTTCATGATCTAAGGCCCGTTGTTTTTGTTCCAAATCTTCTTCAGATGGCTCATTATCATACAACAAATTGTTTACTTGTTTTTGCAGAGCAACCTTAGCTTTTTTGTTCTGAGTGTAAAAAAAGAATGTAAAATTTATAAACTTAAATTAAAGACTATGTGCTTTCATTTACCTTAAGGTGTTTCTTTTTTTTAGATCTTTGCTCCTTCTCATCGTTATCTATGGTATTGATGGCATTAGGAGCTCTTACAAATCGTCCTGGTCTCGCTGGATTACCCATCGTCAATCTACCCACTATAATGGGTAAAACTAATTTAAGACGCGGCGAAAAAGACAGTTTTTCAGCATTTAAAAATCTTGAACATAGAGCAGCACCCATTTCTCGTATAGATGGTTTGTCATCATCATTGAAAAACAATAAAGTCATATCAAATAATTTTTGACGATCCGCCTTTTCCAGCCGCGTTATCATTACTTCTATACAGTTGGCAATAGCTTTACGACATTCGGGATCATCATCATTTACCAATCTGCTACCAAAAGTAATAAACAAGAATTCCGAACGTTTGGATAACATACCCAAGGGAAATTTCTTGATAATGGTTAAGAGAAATTCGATGGCTGATAGGCGACCAGCAGCTAAGGGATAAACCATTTGAGAACAGAAGAACTTGGCTATTGTATCTACTCTTTTTTGCAACGGATATTCAAGAACATAAATTAGTAATAAATTTCTAGCTTCATCGCGTACATAATCTGAATGTGACATTATAGACATCTCGCTAATTTTTGTCATTATATCATGCATAGCCTGGGATTCGACTTTGCGAGACAACATGGCTTTGAGTAAATTAAAAGTCATGGCCTGATTTTCACCACTATGCAAATCTTGTTCTATATAAAAGACCAATTCATCAACTTGTTCTTCGGTCAGACTGTAATAATCACATTTGCGCAATAGATTTACTATAGCTTTAAAGGCCGATTTTATTAATTGGAAATTGTCTTCTTGTTTAGTGGCTCCAAATGTTGAAAAATTCTTTAGTATCTCAAACAGTCGTTCAACTACATTTCTAATATATTCAGGCTCTTCCAAAGCCACAAGTTTATATTCTTCCACCCACAAGGTAGCAAAACATTTGAGAGCAAATGTCGTTACTCTTATGTGAGTACTTTTCAAAGAGTCTGTGAGTAGCGGCAATATAGGATTCAGGAAAGGCGGATAATCCACATGCACTAACTTTTTACGTTTTAAAACTATATGCAACATTTCCAAACCAAATTCTATTAATATATGAGCATTTGCTTGGGCATTTGTTTTCACTTGTTTATTTACGGCTCCCGATCTCATGCGAGGTGCCGGTTGTATTATAAAACAATCTGGCCTAGCTCTTCTCATTTTCTCTTTTTCCTGTTCCGACAAAACTCTTCTTTGTAGGCCAGGCAATAAATCGGTTATGCTCTCTGACATGGTACCATAAATGAAAATCAATAAACTCTCACGAGATATATTATTATTCTCTACTAAACCATTTACAATCTTAGCAAATGATTCCTGGATTTTCAAAGTAAGTTTTCTTGATTTTGATCTGGCCAAATGGTCCTTGAAGGGCATTAACAAATCCAACAGACAATTTTCCCTAATGTTACGTGCTATTATATGTAAGACTAGAAAACTTTTAGCACTGGGTTTGGCTTCTGGCGTATGGGCAGTTAGTTTATCAATTTCTTTTTCAGCATTAATTTCACCGAATATATCATTAAGAGCCACCTCCAGAAGATTGTGTAAGCAGGCTTCTATATCGGTGGGTTGTAAGTTATCGCGCAGAGCATCGAGTACACCATGTACTGTAACTGAGAGTACATGAACTTGAAAACCTCGCGTTAGTAGATTTTGTAAATGATTCATTAACATGGATAGATATGTTGAACCCAAACATAACATGATTTTTTTGAGTATATCACGGGTTAACATGCGTACAGATTTTAGAGGAGATCGCAGGAAAGTACAAACCTTCATAAAAACACCTACAAGAGAGAAAATAAAGTAACTTTTTATATTTAAAATTCTTGAATCTAGACATTAAGGAAAGTTACTTCTTTTTTAATAACTTAATTTTTTTTTGAACAAATATACTTTTTTCAAAAAGGTATTTTTTAAAAATTAATTGTAAAAGAAATATACTTTTTTAAAAAAGGTAGTTTTTCAAAAAGGTACTTCTTTCTAAAAAAAAAAGGTTCTTTTTAAGTATGGGTACTTTTTTAAGAAAAGGTACTTTTTAAGCAAATTTACTTTTTCGAATTTACTTTTTAAGAAAAGCTACTTTTTAAAGAAAAAAAATTTTTTTAGGAGTGGTACTTTTTCAAAAAAAGGTACTTTCTTAAGAAAATATACTTTTTCCAAACAGGTACTTTTTTAACAAAATGTATTTTTTTTTTAAATTGTACTATTTTAAGAAAAGAGACTTTGTAAAGAAAATGTATTTTTTAAGAAAAGGTAATTTTTTAAGAAAAGGCACATTTTTAAGATAAGGTAATTTTTTAAGAAAATTCATTCTTTTTTAAAAATGAACTTTTTTTTGAAAAGCTACTTTTTAAAGAAAATGTATTTTTTTAGGAGAGGTACTATTTATGCAAAGGTACTTTTTTAAGAAAAGGTACTTAGGTAGACGTACTTTTTCTAGAAAATTTACTTTTTTAAGAAAATTTCCTTTTAAGAAAAGGTACTTTTTTTCAATTTTTTTTCTTTCAATTCAATTCTATTTATTTAAAGAAAATGTAATCATTTAATATAAAGTAATTTTTTAAGAAAATTTGCTTTTTTAATAAAAGTACTTTTTAGAGAAATTGCACTTTTTTAATAAAAGGCACATTTTTAACAAAAGGTACGTTTTTAATAGAAGGTACTTTTTTAATAAAAGGTACTTTATTAAAGGTACTTTTTTAAGAAAATGTAATGTTTTAAAAAGGTACTTTTTTAAGAAAAGTACCTTTTTAAGATAAGGTAATTTTTTAAGATGAGGTAATTTTTTAAGAAAAGGCACTTTTTTATTAAAGGGTACTATTTCAAGAAGAGACTTTTTAAAGCAAATGTATTTAAAAAATGGAAATATTTTAAGAAAAGGTACTTTTGAAAATAAGGTACTTTTTTAAAAAATTTACTTTTATATTAAAGTGAAATTTTTTAAGAAAAATTACTTTTTTAAGAAAATATACTTTTTGAAGAAAATGGTATTTTTTAAGAAAAGCTACTTTTTAAAGAAAAAAGATTTTTTTAGGAGTGGTACTTTTTCAAAAAAGGTACTTTCTTAAGAAAATATACTTTTTCCAAACAGGTACTTTTTTAACAAAATGTAATTTTTTTTAAAAAATTGTACTATTTTAAGAAAAGAGACTTTGTAAAAAAAATTTATTTTTTAAGAAAATGTAATTTTTTAAGAAAAGGCACATTTTTAAGATAAGGTAATTTTTTAAGAAAATTCATTCTTTTTTAAAAATGTACTTTTTTTTTTGAAAAGCTACTTTTTAAAGAAAATTTATTTTTTTAGGAGAGGTACTTTTTATGCAAAGGTACTTTTTTAAGAAAAGGTACTTAGGTAGACGTACTTTTTCAAGAAAATTTACTTTTTTAAGAAAATTTCCTTTTAAGAAAATTTTACATTTTTTTTCTTTCAATTCAATTCCATTTATTTAAAGAAAATCTAATCATTTAATATAAAGTAATTTTTTAAGAAAATTTGCTTTTTTAAGAAAAGTACTTTTTAGAGAAATTGCACTTTTTTAATAAAAGGCACATTTTTAACAAAAGGTACGTTTTTTATAGAAGGTACTTTTTTAATAAAAGGTACTTTATTAAAGGTACTTTTTTAAGAAAATGTAATGTTTTAAGAAAAGTACTTTTTTAAGAAAATGGTCTTTTTTAAGAAAAGGTACTTTTTTAATAGAATAAACTTTCTTAAGAAAAGTTACCTTTTTAAAAAAAGGTACTTTTTTAAGAAAAGGTACTTTTTTTAAGAAAATGTACTTTTTTTTAAATATGTACTTTTTTAAGAAAATGTACTTTCTAAAAAAAATGTAATAATTTAAATAAACGTACTTTTTTGAGAAAATTTACTTTTTAAGAAAATTTACTTTTTTAAGAAAATTTAATTTTTAAAAAGGGTACTTAAAAAGTTACTTTTTTAATAAAAGGTAATTTTTTAAGAAAATTCGTTTTTTTTTTAAGAAAAGTACTTTTTATAGAAATTACACTTTTTTATAAAAAAAAGGTAATTTTTAAGAAATGGTACTTTTTTAAAAAGGGTAGTTTTTTAAGAAAATATAATTTTTTAAGAAGGTACTTTTTTAATAAAGGGTACTTTTTTAAGAAGAGCCTTTTTAAAGAATTTTTTTTACTTTACTTTTACTTTTTTAAGAAAATGTTTTTTTAAGAAACTCCTTTAAGAAACGGTACTTTTTAAAAAAAGGTAATTTTATAACAAAAGGTACTCTTTTAAGAAAATGTACTTCTTGAAGAAAATTTACTTTTTTAAGAAAAGTAAAAACCTTGTAGTCAAATTACAGGTTGCAAATATGAATATATTTTGATAAAATTTGGTATATAAGGTTTTATCGGCCATAGGACGGACGCAATTGAAATTGGTGAAAATCGGTTCATGTTCAGACCTAGTTCCGATACAAATGAACCCTTTGAGATCGACTTAAATTGTCATAAGGTCAAAACTGTTATATCCATTAATCAATAGTCCAAAAATAAATCGTGTATGACAATTCTTAATCATAGACCACCCATATGAAGCTGCTTTCCGATCTTCACTTAAATCTATCTAAAAAACAAAAATATTGCACACTTTTCTCAAATTGGATTTGTATATATTTTTGCAAAAAAGAAGTGACTTTACCAAGTATGGTCAGGATCGGTACATATTTCGACCTAGTGCTCATATGTAGTAGCTCCTAATATGAACATTTTCATATCTCTAGGCAAAAAAATTAATAAAAATTGGGTTTATGCTTATTTTCTACATACAATTAGTTGGATCTAAGGCCATTTCTCTAAATGCATGTTTTATTTTGAACTCACCTGGTAAACTGGTGTCCATTAAGTCCTTAGGTAATTTCTGCATAAGTTTAACCAAAGCCAAGGCAATTGGAACTCTTAAAATTTCCTCTTCCTCACGTTCGATACTTAAACGTTTGCGGTTGACTTTATGTTTTTTGTCATAAGAGGATTTTTCGGTAATCGAACGGTTTAGGGTGGGTATTAAAATTGTAGTAATCGTGGTTAAAACACGCTTAGAAGCGCTCACTGGTAAAACAGTGCATTTATTTAAACATGGTTCTGATTTAATAACTGGTTTCGAGTCCTTGCCATCGTCCGGCTCATCATCTTCATTCTCCTCCTCATTGTCTAAAGCTAGCTCTAGCGATTCTTCCTCATTTGGCTGAGGCTTGGGACCATCTTCATCTTCTTCTTCTGCTTCGTTTTCGATTTCTTCTGGCTCCTTTTTAATATTTTCCTTAGCTTTAAGATCGGCTTTGTCATTTGCATTATCAATATCAAATTCTTCAGTCTTCTCTTTAATAACTAACTTTAACTTTTCCAAGGTCTGTAGATCCTTTTCAGCCGTTGATAAATCATAATGGAAGGCATCCAAGATACGAACTACAATGCGTACACATTGTTTTTGATAATCCGAAGTCATACGCATTTTCATGAGATAATAACGTAAAATCGAATGATAATGTTGCCAGGGCAGTAATTGACAGACCACACCAACTGTTTCGATGGCAGCATCTACAAGGGTATGTTTGCCAGCATGTTGCTCTTGTAGCAGATATCTCGAAGCCATGGGTAATATGAATTGTGTTAGGGTTCGAATAGATGGCGGTTGATTTAAGGTAGCCGCATATGTATTGAATTTTAATAAAGCTCTACCATGTCGATGGCTTTGTAAATGTGTAATATTTTCAAAGAAATCCACTTCAGCATCCATTTGATCAGTCAAACCATGTAAATCTTGTAAAATTTCATGAGTTTCAGGACATTCACGTGCCATTTCGCCCAGCAAGCGTATACCTTCATTGCGAACATTCTCATGCGAGTCTTTAATGATGCGTCGAATGAGATTAATAAAAACATCACCTATTAAGTACGCTATTTGGGCTTTGTCTTCAGCATACTTTCTGGCCAGATGAGGCAGCAATAAACGCAAACATTCACTGGCATTTTCACGTAAACCCATGTCTTTGTCATATCTTAGGAAATAAAAACAATTGTAGATAATCAATATGCCCAAATCTAAATGAAGACCTGCAGTTGAAGCAATTTGTTGTTTGATCTCTTTAAAGGCATCCAAACGTTTCTCATAGTCTGGCTGTTCGACCCAACGTTTATCCCAAGCATTCAGTAGCAAAACAATTCTGGCCAAGGTCTTTAAGTGTACGGCTTCAGCCGAAGAAGGCTGGTGTTTATGTTTGATTCGGGCTATATCGGCTATTAAATCACACAATTGTTTGCGGACTGTTACCTCTTGGACCTGCTCAAATAATGGGGCCACTTTACGTATGTATAACTCCGGTTGATCTAATCTTTTTATAAGATTGGCCAGAGTTGTTATAACTTGTGAGATGACTTCGGCTGAAGATTGAGTTTGTGTCTTAGCTATTAGTATGGGTAAAAGCAGCTGTAACAAACTGTCACAGGTTTCGGGTTCTTCGACATGTTTCGTCAACATGGACAAGACATTCAAATCTCTTTTATCCAATTGTTGTTTGGAGCCTTTGGTGGCAAAATTCATTTTCAAACGTTGCAACAACTGCGGTATATACGGTTTTATCAGCACTAGACCTTGCTCGGAGTGTTCCAATTGATTTTCATCAGCCACCAATAAACGTTCGATCAAACCCATTATGGCTTTACGTACCAAGGCCTTAGATTTATCATTTAATAAAAGCAATATAATATAATGAAATATATTTTTATTTTCCTTTTTGTCATCACAGGCTCTTTGATTGAGAAACTTGAAATGTTTGGGCTTTTCACCCCAAACAAGCAACAGCTTAAGCAAAACCGTGGGTGTATGTATACTTTCCAGGGGTAATTTTTCCAAAGAGGGATACACAAAGACTTCTGTCATACACTTAATTAAAGCGGGCGACCATTCAAACTCCTCGATGTGTGTAAAAAAGTTATAAAAACTTTGTAAAGTATTTTGTTTAAGATTTCTAAAAACCACCGGCATTTTTTCGTGCATCAGCGAACTATTCAATTGTAAAACTTCATTGCAGATGGAGCCTATGAAAACTAAAAGTTTAAGCATATAATAATGGAACTTCTCCTGCATTAGACCGCCAAACTCTTTGCGTATAAGCTCCAAAAGATTAACCACACTTTGTAGCTTCTTAGGCGACCATACTTGATGTATATTAAATTTGTCCTTAACAAGCTGGGGTATTGTTTGAATATCTAAGCCATCCCGGCTGAAATCGAGGTACAAACCAAAAGCCATTTCTAAAAACCATTCAATTTCTGTTAAAGAACATTGACCCAAAAATCTTAAAATAATAGCTTTACGTTGCTGAGGGCTTAGACCCTTTTGCGTACCCCTCGTTATCATTTTGCCATAGAGCAGTCTTAGTAATATTTCCATTAATGGCTGTCGCTGTTCCAAGGATATGTTATCCACTTTGAAATTAATCAATTCATCTTTAAATTTCTTTTCATCGCAAATGTTATACAATACGTCTTTATAGGCAACTAAAGTTTTGGATTTATAAGTCATTATACAGTCTAAGGCCGCCTTTTGCAATTGTTGATTGGACCCTTTTAGGAGCTGTAAATATAATGACCATAATTCCGCGTTTCTATACAAGGCTCGAGGATTTTGATGAGCCGCAAACACAGAAAGTTTAGTTTGCAAAGTTTGTAAAATATATTTCAGCTGAGACGAATCATGGGTAGAGGAATATCTGGATTTCTTTTTATTTAAGGGTTTTTCTTCTAAAATTTCGTCCTCCTCATCATTGGCATTTTCAAAATCAATGCTATTTCCTTTTGTTATAGCTAAATCCCAGCAGTTTTCTTTGTTTTCCAATTGCTGTTGATATTCTTTTTCGAAAAATTGTATAAACATTGTAACCAAATCCCGATTTTTTAATTCCACCAATTTACCAAATTGCGGCAAACGTTGCCACAATAAAATTCTATAATTAAGCAATTGTTGTTGACTTAAATTTTTGTCCTCTAGACAAGGCAACAACTCATTTAGAGTTTCTGACGACCATAAAATAATGTCTCTTGTTGTATCCTTCTTAGTATTGGTATAATCAATTTTTTCTTGTGTTGTTAGAAGTTTTTCTTGATAAATTAACCAAAACTTATTGTTATCTATTTGTTTGGCATAATCTTCTAAAAGTTTTAATACCGGCTCCCAGACAAATTTGAAATTATGATATAGTAAACCCAAGAAAAAACGTACGCAATCTTCTTTGTATGTTTCCTCGGCCATAGACTTGAAAAGTTCTTGTTGTGTTTCCAACTTTTGTAAATATAAAATTTGTTCTCTATACGTATGAACTGTAGGCTCTATTAAGGCTGTCTCATACATAATTTGATAGGGTGTTTTTTCCTCTTGTGTTTTAAACAGCAAAGCCAAAGAATGAGCTGCTATTATTCGTCTCTCATGATCATGATGGCTTAGTAATGAAGCCAAAGATTTCTTTAGCTCTAAATGTCCTTCAAATAGTTTAGAATTGTGATAAATTAATTGATTTAAAGCTCCCAAAGCTTTAAGATTTGAAATATGTTTCATTAAAATTTCTAATAAGTTTACGCTTAATTCCTTGTTTAAGGAAAATTTCAATTGGGTTTGTATCTTTATTACTAAGACCAATATATTCAAGAGTTTTTCGGGTTTATCTTGATTTACCAATATATTTATAAGGGATTTAATAAGTTTTTCTAAAGGTTTTTGTAGAGTATCTGGTTGTAAACCTTTCAAATGGGGAGCTATTATTAACAGCAACAATTGTTCCTCTATTAGTTTATCATCATTAATCATAAAGTCCTTAAGTTGTAATTCAATTTTCTTTAAAGTTTCAACTGATTTGACTTTTATATCCATAGATTTCCATGCTTGTCTGTCTACAGCCTTAAAGTGTAAACACTGTTTTTTCATTATAACCTCTGCCAATAGTTCAAAGGCCGCTAAATCAAAGTAGTCTTCAAAATATTGTATTAAATTGGGTAATATGAATATATCAAACTGTACATGTAAAGTCATTTGTTTAACAAATTGCTTATAAATCTCTCTATCCTTAATGCACAAAGATTTCTTCAATAAACGACTCGTATCCAATTGCGTTACCAAAGAAGAACCAGACATTAGAATATAACTAATTACTTGGGTAAGAGTTCTTAAGGCCTCCCAGGCTTTGGGCTGTTGAATACTCTTATCCATCAGCTTCAAAAGACAAGCCACAACAACATCCATTTCAGCCAGATAACGGCCCTCCTTAAATTCCACCACCTGCAAAAATATTCTGCTTAGATTTTGTAATTTTCCCGGATTTTGACAATTTTCCGAGACTTTACACAATGTCAACCAAAATAAAGACATTTGCTGGGGTTGTATAAAATTTAGTAACTGCAGTATAGCATATTCCACTATATCATTTAATAAATCCAATTGTTCTTGTTTAAAATTCTTGTCCTCTAGCAAAGATTGAAACATAAATTCCAAGAATTCACCGGCTATAGAATGAAACTTTCCTTGAACACCGCGCATTATTTCGAACAATAAACGGCCACAGCCTTGTACACTCTCGACCTGTTCACGGGCTACAGTTACCAAAATGAAATCCAAAAATTTGCCATAATCTCTAACATCGCGGGCTATGAAAGAAAAACATTCTACAGCAAAATTAGTAACATGTTCTTCGTAGCGTCTCTCATCCAGTAAAGGTAAAATACAATGGAAGACTACACCTATGTTACGTTTGAGATAGGGCTTCAAATTCTTAAACAAATGAGCCAAACACACCAAAGTCCATTCCAGTTGTTCAGCATCTTGGGTATTAAGTAAACAAATCAATCTATCCAGAACCCGTTGAAAATACGGATAAAAATCTTCACGTAAATCCCGGGCCAAGACATATAGCAATTCCAATAGCGGTTGTAAAGATAAATTTGAAGCACATGCCAACTTTTCCAATAGTAAACCGACCACAAAATCTTTTTTGTGCAATAATTGAGGTAAAGTGACAATTTTTATAACTCTACGCGAAAATAACGAATATTCTTCGGACAGATTTAATACCATCCATTTCTTTAAGGTTTGATGGAAAAATGTTTCATTCTCCTCGGGTAATTCTTCATTTTCATGGCCTATATGATACAAAGCCAAACTTCTTAAATCGATAGCATTTACCCGATCCGCAAAACTTTTGAACTAAAATTAAAATTAACCATATTATTCCAAGGGCCAATTGTAAATTTGAGACTCATTTTGTTGTAGTGGTCTTTACATACCCGAAAAGTATTAGAACCTTTAGTTTTTTGTTTAAAATCAGCCATATTTTATGAAAAATTTTTTTATTTTTATTTCTTTAAATGTTTTCTTTAATTTTTCTACACGTGCACCACATTTTTCGCGTGTTCATATGAAAATAACAAAATATTTTGACAGTAATGCATCAACACATGCAAAAGAAAAAGGTAAACAATGAAAAGAGAGTGAGAAGAGAGTAAAATTCGGAAAAACTATCTATAATTTCAAAAGCGTTGCCAGATCATTGTAGTCATATAAAAACAACAAAATATTTTGACGGTAATATTTTCAGCTAAATCGTATTTTCAGATATTCTTGCAACACTAGCAGAATTGTTATTATTTATATGTAAAAGAAAAAATTAAATATTAAAAAATACCAAAGTTTATGTATCCGCTATGGTAAGGGAGTCCTTGTACATAATAAATGAAAATTTATGGTTTCAACTTTTATATATACATATATATTAAAAAATTCATGATGCCTTTTAATGAAAGGGTCTTGATTAAAAATAGATTTGTTTTAAATAATTTGTCCTTTATCTTTATCATTGAAAGCTAATAATTAGTATTTCTGACCATACGAATCGAAAGGAACGGAAAATGGACTTCAATAAGCTTTCAAATGATATATAATGGACAAACCTATGTTCATATATGAGCCAATGAGGATTTAATTTATGAACATTTTATTAAATCATTAAGAGAGCCAAAGAAAACTTTATTTTCCAGTTCTAAAGCCAAAAACAGAAATAAAATTTTTGTTTCGCAGTTAGTTAAGAACTTATACATATCAATCTCCGAGGTCCATATAAACCACATCCAAGATTTATGTGTATTTTAACTTAAAATTGTTTTCATTAAAAAAAATTGTATTATTAAATTAATCTTTTAATAGATAAAACTACGATAAAATTAGGATAATAATTGAAACAAAATATTTTTTTAGAAGCAGTTTACACAAAAATTTCTTTATGTCTTTCTTTGAGCATTAAAGACACCTTTAACTGTTTTTCGTCGTGTGGTAAATTGATGTACTACATGAAAAAAGTAAAATGATGACGCCAAACAAGAAAGTATACTTATAATCGATCAGATAACATTCCAACATTAGCTATTGGCAAGTTATAATAATGACCCTAAGGGGAAAATAATATTAAGTTTTTTATAAAGTTGTTTTTAGACTTGATTGAAGGTTTAAGGCCTAGTTAGCCACACGTGACCTTAACCAAACGTGTCAGCTGTTTTTTCTGTTACATGAAAAGCATTTAGAGCAGTTACCGAACTCAATTGTCACGTAACCGGAACGTCCCAATCTGTTGAAAATAGATTTTTGCTAAGTTTGAACGTGACATTTGTGAACAGCTGATAGTGTTTGGTTAATTTTACACAGCAACATGTTGGTTCGTTTTTTGCGTTCTAAAATTGCACTAAATGCCAACTTTAAATTTACGGTACGGATACAACAACGTGTGGCTTACTAAGCCTTTAATAAGGGTTTTCACTCTTGGTAGTAAAGTAACCTTGTAACCCTTGTGAATGTTGTAGATATAGTAAAGTACTATTATTTACAATACCACAACAACAAAATGTATGAAATTGAAATTTACTACGCTGTGTTTAAAGTACAAGGGTAAAAGCTATAGTACATCTGCAAGACTAAACATTTACAAGACTGAAACAGCTGATTGTTGACCTGCCAAAACAATTGTTTATTATTTTTATTTTTCATTTTATGGTAAATGGATCAAAATAATAAAAAAATATATCAAAATAATGAAAAGCCCCTTCTTCAGATGACCCGAGTCTTAATAGGACAATTGCTAACTGGTACTCTACTGCAAATTGTTCACATGAATGGGGTTGGTTAAATTCTGTATCTCCAGAATTCATAGACATCAGTGTATGAAACTCAATTCACTAACCCTAAGCATTTGCATCTAATTGGGGTAGTACATTTAGTGACCACTTCATTGATTTTGGAACCGAATTACAAGCTCCGCGGCGGTACACTTTAACTAAAATAATGTCATCAACTAATTCAACTAAAATGTGGTCAATGCAATAAACTCTATTTCGTCAACTGCATTTTGTACTAAAAAAAATATGTTTTCTTTTTCCGTAATTTTGGGCATTTTTCTTATCTGCAAATTCTTGTTGATATTTTAAGTTTTCAAATTGATAAAAAAAAAAAAACAAAACAGCTGATTCATTAGTTTACAATAAACAACACAAAAGACGTTCACGCTTTGTAGTATAAAATCATTGTAAATATCACAGGGTTGTAAATTTAACACCAAGAGTGAATACCGCTAATGTTTCGCAGTGATTTATTTCATAAATAACAGTCTGGCAACTAAGTTTCATTTCAGTTTTGAAAGATAACGATTTGCCTGTTATCAGTTCTCAGTGATTAAATGTCAAGTTAGAAATAAAGCAAGCATTGTTTTAAATTTAAATACAACACTGTGCTAACGCTGTTGTAGCTGCTAGCTGCTTGCGTCTCGTGATTTAACCCCAAACACATTAAGCTGCGTTCACACTACGTGTTCTGCTTGTGTTTTTCTTAGTTTTTTAACACGTGTAATTTGTACACATAGTGTGAACCCTTTCAAACATTGTTTATGTACAACACATTTTGCAAGACATATGTAAATTTTTCAATTAGAGCAGGTTCTATTTTGGCAAGACAAACATATGAAAATACAACACTGCTTGTGGCGAAAGAAAAACAGAGTAAATTATAAAGATTAATATTGAAAGAAAAATAAATTGTTTAATATTAATTAACAATTAAAAAATATATAAAAAATATAGCTTTATTTTTAACAATAAATTTTTGTAAATTCACAAATTAAATCAGCTGTTGTTTACATTTAGAGGTTATGTCATACGGAAATACATATGTACGTTTGAACGCAAAAATTATGAGTCGTATGTAAAACGCCAATTTTTACACACACACAGAATTATGTATGGATCGTAAAGGCCTAATTAGTCACACGTAACCTTAACCAAACGTGTCAGCTGTTTGTTTCTGTTACATGAAAAAGCATTTAGAGCAGTTACCGAACTCAACTGTCACGTAACCGGAACGTCCCAATCTGTTGAAAATAGATTTTTGCTACGTTTGTACGTGACATTTGTGAACAGCTGATAAAGTTTGGTTAATTTTACACAGCAACATGCTGCTTCGTTTTTTACGTTCTATAATTGCACCAAATGCCAACGTTACATTTACGGTACAGATACATTTTAACAACGTGTGGCTAACTAGGCCTTAAAACTGAATTTACATATGGAAAATACACAGAGTGTAAACACACCTTTATAAATTTGTAGCACAAACTCAAAACCGTGTGTTATCCTCGGGCGCTAAAAATACATTGAATGGTATTATAAGCGATTCGCTTTCTACTAGCGCCGCTATTTATGCTACTAGCAATACACAACTCTGCTGATAGAGAATTATTCTTGTTGTATTATACACATATATATTTTATATTCTGATTCCTTGGCGCACATAACATTCTTCTGTTCATTCGTGTAAATTTAAAATTTTTTACTTAATTGTTACAAATTGAATCGATACTGTATATATATACTGTTTTTGACGAATAAGAATTGCGAATTTTCACTTTGTTTTGTTTCGTTGTTAAAGAAAGGTGATCTTATTTTTAAGTTAAAAACGCGCTGTTTTCTATTAGAAAATTTTGTTTTTATTAAAATATTGCAATTTTAATAGTTCTTTTTTTATATTTAAATTACAAGATCGATGTTATATCAATTAAAACAAAGTTGTAAATTTAGTTCGAAGCAGCTGTATAAGACAACTTTTTAAATGGAAGACTGCAAGCAAAGTGTAAACGATGATTAAGAAACCCAATAGACAAAAGTTTCCAAATAAAACAAGTTAAAAAATTATAAACAAAAAGCACAATCTTTAAAAACTATAAACTTCAAAAAGTTTTTAATAGCTGTAATAAATAATATATAAAAAAAGAACTTTTGAATGCTGCTTATTTACTGTTTCGTTAATTTTTCATCAATCTCTAGCAGCTTTTGTTATTCAAGTCTGTTTATCTTGTTTTCCTTTTCAAGTGTTTTTTTTATATTTAATCATCTCTTTTGGAACATTTATAATTTCAAGTGTATTTTTTTTAGGGAAATCATAAAAAAATCCGTGTTTGTTTTTTTCATAGGGGACTGAAAAAAAAGCTAAATGACTAAAATGCGGCCAACAGAAGTTAAAATTAATAATGCACCAGAAGATTGGATATCGACAGTCAAATTCGGACCCAAATCCAGTCAATACCTTATAGCTTCGTCCTGGGATGGTACAGTACGTTTTTACGATGTAGTTAATAATGCAGTAAGACAAAAATTCATTCAAGAGGCACCGGTATTGGATGTGGCGTTTATGGTAAGCTAAATTATTACCACGGGAATTAAATACTATATAACAAGTTTATTCAAATAGGATGTAGTGCATGTAGTAAGCGGTTCTCTGGACAATCAGTTGCGTTTATATGATGTTAATACTCATACGGAAAATATAGTGGGTTCCCATGATGAGGCTATACGTTGTGTTGAGCATGCTGAATCTGTTAATGGTATACTCACCGGCAGTTGGGATAAGACTTTAAAACTATGGGATATGCGTGAAAAACGTTGTGTCGGCACTTATGAGCAAGGCAATGGCAAAGTATACTCCATGTCAGTAAATGATGAGAAAATTGTAGTGGCCACCTCAGATCGTAAAGTCTTAATTTGGGATTTACGTAAAATGGAAGAGTATATGATGAAACGTGAATCTTCCTTGAAATATCAAACACGTTGCATACGTCTGTTTCCCAATAAGGAAGGTTATGTTATGTCCTCGATTGAGGGTCGTGTAGCTGTTGAATACTTGGACCCTGATCCGGAAGTACAAAAACGAAAATTTGCCTTCAAGTGTCACCGCAACAAACAAGATTCCATCGAAAATATTTATCCCGTTAATGCCATAAGTTTTCATAATGTTTACAATACATTCGCTACGGGCGGTTCTGATGCTTACGTCAACATATGGGACGGTTTTAATAAAAAACGACTCTGTCAATTCCATGAATATGATACATCGATTTCATCGCTTAATTTCAGTCATGATGGCAGTACTTTGGCCATTGCTTGCTCTTACATGGATGAATTAGAAATACCACCGAATAATGTACCAAATCCTGTCATTTATGTACGTTATGTTACTGATCAAGAAACCAAACAGAAGTAAATTTATTGTTTAAAAAAGAATTTTGCATTTTTTTAAGAATCATATCTATATTTATATTAAGGAAAATAAAAATACTTTTTTTTGTTTCCGTCTAAAATCTTTACATCGATTCATGTTTTTTTAAGACTATAATTTCATAAAAAATAAAAGTCAACAATTGTTTAGTTGGGACATGTTCAACACCTTGTTGATTCTAATTGAAAAATGTTTCGCTACATTCTTTTCATAAAGAAAATTCTGTTCGAACGCTTATTCTTTCCAAATCGAGTTACACAGCCCGGTTCTGAATATTCACGATTTTTCTAAGGAAAAGAGAATTTCGTTTAGTTTTTCGTGCAAATAAATAAAAAGGGACAAAACTCCCAGCGAGTTTTTTCATAATGATGGAAAAGAGTAAAAATTACTCCGGAACTCTTATTTAAGCCCTAAACACATTCACTGCGAGAATGAGACAGTATGATTTTTTTCTAATGTGGAAGCGAGATCGAGAGTAGCTTTTTTGTGTGGCGTTGCCGCTGGCAACTCTCGATCTCGCTTCCACATATAGAAAAAATCATACCGTCTCATTCTCGATTTTTCTCGCACTTGCAGTGAATGTGTTTAGGGCTTAAATAAGAGTTCCGGGGTAATTTTTACTCTTTTCCTTAGAAAAATCGTGAATATTCAGTGTTACTTCTTTGCTGCTGTTTAAGGGCACTGTTCATGTTCATTATATATTGACCGTGTTCCAAATAACACAATATATCAAGGACTATAGATAATTTCTTTTTTTATTGTTCTTCAACCATATTGAAGACAATAAATTCTTAACATATCAATAAGAAGTAATAAAAATAAATATTTATTTAATTTCCTATTGAATTCTTTTATTAACCATATTTTCTTTTTTTAGTTTTCTTCAAACATATTGAAAACAATTACTTCTTAACATATAAATATTTCAATTTCATTATTGGTGAATAAAAGAAAAAAATGTATAGATACATTTCTCTTTTCATTCATCAACAATATTGCAATAAATACATACTTTTGGTTTAACCGTTCCATTATCGTTTTGCACATCCTCATTATCTATAGTCCTTGATCCATCTTAATGGATTTCAGAATAGGAGGCCATTCTGCGATATGGATCGCGACCAAACATCACAATATATATTGAACGTGTAACAGGGCCCTAAGGATTGGAAACAATGTTGCTTGCAGTTTATTTGTATGTTTCATCAACATTTGTCATTATTGCAGTGTTACCACTTTAGAATAATTACACCAACTCGTGATAATTAATTTTTTTTAATAATGAAATTTTTGTTAAATTTCTCTGTCGGAGTAAAACATACATACATAACTCATATGACTTTTTTCATTTGTCAATTTGTTTTATCACATCAACTTATTTCCGATTTACATATCGTAAATCGTCATTAAAAATTAATATTATTATTTTCTAATTAGTCAGTTGATAGAGTATCAAAAACATTTTTAAGAAATAATTTATTATCAAACGCAATAGCACCACATATTATAAACAAAAAGTTTTGTAAGAAATGGTGGTGTATGTTTTGAATCCATAAAAAAAATATAATAAAATAATAATAATTATTTTTAAGTATTATCCTTTTACAATTTAACGATCTGAATTAAAGTTAAATAATAATATATATAATTTTTTGTTATATTTTCTGGTAATTTTGGATAATTTTGTGTCGACCTATGCGAAATTTAGTGGTTGTTTATTGGCAGCACTGTTACTAACTTGCCCAAAAAGACACATTTTGAATATAAAAATTTATTAATTTAAGAATATATATAAAAATATGATATTTAGCGTTTAGTAAGAATAAAATATATGTTGCCTAATAATTATGGAAAGGAAGAAAAGTTTTATAAGAAAAAAAAATGGCTTACGAACTAAATGAAATGGAACAAAACATGAAACATTGCCCATAGAACACTTAAATTTGCAAAACATGACTTTTATCGTTTACTAGGAAATATAATAATTATGGCATGTATGAAGAGGTTTTAATGATGAATTTTTTAAGAAAAATTTTATATTAAAATCTTAATAATAAAAAATTTTAACAAATAAAAAAAGAAACAAAATGAAATGTAACATTACTAACAACATTGCATGCCTCTCCTAAGTACTACCTTTTACTACAACCATGTGAAAAAACTACAAACATCACAAACATAGATGGCTTTGCATTTTCTACTGTTTTTTTTTTCATAAATTTTTACTAAACAATATTAGTTTTTTTCATTGTACGTAAAAAGCGCTTAAAAAGGATCGAATATTAAAATTAATAAGATTTTTAATGAAAATGGTAAGTTATAATAAAACGTGGCTAGAATATAGACAATTCGTATATAATTTCATGGAAGATCTGCAAGTAATTAAAGTTCAATACATTGGCATAAGATTTAAAAATTGTTTTACAAATTTGCACATGTAGAGTCCCCGTTCACGCAGTCGTTCTGTAACATCACGCCGGTCTTATACCCGTTCACCGGACAGACACTCTGGACGCAGGTAAGTTAACTTTGTCTACTTTATAATTTAAGAATAATAGAAATGTTCTTTCAGAAAATCGTACAGCCGCCATCGATATGAATCACGTAGTAGTTCCAGCCCTAGAAATCCTCCCTCTCCGCCATCGATATCAATCAAAAAACATACTAGAAGGTATTCTAAGGGAAGTCGTAGTGTTTCGAGGTGAGATTTTCTTTTACAAATAGATAAATACTTTCAGGTACGCAGACATTTTGAAAATCGTTAAAATATTTGTAATAAAAACTTGCCATGGCAATAAATTAGTTTAGGGTAGATAAAGATAAGACGTATTTACAAACTGCATATAAGATGGGCCGAACAAATTTTTTGATGTGCCTGTGTTTACATTTTAAATTTGTCTTAGAAAACCTACGGTTCAACCTCAAATAGGACTATGTCATGATTATATTTAAGAACTAAGGGGTGACCTTCAATTAATTCATAAATATAATATAAAGAACTTTAATTTGACTTAAAATATATGATTTTATTTGAATATTTGGAATTATTGTTAGACAATTTTTATTTTGTAAAAAATTAATAAAACAATTTCAACTTTTTAGAATATGAACATTTCAAGTTATTAGAAAAAAAAAGAAACTAAAGAAGGAAATCAAAACAAATTAGCCAAGAAAATTATTAAGTATTATATGTATTAAGTATGAACCTCAAAAAAGACAAGAAATTGTGTTTCATAAACTCAACTCATTAGCAAGACGGTTAAGCAAAGTCATCTAACAAAATGATGAAATGGAATTTTATTTGCCATATCCTAAATCAAAACATTCAAGAATATATGAATTCAAAAAAATTAACAACACAAACTTAGCCTAGAAAACCAAACAATTTTCAGATTCAAATATCACAATACGAATTAATAAAACAAGGTTTGACAAATAGAATAATACGAAAGTAACTTTAAGAAAATTTTTTAAATAAATATTTCTTAACAAATAATCTTAAAAAAAAACATTAAATACTTTTCTTTATTACACTAATGGCTGCCTTTGTCCTATAAAAAAGATCTATATCACCACGTTATCAACGACACCACAGTAGTCGACGTCACCATTCAAGTTCTCGTTCGAAATCCAAATCTCGTTCCCGAGGTCCCTATGATAAAAACAATCGCAATGATAGAGTAAGTGTTATAAAATTACATGTCAAAATGTCTAAAACTATAGTTAATTTTAAACTGTTTAGGAAAAACCTTTGCCCTGCCGTTGCATAGGTATTTTTGGTTTAAGTGTTTACACAACCCAACTAAAGATAAGGGAAATATTTGAGAAATATGGTTCCATCGAACGTATCCAAGTGGTTATAGATGCTCAGGTATGTACGTTTTGTATAATAATACCATTATGGCCCTGTTATTCAAACACATTTCGCTTAAAGTTTAAAGAAATGATATGACACCATACGGGGCTAGAAAAAAAACTATAAACAGCAATAATAAGAGTTTTGATTTAAGAATATTTTAAACGAAACCAAAGGCTTGTTGTTACATAAAGATAAAAATATTTTAGTTTTTGAAAATATGTTCACAAATCTTAAAATATTGCTTCTCATTTAATACATTTTAGACTGGTCGCTCGCGAGGGTTTTGTTTCATATATTATCATAATTTAGCTGATGCCAGAGCAGCACGTGATAATTGTTGTGGCATGGAAATTGATGGTAGACGCATACGTGTAGCTTATTCCATAACAGAAAGACCACATACACCAACACCGGGTGTTTATATGGGCCGTTCAACTAAGTAATTTTATACATTTTGTTTATTATTGTAATATACGGTTTTAACAAGTTTTTTTATAATAATTTTAGAGTACTGCGTGAACGTTATCGTGCCCAACAACGTCATCATTCTCCTTTGCCTCGTAATAGTCGTAGTCATCGACATCGTTATGAGCGCAGTCGTAGTCGTTCCTATTCACCAAGTAAGTATTAAATTAAATTTTTTCTAAATCGTCACTAGAACATAAGAGATTAACTTCAGATCAGATTTAGTCACTCGCATACGATAGTTTTTTTTTGAGTTTTTCGTACAATTAATTTCATCAATTAAGAGCTTGTTTACTTAACGCGATCGATAGACAACACGAAAGGCTAAGTTCAAGAATATTTTTAGATTTTTATCCATACAAAAAAAAAAAAAAAAATTAAAATTATCAACAATAAAATTATTATCTATCGTTCGTGATACGTAAGCAAAAGGAAAATATTCTCTAAAGAATTTTTTTCAATAAAATCTTTCGAATTTTTAAATTTTAAATAGAATTTCAAAGATCTATAATATTAATAGGCTAGGCGATTTCTTGTGTCCGATGTTTTATTCTACCGTTTTATCCCGATTTTGGCAAAACGTATATTATTTGAAAGGTATTTCCTTTTAGCCGCTTTGCAGATTGACAGATTTTTAAATTTTTTCCTTTATTTTGAGTAAATTGCATTTAAAGTTGCTACTAACACATACATAAAATTGTACATATGCTGTGTTTTATTAAATTTTTTAAAGGTGCTATTACACGAAGTGTTTTTTACATGTGTACTGCCACTTTTTTTATCCATATGAAATTCCTCATGTCTGTCAAAATTGTCTTTTACATACGATTCATAATTTTTGCTATCACACGTGCATATGTATTTCCTTATGACATAACCTCTAAATGTAAACAACAGCTGATTTAATTTGTGAATTTACAAAAATTTATTGTTAAAAAAAGGTTATATATTTTTTAATTGTTAATTAATACTAAACAATTTATTTTTCTCTCAATATTAATCTTTAAAATTTACTCTGTTTTTCTTTCGCCACAAGCAGTGTTGTATTTTCATATGTTTGTCATGCAGAAATAGAACCTGTTCTAATTGAAAAATGTACATGTGACTTTTTTCATGTATTGTACATAAACAATGTTTCATATGTATCACACGATGTGTACAACTTTTGTTGTGGGAAAATTTGGCATTACATATGTAAAAAACACATCATGTAATAGCACCTTAATCTGTTTGTTAATGAGTTTGTTCTCTTCATTCACAATAATAATAAACCATTAAAGTGTTGGTTTGTGAATTAGCTAAAATAAAGCTACCTAGAAATTGCACTCGAATTTCGTGTGCTGGAATCTGCTAGTATTAATTATAAGCAGTATTTTGCTATTGTCATTTTAAGTTAATTTAGTTCTTCGAATAGAATCGTTATTAGATTATGCAAGATTTTTGGGATTTCTTTCCCCTGTTGAAATTTATTTTAATATAAAATTATGCCGTTTTCTTTTCTGACAAAAAGTGTCGCACTTTTTTTGCACTATTTTCGAAAAGTATTTTTTTATATATTTTAAATTAACAGCAACCTATAAGATATACATCAATTGAAAGGTCTCAAAGAGCTGTGTTCATAAAATGCAAAAAAAAAAATTGATTATTGTCCTCTTTGAAGTCATAGGGGGTGAAAATATTAAAAAAAAGGGGGACAATGGGGAAATATTCTCAAACTACGACCGGAAAAAGTCAGTTGCTTCAATTTTTTACGATTTATGAGGCTTTGCCTTTGGGACCTTTCGGTTGATGTATAAGATGAGGTAACTCTTAATTCCGAATATATAAAAAGACACTTCGAAAAAAGTGCAAATAAAGTATGACATTTTTTGTCAGAAAAGAAAACGGCATTATTGTGGTAAGACAATGTTAAGATTCCTAAAAGTTTTACGTAGAAAAATTATGAACATTTTATTTAAAAAGAAAAAACTAATATCCCAATTCTCTACCTGTATCTTTTCAGGACGCCATCGTTATTAATAACAATTATTTCTTTATATTCCGTAAATAATTATATACTTTTTAGTTCATTTTTTTTTTCTTTTGCTTTTCGAAATTAATTGGTTTGAATATTTGTGTTTATATAGCTTAATTTAATGATTGAAGTAAACTCTATTAATTGCGCATCATGCATGAACATGGAGACATTTAAAATTTTAATTCTCACTTTTTTTTTTTTGTATTTAAAGCATTTGATTTTCGTAGACATTGATTTGAATTTACTTCGAAACTCTTTTATTTTAATCATAGCCCCCACTATTCTAACAAAACAGTGACAATTGTAACACGATTGCATATTCCAATTGTCTAGTGACAAATTAAACTTTTATTTGGTGTGGCAAATCTTTTGTAATAAAAAACTTTTCAAATACCACAATTAAGAAATTGTCCATTTGAAATAGATTTGTTATAAATTTGTCATTAAGGTTGGAAATTTAGAAGTTTTTTTTTTTTTTTTTATTAAACAAATGCTAATGATTTTCATTATAAAAATTCTCACAAATATGGTTAGGAAAATCTTTATAATACTGATTTTTTAAAATATTTGCCGAAAATCATTTTGTTTGTAACATTATGGTAATGTTTTTGCTTGTGTAATTTTATAATTTTTATATATTTATTTGATTACTTTTTGCGTGCTTAATGTAAAATGTTTTATTTTTATTAAATGGATAAAAAAAATAAAGACTTAAATAAAAACTGTGAATTTAAAAAAAATTAAATATTTTGGAATGATCTTTTTTTATGAAGTGGTAGCACTTTGAGTTTGAGCCTGTCTACTAGCTTTGTAGGCAATTTCCAGAGTAGATTGTATAACTTGCATATCCGCCTCAATGCTTCTTGCCCAATTTTCCACATCACCCAATTCCTTTAAGCCACTGCTAAAATTATCGATTAATTGTAACCATTGTTGGGTTTGCTTGGAAAAATTGGTGGCACCGACATGCAATTGTTTGGCCTCAGCATCCAAACGTTTTTGATTTAAATATGCCTGAGCCACTCTATAGATGCAGAAAAATAACAAGTTAAAAGAAATTTACCAAATCACATTAGTAAAATATTGTCCGAACTCACCCCACATTTAAGTGATCCACCAAGGCTTTGGTTAAATCATTTGATGCCTCAATGGCTTCTTTACGTTTGATTTCTAGCGTGAAAATGACAAATTACATGGTTTAGGATGAATGGCTTAAGTCTAGTTTAGGGGCGATGCCCCGATCGGTTCAAAATGTTTACCACTTATAAAACTTTTTAATGTGATTCCAGGGAAATATTTTTTTTGTCGGTCAGCCTATTTTCCGAGTTATGGACCCCCAAAGTTTTGATATTGACTAGTGTATAACTTTGTTATTTAGTGTCGGATTTCGACAATATATATATCGTTGGAAACCTTATTTGAGCGCCTTCTATGTGGTATTTTAAAATTTTTCAAAAAGCATAAAAATGTAGATAAAATACCAAATATATCTGGTTCTGAAAGGGTTAAGTGGTCATGAAATAGAAATACATCAAAATAAAGCTTATGGACCTACCTTTTATTCAGTTAATATAAAACCATATATGATATACGTCTTATTATGAGATAATCACATATTAAAAAAAATCCCAAAAATGTTAATGGATTTCAAATTTTAAAATACCACATAGAAGGCGCTCAAATAAGCTTTCCAACGATATATATATTGTCGATGCTAAATAAAGTTATACACTAGTCAATATCAAAACTTTGGGGGTCCATAACTCGGAAAATAGGCTCGACCGACAAAAAAAAATATTTCCCTGGAATCACCCCAAAAGCCCCTAACCACCCCCCCTAAAAAAAAAAAATACTAAAATATCGGGGCATCGCCCCTAAACTAGACTTGTTCCGAATGAATTTCATAAAAATTCTGGTTACCTTGTTCTTGTTTACGTTTAACTTGTTTAGCATGATGTTCTTTTACCATGGAACTTA
The DNA here is from genome assembly GCA_963682025.1 of Cordilura impudica. Classification (NCBI taxonomy): domain Eukaryota; kingdom Metazoa; phylum Arthropoda; class Insecta; order Diptera; family Scathophagidae; genus Cordilura; species Cordilura impudica. The sequence goes on from OY821521.1 coordinate 188,695,874, forward strand.
ACATTTTGTTGCTGTTATTATTTTAATTATATTTAGATGCCAGAAATTGGTTTTCTTCACAAATAATAAAAATCGTAATTAAAGTATACAGCTGTTTTTAATTTATGCATACATACTCACCTGTTTGCAATCTTTCACACACAGAGGGCTGGCTGTCATTAGGCTGTCAGAAAAAATTTTGACACAATAACTGATTTTGTTTTAAAAGCTTTAAGCATCTTAGTATTTTTCTTAAATATAAAATTATCTCGACATCAGATTGAAAAAAAAAATTGAATACTAAATATACCTTTTGATGTTTTATATATATTAACACATTCGTAATGCCTACATTTCTTATTTTACATGGTTATCCGTTTCCGCTAAATAAGACTAGTTGTAAAAAAGTGGCATCTCTAAAGAGTTTGCAATTTTTTGCATCTGGCTAGTTTCAATTCTTGTTAGTTTGCCAAAACGTACATATATAATTTAAGAAAATTTATAAAGTTTAATAAACTTATTTTGGAAAATATAAGAAAATAATATAAAGTGTTAAAATATGTTGTATTAAGTAAAATTTTAGAAAAATATTAATGTGTTAAAATAATTATGTATGTTTTCTAACGTAGAAAAATTGTGTTTCTATAAAGTATTGCATTTGTGAAAAAATTGACGGCAGTTACTAAAAAAGCGCGACTGTTTGTTTATCTTTGTGTGTGTGTGCAATAAAAAAGCGTCAATGTGTATAATCAATTTGAAATTATTTAAAAAATGTCAACAGAGCACCCCGTTCAAAAGTTAATTTGAGGTTATGTCAAGGACCATATATATAGAGGATGTGCAAACTGTTTGGCGTTGAACCACGCCAACTGTTTTAAAAGCGTAAATATGTTTATAAAGAGTTTGTTCATTTTGCCAATAATATCTAAATGTGTGGTAAAATTGTGGAACCAAACCAAAAGCAAAATGTCATATATCGATAATAGAAATAATTGTTATATAAATAGAACTATGGATTGTGTATACATATTTTGTTGTTGTTTTTGACAATTTCACATAGAAAAATATTTTTATATGATTTGTATGAAATTGTTTCGTTTGAAAAAAAAAATTAAATTTTATGTGTACATTTTTAAAAATAATTCATAAATAAATTATAAAAAAAAATTATGGAAGAAAAATTTCTTCGGGTGGTATTCAAACATGGGGCGAAAAGAACGTAGCGCAAGCGCTATATGTAGCCAACCACCAAAACTAGTGGCAGTCTCCTCTCTAGTACATTATTCATACGTGTTTTCTTTCTTATGCTTACTTTCAACTAAACAAAAAGCTTTTGCATAGTGCACAACGATGTGTGTATGAATGTGAATATGTGTATGGTAATTGAAAACTGCACTTGTAACTATTTTTAAATAAAAGAAAAAGGAAAAAAAAAATGAGAGAGTATTGCAAATATTAGAAGCGGTTATTCCTGGAATTCTATGAGAAAATCTCTCATTTTCCAATTATCAGGAGTAACTGTAAATCTAAAGTGACAATACATACCAAATAACATATTGTGTGCCCAAGTAAAGACGCAATTGAGTTTAAAAAGCTTATTTCTTAGTAAGCTTTAAAGTGGAAAAAAATAAATTTATTTAATATTGAAAAATTTGAAAAAGAGTGGGTGTCTGAATTTATAATATGTTTTGAACTATTCCCTTGTTTATGGGACGGAACAAATCGCGACTACATTGTACAAGAAGTTCGCGATAAGGATATATCCTTGCTGCATAACAAATTTAAAAAGGCGGACGCAAGAGGAACAATTTATGATGTAAAAAATTGTATTAACGGTTTGTTAACTAAAGGGTCCGCCAAATAACTTTTTTTTGTTTTGAAAATGCTATAAAAAAAAACTACTGAATATTATCTCAAATTTCTTTTTTTATTTGAAAGTACAATCCTTCCGGTTAATAATGCAAAATAATTTCATTCAAATGGCTGCCTCGGCTGGCCATGCAGTAGCCTACACGATCGGTCCAATTTTTAAGCACATTATCGATCGTTTGCAGCTGTATTTCACCAATGGCTTCACGAATATTGTCCTTTAAAGCGTCAATTGTCTCTGGCTTGTTGGCGTAACACTTATCTTTGAGGGCACCCCACAAATAATAGTCCAACGGTGTCAAATCGCAGCTCCGAGGTGGCCAAACGACATCAGCTCTGCGGCTGATAGTGCGATCTTCAAAAACAGGGCGCAAAACATCGAGTGTAGCTTCGGCTGTTTGGCACGTAGCGCCGTCCTGTAGAAACCAAATGTTGCCAATATCCTCCTCTTTAGTTTTTGTGAACAAAAATTCGTTCAACACGGCCCGATAACGATCGCCATTGACTGTAACGGCCACTCCTTGCTCATTTTCGAAGAAAAATGGCCCAATTATGGCTCTGGACCAAAATCCGCACCAAACAGTGACTCGTTTTGGGTGTATCGGCTTTTCAATGTATGCGTGCGGGTTTTCTGTGCCCCAAATGCGACAATTTTGCTTGTTAACATACCCGCCAAGATCAAAATGAGCTTCATCTGAAAAGATGATTTTTTTTTGGCAAAATCGGCATCTTCTGTAAGTCGATCGCAGGCCCACTTAGCAAAGCGCATTGGATGGTCAGTTGGCTTCAACTCCTGAACCAATTGGACTTTGTATGGCGTCATACCAAGGTCTTTATGCAAAATTCGTCTCAATGATGCCTCCGAAATGTTCAATTCTTGAGAACGACGGTGAATTAATGTTGATGGCGCTTCACGCACGCTTTCTGCCACAGCAGCAATATTCTCGGGTGTACGCACTGTTTTTGGCTTTTCACGCTTTGGTTTATCAATGAGGATGCCAGTTTCTTTCACTTTTTTCACAAGATAATGAACATACGGAGCTGACGGTGCTTCTCTTACAAAATCCGTACACAATTTTCGCACACATTCTGCAACATTACCATGATTTTCAAAGTAATGCGCAATATTTCCCAGCGTTGTTCAAGCGTATACACAACCATATTCGTTCAGCGGAAGGATAAAACTAATTATCTGTCAAATCAGACATGAGCTAAGTGTTACCATTCACGAAATAAGCACTAGTAAAAAAAAACGTTAGATGTCGGACCCTTTATAACGTTTTTTGATTTTATGACATACGCGGTTATTCTAGAAAACCACAGATATGACATTTTGCTTTTGGTTTGGTTCCACAATTTTACCACATCAACATTTTGATATTATTGGCAAAATGAACAAAATCTTTATAAACATGTTTACCTTTTTACAACAGTTGCCGTGGTTCAATGTACATCCTCTATATACCGTACAAATAATAATATAAACATTATATTTACATAAATCTCATATTATTAAACAGATGGAACCATAGAAAAACAATGTTTATAAATATTGTTTATACACAAATCTCACATTATCGACATGCAACCATACAAAAATCGATTTCTGCATAATTAAAAAAAAATCGAGTATATCAAAGTAAACTTTTACAGAAAATGTGCGGTTCGACTTAAATGTATTACTTAAATTTAAATTTTGAAATAATAAAAATGTTGTTTGAAAAGATAAAATATATAAAATTTATGTATGAAAATGTAAAATAATTTTAGAAAAATAATAAAAAGGCTAAAATATATTTTAAACATGCAGAATCAAATTATTTAGAATAACTTAATAAAAAAATAAATAAAAAAATAAATAATGCTAACTAAAAATAAAACAAGTAAGAAAATTATAGTCGGTCTAGACCGACTATACGATACCCTATACCATGCGTTTAGAAACCCTATCTCTTATGCCCAACTAACTGGACATAGAAAATAAGCAAAAACCAAATTTGAGTGGGATTTTTTATTAATTTTTTTGGCTGCAGATATGAAAAAGTTCATATCGGATGCTATATCTATATGGGGACTAGGTCCAAAAATGGACCGATCCTGATCATGTTTGGAAAAGTCTCTTGTATTTTGCAAAAATATATACAAACCAAATCTGAGAAGAATCAGTGCAATATTTTTGTTTTTTAATAGATTTAAGTGAAGATCGGGAAGCAGCCCTATATGGGGCCAAAGGGATCATTTTTGGATTACTCATTAATGGACGTAATGAACGCATACAAAACCCAATTTGAGTAAGATCTATATGACAATTTGGATCTTATGGCAATTTATGTCGATTTCATAGGGGTAATTTGTATGGGGGCTAGGTCTGAACATGGACCGATTCTCACCAATTTCAATAGCGTTCATCCCATGGCCGATAAAAGCTTATATACCAAATTTCATCAAAATATATTCATATTTGCGACCTGCAGTTTGATTACAAGGTTTACATGGACACACAGACGGACGGACGGACATTGTTAAATCAACTCAAAAAGTGATTCTGATTCGATCGGTATAATTAAAGATGGGTCTAGGTCAAATATTTTTGCTTGTTACAAACAGCAGCACAAAGTCATTATACCCAAACCACATAGTGGTATAGGGTATAAATAATTAAAATTTATATGTGGAAATTTAAGAAAAATTTAGAATAAAAATTATATGTAAAAATGCTCAATATAATTAAAACCGTAAAAAATATGTAATAAAAATAAATTTAAAATTATGTTCTTCAAATATAAAAATATCTATAAAATATATAAAAAATATTTATATTAACCCTTTCGGTACCATAGGAAAACTAGAAGAGTTATCGGAAAACCAAGCACATTTTCGTGATCACTGACCCCTATTTCTTGTTACAATTTTTCATGAAAATTTTGGTTTTTGCCTCCAAGTGCTAAAATTTTAGTGTGTCACGGGTGTCACCATGGTACTCAAAGGTAACTTTTTGGGTACCTGATATTATTTTCTTTTTTTAATAAAATTAAAGTTATTTTTATATAAAACCAATGGTTTTTGAAAATACTTGTTTATTACATCGGAAATTCGTGTGTTTTAATATACATACTTACATATAAATTATTTTTCAATGCATTTGCTTGGACAAGTATGTATGTTAGTATATATGTATGTTTATTCGAAAAATTGTGTTCTTATGGTAAAAAAAAATTGTATTTAAAATAATGTATATTATTTATTTAGACAAAAAATATGCCTATTAAATTCAAAAAAGAGAACATAGTTACTTATTTGCAGTGGTATTCACCAAAACAATCTCTTTCTTTTACAAAGCAAAAAATATAAGTTGCAAGTTGCGCATCTGATGTTAGTTTTCAATTCCTTCTTCTTTTGGGCGCAATTGTGACAACGCTGTCGTTTTTCTTCACGAATCATTTGGTGTTCTGGAGCAGTGGCTTTTACAAGAACTTTACTTTGGCGTCCTCCTTGTTTTTGGCGGTCATATGAAGGCCTTTGACGGCTGGTGTACTCGTTGACCAAGTGTGTACACAGCTGCAATCGAAAGTCAAATAGTGTTGTAGAAGCACGACCATGTTGAATTGCTATCTTGTTATATATAATAAACGCATTTTATATAGCCAAATCAAGGAGGTCAAAAACTATACGCAAGTAAAACTTAATTGATTTACGATCGTATTCGTAATAGACCTGTAAATAATAAGCAAACAAATAATATTATGACTTTCAAAATATTGAATGCTATATATTACCTTCCTTTGGTCCATTAAGTCCACGCAACCCATTCCTTTATTATAACTTGAAACCATAAGTGGACAATGTATATTGATTTTTTCAGACGAGCCCTGAATACGCCGTTTTACTAATGTTTTTTCGAAAGGATCGATGAAGTTGGATGCAAGGAATACAGCTCCGTTGTCCATCCATTTTACCACTGCGATGCCAGCGGAGCAGAAGCTTTGAATATCTCCGCGTTTCATAGTTTTGTCGCTTTAAAAATTAGGAAGGTTTTTTCTGTTACTTCGGATCGTTCCACAACCGCCAATGCTCATATCTTTAAGTTTAATTAGCAAATATATGCTATTAAAAAAGTTTTTGAAGTATAGTTCAACACCAAGATTGCAAACGTTCTCTGCCAATTCGAGCACAACTGATTCGCCAAGCCCAATTTCCGCATTCTCTTTTCTCCCGGTGTAAATATTACACTCAAAGAGGTAGCCAGTTTGGGAGTCACATCGGCACCACATTTTAAAGCCCCACTTAATTGGCTTAGCTTTCATGTATTGCTTCATAATAATCCTTCCTTTGAATTTAATCATGTGTTCATCAATTGATTGCGATTTAGTGGCAGTCAATGAACTACCAAATGCCTCATTGAAATGGTTTATTATTGGTCGCACTTTAAATGCTCGGTCATAATTACTATCTGTACGATCTGGTTGATTTTCGTTATTGGCAAAATGTAAATTTTTTTTTATATCTTCATATCGCTTCCGAGTCATTACATTTGCAACAAAAGGCACTGATAAAAGTGGATTCGTGGACCAGTATTGCTTATAAGATGGTAATTTGCGAATACTCATAGCCATCGTTATGCCAATAAATGCTTCAATTTCTTTTTCCGTTACGAATTGCCTCCCATTTTGGATGGCATATCGATTAGTTTCCACAGTTATAAAATGAAGTATTTTTTTCAAATCTGCAACGGAATCAAATACTTCGTAAACACTTGGGAATTCATCGCCAGAGTTAAAAGTAAGCTTCAAAACTTTTCCGTAAACATAATCAGTTTCACTTTCAATATATTCCGGTGTGGTATACTCAGGCCTATTTTTCCATTTTAGGGGTACATTTTTCTCCTTTTTCGGGGTTGGTGTTAATTTATCAGGTGATAGTGCAGTAAGTCGCTGACCGACAACATCTTGAATGATAATTTCCATTTCGGAATTCAAAACTTCGCCCTGCTCTTAAAATGCGACGTCTTCATCATCCAAATACATGTTATCCTCATCGTCTTCACTGTCTGATGCCATCAATATTTGGGCAATTTCGCGCTCATTAATCAAGAAGGTACGCTGACGGTTCATTTTAATTTACTGCTTCGCTACTTATTATTATTTTTACGTGTCACTATACACATGAAACGCTTCATTCAGACCACTACACTGAACTGCGTTGAAATTAAAAAATCGTGGCAAAGACCAAAAAATACGCCTACTAGTACAAATTGGTTTTGAATTTTTGAATTTTTTCGCTTATGCAAAACAAATCGATATTTTGAATTTTCATGGCCAACCTGTGAAATTTTTAGTTTTGCTAAAAGTTCGTAAAAAATTACCTTTGAATACCATAGTGACACCGGTGTCACAATATAAAATTTAAATTTGTGGCGAAACTAAGCAAAATTTTAAATATCCGAGAAATTATGTTTTATAATAAAGATTTCGCTACAACATATCAAAAGAGTTTATCACACGAAATAAATTTGTAGATATTCACAGCGATTGAAAATTTACAAAAAAAAGTACAATTATGTCATTTTGATCCGCTCCAGTACCGTTATCAAAAAAAAATTTTTTTTAGAAGAAATTAAAGAACCATTAGCTCTCTTTCCAAAAACCCAAAACTTATCAAAATTGGATGGATAGTTAAAAAAAACAAAAATTATTCTTGTGACACCGGTGTAACCATGGTACCGAAAGGGTTAAGAAAGTAAGAGCTTTTAATACAGTAATGCAGTCAAAATCAGTTTAAGGTATATACATATTTTATTTTCATTTAAATTAATAGTTTTTTACCTTTATATGTATATGTTATAGATATATTTTTGGAATTGTCATATTCTAGAGTTAAAAATAAAAAAAATTATTTAAGGTTTAAAATTTTTTCTTTAGAAAATTTATTGCTTTTCGGATGAGCAACTTATATCTGAGAGCAAGGAATGCTACTTCGTTCTTTTGAACCACTTTTATAAAGAATATACAAAAATTAGCTTTTTTTTAAATATTTAAAAATAAAATAGGATCTCTTTTAGGAATGATAAAAAAATATCATAATAAATTTTTCTTTAATTTTTTTTATTTAAAAAAATCCCCTCAATAAAACACATTTTTTTTAACTTTAATTATTTATTACTCTTACACATGTATATTTCCAAAAAGTTATATTAAATTTAGAGTTTGTATAACATATTTTAATGATTAATGAAGAATTTTGTTTAATTGTTTTTGGTTTAATAAATTCTATAAAATATTTGTTTTTTAAAAAAATTTTAAAATAAATTATTTAATTATTGCCAATGTAAATTCATAAAAATTTTAATTTTTATATATTTAATAAGATATTAAGAATATACATATTTATTAATCAATTGATGACAAAACTATTACATATCACAAAAAAATTAGACACTTAATAGAAATTGTTATATTAAAAAAAAAACAAACTACAAACAACAATTATTTAAAAAAATAATATTTATTATATAACTGCAATTATTGCTAAAAGAAGTTAAATATTTTTAAATAAACAAAAAAAAAAAAAAAAATTTTTTTAAAAGGTTCAAAAAAATTATAAAATGATATTTTAACAAATTTTGTGTAGGGAAAGTCTCAATTAGACATGGAATTTTACTGTTCCGAGACATCAACCTATATACTTATTAATGAAGAAAATGTATTAACTCTGATCAGTTGAATTATGGAAACATGTTAAATATATTATGAATTAAATACGATTTTATTGCTTTAATACTAATTTTATTATATGCAAATTTTCGTTATGATTTTGTCTATCAGGAATTGTATATACGTAATTAATTGTTTATTCATTACTATACTTCTTAATGTTTTAAAAAATTTTGCTAATTTTCATTTTATTTAATGTTTGTGCTGTTATTGTTATTTTGCTACTTGTGCTATATTAGATTTTAGTAGATTTGTAGGCTTAATTAAAAATTATATTTAAATTTCACTAAAATATTTTAAATAATAAAATAAAGATCGTTTTCTCTAATTTTCATTACTTTTAGGAAAAATTGATCGGAGAATTTTTCTAAACGAAAGTCTTTATAATCTGAGAATTTTTACTTCTGAGAATTTTTTTTATAGGAAAAATTTATCAGAATTTGTGAACATCCATATTAAAAATCTCCTCAGAATCTGATAATTTTTGTGCGTGACTTTTTGATTTCTTTTGTATACGAAAAAGTTCTCAGAATTCAGGAACTTTACTATTTGAATATCTCCTCAGAATCTGAGAATTTTTCTACAGGAAAAAATTCGCAAAATTTTTAGATTTTTTCTATACGAAAAATTTTCCAAAGTTATGAGAATTTTTTTTTACGCAAAAAAACAAAATTTGTTGATTTTTTCTATACGAAAAAGTTCGCAATATTTTGAAAATTTTTCTACGCTGAAAGTTCGTAATATATAATTTTGAAAAAAAAAAATTCCAAAATTTTGTAAGTTTTTCTATACTAAAAAGTTTGCCATATAGAATTCTTCTAAAAGAAAATGTTAGCAAAATTTTCAGAATTTTTCTATATGAAAAAGTTCGTAAATTCTTGATAATTTTTCTATACCAAAAAGTTGCAATATTTTGAAAATTTTTCTAATATGAAATTCTCACAATCTTAATAATACTTCTAATATGATGAAGTCATAAAAATCAGACAATTTTACTACATATACGAAAAATTTTTCAAAATTTTTAGAATTTTTCTATACGAAAAAGTGCGCAAAATTTTAAAATTTTGTTAAACGGAAAAGTTGGGAAAATTTTGAGAATTTTGCTATACAGCAAAGTCCGCAATATTTTGAGAATTCTTTTATACGAAAATGTTCGCAAAATTTTTAAAATTTTTCTATACTAATAAGTTCGCAAAACTTTGAGAATTTTTCTGTACGAAAATGAGAAATTTGGAGAATTTTTCTATAAGAAAAAGTTCCCAAAAATATTGAGAACTTTTCTATAAGAAAAAGTTCCCAATCTGAGGAAGAATGCATCTGAGGAGAATAAAGGAATTTCTGAGAATTTTTCTATACGAAAAAGGCCTCAGAATTTGAGAATTTTTCGGTAGGCAGAAATTAAAAAACTCGAGAATTTTTCCAACATGGAAAACCTCTCAAAATTTTGAGGAGTTTTTCATATTAGACAAACTCTCATGATTTTGAGAAAAATTTTCTATATGAAAATATCCTCAAAATCAAATAATTTTTCTATTCAAAAAAGTCTTCACATCTGAGGATTTTTTTATAGGAAAAAGTCCTTAGAATCTGAAAATTTTTCAATACGAAAAAGTTAAAGCCTTGTCAAGATTATGAGAAGACAAATTTTTCTATACGAAAAAATTTTCAAAATCTTTATAATTTTTATATAGGAAAGTCTTTAGAATCTGAGAACTTTTCTATACCAAAAAGTCCTCACATCTGAGAATTTTTTCTATAGGAAAAAGTCCTCAGGATATGAAAATTTTTTATACGAATAAGTTCTCAAAATCTTGATAATTTTTCTATAAGAAAAAGTTCCAGAATCTTGAGAATTTTTCTATACGAAAAAGTCTTCAGAATCTGAGAATTTTTCTATACTAAAAAGTCCTCACATCTGAGAAGTTTTTCTATAGGAAGAAGTCCTCAGAATCTGAAAATTTGTTATACGAATAAGTTGTCAAAATCTTGACAATGTTTCTATACGAAAAAGTTCTCAAAATCTTGAGAATTTTTCAATACGAAAAACTTCTCAAAATCTTGAGAATTTTTCTATGCGAAAAAGTCCTCAGAATCTGAGAATTTTTCAATACGAAAAAGTCTTCAGAATCTGAGAATTTTTCTAAACGAAAAAGTTCGCAAAATTTTAGGATTTTTCTATACGAAAAAGTGAACATTTGAGAATAATTCTATAAGAGAAAGTTCCAAAGATATTGAGAATTTTTCTATACAAAAAAGTTAGCATATTTTGAGAATTTTTGAGGAATTTCTGAGAATTTTTCTATGCGAATCTGACAATTTTTCTGTAGGAAAAAGTTAAAAAAAATCATCTCAAAATTTTTTCTATACGAAAAAGTCTTCAGAATAAGATAATTTTTCTATATAAAAAGTCTTCACAGCTGAGGATTTTATTAAGGAAAAAGTCCTTAGAAACTGAAAATTTTTCAATACGAAAAAGTCAACGCCTAGTTAAGATTATGAGAACATTTGCCTACAGAAAAAAATGTTGAAATGATTTCGAAAAATTCTCAAGACTCTGAGAAAAAAGTACGAAAAAGTTCTGAAAATCTTGAGAATTTTTCTAACATGAAAAAGTTCTCAGAATCTTGAAAAATTTTTCTGTACGAAAAAATTCTCAAAATCATAATTTTTATATACGAAAATGTCTTTAGAATCTGAGAAATTTTCTATACCAAGAAATCGTAACATCTGAGAATTTTTTGTATAATAAAAGTCCTCAGAGTCTAAAAATGTTTTATACGAAAAAGTCCTCAAAATCTTGAGAATTTTCCTACGCGAAAACGTTCTCAGAATCTGAGAATTTTTCTATACAAAAAAGTCTTCAGAAGCCGAAAATCTTGAGAATACTTTAAAGATAAAAGTTTCTTAGAATCTAAGAATTTTTCTATATAAAAAATTCCCTAAAATTGAGAACTTTTCTATACGAAAAATTTCGCAAAATCTTAAAAATTTTGACAAATTTTTCGTACAGAAAAATTTTCAAAAATTTGAACACTGTATTTTAGGAATTCTCAAGATTTTGAAAATTTTTACGTATAGAAAAATTACATTTGATATATTTTGTACTCCAACTGTAAAGGATGTGGACACATAATTTTAGCCTAATACTTATTTGAAAACGATCTTTATTAAAAGAAAACATAAATAAGAATTTATAATTTGTAAATTTCACATAAGATTATATTATATATAAAATACACAACTATATATTTATATAATAGTAAAGGCATTGATGTTAAGTTATGTTTTATATACTCGTTTATATATATATATTTATAATTTATTTATATAGAGACAAGGAATTAAAAGTCTTGTTTATTTTTTTTTTAACAATTTTTTTTTCATGTTTTTCTTTACATTTTACAAAATTTTACAACACAACATTCAAAGTTTTGTTTTACTAAATATTCGTCTATGATTTGTAGTTTTAACAAAACAAAAATTTTTATTAACTGAGTATTTATATTAGATGGATTGACTGAATTATTAATGAGATTGATGTGTTCCTATACCAGCTGCACCGTAAAGAAAACTGGACTGACGTATTACCGAAACAGTAGCAGCTGCTACACCTGCCTGAGGTGGTGGTGGTGGTGCTGGTGCTCGATGTTTTTTATAGTGTTGATAACCGGCAGGATGTAATGGCTTTGGTGTTGTTGTTGTGACATTTGTATTCAGATTGTTATTATCGGTAGTTGTATTGTTGTTATTATTATTGTTGTTGTTATTGCTGGTAGCTGTGGCAACTGCAAGAAAATATATTGATAGAATCAAGCTAATGTACATCAAGCTAATTTATGTCTTCTTAATAATATATTTATAAATTTATTTAAACAAAAGAGCTTTAAGAAAAAATACTCTGTAAAATCAAAAACTGCAAAGTTCTAAGAATCGAAACAATTCAAATAGTCCAAGAATAGTTCCTAATTCTGGGATTTTGTGGATTTTTTTCTCTGGGCTAGAGCAGATTGGCGTTTCAAAATTCAATTGATTGACTAGCAGAGGGTGTATGTAGGTTTGTCATTCCGTTTGTAACGCATCGAAATAAATTCCGGAGACCTTAAAACCATAAATTTTCTTGATCATTATAACATATAAAATCGTTTATTAACATCCCAAAGGAGTTGCTATTTAAAATCGTCAAAATCGGTCAAAGGGGTCACGAGTTATGAATTAAACTTTGAAGAAACTCTCGAAAAAATAAAATTTTTTTGTTTGTTGTAATTCTTCTTATTGTTGAAGTCATTGCAGTTGTGTGTATATTAATACTGCACGTGTCACATTGGCCTAAACAAGTTTTACCACATATTTCTTTATCATTAAAATTAAATATTAATAAAAATTAAAAATTAATAAAAATAAAAAAATAAAAATAAAAGTTAAATATTAAAAATGAAAAACGAAAAATGAAAAATGGAAAATGCAAAATGAAAATTGAAAAATGGAAAATGGAAAATTAAAAATGAAAATTGAAAATGGGGAAAAAAAATGGAAAATGCAAAATGAAAAATGGAAATTGAAAAATTAAAAATGAAAAATAAAAAATGAAAAATTAAAAATGGAAAATGAAAAACGGAAAATGGAAATGAAAACTGAAATTGAAAAATTATAAATGAAAAATGGAAAATGAAAAATTATAAAAATGAAAAATTAAAAATGAAAAATGGAATATGGAAAATAAAAATCAAAAATGGAAAATGAAAAACGGAAAATTAAAAATTAAAAAATAAAAATAAAAAATTAAAAATGGAATATGGAAAATGAAAAATGGAAAATGAATAATTAAAAATGGAAAATTAAAAATGAAAATTGAAAAATGGAAAATGAAAAATTGAAAATCGAAAATGAAAAATGAAATGGGGATAATGGAAAATTTTCTTAAAAAGTATCTTCTTTCAAAAAAGTACTCTTGAAAAAGTAACATTTTTGAAAAGTACCTTTTGAAAATTAAATTTTTCAAAGTAACTTTTCGTAAAAAAATAAATTTTCTTAAAAAAGTACATTTTCTTAAAAAGTAAATTTTCTTAAAAAAGTACCTTGTCTTATAAAAAAGTACCCTTTCTTAAAAAAGTACCTTTTCTATAAAAAACTCTTTTTCTTAAAAAATACCGTTTTTTTAAAAAACCTTTTTTTTTTTAAAGTACCTTTTTCTCAAAAAGTAACTTTTATTAAAAAAATAAAATAAAAATTAAAATACCTTTTCAAAAAAAAACACCTTCTCTTTAAAAAGTAGCTTTTCTTAAAAAAGTACTTCTTCTTAAAAAAGTTCAGACATAGTCCCCATACAAATGACCTCTATGGGATCGACTTAAATTGCCATAATATTCAAATTATCATATCGGGTTTGTGTATGTCTATGACTTCCATTTATCAGTGGTCCCGATCTTCACTTAAATCTATGAAAAAAATATATATTGCAAGAAATAAGTGACCTTACCAAATATGGTCAGGATCGGTTCATTTTTCACCTAGCCTCCATATAAATACTCGTATAGCATCCGATATTAACTTTTTCATATTCGAAGGCAAAAAATTGATAACAATGCCACTCAAATTTGGTTTAAGCTTCTTTTCTATATCTAATTAGTTGGATCTAAGAGATAGGGTCTCTAAACGCATGGTACAGGGTATCGTGTAGTCGGCCTAGACCATCTATAATTTACTTGATTTTTTTTTATTAAAAAATTACTTTTTGTTAAAAAATTTATCTTCACCAAAAAAGGTAATTTTCTTAAAAGAGAAAAAAGTTACGTTTTTTAAAAAGTATATTTACTAAAAAAAATTTAAAGTAAATCGGAGCAAAACTAAAGAAGATACAGCTTTTTAAGCGACCGGCCTCTTACGGTATATCGTATATAAATCAGTTTTTAAAAAATTTTAAATCGATTTTCTCGCAAATAACATGTTTTAGGTCCGTGAACATTATAACTCAAAATCTACTTGACCGATTATTTTGAAATTTTGTACACTATTTCCACACATAAATCATTAGGTAATCACGAAGTTTTTCTTTTCTTTTACCATTTTCCCCCATTTTTTAACAACAAATTCACCGTGTTTTTCACTTCAAAATGATGCCAGAAATAAAAAAAGAACTAAAAAAAAAACTCGTCGCGATTACCTCGGGAAACATATCACCTTTTAAATGCATTTCGGTTTTTTAATTTCATATGATCCGGTAAATAGTTATGATGTTCACAGCAAAACAAATGTTTTTCGAGGCGTATACGGAGATTCGCTATTACGGACTTATTTATTAAAAATTTTAATTGAAAATTTTTCAAAGATACTTCAAATGTTATATTATAACGTGTATATGAAACAAATAATCCACCATTGTTCATATCTTCAAAAAAAAAAAAAAAAAAAAAATTATGAAAATACGCCATTTTTAGCCTTTAAAACCTTACCCACCCCCTTAAAAAAGTACCATATCTTCCAGTGTATTTAAAAAAACAGAATATGCGCCTTACGTTTAACTAGTTTAGATAAGTTTTTATTTTAAATTAATAATTCCTTAAAATTTCCCCGTTGCGATGTACGGATTTGCATTAGTCTGAGTTGTCTTAGATTTTGCACCACAGCAACAAAAAATTATTTTTTTTTTGACTAGATAATTTGCCCTCAACATATTTACTAAGTTTTAGTTGAAGAGTAAAACAATACTGATTATAAGCATTCCAAATATGTACAATTCAATGGCTAAAAACCAAAATCATAAAAAATGATGTAAAAATAAAAAATAAATAAAAAAAAAAATGTTTTATTTTTAAAAATGATTACATGGGTAAATTTTTTATTTAACATTTTATTTCACATAAAAGATTAGAGAATAATACAAGAAAAAATGTGTATGTTTTTTTGTATATTAAACTAAGATTTTTTGTTGTTTAATTAAAAAACAATATATAAATGTAATAAAAATAATAATAAAAGCATGCTAATGTTTTATAAATGTTGTACGAAAATACATATATTGATTTTTTTCGACTTCTTTTTAAGGCATACTTAAAGGAGTTGCTAATTAAAATAAATGTAAGGACTAATTTTTGAGGTTTTCATTTCTTTTCTTTCGTTTTTTTTTTTTTTTTTTTGATAACAAATGACAACATAAGTTTTAACAAAATAATAGTTTTTTTTTAAAACCTAAAAAATAAAATTTCAATAAAGCTATAATTCATAATTCCATAAAAAATGTTTTTTTTTCTTCTTTATCAATTCTTAACATGTTTATTTTTTTTAGTTTGATAAATTTCAATTATAAAAAAAATTTTTTTAATAAAAATATTAAATGATTAGATAACATTAATTAAAAAAAAAATTAAAATTAAGAAAATAATAATAAATCTCCATTTACAAAATATTACAGATTATTTAATTAAAAAGGAAAGTATAATAAAAATAATACATAATTTTTTATACATATATATTATTATGATTTAGTTTTGCCTAAAAAAAACGACTTGAATTTTTTTTTATCAATATTATTTTTTCACGTGCATTATAATGTTTGCTATAAAATTTGTTTAAAAATTAAAAACAAGAAATAAAACTTAAATATTACTTAGCTTAAAAAAAATAATAATAATAATTAAAGAAAATGAACAGCATTCCATTTTGCATTCCTCTTAATAAAGGTGCCATATTCATATAAATATATTTTATGTAATTTCTTTTATAAACTATTTGGCCAGAGGATTTTTGTTGTATTTACATACCATTTGTTGCTTTGACTGATCGTCTGGGATACACTTTTTGAATATTTACAAATGGTGGTGGTTTGGGAAATTCGGTGACATTATGAAAACGTTTACCGAATTTTGATTCCAAATCAATGACTAAACGACTAACAGCATTTGCATTATTACTATTGCCAAACGAAGGTGCGTTGGTTACGCCAGTGGGTGGTGTTACGGGACCACTGCCACGCATGGAAGAATGACGTTGTGGCGGTGCTGGTGGTGCTCCACTTGTCTAAAAATGAGAAAAAAAAAAAACAATAGTGAAATATTTTAAATATTTAAAATTTTAATAAAACACCTAAAAGTATGCTTCTGTGTTGTAAATAAACAATTCCTAAAAATAACCTAACGGCAATATTATGCTATTCAAGCCATTCAATATCACAGACTTTAAATTTTCCTCAAGTAAATCGCTCGGTTATGAAAGACTTGCTCTTTTCCCATAGAAAACCTTTTGCCTTCTTTGGTTTTTTGTGTAAACAATTATTTCTTGATTTTTGTGATGTATTATACAAAAAAACCATGAGGCAATTTCGGCTTGTAGAAAACCCCCCCTCAGATTAATTTAGTTTTTGCTTCAAAGAAAATCCTCAAATTCTGGGAATGTTTCTCTATAGAAAAGCTGTCAGATTCCACAAAATTTTGACCGGTAGAAAATTTCTCAGAGTCTGATGATTTTTTTTTCCTAAACAGAAATCTTCAGATTCAAAGGTAATTTTGCCTATAGAAAAAATATTTTTTTTGTCTTAGAGAAAAACTTCAGTTTCTGTGGATTTTTTTGCTATAGAAAAACCCTCAGTTTTTGAGGCCTTTTTCCCTATGAAAAATCCTAAGATTCTGAGTACTTTCCCCTATAGAAAAATACTCCGATGCTGGGTACTTTTTCCCTATAAGAAATCATCAGATTCTGAGGGGTTTTCCCTAAAAAAACTAGTTTATGCGGATTTTTTTTTTCTTTAAGGGAAAACCTGAGGTTTTGAGGATTTTTTCTCTATAGAAAAGCCGAAATTTTCGGAGGACTTTTTTTCCATAGAAACACCCTCAGTTTCTGAGGGCTTTTCCCGCATAGATTCACAGATAATATAATTCAATGAACAAGAAAATAATTTTCTGATACACGATTTGAAAGTAAATAAATAAGAATCTTAAAAAATAATGAAATCAAGCGAAACTCTCATAAAACTTCTGAAATTAAGCGAAACTCTTATTATCCGATTATCCGGATTTTTGATAACAGGGCTTTTACTGTACTACTAAGCTCTAAAGTGTCAAACAAATTACCTATCGAGAAATAAATAAACATAACTATTGCATTCAAATATTTTATACATCGGTTGCAAATTTACTAAAAATATTTTTTAATAAAAAAAAAAATATTTAAAAAATCAAAAACTTAAAAAAAAAAATAATAAGTTGTTTTTAATTTATTATATAGGAAAAGAAATTTTTTTAAACAGAGGTACTTTTTTAAGGAAATGTACTATTTAAAAAAAAATTGTTTTTTTTGGAAAAGGTACTTTTTTAAGAAAAAGCACTTCTTAAGAAAATGTACTTTTTATGAAAAGGTGTTTTTTTTTACGAAAATGTACTTTTTAAGAAAGTGTACTTTTTGAAGAAAGCCTATTTTTTAAGAAAGAATCTTTTTTTAAAAAAGGTAATTTTTTAAAACAAGGTAGTTTAAAAAAATGTTCTTTATAAGAAAATGTGCTCTTTAAGAAAAGGTACTATTTTAGGAGAAGATAATTTTAAGAAAATATATTTTTTAAAAAAGGTACTTTAAAAAAAAAAAATACTTTTTCAAGAAAAGGTACTATTTTAAGAGAAGGCACTTTTTAAGAGAAGGCAATTTTTAAGAAAATGTACTTTTTTAAAAAAATTTACTTTTTTTAAAGAAAGTTACTTTTTTAAGAAAATTTACTTTTTAAAAGAAGAAAATATGGTTTTTTTTAAGAAAAGATATTCTTTAAGATATTCTTTATTCTTTATTAAAATATGTAATTTTTTAACAAAATGTACTTATTTAAGAAAATGCACTTTTTTCAGAAAGGGTACTTTTTACTAAAATATACTTTTTGAAGAAAAGCTATTTTTTTTAGAAAGAGTAACTTTTTAAAAGAGGAACATTTTAAAGATAAGGTACTTTTTAAGAAAAGGTACTATTTTTATAAAAGGTAGTTTTTAGACAAAATGTATTTTTTAAAAAAGGTATTTTTTTTATGAAACGTTTCTTTATTAAAATAGTACCTTATCTTATATATTTTTGAAGAAAAGGTACTTTTTATAAGAATATTTTTTAAGAAAGGGTACTTTTATAAGAAAATACACTTGTTTGGAAAAAGTACTTTTTTAAGAAAAGGAACATTTAAGTCTATATTGGAATCGATACCCTTAAATACATATTTCTACATTATTAGCATTAGAACTTTTACTCCATAGAAAAACCCTGAAAAACCTCAGAGTCTGACGACTTTTTCTCCCTAGAAAAAATCTCAGAGTTTAATGACTTTTTTCCTCATAAAAAAACTCTCAGTGTCTGCTAAATTTTTTCTATAGAAAAACCCTCAGATTATGAATTGATTTTAGGCCTATAGAAAAACCCGTAGATTAAACAATACTTTCTTCTCTAGGAAAACCTTAGAGTTTGACGACTTTTTTCCAAAAGAAAAACCTCTTCTTCAGTAATATGAGAACTTTTTGCCTCAAGAAGAACCCTAAGATTTCAAAAACTTTTTTTCTGTAGAAAAACCTTCAACTCTGAGGACATTTTTCCTAAAAAAAAAAAAGATTTTTTGCTTTAAGGAAAAACATGAGATTTTGAGCACTTTTCTCTCATAGAAAAACCCTCAGGGTCTTAGAACTTTTTCTCCATAGAAAAACCATGAGTCTGAGGACTTTACCCCCATTAAAAAATCCCTCAGAGTCTAAGAATTTTTTTTCCAGGGAAAAATTCTGAGTCTGAGAACTTTTCCCCCATAGAAAATTCCTCAGATTCTATGACTCTCAAAGTCTGATAAATTCGTTTCTACAGAAAACCCTCCAAATATGAATTTAGAAGAAAACGAAGATTACACCATATTTTCTCCTATGGAAAAACCCTCAAGAGTCTGATAAATATTAAAATAGAAAAATCTCATCTCCTGAGGACTTTTTCCTAAAGAAAAACAATTTCATTATAAAAAACCTTTCAACTTCTGGGTTCAAGAAAAATCACAAGATTTCGAAGGATTGTTTCTATAGAAACAAGTAGGAAAATTGTGGTGGATTTCTAGACCGTTTGTACGGCACCTTATATCAGGAGTTACGAGAACACGTCTTAGATCCAATTTTGCTTAGATCATTATTGGATATTGAAAATAAGCCTAAACCAAATTCAAAAGATATTTAAATGAATTTGTAATCTGCAGATGTAAAAATTTCTTATAGGATGCTATTTTTATATGGGGACTAGGTCGAAAAATGGACCGATCATGGCCATATTTAGTAGTCACTTATTTTTCGCTAAAAACAGAAATAACACAAATTTGAAAAAATCTTTTCAATATTCTTGTTTTTTGATATATTTAAGTAAAGTGACTAAGTATGGTCCTACATAAATAAAATTTGATTATCGTCGCATTCGTTATCGAAATTTTTCGATCGGAATTATTTTTTATTTTCCAAAATAAAATACTAAGAGTAATTTTACTATGTCACAGCTAACGAGTTATGGTCCATAGCTTATAGTCTTCTTCTTTACATAATAATAAACTAAAATATGGAATTTCGATTGATTTTACTCGATATCGAATGCGGCGATTTGCTCCCTGGATCTTAGACCAATTTTAGTCGATCTCACTGGGGTCATTTGTATGGGGACTAGATCTGAATATGCTCCGATTTTCAAAACAATTTCAATACCAATTACCCTATGGTCAATAAAAGTTTATACCCCGAATTTCATAAAACAGTTTGATTACAAGGTTTTACATGGACACATGTACAGACAGATAGACGGACAGACATCGTTTAATCGACTCAGTAGTTACAAAGACTTTTTTCTTATAGAATATACACATTCTGAGGACTATTACCTGTAGAGAAACGGTCAGATTCTGGCTAATATCTGCCTATAAAAAAGCTTAGTTTTTGTTAATTTTTTCCTTACAGAAATTTAATATTTTTTTAAAATCATGTTTTACTACAATTAAGTAAATAATTTTTAATTAATTTTTATAAAAAAAATAAAACCATTAAGAAAAAATTAAGAAAAGCCTTTATTATAAAAAAATATACTACAAAAAATAAAAAAAAACATTTAGATTTTTTGGACATATGTCTACAGAAGAACCATACAATTCTGTGAACATTTTCCTATAGAAAATATCTCACATTCTATGAAAAAAGAAAATCACTGCGATTCGAAGAAAAAATTAAAATAATCAGGTTTCTTGGTTGACAAAAGTTTATACACCGAATTTCATAAAACAGTTTGATTACAAGGTTTTACATGGACACATATACAGACAGATAGACGGACAGACATAGTTAAATCGACTCAAAAAGTCGTCTTGAATCGATCGGTATAATATATGGTGGGTCTAAACTTTTTTTTAGGTAGTTACAAAGACTTTTTTCTTATAGAATAACACATGTTCTGAGGATTATTAACTGTAGAGAAACGGTCAGATTTTGACTAATTATCTGCCTAAAAAGCTTAGATTTTGTTTATTTTTTCCTTACAGAAATTTATTATTTTTTAAATCAAATTTTATTAAAATTCAGTGAATAATTTTTAATAAATTTTCAATAAAAAAATATTAAAACCATTAAGAAAAAATTAAGAAAAGCCTTTATTAAAGAAAAATATACTACATAAAACAAAAAAACAAAAAAAAAAAAACGTTTAGATTTTTTGGACATATGTCTACAGAAGAATCATACAATTCTGTGAACATTTTCCTATAGAAAATATCTGACATTCTGAAAAAAGAAAATCACTTCGATTCGAAGAAAAAACTTAAAACAATCAGATTTCTTGGTCAAACAATCAAAAAAAAAAAAAAAAGAATTGAAAAATTTATGTAAACCCTTAAAGTATACTATATTTATAAAGATGATTTAAGCCCTTAAAATAGTCCACACAATATAAACACCCAATGAGTAACTTATCAACAAATATTTACCCTTGTTTTATAATTCATCATATTTAGCTTAGAAAATAAAATTAAAATTATTTAATCCTTTCTGATTTGAGTCCTTTTATTTACTTTAAACTGCACTTTTTCTTTGTATTATTATTACTTCACAGGTTTTGTTTTTATTTTATCACTCTATTTATGTTACTGTAACGATTTTTCCATAATAATTGCCAATTTTACACAATATATATTATTGTGTTGCAATTGAAACAAACCGACACCATGTCTAGCAGCAATTTTCTTGGTATAAATAAAAGCAACAACTGTGGTTGGTTCTAAAGCACTATTGTTCAGAAGACAACAAAAAACACAGTGTATAGTGTGCACATGAAAAGGTTAAAATAAAAGCACAACAATTATTTGATTATTTTTTGCAATGTTTGTTTTGATTTCCGTATACTCAATGATATGCACATGAGAAAGGTTGTAAAACAAATGACAGAAACTACACGTACAGAGAATTCTCGTCTTTTTAACAGAAAATGAGCGAGAGAGCGTGTAGTAATAAAAGCAAAAAATCAATAAGCTTCTCGAACACATTTTATGTTTACCTACTTTTGGGGATATTTTTTTTTATTAAATTTCATAGCACAACTTTGTATGCTGTAATAAGCCCAAAAACAATGGCCTACCTTAGGGGGTAGGGCATTGTTTATAATATTTTACTAAAAAAAATATATATACAGTGTTGGAAAAAATAATAGAAACGATATATCAACATGTTTCTTAAGAGTAACAGTAAACATTTATATACAACAATATGGGTAAGTGTAAACAAAATATAAAGAATGATAACGGGACTTTGTTTTTGTTTAACATTTGCACTTATTTATCCAAAAATATCACTTTTATCGTTTCTTGATCGCGAAAGGACGGTATTGTGGTTGGAAAAAAAAATAGAAACGCAATACATATTGTTCGAAATTTTTTAATTTTATATTATTTTAATAGTTAATTCAGGTAAGTTTTAACAAATGAAACATATTCAATACGAAATTATAGCAATATGTGCATTTGCATAATATTTTTATGTGATTTTGAACAGAATGGGTCGTGGTGTACATTGTACTGTTGCAGAGAGGACTGCGATGGAAAAGTTGAGGGCAGAAGAAAAGGCCATGTCCGCAATTGCAGAAATAATGGAGTGCTCCAAAAAAAAAGTGTTCTCTGCATTGAACTTTGTTCCAAAAAAGGAAACCAGAGGCAGAAAGCGTGCAACAAGTGATAGATGGGACAAAAATCTTATACGACTCTCAAAAAAAAAAACCGTTTTTCTCATCGACGAACCTAAAAAATGAGTTGGAAGCACCAGTGAGTAGCAGAACAGTGCGAAATAGGCTTTTGGAGCAAGGGTTGATAGCACGCAGTGCCAGAAAAGTACCCTTACTGAACAAAAAAAATATTAAAAAACGGCTGGACTTTGCACATAAGCATTTATTACGAGAAAACTGGGCAAACGTACTGTGGTCAGATGAAACTAAAATAAATTTGTTTGGATCTGATGGGAAACACTTTGTAAGGCGTCCAGATAATACGGCATATGATCCTAAATACACCAAGAAGACGGTGAAACACGGTGGTGGATCCATCATGATATGGGGTTGTTTCTCTTCCTCTGGTGTTGGTCCAATATATTGGATCAAGAACAAAATGTGCGCCCCGGACTATGTCAACATATTGCAAAGCATAATGCTTCCATTTGCTGAGGAAGAGATGCCCTTGAGATGGGAGTTTCAGCAGGACAATGATCCGAAGCACTCTTCCAAATTGGCAAAGGACTTCTTTGCAGTCAAAAAGGTACCTCTTATGGAATGGCCTTCGCAGTCACCGGACCTTAACCCTATAGAACACCTCTGGGGAGTGCTCAAGAGGAAAATAGGGGGCTTCAGCCCGAAAAATAAGGACGAATTGTGGGTAAAAATCCAGGAAGAGTGGTTTTCCATTGGCAAGGATATCTGTAAAAAATTGGTAGATTCCATGAACCGCAGATGCAATGAAGTTGTGAAAAACAAAGGTGGAGCAACAAAATATTAAAATAAATTAGTTTATTAACATAAATAAAAAAGTTGTACCTCCTCCTTTAACGCGTTTCTATTATTTTTTCCAGTAAAATAATGACTTTGTACATTGTTAGTAATATAATTCTTTATAATATAAATGAAGAGGGTGATGACTAATTTTTTTTTGTTGTTGTATGGCTTAAAAACAAAACTGCATATAAAAATTTTTTTTTTAAGTACGACTTGGCTAATAAACTTAAATTTTTGAAAAAAAAACTCTCGTTTCTATTATTTTTTCCAACACTGTACATATATATATATATATATGATATGGGAGGGAGTATTGTTCATTACCCTTGGCTGAAAAAAATAATATATAAATAAAATGTTATTTTTACTATCACATGAATGAATGAATTTTATAGACAATTTGGCGCCAGTATTTTTTTATGTATCTTTTTACGTTGTTATGCATATTTTATAACAGCAGAACAATGTAACACCTTTGCAAGAAGCTTAAATATGTGATGATTTATTAGATTTTAGAAATAGAACAATGGGGTTTTTTCACTAAATGAAATATATAGGAAATTAAATTAATTAAAACAAATTGATATAAATGAGTAATCGCCTTTAAATGTTTTTAAAAAGACATGGAAATAATTTTTTTTTTTTAATTTTGAGGTTATTATATATTTAATTTTAAAATCTCAGAAATAAAATAAGATCAGAAACTTTTTCTGATACAATGAATATATATTCGATATAAAAATATTCAGCGACGAAAATTTTTCCTATAGAGACACCCTCAGGCTTAGTGCAATTTTTACAGATTCTATCAGATTTTCTATAAGGAAACTTGTAAGATGCTGAGACTATTTTTCATTAAGAAAAACCTTAAGGTTCTGAAGACTTATCTAACAAATCTAGGCTTTACCTTTAATTAAAATCTAGGTTTTATCGTGACTCTATTTGTAATAAAAGTCTACGCTTAGTCGCAATCAAAAATTAGGCCTAAACGAGGCTTTATCTGCAATCAAGGCTTCATCTGAATCAAAATCTAGTCTTTGAGTGCAAAAGACCTAGAATTTATTTGTGTTAATCGTGGCTTCATTTATAATAAAAATCTAGGCTTTATCTGTAACAAAAATTTAGGCAAAATCTAGACATAATCGTGGCATTATCTATACTAAAAATCTGCGCTTTATCGTTAATCATTGTGGCTAAATCTGTTATCAAAATCTAGGCTTAATATGTAGTCAAAATCAAGGTCGTGGCTTTATCAAACAAAATATCGGTTCAAACGATAATTAAAATTTAGGCTTAATTATGGCATGATCTATAATAAAAATCTAGTCTTAATTATAGCTTAATCTGTAATCAAAATCTGGATTCAACCGTGGCTTAATCTTTAATCAAAATAGAAGCCGTATCTTGGTTTTATCAATCAAAATCTCGTTTCAATTCACAATTAAAATCTAGGCTTTACCGTGGCGTTATTTCTTTTTGAAATACAAGCCTAATTGTGGCTTATTCTGTTATCCCAATCTAGGCTTAATCGTAGCTATGTCTGCAATTGTTATATAAGCTTAATTGTGGCTTCATATGTAATCAAAAACTCGGCTTAAGCGTTTTTATTTATACTAAAAATCTGGGCTTTATCATTAAATCTAAGTTTATCTATTATCAAAATCTAGGCTTAATCATGGCCTTATCAAAATTTAGGCTAATTGTGGTTTTTTTTTTAATGAAAATTTAGGCCTAGGCTTAGTCATGGCTTTATATGTAATCCAGGCTTATCGTAAATTCTTGGCTAATCGTGGTTTATCTGTAGTAAAATCTAAACTTAATCGTGACTTTGTGTAATCAAAATCTAGGCCTTATAATTGTTTTATAAAACTTTAAAGCTTAGCTTAAGTTTGACTTTACCTGCACTCAAATCTAGGCTCAATGGCGGCTTTATCTGTTACAAAAATCTAGGCTTAATAATGACTTTGTCTATAGTTAAAATCTTGACTATATAATGACTTTAAAAGGCTTTAAAACTTTGCTGAAGTGTGGTTTTATCTGTTATCAAATCCAGGATTTATATATACTAGTATAGCGCAGCACTCGAAATTCGAGTGAAGATTCCAGAAAATATTATTTTTTCATTCAATTTAAAAAATTTATGAATATTGAAATGAGCCTTAAGGTATGCTAATCAATTTAAGCAATTCACAATTCAACACAGGGCGCGTCATATACAATTTAAATCATTCTCATTAACAGGGTGTAACGAATTATTAGAAATATTTTATTTTATTTATTTCGAAAAGTGTATTTTTTTATATATTCTGAATCAAGAACAACCTTATCTTATACATTAATCGAAAGGTCGAGCCCTCGTAAATCACAAAAAATTTCTGCCATTGACTTCTTTCAGGTCATAGTGTGAGAATATTTCCCCACTGTTCCCCTTTTTTTTTGAATATTTTCACCCTGTGACTTCCAAGAGGACAATAATCAAAAATTTATGAATACAGCACTTTGAAACCTTTCGATTGATATATAATATCAAGTTGCTCTTAATTCAGAATATATATAAAAATACACTTTTCCAAAAAAGGGCAAGAAAAGGGCGATATTTTTTGTCAGAAACGAAAACGACATTAATTTAATATATTTTTTTAATATATTTTTTTGACAGGGGCAAAATCACAGCTTTCGATATCGAGTAAAATCAATCGAAATTCCATATTTTGGTTTATTATTTGAAGAAGACGGACAAACGCTCGACCGCGATTCGCTTTTCTTCTTAATCAGAGGCCATAATTCTTCAACTGTGAAAAAGAAAAATTATTCTCAGCATTTTATTTTGGGAAATAAAAAAAATGATTTCGATAACGAATGCGGTGAGTTGGCTCCAGATTAAACAAAAATTTTATCATTCTCATATGAAC
Source organism: Cordilura impudica (assembly GCA_963682025.1). NCBI lineage: Eukaryota > Metazoa > Arthropoda > Insecta > Diptera > Scathophagidae > Cordilura > Cordilura impudica. Next base: position 188,722,335 of record OY821521.1, read on the forward strand.
TATAACTACGCCAATTTTCACACTACTCCGTGCCCGCATATTGCTTAAAAAGGGAACTAAAAATTTACCTTAACGTATTAATACATATATATATATATATATATATATGTTTGTTCCCGTGGTTCCTATAAGAATCATAGGGCCTCCTGGATTTCTTTGTTTAAAAAAAATCTAGGCTATATAATGGTCGAAAATCTAGGATTTATAATGGTTTTGTAAGTAATAAGATCTAAGCCTAATCGTGACTTTATTTCTAATAAAAATATAGGTTCAATCATGGCTTCTTTATTAGCAATAACTAGTCCCTAAAATATTTTTAAAAGTAATCAAACTCTTAGGTTTATTCGCGGCTTGACCTGTTATCCACATCTAGGTTCTATAACTATTTTTTATCAGTAATCAAAATCTATTGTCAACACTATAATCAAAATCTAGGATAATCAGTTATCAAAATTGGAATTAGTATCAATATCATATTATCTTCATTCAGAATTAATGGATAAGCAAATCGTGTCTTAATCGTGGCTTTTTCAAAAACGTGATTTTATATATAATAAAAAAGTTAGCTTAAAACAAGTAAGAAAATTATAGCAGGTCTAGACCGACTATACGATACCCTATTCCATGCGTTTAAAAACCCTATCTCTTAGGCCCAACTAACTGGACATAGAAAATAAGCAAAAACCAAATTTGAGTGGGATTTTTTATTAATTTTTTTGGCTGCAGATATGAAAAAGTTCATATCGGATGCTATATCTATATGGGGACTAGGTCCAAAAATGGACCGATCCTGATCATGTTTGGTAAAGTCTCTTGTATTTTGCAAAAATATATACAAACAAAATCTGCGAAGAATCAGTGCAATATTTTTGTTTTTTTAATAGATTTAAGTGAAGATCGGGAAGCAGCTCTATATGGACACACAGACGGACGGACGGACATTGTTAAATCAACTCAGAAAGTGATTCTGATCCGATCGGTATAATTAAAGATGGGCCTAGGTCAAATATTTTTGGTTGTTACAAACAGCAGCACAAAGTCATTATACCCAAACCACATAGTGGTATAGGGTATAAAAAAATCTATGTATATGATCAGATGTGGTTTTTTCTTGACAGAAATTATGATAAAATTTTTGGCTTGCCTTGAGCTTAAAGTCGAGGCTTTATCTAAATCTTAATCTGCCATCAAAATTGTTCAGTTCCCAAGAAATTTAAGACATTGCCAATTTAATTTTTAGAATCAGTTCTGGAACTTGTTTTACAAATAGTTCTTCGAAGTTAAACCTTACATTTAATTTCCTAGGAATAAGTTTCAAAGATTTTTCTATGGAAGAGGTGTTGAAAGAAACAGTTCTTGAATATATGATCTTTGATACCGGGACGAATAGTCTTAAGCGATATCAATTATAATAGATCTCGTTTCACTTCTATTCTCAATAAAATTTAATTTCCTAGGAATAAGTTTCAAAAGCTTTTCTATGGAAGCGGTGGTGAAAGAAAGAGTTCTTGTATAGATGATTTTTGATACCGGGGCGAATAGTCTTAACCGATATCAAGTAGAGTAGATCTCGTCTCATTAATGCCTTTATGGCGCTGAGGCTTTGAATTTGTTATGAAATATTTTTGGAATAAATAAAAAATAAAAAAAAAAAAAAAAAAAAAAAAAAAAGTTTGACTTTTATTTTTAATCTGGGGCATAACTTATTTATCCAATGCTTGAGTAAAATATTTCTTAGTTTTGCTAGACAAAAAAATAATTGATATTGAAATATTTTGATAAGAAATACGACGAACCTGTTCTAAAATTATCGGCTGGTCTAAGCTTTTTCTTTGAATTAATACTAATAAAATTTTTTTTAATACTTACGAGTACATTATTGGCCTGTCTGACTGGAGGCGGTGGTGCTGGACATGTTCTATGCGGTGGCAATGGTGGAGCAGTAATCGGACCACCATTGAGTATAATTGGTTTCGGTGATTTGCTACTGCTTAAAGGACTACTAGAAGATTTCGATGCTGCCGAAACAGAGGTCGTTGATGGTGGCGGTGGCGGTGGAGGCGTAGAATTTGCCACCGTACGAAATTGATCACGTAAAGCAGAAACACTATTGGTTGACGACGACGTGGATGGTGGTTGGGTAGACGACGGCGAAGACGACATGCTAGCCTGTGAAATGAGTGCTGTATTAACGGCACATATCGGCCCAGCAGTAGATGAGTTATAAGAAGACGTTACTGGGTTGGAGGAGAGATTTAAATTTGAATTAGAAGTACTGCGGGCTGGTGTAGGAGGTGGTGGCGGTTTAACATTTGGTGGCTTAGGTGGAGCCACAGTAGGACGTCCTTTGTGGAAAAATAAATATATATATATATAGTTTTTGCTATTTTGTAATTTTAAGACATTTTAAAGAATATTACCCAAAGGTGGTTGAGGCGCTGTGCGTAAACCCGAATTTATGGCTTCTTGTGATTGGGCAAATGGTGTGCGCAAAGTACCAATATGTTGTTGAGTTGGAAAAACTGGCCCTCCTCCAGATACTGTGATAGGTGGTGATCTATAGAAAGAATATAAATAAAAATAATAAAAATCTTATACATTTATATATTTTTTGTTAAGCAATAATTTACAAATATATTTATTAGCTGTTAAATAGAAATAAAGCCCCATTTAAAATCCAATTATTTTTTAATATTATTAGTTAAATGTTAATTTGTTTTTTTTTTTTTTTTTTTTATTGTCATATGCAATTTGTTTTTAAATTAAGCTTATTAATATTATTTAATACAGGGTGAGTATATTCATATATAAATATTTTTTTTTTTGAAGAATGTGTTAAGCATATTGAGGTATTTAAAAGGCTGTATGATCTTAAGATTTTTTTGTTTTTGTATACCTTGGTGATTTCATACTATGATGACGAGCTACAGCTGGTCTTTGGCCATTGGCCATAGCCAAATGTTGTAAACCGGGTGGTTTTGGGGCAAAATTCGGTTTGCCATGATTTGGTTTCATTAATGGCAATGGCGATTTAGTGGGCGGTGAGGGTGAAGTCGAAGCCGAAAGACTGTTTGTACTACCACCAACACCATTACTACTATTATTTCCACCATTACCACCAAATAATGTTGATCTATTGGGTGCTAAACTACGCACTGATCCCGATGATGTGGCCGATGATGCTACCAATGATGTTAATGATGATGTTGTGTTGTGGCTGTTGCTATTGTTGTTGTTGTTCGTATTATTGGTATTCGTGTTTAGGGAATTTATGGATGTTGTTGTTGTTGATGTTGTATTATTATTATTATTTACAAATACATTATTAAGCCCTAAAGACAAACTGTTCAAGAGCAAACGAAATAAAAAATAAATAATTGTAAAAGAAACAAATAAAACAAAAAAAAAAAGAAAAACAAATAAATATAAAAACAATAATACAACAAAATAATCAAACAAACTAACGAAGTAAATGAAAAGTATTTTACAAAAAAAAAAAAAAAAAAAAAAAAAAAAAATACAATTTTCAGTTCGATATTTAAGTGGAAACATTATTAGAGTTTTGGTTGAAAATTTCGTAAACAAGTTAATAAAAGGCACCTCAAAATCCTGCTCACCGATTCGCTGAAAATAAGGTTGTTGCTTTGGATATTTCCCAGGCCTTCGATCGGGCATGGCACAGAGCACTCTTGACAAAACTGATTGCATTCGGTGTTGGTAATGATGTCTCACGAGTTTTCTCAGAGATCGAAAGAGATTCAGTTAAACGGAGGGCTACAGCAAGGCTAAGTTCTTACTCTTTCACTTTTTCTAATTTTTCTTACTGAACTCTATGTCAAACTTCCAATCCTATCTACTCTTTTAGCAGACGATATATTTTTCATTCGTATTCCTTTGATCAAGGGCCAAGCCTCAGGGAGTTTGGGGCCATGAGGCAATATATGAATGACACACTCAATCAAGACCTTTTAACAATCTTTGTGTGGGGTCGTGGGAATAGGATCGATTTTAATGCTCGTAAGACCCAATGCTGTTTTTGACTTATAGACGAACCATGGAGTCATCACTGTCGACTGTATGAATGGATGGTGTAGAGATGGTGAGGAATCAGAAGCTCTTAATGTTCTGGGCATGAAATTTCAGTGGATGTCTGTTGGAAATAATACTTTTTCAATTGTCGGAAGAAGGTTTCACATGCCGGTGTAAAAATAACTTCACCCCATCTGATATCCTTACTAGTTATACCACCTATATCCGACCAAATATGGAATATACACCTCCCGTATTTGGGCCGTGGCTTCACAGTCTATTTTGATGTTTGTAGGCCGTATGCAAAGGAGAGAGTTGGTGCTTATCAATGACAGTAGGATAACTAACTCTATTGACACATTGGAGTATCGTCGGAAAGATGGATGTGTTACACTGTATTATAGATATTACAACGGAAAGCCTTCCGCTGAGATAAGTGAACTCATCCCTGGAGCCCACCTAGTAGATCTTTCTCATCTAGTAGATCTCATCCAATTGCAGTTTATTGTCCAGTGGATCGCCCAACGCATTACCGCGAAAATCTGTTTACTAGTCGCACAAGCGGTATGTGGAATAAACATCCCGATGAGGTCTTTCCCGTCACTTACAATATAGATAAATTTATGTCACGTAAACACAAGAGACTACTTCCCTCTTTCCTCCTACCCATAACATATTTTCCTGATATTAACACAGTGCACTGCATTAATTGAGGACATCCCCTAAGTGTTAATGTATGTAAAAAAAATACTTTTTCAAAAAATTATGATTCCATTAAAGTACTTTTTACTACAATTTCAAAAAAGACCATTAAAAATATCATTTTTCAAAAAGTACCTTTTACTAAAAAGTACCATTTAAAAAAGTTATATTTTTGAAACAGTAACTTTTAGAAAAATTTACCATATTAAAAAAAAAATACCATTTTCAAAAAAAAAAATACCTTTAACTAAAAAGTACCATTTTCAAAAAAGTACTATTTACTAAAAAGTACACTTTTCAAAAAAGTAAGTTGCACCACAAATGTATTACTTTCAAAAAAGTATTTCTTACTAAAAACTACAATTTTCAAAAAGTACTATATTCAAAAAGTACAATTTTCAAAAAAGTAACACTGAAGTTGATTTTACTCAAAAGAACCATTTTGAAAAAGTAAACTTTCAAAAAAAGCATTATCAAGTAATTTTTACTATGAAGTACCAATTTCAAAAAAAGTATTTTTACTAAAAGGTGCCTTTTCCCAAAGAAGTGCTTTTTACTAAGGAGGACTATATTCAAAAAAGCAAATTTTATTTAAAAGTAGCATTTTCAAAAGAGTAACTCTTTACGCAAAAGTACAATTTTCGAAAAAGTATCTTTTACTAAAAAGTTTATATCACTAAAAAGTATCTTACTAAAAAGTACCCTTTACTAAAAAGTACCTTTCACTAAGAAGTACCTTTTACTAAAAAGTACCTTTCACTAAAAAGTACTTTTTGCTATAAAGCATCGTTTACCAAAAATAACTTTTTAATAAAAATCATCTACTAAAAAGTACCATTTACTAAAAAGTACCTTTTACTAAGAAGTACCTTTTACTAAGAAGTACCTTTTACTAAAAGTACCTTTTAGTAAAAAGTACTTATTGCTATAAAGCATCTTTTACCAAAAAGAACTTTTTACTAAAAATCATTTACTAAAAAGTGCCTTTTACTAAAAAGTACCTTTTACTAAGAAGTACATTTTACTAAAAAGTATCTTTTACTAAAAAGGACTTTATATTATAAAGCATATTTTACTAAAATGTACCTTTTACTAAAAAGTACCTTTTACTGAAAAGTACCTTTTACTGAAAAGTACCTTTTACTAAAAAGTACATTTTAATAAAAAGTACTTTTTTACTAAAAACTATATTTTACAAAAAAGTACCCTTTACTACAAAATACATTTTTCTAGAAACTAAATTTTTCGAAAAAGTAAATTTTACCACAGAGTATATTTTACTAAAAAGTACCTTTTTTATAAAGTTCCTTTTACTGAAAGGTAAATTTTTCTAAAAAGTACATTTTATTAAAAAAATACCTTCTACTAAAAAGTACTTTTAAGTAAAACGCATCTTTTTTTAAAAAGTAAATTTTTCTCAAAAGTACTTTTTTACTAAAAGTTCATTTTACTAAAAATTACCTTTTGCTACAAAATATCTTTTTCTAAAAAGTAAATTTTTCTAAAAAGCTGATTTTAATATGTATGTAGATTTTACTAGAAAGTACCTTTTACTAAAAAGTACCTGTTACTAAAAATTACCTCTAACTAAAATGTACCATTTTCAAAAAATTACATTAAAAAATCATTTGAAATCAGAAAGTTATTAATTTTGCACAGCCTTAATTTAAAAATTTACAACCTTAATTGAAATAACATTCATAGTTAAAAGGGCAAAACGTTACTTTATTTGGGAAAAAATCAATTTTTTTAGACGTATTTTTTTTTTAGAAAAAATCAATTTTGAGTTATTTATTATACCCTATACCACTATGTGGTTTGGGTATAATGACTTTGTGCTGCTGCTTGTAACAACCAATAATATTTGACCTACACCCATCTTTAATTATAGCGATCGAATCAGAATCACTATCTGATTCGATTAAACGATGTCCGTCCGTCCGTCTGTGTGTCCATGTAAAGCTTATAATCAAACTGCAGGTCGCAAATATGAATATATTTTGATGAAATTTGGTATTTGATCTTTTACCGGTCATGGGATGAACGCTATTGAAATTGGTGAGAATCGGTCCATGTTCAGACCTAGCCCCCATACAAATGACCCCTATGAAATCGACATAAATTGCCATAACATCCAACTTGTCATATAGATCTTACTCAAATTGGATTTGTATGCGTTTATTACATCCATTAATGAGTAGTCTAAAAATGATCCCTGGGACAACTGTTAGTCATAGGCCCCATATAGAGCTGCTTCCCGATCTTCACTTAAATCTATCAAAAAACAAAAATATTGCACTGATTCTTCTCAAATTTTGTTTGTATATATTTTTGCAAAATACAAGAGACTTTACCAAACATGGTCAGGATCGGTCCATTTTTGGGCCTAGTCCCCATATAGGTATAGCATCAGATATGAACTTTTTCATATCTGCAGCCGAAAAAATTAATAAAAAATCCCACTCAAATTTGGTTTATGCTTATTTTCTATATCCACTTAGTTGGGCCTAAGAGATAGGGTCTCTAAACGCATGGTATAGGGTATCATATAGTCGGTCTCGACCGACTATAATTTTCTTACTTGTTTTTATTTTGAGATCATGTATACATTTTCTAATGAAAGAAAAGATAATAATTTTTGTAAATATAATAATTTTTGAGAAATATTGGAAAAAATTGACGACAGCGCTAGATGGAGTAGCTACTTTCGAACAAAGCGATTTGTTCATCTTCAGCATCCTTCTGCCTATTAATTCAACTCATGCTTAATCAACTATTTAACTCAACATTTGAAAGAAAACAAGTAAGAAAATTATATTCGGTCTAGACCGACTATATGATACCCTATACCATGCGTTTAGAAACCCTATCTCTTAGGCCCAACTAACTGGACATTGAAAATAAGCAAAAACCAAATTTGAGTGGGATTTTTATTAATTTTTTTGGTTGCAGATATGAAAAAGTTCATATCGGATGCTATATCTATAAAGGGACTAGGTCCAAAAATGGACCGATCCTGATCATGTTTGGTAAAGTCTCTTGTATTTTGCAAAAATATGTACAAACAAAATTTGAGAAGAATCAGTGCAATATTTTTGTTTTTTAACAGATTTAAGTGAAAATCGGGAAGCAGTTCTATATGGGGTAAAAGGGATCATTTTTGGACTACTCATTAGTGGATGTAATGAACGCATACAAACCCAATTTGAGTAAGATCTATATGACAATTTGGATCTTATGGCAATTTATGTCGATTTCATATGGGTAATTTGTATGGGGGCTAGGTCTGAACATGGACCGATTCTCACCAATTTCAATAGCGTTCATCCCATGGCCGATAAAAGCTTATATACCAAATTTCATCAAAATATATTCATATTTGCGACCTGCAGTTTGATTACAAACTTTACATGGACACACAGACGGACGGACGGACGGACGGACGGACGGACGGACATTGTTAAATCAACTCAGAAAGTGATTCTGATTCGATCGGTATAATTAAAGATGGGTCTAGGTCAAATATTTTTGGTTGTTACAAACAGCAGCACAAAGTCATTATACCCAAACCACATAGTGGTATAGGGTATAATAACATGAGAAATGTTTTTTCTTTTTTTATATACGAGAGTTTGTACGAACAAGTTGAGCTTTTCCAATGTTTAGCTTTCTCTACATTAACATAGCCAGATCAATTACAAGTCTTGTAATGTGAACAGCTCTTTGTTTTTGCCATTGTCCTCTAGATGGAACTGTAATGGCATGTGAAATCTTAACAGATTAATCACAAATGCATTGTACTTCATGTGTTATATCTTGTTGATCTGTATTGGAATAATTAGTTATTTATTGTTCGGTTTGAGATCATGTATACATTTTCTAATGAAAGAAAAGATAATAATTTTTGTAATGTAAGAGAAATTTCAATTTGGAATGGTTCTACTTGGTTAAGCTAAAAGTTTTAGTCACATATTTTGTAGTCACAAAATCAGAAAATATTAACAATTATTAATCACTCATTAATAATTTATAATGTATTTTGAAAAATATTTTTAAATATCTTTCGGCCAAATCATATAAACAAAGAGTTTTATTATGAAAAAATTTTCAAACCTAAAAGTCCTCAGAATCTTAACTGAAAAAATTCTTCATAAGCTGTAATTGTTTTCTTTGGTATTTAGCAAATTATTATATTAAAACAATATAAAATACCACCAATGTGCAATATATTTGATATTTGCTTATAAATATATTAAGACCAACCAACTATGGATTTATACAAATCGACTGATTTTTTTATTATTTATAAATGACCATTTAAAACCATTTAATATTGTTACTGTGGTTTTATTCTTTTTTCTATTTACTCTATAAAAACCCAATCATATACGTATTTATAATAAAATTTAATTAAGATTCCACAACAAACTGCCCATTATAATATAAAAATTTCTTTGTTTAAAGCAAAAACTTGTGTAGAATACTTTCCATTTATGAAATAATAAAATAATGAATTGAAATGAAATGAATATTTATAACGACAAAATGAGAGTATAATAAAAATTTAAACAAATGAGATGAATAATCTTTTTAATGTACATAAAAATAATATTCAATAACAACTACAAGAAAACCTACACTACTTACAAATCTAAGAAAGTTGAGATACAAAAAAAAGAAATTAATCACAAACACTTACTTAAGATCAGCAGCTTTACTTCGAACACTACCGCCAGTATTGATTTTATTTAATAATTTATCGGATAATGTGTGCGGTGCTGGCGGTGGAGTTGGTTTCGATGATGCATTATCGCTATTGCTAAAAATGAACGAACGTCCATTCGAGGAGGAGCCGTTGGTTTTGTTTTTCTCTAAAACAGAATCGGAAGCACTCTGGAATGGGAAACAAAAAAAAAATGTATTATATAACATTTATAAATTAGAATTAATGGAAGATTTTTTATATAAAACCATTAAATTATAAGGTATAATTCTTATAAAAAAAATCAGTTCGATCACAGGGGAGATATGTAAACATCTAGTAATTAAAGATTTTTTATGGCACTTTTTTAAAATCAAACAGAAAGCGTCATCTATGTATCACTTATAGCAATCAACTGCAGGGGCAATGCTAATATAAAAATATTTATTATTATTTATTATTTCAACTAGTTAATTTTTAATTTTTCGTTTTTAATTTTCCATTTTTTTATTTTTCATTTTTAATTTTTCGTTTTTCATTTTTCATTTTTAATTTTTCACTTTTCAGTTTTAATTTTTCACTTTTCATTTTTAATTTTTCACTTTTCATTTTTCACTTTTAATTTTTTATTTTCATTTTTTATTTTTAATTTTCCACTTTCTATTTTTCTTTCCATTTTTAATTTTTAATTTTTCATTTTTCATTTTTCACTTTTCATTTTTTATTTTTCGTTTTTCATTTTTAATTTTTAAATTTTTATTTTTCGTTTTTTACTTTTCATTTTTTATTTTTCGTTTTTCATTTTTAATTTGTAATTTTTCATTTTTGGTTTTCATTTTTAATTTTTTTTTTCATTTTTCGTTTTTCATTTTTCTTTTTCCACTTTTCATTTTTAATTTTTCACTTTTCATTTTTTATTTTTCGTTTTTTATTTTTTATTTTTCATTATACCCTATACCACCATGTGGCTTGGCTACAATGACTTTGTGCTGCTGTTTCTAACTACCAAAAATATTTGACCTAGACCCATCTTTTATTATACCGATCGATACAGAATCACTTTCTGAGAATCACTTTCTGAGTCGATTTAGCGCTGTCCGTCCGTCCATCTGTGTGTCCATGTAAACCATGTAATCAAACTACAGGTCGCAAATATGAATATATTTTGATGAAATTTGGTATATAAGTTTTTACCGGCCATAGGATGAACGCTAATTGGTGAAATTCGGTCCATGTTCAGACCTAGTCGCCATACAAGTGACCCCTATGAAATCGACATAAATTGCCATAAGATCCAAATTATCATATAGATCTCAGACAAATTGGGTTTGTACGTGTTTATTATATCCATTAATCAGTAATCCAAAAATAATCCCTATAGGACAATTTTTAGTCATAAGCCTCATATAGAGCTGCTTCCCGATCTTCACTTAAATCTATTAAAAAACAAAAATATTGCACAGATTTTTCCCAAATTTGGTTTGTATATATTTTTTCAAAATATAAGTGACTTTACCAAATATGGTCAGGATCGGTCCATATTTCGACCTAGTCCACATATAAATTTAGTATCCGATATGAACTTTTTCATATCTGCAGCCAAAAAAATTAATAACAAATGCCACTTAAATTTTGTTTATGCTTATTTTCTATATCGAATTAGTTGGACCGAAGAGATAGGGTCTCGAAACCATGGTATAGGGTGTCGTATAGTCGGTCTAGACCGACTATAATTTCTTTCTTGTTTTTTATTCTCATTTTTCATTCTTTATTTTTCATTTTTTATTTTTAATTTTTTCGTTTTTCATTTTTCATTTTTTGTTTTTCATTTTTAATTTTTATTTTTCATTTTTCATTTCTAATTTTTCTTTTTTTTTATTTTTCATTTCTAATTTTTAATTTTTCATTTTTTATTTTTCATTTTTTATTTTTAGTTCTTAATTTTTCATTTTCAAACTTGTAATAACCAGTTCATAATTTTTTAACCAATACAATCATAAGTCACATCGATTATATCTTACGTCTCACATGTTACGCTGTTTTTGTGATTGTATAGTGAAATAGAAATTAACTTTATGACACTCAGCTCAGTTATCTACAAACATAATCAGATTCTTCGAGAATTTTCTTGCAAACAAAACCAAAAACCCGAGAACACAAACAGAAAGAAAAAGCTTTAGATTCTAATGAATTCCTCCAATAGAAAACATTTGGCTTCTGAATAAGTCTTTTATTATGAAGTTATTTTTTACTATTGAAGACCTTTCACAGTTTGAGGTTTTTATTATAGAAAAACCTTATACTCTGAGGATATTTTTATATATGATAATACCGCCAAAAAAAAGTAAGAGCGTTAAGAGCGCCTGCGTCTTAAACTCAATAAACGGCTAATACTTTAAAACTGTTGTCAATACCGAAACTTTAAATTCGAATACCAGTTAAAATTAAAGTTAATTTCTTTTCTTGTTGGCCAGTTTATATTATAATTTATTTTTATAATTTCAATTTATAATTATTAATTTTAAATTTTCATTTTTTAAATTTTTTAATTTTTTATTGAAATTAAATTTTTTAACTTTTATTCTTTTTAATTTTTTAATAATTAATTATTACTCTTAAGTTTTTAACTTTTTAATAAATAATTATTAATTTTAAATTGAAATTTAAAATTTTTTGTTTTTTAATTTTGAAGGGTACTTTTATCAAAAGAGGGTAATTTTTTCTTAAAAATAGTACTTTTTTTTTTTTTTACTTTTTTGGGATTATAATTTTTCTTTCATATTGCCGATTTTTTATATCGTGATAACGATAAAAAGATATGTGGCAATACTAGGAACATAGCTCATGGTAGATGTGTTTGTTGGTATGGGTCATTTTGTTGTGGCTTTATTGTAACTGTGAATGTTTTGTACAACAATTATGTTCAACCACTAAAATATTACAGAAACACACTGGGTTTTTAGTTTTTTTTTTAGAGGTGTCTACAAATTTTAGGTCATATCTCAGCACAATGACGCCTGATTTACTCCATTTTAAATACGAACCTGCTCGAAATAATGCCAAACAATATTATCGAAACTTTACCCACGTAAATGGTTTATTTTGTGAATGAGCGTGATCTCAACAGACAGACGGACATCGCTATATAAACTCGAGCTGTTATAACGATCAAGAATATATACACTTTGTGAATGGATATATATGTATACTTTAGGAATGACAAACCTATGTATACCCTCTGTACAGATTCTATACTTTCATTTGACACCGATGCCGTTAACGGCGAGTTTAAGTTTTTAAATGAGTTTTTCAACAAGATCACAAAATGAAAAACTATAAACGCAATTTTAATCGATTTGCTCTCTAGTTTCAGACGTATATTATCCGGTTCGTGTGTAATATATTCTGTCTCATAAAATTGAAATGCCTTTTTTTGATAGAAAACCAGGCAGAGTGAAGGAGAGTTTAAGTACCCTCTAAGGATATTTTCAAGAAGAACTCTATAACTTTTAGGACTTTTCATTGTATGAATCATTTTAACACTGACAAAATTTTCTATATGCAAATCATACGATTCTAAAAAAATTTTTCTTATATGAAAAGCCTCAGATTTAGTGGAAGTTTCAAAAGAAGAATCATAAAATTGCAACTCTTAGATTATAGAGTTGCTAGGAATTTTCGTAAATTTTTGCAAAAATTTCCTACAGGAAATCCTGGAGAAAATGTTACACCCGGGACGGATCAGTAAGTAGATCACTTTTTCAACTTTCCTTGTAGTTAATAAAAAATCAACACTGCTCCCTTCAATTGCCATCCGTTAATACACTACTGTCAAATTTGGAGCAAGCTCCGTCATTATGTTTGTCTTTGGCCGTTACTCAAAACAAACAACCTCGAGAAATTTTGCAAAAATGGAGAAAAGTGAGTTAAAATTGCGCATGAAAAAAAAACACCACTTCAAACCTAAGAATAATATACAAACCGTTGATAAGTTTTTAGGCGGCTGTGTAGGTGGTTGTGGCGGTGGTCCTCGATTCGTTTTTAAATTAGCTTCTGTAGCATTGATATGCGTGGTGGGCGGAGGAGCTGCAGTTGATAGTTGGGGCTCTTGTTGTTTTTGACGTTTTAAAGTACGCATCTTTAATTCAGTGTTAAAGTCTAAAGGAGCACTATTAGCAGCTATGGATGTTGTGGCGGCTGCAGCCGTCACCGAAGGCGGACTATTACTACGATTATTAGTTGAAGCCGTAGCGGGTGCTATGAAATAATTTAAACGAATTAATTAATAAACGAAATTTTTGATATTAAGTAAAACTTTTCTTAAACTCACCTCTACTACCATTAACTGGCTTTAGTTTCGGCATTGAAGATAGACCCTCAAAAATGCCACCCAATTTGGGAGCGCCATTGCCTATATTATTGTTGTTGTTGTTATTATTATTGCTTATATTATTAGATCCTGCCAAGTGACGTTTCGGAGAACTATTTGAGGAATTATCGGCTACTTTACCCGCTATAGCTGGACCACTTTTATCAATTGTGGTGGTTTTCTTTAATTTTGTACCCATTTGTATCGATTGTAATAAAGCTGAACGGGGATCAACGCCAGAGGCACCGCCGCCGGCTCGCCCTCCTCCTCCTAATTTTAAACCACCCATGGCTGGTGGTGGAGGAGGACCAGGTGGTGGTGGCGGACCCGGGGGAGGGGGTATAGCCATCTAAAAAAAAACACAATAAAAATAATAATTATTACAAAGAAAATGCTAAAATAATACTTGTTTTTTGGTGAAATTTCTAATTAATCTCATATTTTATTGGTTATTTTGATAGTTTTGTTGCTATTAAACATGTGTTTTGTTAAATATATAATTTAATACTGTTTAAACAATTTCATATTTTGTTAAAAGACCAACCAATTTAGTTATTCTCCCATTTTAAGTTTTTGTTTTTTGTTTTATTTATCTATAAGTAGAAGCCTACGCATTTATGCTTTGGTGTTATATTATTTGTTATATTTATTTGTTTTATAACTTATTAGATATTTTGTAAAATTATATGGATCGCCAACCTACATTTATCATCAATTGATTTGGCCACCAATGGAAAGAAATTACAATAATAAGCTAATAAAATTATGTCAAACCAAACTCAAAAAGAAACCTACACACCTTTTTCTTAAACAGAAAACTTTCAATTCAAAAGTTGAGGTTTTGTGGAAATATTGATCTTTTCGATTTAAACTATCATTATATTTAGTTCGCATTAAACACTAGAAGGGGTAACAAGTTTCGTTTTTATTGGGCTTTAATTGTATTAAGTGAAAAAGAAAAATAAATAATAAAAAACTGGGTCCAAAAAAACAAGGCAAACAAATTAAATATGAAAAAAAAAAAAACAAAACAAAATTAAAAAAAAAAAAAAAGAAAAATGATCGAAATAAAGTTTTTTTGATCCGTAACAATTTGGAAAAACTTTTTTTTATGGAAAAATATATTTTATTGGTACGAAAAAAAATTGTAGGCAAAAAAAAAAAATTAAATGGTATGGTTATGATATAGACGCTGGACCGGTTCTTAATACCCTCACTCATAATAAAAGTATTGAGACGAAAAAAAATATGAAGAATATATTTTGGGTGTGTTTAAAAGTTATGCAGTAAAAAATTTTTAACGACAAAATAGTTTTGAGACAAACAAAAATTTTAAGCGTGAAAATTTGTTGGTGCCGAAAATATTTTATAGCGAACCAAATTGTTATAAAAAAAAAAAAAAAAAAAAAAAAAAAAAACTACAAACTGCAAACTGCAATCAAAATGTAATTTCAATGCAATAAGCGAAATGAAATTGAACGGACTCGATTATCTCAAATTATCTCCCACTCAGTCGTATGGTTTTTCGAAATAAAAATCCGATGAAATTCATCGGACTGTCATAAAGTCGTACCGACATTATTTCTGCATACTTAGACCATTTACACCATGACACTCAAGTCTTATGAAAACAGCTGTTTAGAATTTTGAAATTTATATTTTATTTCCACTTTCTTTGTTTTTGTTTACCTTTTTTTTAATATTACCAAAAAAAAAAAAAAAAAAAAACAACAACTCTGGTCCGATGAAAATGACAAGTTTTTAGAAATGTTTCTAAAACCATCGGACTTCGAAAATAAAATCCTACAGACTGTCAATTTCATAACATAAGCTTTTTACATGATACGACTTTTTCATAATATGTACTTGACTTTTTGGCAGATTGTATTCTAAATTGTGATAGTGTAAACTTGCCTTTAGCACGTACCCAAGAAGCAAGAGAAAATGCAAACGAAGTAGACATGCATCGATAGAGATACCATCATTCAACAGAAAGCAATCGCGAGATTTTCTCAGCATGCTACCCATCCAAACCGACTGATTTGTGGATCAAATAAAAATATAACAAGCCTGATGATATTTTGCATCAGAAGCGATTAGAACATCCAATACAGATTTGCAAATGAATGAAGGAATTCACAAGGAAGACATGCGCTTGATGCTGTCGAACAAGGTATTCTCTCAATGAGGCACGATACCGGCCAATCGTCCGATCAGCAGAAGCATTTCATCAAGAGTTGCGACGCGAAAAACAATACGATTGCAATGCATTGGCATTGCATCGGCAACAAAGATATACATACCACACTTTCACTCTCAAGTTGTGAACGATGGAGTTAGAGGGATTTTCTGTTTGGACGCCCCCGGTGTTACTGGAAAAACCTTTTTGACCGCATTGATTTTGGCATCGAATCGCTCGCAGAATGAAATTGCACTTGCACTTTCTTCATCAGATATTGCAGGCGGTTTCAGTTGATTATGAAAATCATTAAACTAAAACAAGTAAGAAAATTATAGTCGGTCTAGCCCGACTATACGATACCCTATACCATAGTTTAGAGACCCTATCTCTTTGGTCCAACTAATTGGATATAGCAAATAAGCATAAACCAAATTTGAGTGGCATTTTTATTCATTTTTTGGCTGCAGATATGAAAAAGTTCATATCGGATGATATGTCTATATGGGGACTAGGTCCAAAAAAGGACCGATCCTGGCCATATTTGGTAAAGTCACTTACACTTTGAAAAAATATATACAAACCAAATTTGAGAAAAATCTGTGCAATATTTTTGTTTTTTGATAGATTTAAGTGAAGATCGGGAAGCAGCTCTATATGGGGCCTATGACTAAGAATTTCCTATAGGGATAATTTTTGGACTACTCATTAATGGATGTAATAAACACATACAAACCCAATTTGAATGAGATCTATATGATAATCTGGAACTTAAGGCAATTTATGTCGATTTCATAGGGGTCATTTGTATGGGGACTAAGTCTGAACATTGACCGATTCTCACCAATTTCAATAGTATTCATCCCATGGCCGATGAAAGCTTATATACCAAATTTCATCAAAATATGTTCATATTTGCGACCTGTAGTTTGATTACAAAGTTTGCATGGACACACAGACGGACGGACATTGCTATTTCGACTCAAAAAGTGATTCTGAGTCGATCGGTATAATTAAAGATGGGTCTAGGACGAATATTTTTGGTTGTTACAAACAGCAGCACAAAGTAATTATACCCAAACCACATAGTGGTTTAGACACCCTATCTCTCAGGCCCAACTAACTGGATATAGAAAATAAGCATGAACCAAATTTGTGTGGGATTTTTTATTAATTTTTTCGGCTGCAGATATGAAAAAGTTCATATCGGATGCTATATCTATATGGGGACTAGGCCCAAAATGGACCGATCCTGACCATGTTTGGTAGAGTCTCTTGTATTTTGCAAAAATATATACAAACAAAATTTGAGAAGAATCAGTGCAATATTTTGTTTTTTGATAGATTTAAGTGAAGATCGGGAAGCAGCTCTATATGGGGCATATGACTAAGAGTTGTCCAATAGGGATCATTTTTGACCTACTGATTAATGGAAGTAATATATACATACAAACCCAATTTGACTAACATTTTTATGTTGATTTGGATCTTATGGCAATATATGTTGATTTCATAGGGGCCATTTGTATGGGGGCTAGGTCTGAACATGGACCGATTATCACCAATTTCAATAGCGTTCATCCCATGGCCGATAGAAGATCAAATACCAAATTTCATCAAAATATATTCATATTTGCGACCTGCAGTTTGATTACAAGCTTTACATGGACACACAGATGGACGGACGGACGGACGGACATCGTTAAATCAAATCAGATAGTGATTCTGATTCGATCGGTATAATTAAAGATGGGTGTAGGTCAAATATTTTTGGTTGTTACAAACAGCAGCACAAAGTCATTATACCCAAACCACATAGTGGTATAGGATATAAAAATTGATCGTTTGGATCGTTTGAATGTACGATAGAGCATAAAAAGTCTATGGAGGCATAACACAAACCGATGGAATATCTACGAAATAATCAAACCCAGTTTGGTGGCGCTATAATTCTGTTGGCAGGTGATTTTCACCAAACATTACCTGTGATTCCACGGTCAACGCCAGCCGATAAACTTAATGCATTCCATCATTCCATTCATTTTGCGGAAACATGCCAAGAAAATCAAATTGAGTACGAACATGAAAGTCGAGTTGCAGAACGACCAATCTGTAGAACTAATAATAACAAAACAATTGCTGGAACACTGGCAATGGAAAAATGCCCTTTCACATTTCGACTGGCAGCGTTAAGTTCCCCATTCATTTTTGATTTTTATTTCTTTTTGAAATAAAAATAATCTAACCCATAAAAACTGACCCCCGTATGCATAATGAAAAGTTAGCTGCTGCTTACATGTAAAAAAAATGTTTAAAAGATCCGCAAGGAAAAAATTTTTTTTGCACTTAAAAATAATTTATACATTTTGTTTTGTTTAGTTTGACACAAATCAGCTGTTTTCACATACTTAGTCAGTATTCGAAAGGTTGTTGATCTGAGTTTAGCAAACGCAGCAGCAAGTGCATTATAAATAACACTCATGCTAGATACTGCATAACTTTTCATTATGAATACGGCCGTAAGTTTTTATTAAAACTCTTTCTTTCCTTATGCATATGAGTTTTGAATCTCTCTGGGACTGTGCGTGACTATGTCAAAGTTAATCTTTTTTTCGCAGCAAGTCTATCGACCAAGTTTCAGATTGATCGGATAAGGGGAAATGGATTTAAAATCAGTCAGTGACTGTGCGTGACTGTGTGTGACTATCTTAAAATTAATCTTTGGCCACAACAAGTCAATGGACAAAGTTTCAGAGCGATCGGATGAGGGGAAGTGAGGCTTTAACCACTCCGTGACTGTGCGTGACTATGTCAAAGTTAATCTTTTTTCACAGCAAGTCTATCGACCAAGTTTCAGATTGATCGGATAAGGGGAAAAGGGTTTTAAATCACTCCGTGACTGTGCGTGACTATGTCGAAGTTAATCTTTCTTTGCAGCAAGTATATCGACCAAGTTTCATATTGATTGGATGAGGGGAAATCCGTTTTAAATCTCTCCGTGGCTGTGCGTGACTAAGTCAAAGTTAATCTTTTTTCACAGCAAGTGTATGGACCAAGTTTCAGATCGATCGGATGAGGGGAAATGACATTTAGATCACTCCGTGACTGTTCGTGACTATGCGTGACTACCTCAAAATTAATCTATAGTCACAACAAGACTATGGGCCAAGTTTCAGATCAATTGGATAAGGGGGAATTGGGTTGCCCCACGACAGACAAACAGACAGACAGACAGACAAACAGACAGACAGACAGACAGACAAACAGACAGAGAGTATGAGTTAAAAGAAAGAGTTTAAAAAAACATACAAGTTTTTAAATTAATTTAAAGATCCAATTTTTTGGTATTGACCGTTCGATTCGCCAAAAATATATTCTGTTCAAAGTTTCAATTGTATTGTCACTCACTGTAATTACGCTCATTTCTGACTCACCGATCGAGTCTGTAACGCAAGCTGTAAAACAAAATACTATCACATATTACCGGGCACTTTAGGCGTCTTACATTGTTATGGTATGAAACAAATTTTGAGGTGAATATAAATGAAGGTGAATACAAATATCTACTGGCCAGATTGATATGAAAAGGCTTTACACATTTGTCGGTATAATCCACTTAAAGACAGTCTGTCTTGTGGCAGGGGTTACAGACTTTAATATTTACACCTTAAAGTAATGCGAACGTCAATTATTTAAAAAAAACGTATCTCTTTAAAAACTTTATGATTATTAATGGGTTCCTTAATGCGGAAATCTTTAATAAACAAAAAAATATAAAAATTTTTAACAATAAAAATAACTGATGAAATATAATAAACACATACTACAAAATTTCAATAATAAAATAAAAATAAAATCATAAAAAGTCAACCTTTAAATGTTGAAAATTTATTCATAAAAAATCTTGCGAAGTAGATAATTAAGATTCTAAACACGTTGTAATACTGAGACAAACAAATGTACACACATTGTACATTTTGTCTTAAACACATTTTATATATATATTTTTTTGCCTTAAAAGTTATAAATTTATTTTTTTGTTGTTTATATAAAAAAAAAAATGACAAACTGCTTACAAATTTTAATTCGAAGGAAAAAATATTGAATGAATCATATTATCTTTTTTTTACAACAAAACATCAATAGAAACGAAAAAAGTAGATTTTATTGACTGTTTTTTAAATAAATCATGTTTGAGATGGGTGTATATGCATATGTACATATATAAAAAAAATATATTGACTTAAAGATTTTTTGCAATGGTTAAAGCAATATACATTTTTAATGTTACCAGGGGCCGAATTTTAGCAGTTGAGATTGAAATAATTCCGTATCGAATTTTATTTCGGTAGTGTAAATATTTCTAATTTTCTTACTCAGTACGTAACGAAACGATTTATTGTTTCAGTATTTTAAAAGACGGAAATAAATATGTTTCACAACACTGCAAAAATTTAACAGATTAAAGAGAAAAGTAAACAAAAAACATATGTTTAATCTAAAATTAAAAAAAAAAAAAAAAAAAAACAAACATCGTCATCTTCTGATTCTAAAATTGAAAAAAAAAAAAAACAAATAAAAGACGTTAAAAAGAAACAAAATATTAATTAAATGGATCCAGCTTTGTTTTTTTATTCGTCATCTTCTGATTCCAATGAGAATCAAAATCTAAATACGAAATACCACCGATTCATTAAATTTGCCATACAATGAGTAAGTATAAATGTTTTCTATCATAAAAATACATATTTATAAAATTATTTTTTTTCCAAGATTTAATAAACGTTTTTAGGATAACAAAGAAAGCATTCAATTGTGTTCTTGGGGAATTAAAGTTTGAAAAAATTAAATTGGCAACAACCTTATTACTTTTGGCGTCTGGAGGTTATCAACATTCAATTCGAATGTTGGGATTACTCAACTCGTTATTTGCAAAATAACAAAGAGGTTTTTTGATGGAATGGAACGTAAGCTATGTGGTAAATTTATGCAATTTAATCCCAAAAACAGGGATGAGTATAAGGACTATTTTACGGAAAAATACAATATTCCAGGAGGTTAGTGTATATAAATAAGTAATACCATAATTTAAAAATTTATTTATAATACATAGATGGAATACATTTTGTAACCCATGAGCAAATGTTTTTCAACAGGGGCCTAATTTTCGCAGTTGTGATTGAAATAATTTGATATCGAATTTTATTTCGGTAGGGTAAATATTTCAAATTTCCTTAGTCGTTACGAAACGACTTATTGTTTCAGTATTGTAAAAGACAGAAATAAATGTTTTACAACACTGCATAAATAAATAAACAGATTAAACGGAAAATGTAAACAAAAAACATGTTTATTAAAAATTTTAAAAAAGTGACATTAAAAAGAAGTAAAATATTAATAAATTGATTTAACTTTGTTTGTTTTTTATTCATCATCTTCGGCGTCCGTACAAACTTTAGATGAATGCGTAAATTTTATAAAACGTTTGGAAATTTGTATCAAAATTTTGATATTTTTACCTAAAATTTTTATTTCTAAAATTTGACCATTCCTCTAAAATATCGTTGGTCTAAAATGAAATCAACAAATGATCCACGAATTATTGAAATAGGTCTTGCATATCGATTGTGGCAAATATATACAACCATACGATTCATAATTGTTGGACCACAAATTGGGATCCCACTTTAAACGCTGTGGTAATGAAAATTAATTTTTTTTTCTTATTGGCCGATGATCCCCGTCCACTGGCCTATGATATTTTGGAACAAAAATGGTACTATAGTCAATTGAGAAGCAAGAAATATTGCACGATCAATGAATATTTACCTATAAAACCCATAACATTCGATCGTAAAGGAGAGATTCTTATCTCGGATGATAATGACAACTTGTATACGTCTTCAAATACATTTAATCACATCTCGAAGCCAAATAACGAAACAATAAATATATTATTTTAGGCTCTTTGCTGGGTCCCACCAGATTTATAAGCAAAATATGACGGTCGAAGATAGTGAAATTATACACATGATTTCGAAAAATATCCAGCAGATTTACTTTGGCACCGAGGGATGGATTTGGTTAATATCCGAAAATGGTTAGTCACATGATCAATGGTTTTCGATGTATTAATTTCATTGGAAAAAAATATTGAAAGAACGTGGCCAATTTGTTTTTAAAATATTTTTTTCGTTTGGAGACACACATAATCGTACAACAAAATGTAGAAATTTTTTCATAAAAAAAATTGACAGAATGTTGGATTATCTACGCGTATACAGTTCAGTGACTCTGATTTTATGATTTATTTATTTTTGACCTAAAATTACTAAAATTAATATTTTTTCAAATATATTATATACATATATACTAGCAGATTCCAGCGCTCGAAATTCGAATGCAATTTCTAGCGAACTTTATTTTTCAACTTAGCCAATTCGCAAACCAACACTATTTTGGTTTATTATTATTGTGAATGAAGAAAACAAACTCATTAACAAACAATTAACAAATTTAATAAACACACACATAGCAAATGTAGAATTTTATGTTTGTGTTAGTAGCAACTTTAAATGCGATTTACTCAAAATAGAGAAGAAAAAATTAAAAATCTGTAAATCTGGTGAACAGCTAAAAATAAATACCGTTCAAATAATATAAGTTTGGTCAAAATCGGGATAAAACGGTAGAACAAAACATCGGTAACAAGAAATCGCCTAGCCTATTAATATTGTAGATATTGCACTAACATTTTCTTCCCCCCCCCCCCTTTATTGGAGAAAATGTCTTTTCGCAAGCTATTTTGCTAACGAGAAAAATTTCACCAGGTAGCATTCGAACGATCACTCAATACCTTCGCTTATGACTGCGATAATAAGACCCCCTGATTATTATATTTTTCTTGTATTAATATTGAACTGAATTTAATTTTTTCAAAAGAACGATCAATTTGAAATCGATCGATATATATAATCAGGGTATGTTTTCATCACATATTTTTTTTTCTATTAGCAAAAAAAAAAAAAAAAAAAAAAAAAGATATATTTTATTGTAGCAGCTAAAAAAACTGAATTTGAGCTCTGATTTATTAAATTTATTTAAAAAATATAACTCGTTTTAAATGCTGATGAAATCCAATTCAAAAATTAATTTAAAACAAACATTGGGTAACTGCAATGCGTTAGATGCATCCCGATAACCACGACGAACAATTCGACTTTGTTTAATTTCCTCTTCTAATGCAAATATTTCTCCAATTCTTCATATTTTGTTATTTTTTTTTAAACTTAAACAATTATTTTTCTCACATTCACTGTGCACTGATAGTTTTGAACAGCTGTTCAATTTTAAACTTCAAAGGGAACAAAAAATCCACGAGAAAGTAGCCTTTCTTAAAAAATTTTCTTAAAAAATTAGTTTTTCATAAAAAAGTATATTTTCTTTAAGAGGCCCCTTCTTTAAAAAGTAACTTAAAAAAGCGACTTTTCTTTAAAAGTATTTTCATCAACAGGCGACTTACGCGCCTTTCAACTAACTAGTTTATATACATATTAAAAAAAAAAAAAATAACAAAACCACATGATGTTCGGAAAAGAATTCAATTAAAAAATAACTACTTTTATGTTAATTCAAGTTTATATTGGAAAAAGAAATTCATATCTAAGTATGTACATATATATGTATATTGAAACCGAAAATTTTAAGTTAAAAAAAGTAAGAAAATTATAGTCGGTCTAGCCCGACTATACGATACCCTATACCATACGTTTAGAGACCCTATCTCTTAGGCCCAACTAACTGGACATAGAAAATAAGCAAAAACCAAATTTGAGTGGGATTTTTATTAATTTTTTTGGCTGCAGATATGAAAAAGTTCATATCGGATGCTATATCTATATAGGGACTTGGTCCAAAAATGGACCGATCCTGATCATGTTTGGTAAAGTCTCTTGTATTTTGCAAAAATATATACAAACAAAATTTGAGAAGAATCAGTGCAATATTTTTGTTTTTTAATAGATTTAAGTGAAGATCGGGAAGCAGCTCTATATGGGGTCAAAGGGATCATTTTTGGACTACTCATTAATGGATGTAATGAACGCATACAAACCCAATTTGAGTAAGATCTATATGACAATTTGGATCTTATGGCAATTTATGTCGATTTCATATGGGTAATTTGTATGGGGGCTAGGTCTGAACATGGACCGATTCTCACCAATCTCAATAGCGTTCGTCCCATGGCCGATAAAAGCTTATGTACCAAATTTCATCAAAATACATTCATATTTGCGACCTGCAGTTTGATTACAAGCTTTACATGGACACACAGACGGACGGACGGACGGACATTGTTAAATCAACTCAGAAAGTGATTCTCATTCGATCGGTATAATTAAAGATGGGTCTAGGTCAAATATTTTTGGTTGTTACAAACAGCAGCACAAAGTCATTATACCCAAACCACATAGTGGTATAGGGTATAAAAAGTACCACGAAGTTCTTATAAAAATCTTTAAAAAAAAAAACAAGTAAGAAAATTATATTCGGTCTAGACCGACTATACGATACCCTATACCATGCGTTTAGAGACCCTATCTCATAGACCCAACTAATTGCATATAGAAAATAAGCATAAACCAAAATTGAGTGGCATTTTTATTAATTTTTTTAGCTGCAGATACGAAAAAGTTCATATCGGATGCTATGTGTGGGGACTAGGTCCAAAAATGGACCGATCCTGACCATGATTGGTAAAGTCTCTTGTATTTTGCGAAAATACATATACAAACAAAATTGGAGATGAATCAGTGCAATATTTTTGTTTTTTGATAGATTTAAGTGCAGATCGGGAGGCAGCTCTATATGGGGCCTATGACCAAGAGTTGTCCCATAGCGACCGTTTTTGGACTATTCATTAATGGATGTAATATACACATACAAACCCAATTTGACTAAGATCTATACAACAATTTGGATCTTATGGCAATTTATGTCGATTTTATAGGGGTCATTTGTATGGGGGCTAGGTCTGAACATGGACCGATTCTCACCAATTTCAATAGCGTTCATCCCAAATTTCATCAAAATATATTCATATTTGAGACCTGCACTTTGATTACAAGGTTTACATGGACACACAGACGGACGGACGGACGGACATAGTTAAATCGATTCAAAAAGTGATTCTGATTCGATCGGTATAATAAAAGATTGGTCTAGGTCAAAGTCATTATACCCAAACCACATAGTGGTATAGGGTATAAATATCAGTGTAGCAGTAATTTATCGTGACTTCCTAAGGACTAATTTAAATGTAATTCACTGGATCCATAAAAAAAATTTCCGTCTAATGGCAAGACCATGTCAAAATCATACATACACCAGTGGCGAAATTTTATATACATAGTTCGTTTACTACCGAACATTAAATTGTGCAAAAATTTGTTAATTTCTTTTTATCATGTAATTCTTTTTACAGTTATTTTTTCTTTTAAGTGTTGTTGTTAATTTTATATAGTTTTAAATAAAAAAAGGTTCCATTTTAAAAAAGTCAGAACAATTGTACTAATAAAGCGGACATTAAAATAGCACAACATGTGGTAAAATTTTTTATGTAAAAAGGTAAGAAAATTAATTAAGGAGTCAATATAAAAAAAATTATATATACTTTTCAAGGATGGGACGAGCAAACCACTCAAATTCTGAATTTTGATGAATTATCCTTCAATATCTCAAAGACAAGCTGACATAAACCACAAACAACATTATTAAAAAAAAGGTGTAGAAAGACGACCGAGTGAACCGACCATGCTATATTCCGAATTTACAAGGCGGGTGCCGTTTTGACCGCCCCAGGAATTTTACATTAATTTATCCACATGCTCAATTAAAAACAGACTGCTTGAAAATAATTTGTTTTTGGTGATTAACAGAAAAAAAAAAACACACGTGTCTAAAAAAAAGAGAACGAAACGTTTAAAATTTACTAAGGATCATTTAAAAAAAAAACCTTAATATCGGTGCAACAATATTCTTTTTACGGATGAATCAAAGTTCAATCGCTTCGGATCATATGGAAAAAAGTATGTGAGACGTAATCCAAACATATAATTTGAACCTATAAACACTTTAAAACCGGTGAAACATGGGGAAGGATGTGAATTTGTCTGGGGAAACTTCTCCTGGCATGGAGTGCGCCCAATTACACATATAGAGAGGACAATAAATCAAATAGTATGCAAAAACATTTTAGCAGACGTAGAGGAAGAAAAAGTACTAGTTAAATTAACTAATTAAATGAATTTCAATAATTTTTTTTAAGGAAATAAAAAAATTTTTAATTGTTCTGAAAAAAATTTAAAAAAAAATATATAACTCTGAGAAATTTTTAAACATTTTTGTTTCATTTGATAAATAAGTCGTCGTTTTTAACAAAAATATAAAATGGTCTAAACAATAGTGAAAAGAAAAAATTAAGTGTGTTCATATTTGATTTTATAAAACGTGCTATTTAAAATGATGTAGGTGCTGCTGCAATGTTTCACTACATTCGAATTTCAAATACATATAAAGGTCCATTTACACGATACCACTCAGTCGTATGATTTTTCGAAATAAAAATCCGATGAAATTCATCAGACTGTCATAAAGTCGTACCGACATTATTTCTGCATATTTACACCATCACACTCAAGTCTTATGAAAACAGCTGTTTAGAGTAACAAGCAAATCTATTTAGAAGTTTATATCTTATTTCCACTTTTTTTGTTTTTGTTTACCTTTTTTTTAAATATTAGAAAAGAAAAAAAAAACAACTCTGGTCCGATGAAAATGGCAAGTTTTTAGAAATGTTTCTAAAACCATCGGACTTCGAAAATAAAATCATACAGACTGTCAATTTCATTACATAAGCTTTTTACATGTTACAACTTTTTCATAATAATCGACTTTTTGACAGGTCATATTACAATGTGTGATAGTGTAAACTGGCCTTAAGTAGCATCTATTTCACTTCTTTAAATGCTCTATTTTTGCTGGGTATCAATATTTTTTTTAAAAATTTAACATTTTCCTAAATTACTCACTTAATTTTTTCTAAAAACGATAAAAATTATTAAATTAAAACAAAATAATCATTTGTATTCTGTTTATAAGTATAAGGAAAAAATTGATATAACCTAATAATAATTTGGAAAATTCAGACATGATGATTACCCGCTTTCGAAACGAAAAGTATAATCTTTTGGCAGACATTTTGATTTTATCAATAGATTTTTTAGCAGATAAGAAAAAAATTTACCTTAAGCATTTTGATAATTTATAAATAAAATGTAATTTAAATAAAATTAGAAAACTTTAACAAAAATTATTTTTAAATAATTTGAAAAGCAAACATGCTGTTTTCTTGTTTTTTTTTTTTTTGCTTTATTTTACACTTCTTCAAGTTTTATTAATATCACTTTGATTAACAGATAAACCAACTTTCTTTAAAGTTTTTCTATTGTTTCACTTAATTTTTTTAGAAAAAAATTATATTTTTTAATGCGAGTTAAATAAAAAATTTGTATTTAAAAAAAAATGATTTTCTTCAAGAAAGAAAGAAACAAATTACAAAGGAAAAAGCCACACGCACGATCTTTTACAACACACGTTCAATGCTATTTTTGTCGTTTGCATTCAATACATTTAAAATAAAAACGGCATTTAATTTAACACACGTTGAACCTTAAAAACAAATAAATCGCAACTAAAATTTAAACAAGAGGAAAATAACTTTAAGCGTTGCGCATGCGAGAAAAAAATATAGCAAGAGAGAAAAAAAATCAAAATACCGCAATGAGTCATTAAACATAGCGGGAGAGTATGATTTAATAAAAATAAAAAAACAACAACACTGCACTATGGGTAATTTGACCCATTTTTGTGACAAAAATTAATAACAATTAAACTGAAAGATTTTTGAGAATTTTTTTTTTGTGTTTATGTAGAGATAAGCTATGAGAAAAGTTTAAATTAAAAAGATTTTGAAATTTATAAATTTTTAACCTACTTTTGCCATTTTTTTATTTTTTTTTTATTTTGAATATACATATGTATTTTGTTTTCAGTTTTATTTTACATTTCGCTATCTAAATTAATCGGATTTAATGCAGTTTCAAAAATATCGCCTAATCCTGTCTCCAAACTATTTTCGCATTTACCAATACTGTCATTCAACTCCACAGATAACACACAGATGAAACACAGCATATCTAGAACCTCTTGTGGCAGTTGCGCACGTCTTCACTGCTGCATTCGACTATCTAAGCATATTGACGAAATAACTGGATCAGACATGTCCATAAAACTGTTAAAAACATCAGAGAAATTGTTTGTGTGGTTGTTCTTGCGGGCATGATGTAGTCTATCTGACTTGTATAATTTGTTCCACTACTCAGCAACATCTTCGCAGAAACAATCTACCGGCAGTAAGGTATTTTCAACAATTTCTCTTGAATGAATCAATACCTTGTGACCGGTCGCCGTCATTGGAAGCCAAGGGTATTTGATTTGTATCATTTGGGCGGTATTGTGGCAAAAAGCTTGAAATTTTTGTGTCTTCAATGTGAATTGACAGCAAATAGTAATGAGTATAATTTTAAGGGAATATATCAGCTCAACATCAATATTAACTATTTCCGAAAAGATGGCATAGTCAGCAAAGGCTCTACGGGCTGTATTGCCATCATTGGTGTTTCCAAATCCACCCGTTTTTGGTTGGTCAACTTTAAGGCTCATTTTCGACCAAAATAATTGTTGTACAAGCTTTTTTTTCAGAAAGAGTTTTGCGATCGTCATCAGTTCGAATTTGCCATTTTTTAACACTGCTCTTGTATCCAGCATGCAAAACGAATTCAAAGAATCGTATCCAACATACTTTAGAGTATCTTTTTTTGCAAGAAATTTTTGGCTTTTGAAGTCTGTAATGCTCATAAAAAAATCCTTTGGAGTTGCCTTGCAAATAGGACACGATTGACTAGATTTTGTATTTGTTAAAACGTTTAACACTTTACCATCAATCAACGTAAGAAATAGTTTAAAGTGTATTTCAATGATTTTTCCAACATCGATAACTATTTTTAAACTATTTAACTCATTTATATGTTGTTTTAAATCATTGTCCTAAAGCAAAATTTTTTCTTTTGTTTTTTTTTTTACAAAACTCCAGTTTTATGGAACGAAAAAACCTTATAGACTGAGGTGTGCGGTTATTCCAAAGTGGTCTACCGACCGAATCCACAAGTCTTAAAGGAGTCATTGTTTTTGCAAACAAGGAATAATCGGAATCATCGGATGTGGATGCTTCCTGAAATTTCTGCTTATAAGAGGAATGCCCAGTGCTGCCATCAAATCCATAGCTAACAATCGGATCAGCCTTTACAAAATTAATATTTTCTGTCATTAATGAGACTGTGACTTCCTTCTGCATTGCAACAATTCTATTTGCAGTGTGCGTTAACAATGATTGAAGGAAAACATTTGCCTGCCTCTCATTGACTTCAATACCAACTGGCCTGCAACTTTTCTTAGAATTGGTGACCTCGTTATAAAGTGGATATAAGCATTTCGAATTTTACTTTCCCTTCTTGTATTCAAGTACTGTTCTTTTGTCAAATTGTTTTCTAACAAAAATGCGAGTGCTTCATTTGCAGTTAAGCGAATTGACTGATTATCAACAGTGTGCGCTAATTTTCTCATCTTGCAAGCTCTTGTTGGACTAGCAATTGTCTGTCTAAGAACCACTGCCATATCTGCTTTATGTTGAACTCGAGTCGATATCGAAGCTGCACGAACTAGCAATTCCGTTTCATTGTCTACTTTCTTTGATAGGTCCTTTGCTTCTCTATTCTTTGCGCGTTCGGATTTATCCACAAACTTTATTTTTGGACGCCCTACTAGGCATTTCGAAGGGGTAATCTTAGTTGCCAAAATAAAATTCTTAGCCAGTGAGCGTTTTGTTTTTGGAAGACCTCTTTCTTTCTGTGGGGCTTGTTCCATTTCTCAGCCAAATTTTTACAAAAAGTTCGGACTCTCTCTTTCAGAGATGATTCATCCTCATTCAAAATCTTTATATTTCCAACTTGGCCAATAACAAAAGTGAATACAGCATCGTTCTTCTCCTCTTTGCATTTTACATCAATCCAAACATTTTCGCAAGGTTGTTATACTGCAAACGAAGGTCGCCTACGAAAAATGATATAACTCAAAAAACGCAACGTGAAATTAATGAAATAAACTCAAAATGGTCCACTTAACATGTCTCTGATAGTCAAAAACACGGCCAAATACGGCCAACATTTATAAACTTATCCAAAACGAATGTTTATGAAAAAAAAAAATTTTATTTGAGGTTAAGTCACAATAATGAGTTTTTCACACTAAATCAAAAAGTAAACTCAAATCTGTCAACTAACCTGTAATGTGCATACCATCACTTTTATTTTCCATTTTTAAATTGTATTATTATATTTTGTTTAACGTTTTTAGAACAGATTAAAAATTCACATTAAATACCACTGCATAGGCTGCCTCGTAACGCGTTGCTCGTAAACAATAACTTTGACGACGTGGTAATCAGCTGTTACTCGATTTTTAGAAAAAGATAGTACACGGTCATTTAGTTTAAGGTTATTTTTTTTTTATCAAATTGTAACAAAAAAATCTTTTTACTTAAAAGTGCAACAAATGCCTTTTCGTCACAAAAATGGGTCAAATTACCCATAGTGCACTGGCAGGGGTAAACAACTTTAAATTTACTTTATGTACATATGGCTGTGTGTACATTTGTGCCTTTATGCATCATAATGACATTGTGGAGGTCGCGTAACCATGCATTTTAATGCATTAAACAAAGATTTATTTGATTTTTTTGTTTGGTTTAAATATTCATATGTATGTACATATGTACGTAGAAATATTAAGAGTCCAAGTACTGGGGATATAATGACGTCATTATGTATCGTTAATACTTACATACATGTATAAATGACAAATTATTTAAATATTGTCTCCATTGTTTAGATTAGACAAGTTAAACAAACTGAATGAATATTAAGTATGTGTACAAATTTTAATATAAAAAAGGTTAATCAAGTTTTCCATAAACTTTTAAAAAGTGTGTTCTTAATGATTGTCGTAATATTTTGTATGATTCAGTATATTATCTTTATATGCAAAATAGCATCTTAATTCGCAAATATAGCCCAGCAAAATTTTGCACAATAAATAGACTAGAAAAGTAACTTGAGATCAACTTACTTAAAGTACCCATTAAAAGTCACCAAGTTTAAGTCTTTCTGCTTAATCTGTACTACTCAGAATTGGTATTTTAACTGAAAGTTTGTTATCGACAAAGTTTATTCTTGTTGCGGTTTTATTTTAAACTGGTTAGTTTGAGTAACCAGAAATTAGCTAAAAGTTTGTAAATTAACTAAGCTATTTGCTGTCAAAACAAAAAATATCTGGCAATCTCAGAATAAATGTAATTTATCTTTTTAATGCCCATTGATCACCTCAGCCATTACGGTTGAATGTAAAATCCTTTTCCGAAGCTCATGGTGTAGGGTATCGTAAGCCAGACCGGCTTTCATACTTGTTTTTGTGTAAAAATGATTAACAAAAATGTTTAGCTATTTTAAATGATCTTGTTTTTAGTTCAAGTTTTGTAAATGTGGTCGTAAATGAAGGATGCGTTTTTAATGATTTATAATTTTGTGGATTTATTGTTTTCGACATTTTCAGTTTACTAATTTTTATACCCTATACCTAAGGTGACCTCCTGTACCTAAATAACCGGTATGATACCGCAATTTTTGGTTCAGTACCGTGTACCGAATTGAAGTTTTGGGTACAAGAGCAAATGTACCGAAATATTCTTAGGTATGAAAATTTTTAGGAAAAAAAAAAAACAAATTTGCTGTAAATTTACATTTAACAATTTAATTATTAAGAACTTTTACAACACTATGGCTTTTAACGAATTTGGTAGCACTATTTGTAATGTTAAATGTTGTAAGCTTTATTTCTTTGTTTTATCGAAAATATCGATACTTCCCCATCACTAGCTCAAATGAAAAAGCGCAAAACTTCAAGCAACATGTCAAGAAAGCGTGAAGTGAATGTTTTCAATGAAAACTCAAAAGAAAAATATTTGTTTATTAATCAAACAATAAGTGATAGCGATGTGCGATGCAATGTGTGTAAAAAGGACTTCAATATTGCTCACGGTGGCAAATCAGATATTGAATCACATATGTATAAAGTCAGTGCATCACCAAAAAGCATTAAAAATAGCGTCGTCCTTTCAATCAATGACGAAATTCTTTAAAAGTGCTACATTGGCTAAGTCTGATTTAGAAATTGCAGCTTGTGAAGGCGTCTGGGCATACTACGTAATACAATCTAATCTCAGTTTTCGTTACGCCGATTGTTCGTCCAAAATTATTCGAAGCTGTTTTTCTACAGTAAAGTTTCATTGCGCTCGCACTAAAGGTGCTATTACATGATGTGTTTTTTACATATGTACTGTCAAATTTTCCCACAACAAAAGTTGTACACATCGTGTGATACATATAAAACATTGTTTATGTACAATACATGAGGAAAGTCACATGTACATTTTTCAATTAGAACAGGTTCTATTTTTGCATGACAAACAAGTGAAAATACAACACTGCTTGTGGCGAAAGAAAAACAGAGTACATTTTAAAGATTAATATTGAAAGAAAAATAAATTGTTTAGTATTAATTAACAATTAAAAAATACATAACCTTTTTTTTAACAACAAATTTTTGTAAATTCACAAATTAAATCAGCTGTTGTTTACATTTAGAGGTTATGTCATACGGAAATACATACGTACGTGTGATAGCAAAAATTATGAATCGTATGTAAAAGACAATTTTGACAGACATGAAGAATTTCATATGGATAAAAAAAGTGACAGTACATATGTAAAAAACATTTCGTGTAATAGCACCTTAAATGGGAGAGCATCGTTACTAATGTGATTGCACCGTATGTTTGCCAAGAATTACACAAAGACTTGGTGTACAGTAATTTCGCCACTTTAATCACAGACGCGTCTAATTATGGTAACAATAAAATGTTTCCCGTTCTCATCCGATATTTTTCGGCAAATAAAGGAGTGGAAATTAAAATTATCGAAATTGACATCTGAAAGCGGTGAAAATTCAGATATTGTAGTATTGTTGAATACTGCAATCGAAAAGTTCAATCTAAAAAGCAAAATTGCTGCTTTTTGTGCAGATAACGCACCAAATAATTTTCGAAATCGTCAGCGCAGTGGATCTGATAACTCATTTTACAAATTAAATGTGCTGTACCCTGGAATAATTGGAGTTGGGTTTTGTGCACATATAGTTCACAATGCTTTAAACAAAGCTTGTGATAAAATGCCGATTGACATAGAATGCAGCGTTGCCATTTGTGAAGATTTATCTTTTTTTTGAAGTTTTTTGAAGTGCTGAAAAGTTTTTCAGATTTTTTCCCACAAAAAAAGTTTTTTCAAATTAATGAAGATTTTTATTTTATTTTTATTTATAATGAAATATATATATAATTAATTTTATATGGAATTATTTGTATCATTTTAATTTTCATTATATATTTATTTGCTACATGTGCTTAGATTTAAAACAAATTTAAATTATGATTTACTACCACCAACTAACGCATCAATGCAACAATGTATTATTTATGGTTATGGCTTTTTTATGCAACAATGGTATATTATTGCGATTTGTTTTGAATGAAGTGCCAATTTACATATAAATTCAATTTTTTTTTTTGTGAATTTTAAATTATTTTTTTGTATATGGATAAATATTTAATACAAAATGGTAAGTTGTATGTAAGTAATATCCAATTATTTATTTAATCAAATGAGTTTGACTTGGCAGCTTTCTGCGCCGAGCATAACATTTCATTTTCGGCAATGGATCACTTGGTTTCATTGCTACAACAAACTGTAGAAGATTCTGATCTAATAAAAAAAAAAAAACATGCGCTAGAACAAAACTAAAATAAATTAATTTACTAAGATCTCAAAGTGTGATTTATTGAAAATGTTTGTTATGTTATGTTTTATTTTAGTTTTATTATTTATGTTATGTTTCAATAAATTTGAACTAAAAATTGATTTAAGTATATTTCTTTATATGTATATGATTAAAAAAAAATGTTTTTTTTATGATATGTTTCAATCAAATTGAATTAAAAATGGATTTTATGTGATTTTATTATAATTTTTTTAAAACAGTTTTTTTTCTAAAAAAAAAAAAAAGGTTTTTTTTCAGAAATTGTCAGTTTTTCTAAAAAAAATTATGGCAACACTGATAGAATGCATTATTGTAAAAATATACTCACATTTTAATTTGTCTACTGTGAGAGTTTCGAAACTTAAATCATTTTGCGATTCCGTCGACGTTGAGTACCAAAAAATTTTGGTATACTCTAAAACTCGATTTTTGAGCCTACTGTCAGATATAGATGGAATTTTGAGAATTTTTGACGATTTAAAAGAATATTTTCTTCAAGAAGAGTGCAGCCCAAACATTTTGAAAACGTTTTTTTTTTAAATCCGACAGCCAAAATTTGGCGTCTTTTTTGCGTGATCAGATAGATTTAACTTGTTTCATATCATTTTTATATCTTATATATATTTTTACACAATTAATTTAGGCAGCACTCTTTAAACTAATTGAATGAGATTCTTTCTCAGCCATGGAAGTTCTGCACACCCTTACAACGCTCGTAGAATCGAAAATACAATAATTTTTTGTCTACTGTGGTTCAAAACGAAATTGATAAAGCAGTCGACTAAGAAAACATTACAAAAGAACTATTAGACTGACTCACTGATATGTGACGCTCTATGATTAATATTTCATTTCATAAAATTTTCACTCACACATTAAGTTTGAAACACAACTGGGATGAACGACGAATTTTTCGTTCCGAATATTCGTCGTCAGAAATAAAACACATTTGTGTATATGAAAATGCACACAATCAGTGCGTTGAACGAAATACGTAACGATTTCTGCGAAAGGTTTATTTCTATTTCTTACGCCGACGAACGACGAATAAATTGGTGTTGAGTGGCCGTATTTTATTTTAGTTTTTCAAATGTTTTAGTAAATACAGTTATTTTTGTCTTTAAGAATTGTTTTATATTTTATTTATAACTTATAAGTTAAATAAAATCTATTTTTAATTATATAATTTCCTTTTACATAGTTTTTTATTAATATTTATTCTTTTTCGTTTAGTGCTTCTTCTTTTAAATATGGTCACACTATCAGCTGCAACATGTAAACAAAAATGACATAAAATTTATTAATGAAAATTTATGAAATTTTTTCAGAGTTAAAAAATTAAACGCTGCCGTACAAAAATAAAGGTTTTTACCATCGTAAACATGATGTTTACAATTGTAATAACTTATACAAAGTTAAAAATTCTTTTACTCATATTTTTTCAATATTTATTTATATAAATTACAAACAATTTCAAATGACATTACAGCTGCTATGTGAATTCGTCGTAATTGTATTTCATTCGACGAATTTACGCAACGAATTGTTTCCTACAAATTTGTCGAGCTGTGCGAAATTCGTCGTTCGTCCCAGTTGTGTTTCCACCTTTATTAATATTAATTTTTGGAGCTTTTAATTTTTATTTAAAAAGTTCCTTTGCCTAAAAAAGTACTTGCCTTAAAAATTAATGTTCTTAAAAAGTACCTTTTTTTGATAAAAGTAACTTTTTTTAAACAAAAATACCTCTTTTAAAAAAAATTCCTTTTGCTAAAAATTAACATTTTCTAAAGAAGTACCCTTTCTCAAAAATTGAAATTTTCTTAAAAAAGTACATTTTCTTATAAAAGTACCTTTTCTTAAAAGCAGTAAAAAAGTACCTTTTCTTATAAGATTACCCTATCTTATAAATGTTCCTTTTCTTATAAAAGTTCCTAGCCATATAAAAGTACCCTCTCTTAAAAAAGTAACTTTTCTTAAAAAAGTACCATTGTCTTCAAAAAACAGTTTTTATAAAAAAGTAACTTTAAAAAAATTCTTAAAAAAATACAGAATGCCTTAAAAATAAATAGTCTTAAAAAGTAAATTTTTTAACAAAAGTGTCTTTTCTTATAAAAGTATCTTTTCTTCTAAAATTATAAAGCTTTTCTTAAAAAAATACCTTTTGTAACGAAAGTACCTTTTATAATAAGAGTACTTTTTATACCTTCTTTAAACAAGTACAATTTCTTAAAAAATATTTTTTCGTAAATAAAGTAACTTTTCTTAAAAAAAATACCTTTTTTTAAATGTTTGTTTCTTATAAGTTAAAGTTAATTTTCTTATAAAAATATTTGTTTTCAAACACCACTTAAAAAAAATTAACTTATAAAGTACCTTTTCTTAAAAAAGTACCTTTCTTTAAAAGTGCATTTTCTTCAAAAAATTTTTTTATTTTTTATTTATTTCATAATTTTTCAACGGGCTACTTGGGCGCTTTACATCTAGTTAAAGAAATTCAGTAAAAATGAGTATTTATTACGTATAATTTACATATGACTAATATTTTGAGCGCCCTAAAAATAATGAGATATAAGAACCATTCCAATCACTCAGAACTTAACCCTTAAGACAAAAATATATTCTAAAATAAGTTAGGATACCACAGTGTGAAATAAAAATGTTTTTCAAAAAATAAATTAATTACGCTTCACTATTTAAAGAAAGAAATAAACACTCAACGTCTAACTCTTGGCCTCAAACTAAAGATATTTATGGACATGAGAGTCATAAATGTCCATAACAACTTCCATATTAATACAAATAATGAATGAATGACACGTAACTAAAGCGCTGACTCTGAGATTCATTTAGTTGACAATGCAAACAAGCTGAATAAGTTGATAGTAAAGTTAAACAAGTTTCTGGTCTATTATTTTCAACTTTTAAACCATATAAAAATATTTCATTTTTTTTTGTAAAAACCAGTGGCTAAAGATAAGTTTGCCACTTAATATCATAAGCAAATTGAATTTAACTCATTGAAGAAGAAGAGTCCATAAAAAAATTTAAATGAAATCAAAATTTAAAATGGTTAATTTTGATTTTTTTTTAAATGGTTAATTTTGATTTTTTTTTAATTTTAAATTATTAATTTTATTTAAATAAAAGATATTCTGAATAAAATGAATAATGCTTCAAAGTTTAGTCACCAAATTTTCTAAGAAATTATTAGTGTAAAGATTACAATTTTTTTTTGTGTTTTTTTTTCGTTTTTATTTTTGACAACCGGTAATGTATGGAATAGCCCAAGTGGTTACTTAAATTATGTCATAAAAACAATAAATGTTTACCTTTTTTGCGTTTTATAAAAAGTTCACTGAATCTGAAAGTACAATGGTTAATTTGTATGTTGAAAGTCCAACTTAGTTATTTTTTTTTTTTTGTATTTAAGACATTAAGTGTAAAGTAATAATTAAAATACGAACTTTAAACATGCATATTTGTAGAGTTTGCTCACGAATGTAGACGAGCCAGAATGCATTGCAATAACCTGGAAAGTGATTCATTCTCATAACTTTGAGTATTGTGAATATAAAATTGTTCAGATAATTTTTCGTATTTCTATAGTTGTGCACAATTCGGATGGCATATTTAACAAAAAAAAAATGGCAAAATTTCAAAATTTTGCCCTAAAATGCATAATTTTCGTAATATAGGCGATCGTTTGTCGATGTGGTAACCCTAAAAGTATTTAGTCCACAAGCGGATGTAGCGTTTAAAGAATGGAGTAAACTTAAACCAATTAGCTTAGTTTTACGTTTTTTATTCTGACAGCACCAAAAATTTATTAAGTCCTCAAACAGATGTGGCGTTTTAAAGTTAGTTTTCAAGATAAAAGCGTTTAATAATCCCCGCCAAAATTTTAAGCTTTTCGTTCTGGCAACACTAAAAATAGTTTGTACACAATTCGGATGGCATATTTACAAAAAAGTGACAAAATTTCATCATTTTCTTTTAAGATGCATAGTTTTAGATATATATGCCATCGTTTATCGATGTGGCAACCTTAAAAGTATTTAGTCCACAAACGAATGTAGCGTTTAATAATATAACCCATAAAAAAAAGGTTTTAATTAAAACTCTTTCTTTCCTTATGCATATGAGTTTTGAATATCTCCGTGACTGTGTGTGACTATCTTAAAATTAAGCTTTGGCCACAACAAGTCTATTGACAAAGTTTCAGATCGATCGGATGAGGGGAAGTGAGGTTTTAATCTCTCCGTGACTGTGCGTGACTATGTCAAAGTTAATCTTTTTTCACAGCAAGTCTATCGACCAAGTTTCAGATCGATCGAATAAGGGGATATGGGTTTTAAATCACTCCGTGACTGCGCGTGACTGTGCGTAACTACATATGTCGAAGTTAATCTTTCTTTGCAGCAAGTATATCGACCAAGTTTCGGATTGATCGGATGAGGGGAAATCCGTTTTAAATCTCTCCGTGACTGTGCGTGACCATGCGTGACTGTGCGTGACTAGGTCAAAGTTAATATTCTTTTCACAGCAAGTGTATGGACCAAGTTTCCGATCGATCGTATGAGGGGAAATGACATTTAGATCACTCCGTGACTGTGCGTGACTAACCCAAAATTAATCTGTAGTCATAACAAGACTATGGGCCAAGTTTCAGATCAATTGGATAAGGGGGAATGGGGTTGCCCCACGACAGACAGACAGAGAGTATGAGCTAAAAGAAAGAGTTTAAAAATGGAGAACAATTAAACTAATTTGCTTAGTTTTGCGTTTTCCAATTTGGCAACACTTAAAATTTGTTAAGTCCTCAAACAGATGTGGCGTTTCAAAGCCAGTTTTCAAGATAAAAGCGTTTTTATAATCCCCGCCAAAATTTTAAGCTTTACGATCTGGCAACCCTCAAAGTATTTAGTCCATAAAAGTATATGGCGTTTCAAAGAGGGGGGAAAATATATATAAGTGTTTTTATGTCTACCACTAAAATTTTTCGTTAATCGATCTGGCAACACTATAAATAGTTACTCCACAATAAGAATAGAGTTTTTTAAAAAGGGGGTAAAATTTAAACTATTTTGCTCTATGATGCTTAGTTTTCGATTTCGTAGATGTATGAATAATAATTATTCATACGTGTAAATAGAGCGTTACACAATCATTATATAATTATTTTTACAGGTAAACAAAAAATTTATGTTCATTAGGCACAATAGTTCTAATTATACCCTATACCACTATGTGGTTTGGGTATAATGACTTTGTGCTGCTGCTTGTAACAACCAAAAATATTTGACCTACACCCATCTTTAATTATAACCCATATCTGCAGCCGAAAAAATTAATAAAAATCCCACTCAAATTTGGTTTATGCTTATTTTCTATATCCAGTTAGTTGGGCCTGTGAGATAGGGTCTCTAAACGCATGGTATAGGGTATCGTATAGTCGGTCTAGACCGGCTATAATTTTCTTACTTGTTTTGAATTGAGGAGGGGATAAACAATTTTTTTTTTATGAAAAATAGTTTTTAAAGATATCGGAACACCAGTTCAGTTTTCGATATAATCATGGTGCTCGTGAGCAATGTCATCGTATACTCAACGTTATAAGAATTTCATTGGAACGAAAAAAAAAATTTATAAACCTGTATTTTTGACATTCAGCGCAGACCTAGGTAGCTAGACAGACTTAGTAGTCATTACGGCTTCTGTTGAAAACAACATGATATTCCATATTCTTCAGTCACAACTTTACATGATGTACCAAAATGTATCGTTATGTTTAAACAAATTTTAGAGATCTCTTTTTAATTTTTTTTTTACCTTTATTGATTAGACCAAATTCTCTCATTTTAAATATCAAAGTAAGTAGCATAACAATTAACATGCTGACCAAAAAAAAAAAAAAAATAATAACCCCGCCCACCTATTTTTGGCGTCATTACAACAGATAAACAGACTAATATCGGTAGAGCGACACCGATTCTTGTAAGGTTTAATAATAAGGATATACCGATTTCGAGATGGAATATCAAATTATATATAAACACCTTTCTAAGGGGTGTCCCAAAATTGAAGTAAGATTTGAATTTGTCGCCATTTGCAACCAAAAGAAAAAGACAGTTTGATTTCGAATTAAGAATTATTCGATTAAAATAATAAAAAAAAACTTCGATCGAACAACTCAAAAATGCTGATTTTCGACTAATCAAATAAAGCAAGAATGAAAATTATAGTCGATCTAGACCGACTAAACGATACCGTACACCATGCGTTTAGAAATCTTATCTCTTAGGTCCATGTAATTAGATACTGAAAATAAACATAAACCAAATTTGAGTCGCATTGTTAATTTTTTTTGCCTTCGGATATGCAAAAGTTAATATCGGATGCTATATTTATATGGGGACTAGTTCGAAAAATGGACCGAGCCTGACTATATTTGGTAAGGTCACTTATTTTTTGCAAAAATATATAAATACCACATTTGAGAAAAATCTAAGCAAAATTTTTGTTTTGGGATAGATTTAAGTGAAAATCGGGAATCAGATTCATATGGGGGCTATGACTAACAATTGTCCTATAGGGTTTATTTTTGGACTACTGATAAATGGATGTAATAAACCTACACAAACCCAATTTGACTGAGATCTATATGATAATTTGGATATTATGGCAATTTGAGTCGATCTCATAGGGGTCATTTGTATGGGGGACTACGTCTGCACATGAACAGATTTTCACCAATTTCAATCCTAGGGCCGATAGAAGCCAAAATTTCATCAAAATATATTTATATTGGCGACCTGTAGTTTGATTACAAGGTTTTCATGGACACACAGACGAACAGTCGGACGGAGTGATGGACATCGCTAAATCGTCTCAGAAAGTGATTCTGATTCGATAGGTATAATAAAAGGTCAAATATTTTTGGTAGTTACAAACATCAGCACAAAGTCATTATACCCTGACCATAGGGTATAAAAACTTTGATCGAACAACCTAAAAACGGTGATTTCCGACTAACAATTAACCCATTTGGCGCCGCTGTGCTCAATTGAGTACACCTAAACATTATGTGAAATTTTTAAAATTTTTAAAGCTTTTGGTTTTTTTGCGTTTTAAGCTTAAAAGAATCCCGCACCTCGTTAAAATAACAAAAAAAAAGTTTGGTATATACATATCACTCAGATACACTCAGATTTTCCATTTTTTTTTTTTTTGCTTTTACTGTATTAAAATTTTCTTTTTTTTTAGTTTTCTAAAGGCAAGTATTTCTATTTATAAAATATGTAAAAAAAAAAAATGGTCTGCCATTTCCTTTTACAAAGTTATCGTATTTTAAATACAACTGTACTCAATTGAGTACAACGGCGGAATCCATATAAAAATTGTGGCATCACTGTTATGTTTACAGAAATGCATACTTGCGTGTTTCTGCCACACATACTTACGTGTTTATCTATGTAACAAGGGGATTCCCAAAATATCAATTCTACTGGTAGTGACTGATTTGATAAAAGCTGTTTAGTGTTAGATTAAACATTTATAAGTTGTGTTGAGACTGTAAGGTTAGGTCGCAAAAGTTATTTACGATGAGTTCTAAACGCTTTAAAGTTTGTAATGGTTTCAAAGGATTAGAAGAATCTGTTAACGCAATATCGGAAGATAGTGACAGTGATTCTTTATATGATTTCGCAATCATTCCGCCGGAGCCGAGTGTTTTATCAGATAAAGAAGAAGGTGGTGATGAGATCATGGTAGCTGACAACTTGCCGAGAGATGTGCCAGGTAACGTTGAGGTGTTTAGACGAACAATAACATAATTTTAAGTGATGACAATGACAGTAGCGATGATGAACCGTTGACGGGCAAGGTAAAGAGAAGCCGCAGTCAACTACCAGCGTGGCGTAAGTGCTTACCAACATATTCTTCAACATCTCGGGTATCGACTGATGTGCCCGAAAGACAGGAAGATGTAAAGAAGTTGTTTAGTAATCTCAACCCAGTACAAGTATTCGAGAAAATATTTGATGAAGAAGTGACTAGTTTGATTATCAGCAATACAATCTTATATGCCAATCAAAATAATAGACATCACTTTCAACTTGACCCCGTCGACTTAAAAAAATGTATGGGTGTACTGATATTCTCTGGGTATCACAAATTACCCAGACAGGATTTATACTGGTCTTACGATGAGGATGTTGGCATAGAAATGGTATCAAAATCAATGTCTAGGCAAAGATATCGAGATATCAAAAAGAATCTTCATCTTGTGAAAAATGACGACACTACTAGCGACAAAATGTTTAAAGTTCGGCCATTAGCTGATGTTATAATGAAGAAATTTCTTCAGTGGGGAGTATTCCACGAGCATATTTCCATTGATGAGTCGATGGTAAAATATTTTGGTCATCATCCTACTAAGCAGTTTATACGTGGAAAACCAGTACGATTTGACTTTA
Organism: Cordilura impudica; assembly: GCA_963682025.1. Lineage (NCBI taxonomy): Eukaryota > Metazoa > Arthropoda > Insecta > Diptera > Scathophagidae > Cordilura > Cordilura impudica. Next base: position 188,764,895 of record OY821521.1, read on the forward strand.
AGAACTGGGTGGCAGCTAGTTGTACCGGATATTGCTACACTTTCGATTTTTATTGTGGAAAATCGGAGGAAAATTATACTGATCCCTTAGGGTCAAGAATAGTAAATGCTTGAGAAAATGGAGAATGACTCAGCATCGCATGAAGTATTTTTTGACAACTTTTTTACTAGTTATAATCTCATGGTAGATCTCAAGGAAAAAGGATTTCGTGCGACTGGAACCATTAGAGAGAACAGAACAAAAAAGTGTCCATTGAGAAGTACGAAAGAAATGAAAAAAGAAGAGCGAGCGTCATATGACTATAGGTTCGACAAGCAAAATGAAATTCTTTTGGTAAAATGGAACGACAATAGCGTCTGTACAATGGCAACAAACTATGACACAGTTGAGCCATTAGGAGCAATAAAATGTTGGTCTTCTACACAACGAAAAAAAATTGATGTTAACATACCAAAGGTGTTTCAGTCTTACAATAAACATATGGGAGGGGTAGATGAACTGGACCAATCTATTTCACTCTACAGAATTGCCATTCGCGGTAAGAAATGGTGGTGGGCATTGTTTACCTATATAATAGATATGGCAATTGCAAACGCTTGGCGGTTATATGTAATGAGTCATAACGATATCATGGATCAACTTTTATTCCGACGCTCCATTGCAAGGTACTATTTACGCCAAAACGAGCAAAATAAATCTCGATTTTCCTCTTCATTGGTCCTAGGGCTACCCCAAGATGGTATAGGTCATTACCCTGAAAAGTTAGAAAAGCAATTAAGATGTGTTTTATGTCATGCAAGAGTTCGCTGGCAATGCAAGAAGTGTTTAAAAACATTATGCATGAAAAGAAATGTTTTGAAAATTTTCACCTGTAACCCGTCACTGTACTCAGTTGAGTACACCCACCCTACTCCACCCATTTATTATTTTTTGTTTTAATTTTTTCATACTTTTATATTAAATTTGTATACAATGAATAAAAAATAAACTTTTTTGTTATCACTGCTAGTTTCATTTTGGCGGTTAATGGGTTAATTCAATTGATTTCTGTCGATTAATCAGATAAATCCAATAATTTTTAAAGAAAAAAAAAACACAAAAAAATATGGTAACATTTTTTACATAGCAGATGGGTACACTTAGAAAATTTTAAAAAGATCAAAAACAAACACAGTTATAAAAGTGTTCTTTTTTTTCAAATAACGTTTCTATTAGAAAAGTTAAAATCAGGGACGGAAAATAATTGTTACTTTTTTTTAAGAAAAGGTTATGCTTAAATTTGATTTATTTGTTTTAAGGGAAATTTATTATCATAGATATATAGTATTTTGGTTATTTTAACCAATAGAAGTGAGAAATATATTTTTTGGTTATGAATAACCATTATAGCAACCAAAATTTTTTTTTGGTTAACAATAACCATTATCGAAAATAATTTTTTTTTTTGGTTATTCCTACCCGGATACATATCGTATTTTTGATGTAATGTATGCATTTCTAACGGGTTTGTAGGGCAAGGAATTAAAATATCTTTGGTAAAGTAAACAAATCGGGCAGTTTTGTAAGAATTGTTTATTAATTTTATAAATAAAATATAATTTAATGGAAAAGTGGATTAATAATTAAACTTTAAGTAGTTTAATTAAATAAGTTTAATAATTAAACTACAACCCTCTTATAAATACGAATGTCAAAACCGAACAAGTGTTTTAGTTAAGTATATTTAAATATATATATTTTAATATTCAAATTAAAATCTTGCGTGTTTTTGGAACCAAAATTGTTTAAATAATTTATATTTTTAAACACATCTCGGAAATATCCTCTACAAAAGCTTTCATGACATCTTCTATAAACCTAAGGACTTTTAAGCGATTAGTTTTGTAGTTTTTATAAATATTCTAGCAAGATTTTTTTAAATTATTTTTTTCAACGTTTTGATTTTCAAGTTAAGTTACATAAAATGGAGCGTATAGAACTACAATTTATTTTATTTAAATGAATGTTCCATTTTGCAAAACGACTTAACTTTTCACTAAAATGATTTAATGATTAAATGATTTAAAACTGATTTTTCTAGTACCTGAAGAGGACTCTTTATTGGCTGGATTGATTATTGGAAACCAGAGGACTGCCGATCCAAATCACAAGTCTATGTTTGAAATTGTTATAATAAAATCTATATATTAAACAAATTTAAGCCTGTTTTTATTGATTTTTTTTTTTTTTCTACTTTAAAATATTTTTGATTGCAAACAACCTAAAAACCATTAACAAAACAAATTCCAAGAGGTACCATTTGTGTTAAGTACAAAGAAAAAATATATATATGAATGAGTACAACACATTGCATGATGTACTCTGTAACCATGTTTGTACATAAATGTGTATAGAAATATTGCATAAAAAGATGTCTGCATATAAAGTGGAGTAGAAAAACGTTTGAAACACGTTAATAAAAGAAAAACAATGGTTTTAAAAGACGTCGACACGAGAGAAAAACAAACAAACAAAACTTAAGACGTTTTTTTGTTATGTTTTTACAACAACATGAATTGAATAGAAGTACCATTGGACTGCAATAACCGACTTTTCTATACTGTTAATTATGTTAACTAAATTTTCTAAAATTAAAGCCAACAAAGAGTCTTATCATACAAATAATTGTTTCAGAATTTTATCGAACTAAGATTTAATAAATTAAGCCGATTTAATATATTAAACTTTTAAATATATTTAAAAAATAACAGAGACAATTCAGCTCGCCACAAGCTCCAATTGACAGTTACCGCTTTATTTAATACATTTTGCTTTAAGATTTTACAAAACTTTGAAGTATCTCAGCCTAATTCAGAATACGTTTCAAACAAAATCATACATTTAATATATCTGCTTCATATGGTAGTAGATATTAAAACGGCAAACGCCCTTTGCACACTTTGATTTTCTTTCAATGTTATTTTAGTTTATTTACAATGATGAGTTGAAAACCCTTTTTTTTAAGATTTTAGGAGTTAGAAACTAAATGAATTATACGAACTAGCAGATTCCAGCCCTCGAAATTCCGAGTGCAAATTCTAGGAAATTTTATTTTTTCATTAAATAAAGACCCTTAAGGTATGCTAATCAATTATAGCCAATTCACAAATCAACACAAAAAAACAAACTTATTTTTATAACAAACACATTAACAAATTTAATAAACACACACATAGCATTGTATAATTTTATGTATGTGTTAGTAGCAACTTTAGATGCAATTTACTCAAAATAAAGGAAAAAATTAAAAAATCTTAAATCTGCAAAACCGCTAAAAAGAAATACCTTTCAAATAATATACGTCTGGTCATAATCGGGATAAAACGGTAGAACAAAAAATCGGTCACAAGAAATTATAGATATGTTGGCATAAAAAAAGTAATTTTTCTTAAAAAAAGTACATTTTCTAAAATAGTACATTCTCTTAAAAAACTTTTTTTTATCAAAACGTTTCCTTAAAAAAGTATCTTTAAAATATAATATATTTTCTAAAAAAGCGTCCTTTTCTTAAAAAGGTACCTTTTGTAAAGACCTACCGTCTCCTAAAATAGTAACATTCCTTAAAAAAGTACCTTTTATTAAAAAGATACATTTTCTTAAAAAAGCAGTTTTTCGTAAAAAACTACCTTTTCTTGAAAATGTACCAATTCTCAAAAATTACCTTTCCTTAAAAGTAGCTTTACTTAAAGGGTGCCTCTTTTTAAAATAGTACATTTTCTTAAAAAACGGTACCTTTTCTTAAAATGTATGTTTTCTTAAAAAAGAACACTTTCTTTTCTTTTTTTAAAAATTACCTTTTTAAGCGAAGTAATTTTTTAAAAAAGTACCTTTTAAAAACTACATTAAAAATTTGACCTGTTAAAAATATTTATCTTTTTAAGGAAATGCTTTTTTTTTTTTTTAAAGTAATAAAAAATATTTTTTTTTTAAATACCTTTTTAACAAAAGGAAATTTTGTAAAAAAAATTTAATTTTCTTAAAAAAGTACATTTCTTAAAAGAAAATGATTTTTCTTCAAAAAACACCTTTATATATAAGAGCACACTTTCTTTGAAAAACACCTTTCTCCTAAAATATTACCTTTTCTTAATATGTATTACCTTTTTCTTACTAAAGTAAACTTTTCTTTAAAAAGTCTCTTTTTTAAGAATGTAACTTTTCTTTCAAAAATACTTTTTCTTTACAAAACTACATTTTCATTCAAAAGATGTTATATTTTATTTGACCTGTCTTTTGTTAATTAAAAAATTATTTAATCGAGCTCAAGGTCGTATTTTCAAAAATTGTTTCTTTATTTTTATTCCAATATTTCGCTATTCGTCGAATAGCATCCTCAGGGATTTATATTAAATATTATCACAAAATTCTTAAAAAACTATTGTGTCTCCACCATGTGCAATAACTGACGATTGTGGAGACACAATAGTTTTTTAAGAATTTTGTGATAATATTTAATATAAATCTCTGAGGATGCTATTCGACGAATAGCGAAATATTGGAATAAAAATAAAGAAATAATTTTTGAAAATACGACCTTGAGCTCGATTAAATAATTTTTTAATAAACTACATTTTCTTTAAACAATACGTTGTATTAAAAAAGTATCATGAAAAAATTAATTTTTCTTAATAAATTAAATTTTCTTTAAAAAAGCTTGTTTTCTAGAAAAAAACACCTTTTCTTAAAAAATAAACCTTACCCTTTTAAATACCTAATCTTAAAAAAAGAACCCCTTCTTAATAAGTGTGTATTCTTCAAAATGTACCTTTTGTTAGAAAAGCATATTTTATAAATAAAAAACGTGAAGTTTCGTCAAAAAGTACTGTTCTAATAAAGGTAATTTCTATAAATAAGTACATTTTCATAAAAATTTACATTTTTAAAGAAGTACTTTTTCAAGAGAAGTACTTTTTAAAAAGAAATTTTAAATATTATCTTTTTACAATTTAACTTTTTAAAAAAGGATATTTTTAAAAAAATATTTAAAAAAAAAATCTTTTTAAAAAGGTACATTTAAAAAATATCTTTTTACAAAAAGGATATTTTCTAAAAAAAAGCTTCATTTTCTAAAAAAAAAAGTACATTTATTTATAAAAAAATAAAAAAATATTTCCTTTTAAAAGCACCTTTTCTTAAAAAAGTGGCTTTTCTTAAAATAGTACCTTTTCTTTAAAAAAATACCATTTCCTAAAAAAAAGTACATTTTGTAAAAAAGTACCTATTCTTAAAAACGTGCAGTTTCTTGAAAAAGTACCGTTTAAAAAAAAAGGTAAATTCTATAAAAAAAAAAAGTTCTTTAAAAAATATATTTTCTTTTCAAATATACCTTTTTTTCAAACAATACGTTTTCTTAAATAAGTACATTAAAAAATGTTCTTTAGAAAAGTAAATTTTCTTTAAAAATGTGAAAAAAGTAAATTTAAAAGAAAAGTAAATTTCCTTAAAAAAAAAACTCTTCGTTAAACAAAAAGTTGTCTTAACAAATAATATATTTTCCACATTTTAAATGTAGAAGAAAAGTAAATTTTCTTTAAAAAAAAAAAAAAAAACTTCACTAAACAAAAAGTTGTCTTAAAAAATAATAAATTTTCTACATTTTATTAAAACCTTTATTATATAAAATATAAAACCTTTTCTTAAAAAGTAAAGTAACTTTTCTTTAAAAAGTATATTTTCTTAAAAAGTACCTATTCATTAAAAAGTACCTTTCGTTTAAAAAGTATTTTATTTAAAGTAGGTACTTATTCTCTAAACCTTTTCTTAGAAAAAATAAATTTTTCTAAAAAAGTTAAATTTCTGGAAAAAAAAAACCGTTTTAAAACAGTACATTGTCATAAAAATCTACATTTTTAAAGAATTTTAAAGAATTTAAAGAGACTTTTTTTAAGAAGTACCATTTGAAAACGTAAATTTTTAAAAAAGTACCTTTTTTAAAAAAAAAAATACCTTTTTTAAAAAGGTACAATTTAAAAAAATACCTTTTTTTAAAAAAGTACAATTTAAAAAAATGACTCATTAAAAATCACCTTTTTATACTTATAAAAGTAAATTTTCTTTAAAAGTGTACCTTTTCTTAAAAAGTGTTTTTTATTTAAAAAAAGTACCCCTTCCTGAAAAGGAGGCGTTTCTTAAAAAAGTGAATTTTCTAAAAAAAAAATATTTCCATCATTCTTCAACGGGCGCGACGCAGGCGCCTTACAACAAACCATAAGAATCCAGATGGTGGGTATCAAAAATTTAAGATTGCCGATTTTAATTATTATTTTTATACCCTATACCACTATGTGGTCAGGGTATAATGAGTTTGTGCTAATGTTTGTAACTACCAAAAATATTTGATCTAGACCCATCATTTATAATACCGATCGAGTCGATTTAACGATGTCAGTTCGTCCGTCTGTGTACCCATGTAAATAATAAAACTACATGTCGCAAATATAATATTTTGACGAAATTTGGTATGTAAGCTTTCATCGACCTTAGGACGAACGCTATTGGTGAGAATCGGTTCATGTTCAGACCTAGTCTCCAGACCTAGTCTCAAATTTTTGAACGATCAAAATCCTGTACTTTAATTATATTACTTGTCTTGTTGTATAGGAAATTAATAAATAAATAAATTTCGAAATTAATACAAATTAATACAAATTTATCAAGAAACAAAATTATTGCACAGATTTTTCTCAAATTTGGTTTGCCCCCATGTAAATATAGCATCCGTTATGAACTTTTTCATATCTGCATGCAAACAAATTAATAACAATGCCACTCAAATTTGGTTTATGCTTATTTTCTATATCCAATTAGTTGGACCTGAGACACCCTCTATAATCGCAGGGTATCGTATAGTCGGTTTAGACGGACTACAATTTTCTTACTTGTTTAATTTAATAGATTGCGAATTAATTTAATTTGGCAATTAAATCCCCCAGCATAAATACATTACCAAAATTTTACCACAATTCTGATCTAATCGAATGACCAATAAATCATAGGAACGAAGCACTCTCTCTATAAATATAGCAATTTTTTAGAACTTTTTTGGAGCGTGTGCATAAAATCGCCACATAAGAACAAGCGCCCCGGTAGGTGAGTAGGTAGCGTGATCGCCTATCATGCGGGGGTCGTGGGTTCGATTCCCACCAGAGGCTTTGGTCTGTCGCTGCAAAAAAAAAAAAAAAAAAAAATTAACACACTACTCCCTCTTTCCTCCTTCCCATAACCTATTTTCCTGAGATCAACACAATGCATCGCATCTGTAGGCATCCCCTGAGTGTTGATTAATAAATATATAAAAAAAAAAGATTGTTAAATTCGGCCGTGCCGAATCTTTGATACCCTCCACATGGGTTTTACGTTTACATTAATATCTGAATTTATTGTACTATTTAAAACAACTAGCAGATTCCAGCGCTCGAAATTCGAGTGCAATTTCTAGGCAACTTTATTTCTCAAATTAGCCAATTCACAAACCAACACGTTTTTGGTTTATTATTAAATGAAGATAACAAACTAATTAACAAACACATTAACAAATTTAATAAACACACACATAGCATCTATAATATTAATAGGCTAGGCGATTTCTTGTGACTGACGTATAATATTTGAAATGTATTTGTTTTTAGCCGATTTGCAGATTTAAAGATTTTAAAATTTTTTCCTTTATTCTGAATAAATTGCATTTAAAGTTGCTATTAACAAATACATAAAATTATACAATGCTATGTGTGTATTTATTAAATTTGTCAATGTGTTTGTAATAAAAATGAGTTTGTTTTTTGTGTTGATTTGTGAATTGGCTATAATTGATTAGCATACTTTTAGGGTATTTATTTAATGAAAAAATAAAATTTCCTAGAATTTGCGCTCGAATTTCGAGGGCTGGAATCTGCTAGTTTGTATAATTTTAAGTATGTGTTAGTAGCAATTTTAAATGCAATTTACTCAAAATAAAGGAAAGAAATTTAAAATCTGTAAATCTGGAGAACAGCTAAAAAGAAAAACTTTTCAAATAATATACGCTTGGTCAAAATCGGGATAAAACGGTAGAACAAAACATCGGTAACAAGAAATCGCCTAGCCTACTAATATTATAGATATAAACAAAATTTTTGGAAAAAGTAAACAAATTGATATACTTAATACTAAATTATTACAACAAACACAGTGACTTTTTAGAATTTTTTGAAGGTGTCTTTATTTTTTTGGACATAGCTCGGCACAATGAGGCCCGATTTACCGCATTTCCAATAGCAACATGCTCGAAATAATGACAAACAATATTATCATAACTTTACCCAGGTAAATGTTTTTTTTTTTGTGAATGAGAGTGATTTCAAAAGACAGACGGACAGACGGACATCGCTTTATCGACTCAAGTTGTTATAAGGATCAAGAATATATATACCTTATATCAATAATGTTTTTATATGGTGCTAATGTAATAATAAAACAATAATCTGTTTTTTTTTAAGAACCACGTTTATTTTGATGGATACTGAAAAGACTTTATTTTTGACTAAGTCCCTTAAAGACTTAAATTTTCAATTAAGTTAGAAAAATATTAAATATTTTCTTAAGGCACATAAAGACTTAATTGAAAATTTATACTCTTTTTAAGGACTGCACTTAAAAAAAAGTTTTTATGAATGAATCCTTTTTAGAAGTTAACGAATCGGAAAAAGATAAATTCGTTCAGTTCAATAAAATTTTGTCATTTAGAGCTGAAAAATTAATAAGAGTGTTAAATACTAAGAAGCTATATGTGGAAGTGGTGATGGCTAAAATGTTAAAGTTCAATGACAGAAAGATTATTAAATTGTGCCCAAAATTGACGGACAAACACAACGGACGTCTTTCATAGTTGGGGCAAACAATAATTTCTTCCAAAAATTAAAAATCACCTGACTATTGTGTCATGGTAAATATATAAAAAAAAATAAGAAAATAAAAAAAACCAAAAATTCGTCATACATTATATATTTCATGTCTTTCCGTCTGTTTATCCATTATGTACATTACATTTGTTATTAGATACATACTCGTACTACAATATATTTGCATTTTGTTGTTATGTTTCCATTTTTGATTGACAGTTGTAGAATATTAATAAGGGTCGTCGTCAGTTATATGAGAAAGTGTGTAAGTAAGACAGAAGCCAGTGGTTGTGGTTTTCGATGTTAAATTAACAGTCATCATTTTCCAAATCTTACATAATTGTTTTGTGAGTTTGAAAACGAAAATTATAGGAACAAAAAAATATGTTATTGTTATTAAAAGTCTGTGGTGTTTGTTTGCTTAGATGAAACGCCATCATTATGCATTATCAGCGCGGTAGTAATTTAATATTGTTTAAAAAATAGCAACTAACGACGACGACAACATGTTAAATAGAGGAGTGCTATGAGTGAAATATTTGATTTTGTGGTAAATGCAAATAAACTGTAACATAAGAGTGACAAGTTGCTGACAATGGTAATGATGATAGAAAACTAGAAATATACAGATAAAATTACGTTACACAAAACACAAAACGTTGCGTTTTTTTTTTTTTTTTTAATTTTCAATGTTTTACATTTCTTAGAAGATATAAAGGCGGATGATTTTGTTCTGAGAATTTTTTGGATTTTGGGATAAATAGGGCAGTGTAAGTTAAAGGTTCTGGTTTGATTCATGGAGATGTGATCCTGTTCTTAAGCAATTAAAATTACAATGAGAATTTCTCTCTAAAGATACAGTGGGAGACAATACATTGGAAACTTTTAGAAATCACTCTCTATCGAAAGATAACAACATTTGTTACAAAAAATTCCATTAAAAAAAAATAGATAAACGAAAAAAAATTTTTTCTAGTGATGACAAATCAATGGAAACTTTTAAACTTCTGTACCAGAGTTGATTAAAACAATAAAATAGAAGCTGGTATGAAAATGTATAAAATCTTAAATATTTATAGTTTCTAACGTTTTCTTTCAACTATTTTTTAAGCTCAATTAATCTTATAAAATAAAAAATTAAAAATAAAAAATGAAAAATAAAAAATGAAAAATAAAAAATGAAAAATAAATATGAAAATGAAAAACAAAAACAAAAAATGAAAAACGAAAAATGAAGAATGAAAACTGCAAAATGATAAATAAAAAATGAAAAATTAAAAATGAAAAATAAAAAATGATAAATAAAAATTGATAAAATAAATAATAAAAAATGAAAAACAAAAAATGGAAAATAAAAAATGAAAAATAAAAAAATTAAAAACAAAAAATGGAAAATAAAAAATGAAAAAAGGAATATGAAAAATTAAAAATTAAAAAAAAAATAAAACTAAAAAAATTAAAAACGAAAAATGAAAAATGAGAAATGAAAGAAGAAAAATAAGAAATTAAAAATAAACGAAAACTGAAAAATAAAAATGAAAAACGAAAAATAAATAATTAAAAATGAAAAATTTAAAATGAAAAATTAAAAATGAAAAAAGGAAAATGAAAAATTAAAAATTAAAAATAAAAAATTAAAACTAAAAAATGAAAAATGAGAAATGAAAAATAAAACACGAAAAATAAAAAATGAGAAATAAAAGATAAAAAAATTAAAAATAAAAAACGAAAAACAAAAAATTAAAAAAAAAAAACGAAAACTGAAAAATAAAAATTGAAAAACGAAAAATAAAAAATTTAAAATGAAAAATTAAAAATGAAAAATAAAAAACCAAAATGAAAGATATAAAATGAGAAATAAAAAATGAAAGACGAAAGACGAAAAATAAAAAATTAAAAATAAAAAAACGGAAAATTAAAAATGAGAAATAAAAAATGAAAAATGAAAAATAAAAATTAAAAAAGAAAAATAAAAAATAAATATGAAAAATAAAAATAAAAATAAAAAACGAAAAACGAAAAATTAAAAATTAACCGGTTGAAATAATAAATAATAATAAATATTTTTATATTAGAAGAGCCCCTGCAGTTAATTACTATTAAGTGATACATAGACAGCGTTGCCATATATCAAGTTTTCCCTTTTTTTGCAAGTTTTTTGAGATGCTAAAAAGTTTTCAAGTTTTTTTCTACAAAAAAAAGTTTTTTCGAAATTTATTAAGTATTTAAAGTTTTTTTAATTGTTTCAAAAAAAAAAAAAATACAGAACTATTCTGCCAATTTAAATTCATAAAAAAAATATATTTTTAAACTTAATTTAAGACTATTTTTTATAAAAAATACAGAACTATTCTGCCAATTAAAATTCATAAAAAAAAATATATTTTTAAACTTAATTTAAGACTATTTTTTATACTATCCTGTACTGCATCGATATCACACTTTTTTACACCCTATGTAACAATTCTTATTACTACATTGTTTTTTTTTCAAACATTTTTTTTTGCTAACCATTCAGTGGTCACTCTTTTAAAAAAAGATTGTCGTAATCTTATTATAATTTTTGCACAAATTTGTTGAAGGTGGTGCCAGGAATATTTACAATTTTATTGAAAATAGCCCAAAGAGGGTAGATTTATTTGCAGACCTTCAAATATTATTGGATTATAATCCCGAAAAGTGTTGCACCTTTCGCAAACACGTTGGCTTTCGCTCGAAGATACCGTAAACCCACTTCTTAGCCGATTGTATGCTTTAATGTTATTTTTTTTTTGACCGAAGATTTAAAAAAATTTGACTCTACTAAAAGAATTATCGAATTTGAATTTGAGCCGTATTTATTATTTTTAAAATTTATATTGAACCACATCAATAAGTTGAACCGATTATTTCAAAGCGAAACTCCACAAATACATTTGCTTAATGGCGAAAGAAATCGTTTGTACAGCAAAATATTTGAATATGTAGTAAAGGATGAATATATAAGTTTTGGAAAATTCAAACAAATTGATGTTAACAATAGCACATATCTTAAAGATGTCAAAGATATTTAATTAGGTGCTGAAGTATCTTTAGCAATAAGTTCAAACAAATTATCTGAGGCTAATGAAATGGATTTTAGAACTCATTGTTTTAAACTTTAAAAAAGTTTGATTTTGAAAATGATTTCCTCAAATGTATTGAGGTTTTAGCACCCGTTAATGTGATAAAAGGTAACAAAAAGAGTATTGTGCAATTATGTGCTTTTGTACCAAATGTAGTTGATTTGAATAATGTTCAAAAAACTGATTATGAATGGCGAGCGCTGCTCCATTTTTATTTTGCGGAATTTAATTTATTGGAGGAGCAAAATATTGAACAGTTTTTGGAGGTAATTTTTAAAGTTAAACGTTGTGATGGATCTAAAGTTTTTCCTAATTTACAAATATTTGTTTATGCAATTTTATCGGTATCTGTATCCATAGCCAACGTAGAGCTAATATTTTCCCAAATTAATTTAAATAAAAACAAAAGAAACAAATTAGAAATTCCAACTTTAAGAGCTGTACGCAGCTTGTTAAGGAATCTTAACAGAAAATTTTCATATATTTCTTAAAGAAAAAAAATCACAAAAGTAACTTTCAGTGCAACGCTAGCAATCAGCTGTTTTCTGTCAATTATTAAGAATTGTGAAATTGCAACTGAAAAATAACTTTTAATTTTTTAGCATATTACATTTTGTTTATGCTTACCTCTCCTGTCAAAATTCCGTTCAGAAAGAACGAAAAATTTGATATTCCTGCTCAAAGCCTGGGTTGCCTAACTTAATTTACGTCAAAAAAAAGTAGTAAAAACAATACTACTTTTTAAAAAGCTGCAGACTATCAACAGAAATTTTTTGACAGAAAAATTCCTTAAGCATTTCTGAAGCGTTTTTTTATATGAAGTTTTTGATTCCTTAGCAAGCTGCATACAGGCCTTTATATGGTAATTTAAGAATAAAAGACTTTTTTAAAAAAAATAACAACAATTGCACAATCTTTGTACAATCAAAAGAAATGGCTTTAAAATGTAATAAGACCATGTATATATAATATTTTTATATAATTTTATTTATTTTATATTATTTTTTTTATGATCTCAAAATGTGAATTTAATTCCTTTGTATAATTTCTTTATATGTAAAAAGTTAAAGTGAAAAATATGTTATGTTTTTTATTTTATCTATAGTACTATAGAAAAATGTTTTTTTTATGTTATTTTACATGTTAATAAAATTGAATTCAAAATATATATATTTGTTTTTATATGTGTTTTTTTGTTGATTTTAGCACTCTAAAAAAAAAAAGTTTTTTTTTTTTTCAGAAATAAAAAGTTTTTTCCAAAACATATATGGCAACACTGTACATAGATGACGCTTTCTGTTTGATTTTAAAAAAGTCCCATAGAAAAATCTTTAATTACTAGATGTTTACACATCTCCTCTGTGATCGGACTCATTTGATTTTTTTAATGTATTTAATTCATTCAATTTATTTAATTATAAATATTTGTTGAACACACAGAAATAAGAAAGGCATGCTGATTTAGGCAATTCATATGCAATTATTACAATGAAATTCGATTGCATTAATGTCGTTATTGTTTTATATTCCAAAATTATTTTTCAATTCAACACAGGGCTTTTTATATACAATTTTTGCAAACACATTAACAAATATAATAAACGCACACACAGCATTGTATAATTTTATGCATGTGTTAGTAGCAACTTTAAATGAATTTTACTAAAAAAAATTTTCAAATCTGTAAATCTGGCGGACAGCTAATGAGGTAATAATCGGTTTAAAACTGACAAATTTACATCGGTCACAAGATATCGCCTTGCCTACTAATATTATAGATGATCCAATTTTTTGATATTGATCGTTCAAGTCATTAAAAATATATTTTGTTAAAAGTTTCCATTGTATTGTTACTCACTGTATATAATTATATCCTACAGGACTCTGTGCGGTCCATAACAATGGAACATACTATTCCTACAGAATCACTTTATGAGGCCATTATGTTATCATGTTAATCGTGTAAATTCTGTAAAAGTCGAATATATTTGGATGACATTTAGTACATCAGTCTGCATTGGGGTCACTGTTAAAGTTGCTGATATGTTTGGGGTTTTATATCTTACGTCTAGAGCGCCATAACTTTCGTACTTCGTTCTACATATAATTTGATGTGATAATTCATAATTAAACACAATTCTCCTAATGAAAAATATTGTATCTCCATACAAAAAAAAAAAAGCATGTAAGTCCGATCACAGGGGATATGTGTAAAAATCTAGGGCCGTATGCAAAAAAACTAAAGTGTACTTCAAGTAGAATTTATCAACAATTTTGCGTGAAAAACATACAATAAAGTCTACTTGAAGTACACTTCAATTTTTTTGCATACGGCCCCTCGTAATTAAAGATTTTTTATGCCACTTCTTTAAAATCAAACAGAAAGCATCATCTATGTATCACTTAGAGCAAACAACTGCAGGGGCTCTGCTAATATAAAAATATTTATTATTATTTATTATGTATATCAACTTGTTAATTTTTAATTTTTCATTTTCATTTTCATTAATCATTTTTTATTTTTTATTTTTAGATTTTAATTTTTAATTTTAAATTTAAAATTTTAAATTTTAAATTTTTAATTTTTAGTTTTTAATTTTTAATTTCTAATTTTTAATTTTTAGTTTTTAGTTTTTAATTTTAAATTTTTAATTTTTAATTTTTAATTTCTAATTTTTAATTGCTAATTGTTAATTTTTAATTTTAAATTTTTAATTTCTAATTTTTAATTTTTAATTTTTAATTTTTAATTTTTATTTTTAGTTTTATTTTTAATTTTTAATTTTTAATTTTTCATTTTTCACTTTTCATGTTTCATTTTTCAAAACGTTTTTATAACGATATTCGCTCCCTCATTTTATCTCCAAACACTTCCTAATCTTTTCACCAATGCAATCGTACCTCACACCGTTTTTTGTCTAACTCTGTTTTTGTGATTGTATTGTGAAATAGATTTTTTACCCCCTGAGCGTATAGATGTTTACACATCAAAAAAATTATCTAAGAACTTGTTTAAAATAGTACGTCAAGAGTATTTTTGTTTAACTCAATGAAAAATAAAACAGGTAAGATATAAATCTATAGAATTTTATTTTTTGTTATGTGTTTTCACATTCAATTCCAATATGATAAATTACCTAAGTGTTTCTATTATAACTTATCTTAAAATAAAAAAAACATTTTAACGAATGGAATGGAATGCTTTAAATAATATAAACTACAATATTTCTATTGAGTATTAATTTTTTTGTTTGGTCACAGAAATTTTTATAATATTTAATAAAAACTACCTTGTTTCACAATATTAAAAAGTAAAATTTATGAAATTTTAATTTTTCTTAACTTAACTAATTTGTTTCACATCTGATTCTGACCATTCTCAAAAAATGCATAATTACCTAAGGTTTTCTTTTGCAACTTATCTTAAATTTTTTGTTTTTTTTAATTTTTGTTTTAATTTTTATTAAATTCACTTTCACATCTATTACTGACCTTCTTCAAAAAATACCTAATTATCTAAGAAATTTATATATTTTTACTAATAGACTGTAAAACAAAAACAATTTTTATCCACCGTTAACAAATTATGCTGTTTAAGTCTAGTTGTGCTAGTTTAAGAAATTGTTAATTAGGTAAGGTTATCATACCATATATAGAAAAATTAGGGGCAGCAATGAAGCAAAAAAATCCAATCAAAACAATTTAATGTTTGTTGGTGTAAACTCTCGTTCGTAAAATATTTTTGTTGCAAACTCTCATTCATAAAATATTTTTCTTTTGGAAATAAAATACAAAACAAAATAAATTCATTTATTTAAAAAAAAAACATTTTTTTTTAAATGCTAAGAAAAACTTAACTTCTTCGTTATCGCATATTCCAATTAATATTTGCATTAATTTTGGGTACCCCAGCTCTTTAGTTTCGGTTAAATTTTAGTAGAATGGGTATTGAATATTATTTTTAATTTTTAATATTTAATTTTTAGTTTTTAATTTTTAATATTTAATTTTTAATTTTTAGTTTTTAATTTTTAATTATTAATTTTTAATTATTAATTTTTAATTTCTAATTTTTAATTTTTACTTTTTACTTTTTAACTTTTTAACTTTTAATTTTTAATTTTTAATTTTTAATTTTTAATTTTTAATTTTTAATTTTTAATTTTTAATTTTTAATATTGAATTTTTAATTTTTAATATTGAATTATTAATTTTTAATTTTTAATTTTTAATTTTTAATTTTTAATATTGAATTTTGAATTATTAATTTTTAATTTTTAATTTAAAATTTTTATTAATTAATTTAAAAATTTAAGTTTTTAAAGGTTAGTTTTTTTTAAACACGGGTTATTTTTTTTTTTTTTAATATAAGGTTATTTTTAAAAAAAAAGGGTACGTTTGGTTTGACTCTTGAGCGATTATATGTTTTGGCGATATTTTTATTATATCGTGATATTGATAAAAAAAAAAAATATGTGGCAATACTACTAACAGAGCTCATGGTAGTTGTGTTTGTTGGTATGGTTAATATATTTGCATCATTTGTTGTGGCTTTTTTGTAGCTGTGAATGTTGTTACAAGAAACACACTGGGTTTTTTGGTTTTTTTTAGAGGTGTCTAAAAATATTAGGCCATATCTCAGCACAATGACGCCCGGTTTAACCCATTTTAAAAATCAACCTGCTCCAAATAATGACAAACAATACTATCTTAATCTTACCCTGGCAAATGGTTTATTTTGTGAATAGGCGTGCTTTCAACAGACAGACAGACAGACGGACATCACTATATCGACTCGAGTTGTTATAAGGATCAGGATGCGTTACAAACGGAATGATAAACCTATATATACCCTATAGGTATATATATATACCTATATTCCGTTCCTGATCCTGATCCTGCACAGTGGTGTAGAGGGTATAAAAAAATGTCGCCAAATTCTTATTAGTTAGAAATTTTCTTTTTAATTTAATAAACTAGAACAAAGCAAAAATTTGCTTAGGATTCGTTTTTGGAATAACCGTTAAACTTTGATTGGTATAACTGAATTTTTAACGCTTATTACTTTCAAAATTTTTGATTAAAACAATAAAAAACTTGATTTAACTTAACTAAGTTTAACATCCAAAAAACGGGTGTAACCCAGTTAAGATTTGTTTTGAATTAATAAAATCATAAAACACAATTATTTCACAAATTTCTCTAATAGAATCTACTTGTGCCTATGATTTGTCTCGGATTTTCATCTAATCAATTAGGTTTTTAATTTTTAAAGGACTTTTTCAAGAACTCAAGATTTTAAATCGTTTGTACCAAATATTTTTATGTCTTGTTCGATTGACTTTTAACTCATTTAAAAATGTTTACTTTTAACTCATTTAAAAATGTTTAAGTAAATAAAATATAAGTTTAATTAACACTTTCATAAAAAACCATTCCTCGTACTACACTATTTAAAATTCGTGCTTTATCTCATAAACGAGAGTGAGTGCGTTTTGAAAATTGATTTCAATGAATATTTGAAAAAAAATCTTGTCAACAAATGGTTGTTGTGTTATTTTTGTATTACAACATGGTATTTTTATTTAATACAGTGTAAATTTAATTTAAAGTATGTTTGTACTTTGTTATGATATGCAAATTAATGAAAATTAACAAATATGTAACGTTTTTAAAATAACATTTTATTGGCAAATAAAATTACGTATGTACGTATACTGTGTTTCATAAAATTGAATTGAAGAAAGAAAAAAAAAATAAAGAAAAAAAGCGAAAGTATTAAAAGAAATGATTTGAAAATCGTGATCGTTTGAACATATATTTTCTCCACAGAATTTTAAATTGTTTGCTTAAGTACATTGACTTCTTATTTATCAAAACGATTTTATTTTGAAAAGCAAATATATTTGTTATTGAGTTTATTTAAAAACAAAACAAAAAAAAATTAAAATATTTGATTTTTGAATTTAAGCAAGTAAGAAAATTATAGTGGGCATAAACTATACCATGCGTTTAGAGAGGTGGTGGTAACTGGTCCAACTAATTGGATATAGAGAATTATCATAAATCAAATTTGAGTGGCATTGTTGATTTTTTCGCCAGCATATATGAAAAAGTCCATATCGGCCACATAGGCGGACAGACGGACATCGCTAAATCGACTTAAAAAGTGATTCTTAGTCGAGCGGTACTATAAAAGATGGGTTTAGGTCAAATATTTTTGATATTTTTTGTTTAAAGTTGACTCTTATTTTGCATAATTTCACACTTCTTTAACAATAACTGATAAAAAGATAGTTCACGCCGAGTTTTTGAGATATCAGTTGAACTTAGCTTGATTAAACTCAAACCTTTAAC
Organism: Cordilura impudica; assembly: GCA_963682025.1. NCBI lineage: Eukaryota > Metazoa > Arthropoda > Insecta > Diptera > Scathophagidae > Cordilura > Cordilura impudica. Next base: position 188,783,274 of record OY821521.1, read on the forward strand.
TAAACTAAGTTTATCTGACATCTGAAAAACTGGGCCTTGGTTATATTAAGTTTACATTTTATAGTTTTACCAACATCCCAATAACTCGGTCTAAATTTAACCCATTTTTTATGGATTTATTTTTAAATATAAAGCAATGATTATTTTTTTTACTAATTATAAAAAACAACCGCATAAGAAAAACTTTTTTATTTCGTGCTATTTGCATGATCCACGTGAAAGCAAAGTAGGCCGTTTAAACAAGACATAATGAAAATATAAAAAAACAACTGTACCGCAAACACTTTGTTTAGTGATGCCACGTTTATTAATATTTATTATAAAATATGGCCACTGTTGCCACGCTTCATCTTATCTCATTAGAAATATTAAGGGTTGTCATTGATTTTATGTAATTTAAAACTTCTTAAAACTAGAACTGCAAAACAATTATCTGATTTGTTTTCAGTTTTAACCAAAACTCGCTCTAAATGTCTCTGTAACCAGAAAAATATAAAAAAATCGTATCAAAAAGTATAAATGCAAAAATATTGAAAATTCAAAAATAACAGAGTTGTATCTTCTGAAATTAATACAAAGTAAAGCTGTATGGTACGGAAATTTAATCTAACCACAATGCTCGTAGGCCTGACTTTAGTTGAGTGTGTTAAAGCGCTGACCAAAAAGTGCAAATACGAGTGTATGTGAAGGTTCATGGTTCAAACCTCACGGCCGCCCTAAGTAGAAAAATTTTCATATAGAAACAATCTATTCAATTAAAACATTACAATTATCACAATGTTCAATAAATCGCTGATGAAGGCTGAAATGCCAGAAACTGGTCCGATTAAGCATACAGTGCAGTTATGAATTTTTGAAATATATGCTTTCTTCTTATTTACCACGCACCATTTAAACAAAAATTAAAATTTGCATATTGATTACAGTAGTAAGTATTAAGTAGTAGTCTGAAAAATTACTAAAAATCTAACAAAAAAAGAAGTGAATATTAATATTTTCATCGATTTGGGTGCAAAAATTCGAAGCGAGAAAATGGATTAAGTAATTTTTAATCAATTCGTTAAAATTTCAGAATAGCAATTAAATTAACACTTATAGCATAGCAATTAAATTAACACTTGCCTTAGAGTAAATTTTTGACAAATGGATAAAATTTAACAACCAGAGCCCAGCCCTCGAAATTCGAGTGCAAATTCTAGGACATTTTATTTTTTATTCAATTTATTTCTTTCAATGTTTTTTTTTTATCTATTTAATTCATTAAGGTGCTATTACATGATGTGTTTTTTACATATGTACTGTCAAATTTTCCCACAACAAAAGTTGTAAACATCGTGTGATACATATAAAACATTGTTTATGTACAATACATGAGAAAAGTCAAATGTACATTTTTCAATTAGAACAGGTTCTATTTTTGCATGACAAACAAGTGAAAATACAACACTGCTTGTGGCGAAAGAAAAACAGAGTACATTTTAAAGATTAATATTGAAAGAAAAATAAATTGTTTAGTATTAATTAACAATTAAAAAATACATAACCTTTTTTTTAACAAAAAATTTTTGTAAATTCACAAATTAAATCAGCTGTTGTTTACATTTAGAGGTTATGTCATACGGAAATACATACGCACGTGTGATAGCAAAAATTATGAATCGTATGTAAGAAGACAATTTTGACAGACATGAAGAATTTCATATGGATAAAAAAAGTGACAGTACATATGTAAAAAACATTTCGTGTAATAGCACCTTTAAATTTATTTCATTATAAATATTTGTTGAACACACGACCTTGTATGCCACCTAAAGGAATGCTAATTTTAGGCAATTCACAATTCAACACAGGGTGTGTGATATGCAATTATTATAATGAAATTCGATTGCATTATTGTCGTTATTGGTTTATGTCCAAAATTATTTTTCAATTCAACGCAGGGCTTTTCATATCCAATTTTTGCAAACACATTAAAAAAATTAATAAAAACACACACAGCATTGCATAATTTTATTTATTCGTTAGTAGCAACTTTAAATGAGCATTACTCCCAATAATGTTCCAGACTGTGCAAATCTGTAAATCTGTTGGACAGCCAAAAATAAATACCTTTCAAATGAGGTATGATTGATCAAAATGGGCTTAAAGCTGACAAAGTTATATCGGTCACAAGAAATCGCCTTGCCTATTAATATTATAGATTGTAAGCTAACAGTAGTTTAAAACTGAAATGGTGTTTATCGGGTATGATTTATTTTATTACGTTTGCTTAAACTTATGTAAGAAATTTCAAAACATAAATAAAACAAGAAGATAAATAAAGTGAAATTTAAAAAAAAAAAAAATCTAACTCTATTAAATTTTTTTTATTAAATCTATTTTTAATTAAATATTTACAATGAAAAAATACAAACAAAATACTTGTCTTTTTGATTATATTCTTTTCTCTGTGATATTTACAACTATTACCATATTTACATATAAATTTTTAATTAAAAAATATATATATACAGTGGGTGACAATACTTTGGAAACATTTACAAAATTCTGAATTTGCACATTATGTTTTTTTTTTAATAATTTCGCGTTAAGTCTAAAATTATATATTTCTTTGCGAAATCACTCTTTTGTGTGTTCTCCATCGAAAGATAAATTTGTTACAAAAAATTAAATCAAAAAAACAAAGGACAAAATAAAGTATATATTTTTGAAAATGCCAAAACAATGGAAAATTTTTAACTACTTTACCAGATTGAATTAAAACAAATATCATATGGTATGCAAGAAAATGTATAAAATCATAACCGTTTCTTACAACTGTTTCTTAAATACAATTGTATTTTTCAATGTGTTAATCTTATAATTAAGTATTATAAAATAATGGCAAGAATAAAGTTTTGTGAAGACTACAAAACCAGTATAATAGATTATTTTACCGCTGGTCTTAGCAAAAGAAAATTTGTGAGAAATATTCTATGAATAATTCCATAATCAAAAAATTATCAAGAAATATTGTGAAAGATGTACGGAGACGACTCAACATTTAGATGGCAGGCCCCGTAAAACGTGTCAAAGACAGGATAATCTAACATCAAGAGAGTTATAAAATGTCCAGAAATGTAAACTAAAGAGGTCATAAACAATCTGAAACTAAAAATAAATGCTCGAATTGTTACCCGACGAGCAATTGAGACAGATTTTGGTTCCTAACGTCCTGTGAAGAAACCATTGATATCAGAGAAAAATCGTCTGACTCGCATAAATGTTGCTAAAGAACACATGAACTAGTCAAGGATGAATTGGAAAAACATTTGTACTATGACCAAAGGGAAAACTGTTAACTTTGGATCAATGAGTGGGTCTAATTCACTTAGTAAAAAATACTCTAACTGGAATTGGATACATGCTAATTCCAAATGACGTTATATATACATGCGCGGAGCAACATATGGAAAATATGGCTTGGACGTTACAACATGACAATGAGCCAAAACACCCCTCAAAGTTGTAACCGAATGGCTAGAATCTAATGCAGTTAGTGATTTGGAATGGGCAGCCCAAACACCCCAATAGTAAATCTATGTGGCAAAAAAATTTCAATGGATGTCATCAACAATTTAATTGACTCCAGGCTTGCGTCTACTAAAAAATAATGGATGCCCAACAAAATATTGAAACAAAAAATAGAGGGAAAGTTTTCAACAGCATAAAAGTGAATTTTTTTAAGTTTTGTTATTTTTTTTTTTTATAAAGTTAAGCTATTTTATGTTAATATTTTTTCTTTTTTTAATAAATAAAACAAAAAAGAGTTTTTAATATTATGATCCAATTTTTTTGGTATTGACCGTTCAAGTCGTCAAAAATATATTTTGTTAAAAGTTTCGCTTGTATTGTCACTCACTGTATATCAGGTTTCAAAAAATTTCTTATCGCATGAAATTTAAGGTTTTATAATTCTTCGAAATAATACAATGCTATCAGTAAAAAATTAAAATAAACTTAAAAAACCAACATACAAAAAATTATGAATTTTATACATAAAACTTAAAAAATTATTGTATTGTATTGAAAAATCCTGGGATCGAAATTTACAAAATCCCCAATCTGGGATTTACAAATATTGATCCTGATAGGCATCTCTAGTTGAGAAAATGTAAGAGAGAGAAACACTGTAAACAAATGAAGATATGTATGTTCTCAAAATAAAATAAAATCTATCTCATGACCTGTGATGCCAACTTAGTTTACGCTATATTTTAGCAGCTTTTAGCTCTTTTTTGGAAACATTGCTTTTTTTTGGACAATTATATACTCATAATTTTTTATACAACTCTATTTATGTATTTTTATACCTTTTACATCACTGTGGAGTCAGGCTGAAATGAATTTGTACTAAGGTTTGTAAGATACCTGACCCAGACCAATCGAATCAGAATCACTTTCTGAGATGATGTCCGGGAGTCCATGTAAAACTTGTTCACAAAGAACAATTGTACATATGTATATTTGAATGACAGTCGGTACACACAAGCTTTTATCGACAATCAATCTCAATTGAAATTGGAGAAAAGCGGTGTATGTTCAGATTAGCCCCATATAAATGTCGACTAAAATTGAAATATTGATTTTCGGTTCGAAAAAATACCATAAAAAGTTTGCTTAACAATAACTTCTAATGAAGCTTATAAAAATTCGAAATACTATGTAAAAACTTTTTAATGGACCCAAGCGGAAAAAAGGAAATAATTTTTTTTTCAAAAAATACAAATTTATAGTATATTTTTGATATAAAATGTTACTCTAATGCAGTGAAATGGATCTCATAGGTACAATCGTAATTAATTGTATTGCAATAAAAGCTTTTAAAGCGTTCTTGCGTCTAAAAAAATGTATAACCTGAGTTCGATTTACCAATTTAGTGCTTTTTAGCGCTTTTTATTTCGAAAAAGTTGGCATCGCTGCTCACGACAGTGCTAGTAATACGTGATAATAATTATAATCTATAATATTAATAGGCTAGGCGATTTTTTGTTACCGATGTTTTGCTCTACCCTTTTATCCCGATTTTGACCAAAATTATATTATTTGAAAGTTATTTCTTTTTAGCTGTTCACCAGATTTACAGAGTTTTAAAATTTTTTCCTTTATTTTGAGTAAATTGCATTTAAAGTTGCTACTAACACATACATAAAATTATACATATGCTATGTGTGGGTTTATTAAATTTGTTAATGTGTTTGCTAATGAGTTTGTTATCTTCATTCACAATATTAAAAAACCAAAAAAGTGTTGGTTTGTGAATTGGCTAAGTTGAAAAATAAAGTTTCCTAGAAATTGCACTCGAATTTCGAGCGCTGGAGTCTGCTAGTTATATATAAATACGCGAAGGAAAATGTTTTCATCCTTTTTTAAGCATAATGCGGGCACGGAGGAGTGTGAAAACTGGCATAGTTATAGTTCATATGGAGGAGAAATGCAAGATTTTAAAATTTATGTATGTATAATATGTGTTAAAAATGTATTAAATTAAATAAAATAAAATATTAATGTTTTGGTTTGATATGGGCTAACTTTAATATAATTCTAATATTAATAATAAATAATTTTAGAAAGAGCCTAAAGATATGCTAATCAATTTTAGGCAATTCACAATTCATCGAATTTCATTATAATTGTATATCACACGCCCTGTGTTGAATTGTGAATTGCCTCAAATTGATTAGCATACCTGTTGCTCTATAAAATTATTTTCTATCATAAATAGTTTATATATATATATATAGATTAAATAAACATTGAAAGAAAAAAAACTGAAAGAAAAAATAAAATTTTCTAGAATTTGCACTCGAATTTCGAATGCTGGGTAATGCTAGTTGGATTCTAAATGCCAAATTGTATGGAAATATACGACACGTCGTTATTCTGTTCCAAATTTTTAATTAACATCCAGAAAAACTCGATCTTAAAAGTTTGTTGTTTTCATATAATTTAATGAATTTTCTAATTTTATTTGTTACTTTTTTTTATAAAAATTTTCCACATAATGAGAATTTTTATCTTTAACTTAAAGTATAAATAAAAAAAATCTCTGCTATTTCTAAGTGTGTCAATTTTGTTTGTTTTGATATTAAATAATTCACATAAAGTTAAACAAAAATTATTTCGCCTGACTTTTTTTAAGTGAAAATTGATTTAAGAACATAGACAAAGATATCTAACGAGCAATAAAACAAATTGATTGCTTAGTCTTTCAATAAGGATAATGAACTTTTAATGCATTTATTAATTTTTAATATTGTCTTAATAAAAAGAAAATCGACCACAAGATGATTCATGATATAAAATTTATTGTTTCTATTTTGCTGCAATCTAATCAGGAGGTAGAAATATTTTCTATTTTATATGAATTATTGTTATCACTTATCTTAGAACTCAAAGCAAAAGAAAAAAAATAAAAACAATTTAATATAAAAAAAAAATGTAAAGAGAACGAGGAAAATCAAACTCTTTAGAAACAAATTCTCCATAATTAATAATTGTCAATGATGGAATGAAGGTGTTTTGTGAGAAATTAGAGATAAACGTAAATAAAAATAAATTTGTTTTTTTTTTTTTCAAATATATTAAAGAAAACATTAAATGTGAATAAAAGTAATAATTATTTAATTTAAAAAATAAACTGAATATTTACATACATAGATTATGAGTCATTGAAATGACTTATATGTACTACCAGATGTCAAGAAAATGAATAAGCGTTTTTAAAAAAAGAATTAAAATATAAAAAAAATTAACAGCAAAAAATGGATTTGTTAAAAATACTGTTATTTTCTTGTTTTGAAAACTAATCTTAACATAATAAATATTGTAAGAATGGCTTAGTTAGATTATCATGTTGTTTTATTTTACAAAGACAAATTGTTAATTTAGCTTTCATTGATTTATAGCGAGTCATTGTCAAGATCAAAAATATTGTCAATAAATTGTATAGAATTAATTTTGAAAATAATTTTTTTCCCTTTAAAGTACAGGGTGGCTGATGAATGTTGTAATTATAAAACCTAAAAAAATTAGCTTCATCGCTGAGCAAAATTTTGTATGGAAAATCAAAATCAATATCAATTTGAGCTTCAGCCCATTGGCTGAATTGGCGGCGCATGCGATGGTCACTTGGTTTTAGTTCTTTCTTAACAGCTCGTATGCGAATATCCTTTCGTAAAACCTTCCATAAAGTGGATAGGCACATACCAATTTTATGAGAATGGCGCCGAATTGATCGATGTGGTTCTTCTTCAATGCTTTGTCGGTGTGCACTGTTTGGCTTCTTACGGGATGCACATTATCATAGAGAGTAAACGTGGTGCGAAAACGATCCATAGTTATTTGAATTAGCCGCTCTGATGAACGTTTATGACTACCATAAAACGGACGAACAGAAGCATTATTTTGATAGAAAATTATAACAATTTGCAAGCGTTGCTCTCGTGTAAAGGCCTAGTTACCCACAAGTTGTTTAAATGTAACTGTATCGTATCGTAACGTTGGCATTCAGTTCAATTATAGAACGTAAAAAACGTACCAGCATGTTGCTGTGTAAAATTAACAAAACTTTATCGGCTGTTCACAAATGTCACGTACAAACATAGCAAAAATCTAAAATCAACAGAAACTAACAATACGATACGTTTAGCTTAAGTCGAGTAAGCACTTCTATGTGTTTTTCATAAGACAGCTTGAATCAACTGATTCGCGCCGATACCGTTACGCGTGGGTAACTAGGCCTTAAGTCTGTCCATCAAGAAATGGAAACAAACTAAACAAAAATCAATTATCAGCTGTCTTCTGCCAAATAAAGCAGTGTTACAAACTCAAAGTTGTGAACCTCCAAAAAAAAAAAAAGGCCCTTTACTATATAGAATTTAATATTTAATATTTAATTATAAAAGTGAAAAATTTTAGCGAGCAAAAAAATGCATTTAAAATGAAAATGAGTTTAAATCAAAATTAAGTTATTTATTAATGTCCAAATAAAAGTTTCTTAAAAAATGTGTGCAATCCTAATTTAATATTAGAAAAATAACTATTATTAAAACTTTAGAGGAAGGCAATCCAAGCGTGAAATTGGACTGCTCTCTAGTGAAAATAAATCCACTGTGTTCCGAATTGCATCACGATTTCACTTGAGAAAAATTGTAGAGAAGCAATTTTTTTGCTAGACGACCGGTAAAGAACCCACTCATTAATATAGTCCACATAAGGAAGCTCTTTGACTTTGCGAAACGGTATCAGAATTGGTCAAGTGAATAGTGGGCTAAGCTTTTGTGGATGGAACAAATTTCATACGTAGACCATCTAAACAAAGATATGCTCCTAGATATCAGTTGCCAATAGTCAAATATGGCGGAGGATCAATTATGGTGTGGGGTAAGAACCAACATGTTTAAAATGGAATCACTAATTATATGTCATATATTTATATGGAATCAATGTTTCTGAAAGCGAGAACTGCAGCTCGTTCTTAAATGAGATGATCGAGTAGTTGGACATTCAACTCATGGCATCTGCAGGCAAGGTTATGGCGTTTGTTTTTTGGGATGCACGTGGGATAATTTTTATTGATTATCTTCAAAAAGGAAAAACAATCACTGGCGAGTATTATGCTAATTTATTGCATCATTTCAGTGAAAGTGTTGTTTCATCAAGATATCACAACAGTTCACACATCCACTATTGCGATGGCTAAAATCTATTAATTAAAGTTCGAATTGCTTCAGCAAACACCTTATTCCTCAGATTTAGCTCCGTCGGATTATGTTCTATTATCAAGCTTGAAAAAATGGTTCGATGGTCAAAGATTTGCCAACAATGAAGAGGTGTAGCTTGCGATTGGTGGCTATTTTAAGGAGCTAGACAGTTCTTACTATCAATAGGGTATCGAAGCTATTGAATATCACTGGGAAAAGTATATCGAGCTAAAAGATTATGTTGAGGAAAAAATTTTTCTCAATTTTGTTGTGTTTCTTTGTCAGGTCGGGTTGTTCTGGGACCGCCCTCGTGTGTGTTTACACTATGTGTATTTTCCATATGTAAGTTCAGTTTTACGATCCATACGTAATTCCGTGAGTGTGTCAAAATTGGCGTTTTACATACAATTCATCATTTTTTGCGTTCAAACGTACATATGTATTTCCGTATGACATAACCTCTAAATGTAAACAACAGCTGATTTAATTTGTGAATTTACAAAAAATTATTGTTAAAAATAAAGTAATATATTTTATATATTTTTTAATTGTTAATTAATATTAAACAATTTATTTTTCTTTCAATATTTATCTTTATAATTTACTCTGTTTTTCTTTCGCCACAAGCAGTGTTGTATTTTCATATGGTTGTCATGCCAAAATAGAACCTGCTCTAATTGAAAAATTTACATATGTCTTGCCAAATGTGTTGTACATAAACAATTTTTGAAAGGGTTCACACTATGTGTACAAAGTGCACGTGCTAAAAAAATAAGAAAAACACAAGAAAAACACATAGTGTGAACGCAGCTTAACTAACCAAATATGGACTAATGAATCAACTAGTAGGATTACTAGGCAAATCTAGCCATCTTTGAATCAAAAGCGCTCAAATGCGTTGCTGCCCCTGCCTTCTAGAGAAACACGCTCAACACCTCTGGGTTTCATAAGTAATGACTTCTGTCGTAGCTTTACGGCTGTAGGAGGAAGTGTAGAGTATCGAATATTTTCTCTGTTATTTTTTAGCGCTCTCTAGACATAGACTTCAAGCCTAGGGACCTCGATTGCTGTATGATATTACTGATTTTTCAAAAGTTGGTATACCACATTTCCTTATAAGAAGCTCGAACTGGATCTATGGTGTGGACTTCAAAGTCTAACCACTGGCAACCAATTTTAACCTAACCTTACCTATAGAACCATATTCTTAACATATACATGTGTATGGCCAAATATGGGTTAAACTGTAATTCAAATGCTTGTAAAATAATCCTTGACATGTGATAATTACAATGCGTATATGATTACATTTGTTTAAATGTATGAAATGTGTTTTGTTTTTTTTTATTGTACGTTTAAGTAGTATGTCTATATCTCTATAACAAAAAAAATAAGTAAATTTATAGTAGAACGAGTAAATTAGACCTCATTTTTAAATACGCTGTTAAAATATACGATTTTTGAAGTAAATAATAAAAATGATTACGCCAACTTTTTGTGTTGTGGTTAAATGCAACAAAATCTAAAAAAATCCATAAATATATATTAACTTTTAATATTTTTATTAACTAACACAACAAAAGCAATTTTATATATAAGAATTAATAAAAATCTTTGAAATACAAAGACAAAATGTGGCTACACTGGATTATTTTTATTATCTTTGTTGTAATAATGCGATGATGGCAACGGCGATGCTGTAGATTGTTGTGTGGTGGCGGTGATGATGGATGCAACATGTGTTTTTTATGAAAAACTACAAACAATTTATATACCACAACGATAATTGTATATGAATAAAAAAAAAACGGTTATGAGTCATTGATAATATGTATTTGTAATGTTATTCATAGCGGTTTTTGTTGTTAAACTATAAAAATGACGGTTAAATTTAGAGTTTTTGAAAAAACCCGGGTTTAAAAGTTGTTTAATAATGGCTTTTGAGAATTTAGTAAGATTGTTTTAATGTATTTCTTTTTAATATTTAACAGAAATCAAAATACACACTGCATTTTGTATAATGCACAAATATTTTTTTTTTTATTTTACAATTTTTTTTTATCTTCAGCTCTACTGTGAACTTCTCAAAACAGCTGTTTTTTACAAGTGGTGACAAAAATGTTACAAAATATCGATAAATGCATAGTACGAGTATTTAGACTTTGGTTAACGGTACTGCTCTACGGCTGTGAGACATGGAAAGTAACGAAAGTAATCTTCAATGAACTACAAGCTTATCTAAACAAATGTTTAAGATGCATTCTCAAAGTATTTTGGACACTATCCATAAACAACGAAGATTTTCTTTATTTCTGTGGAATTAATAAAACTGATATGGACATTAGGCATAGAAAATGGAGATGGATTGGTCATACGCTAAGAAACGACAGTGCAGATATTGTTAAGGTCTTCTTCCACAAGGATTCAGAAGCAGAGGCCGACGTACAACATGACGCAGATCGGTTATTACGTATTTAACAAGCTGTATTTTATATTTTTTGTATTATAAGATATATCCTGTGAGCGTCAAAATAAAGTAAACACCAATTTTTCGTCTTTAAATTTTATTATTATAAAGTTATTACTGGCACGATAAAAAAGCAATCAGGCATGTGATTAAAACCGACTAAAACGAAATAAAATCAAAAATAGGTATGATGTAAATCAATTTTTCGATTTGCTTTCGTTTTTATCTCAAAAACAAGTAAGAGTGTTAAATTCGGCTGTGCCGAATTTTTTGATACCCTCCACCTGCATCTTAAACTCAATATTACACCCAATGATGAGGACGGCTACCACTTGAAAACTATTGCCGATACTGAAACATTAATTCCGAATACCAATTAAATTCAAAGTTAATCGTTTTTTTCTTTTTGGTCAGTTTCTATTATAATTTCTTTTTATAAGAAATAATGATCATGTGTTCTATAGAAAGAATTAATTACTATTTGATTACTAGAGTAGAAATCCTATAAGTTCCCTAAGTCCTTCATAGAAGACAAACGAAATTCATAATTTAACACAGCCGGCGTTATAATGCCAAAAGTTTGATCCCTCTTATAATGTTTTGAGACCTTAGAAGTTATACGATAATTAAAAAAAAATGCAAATGATTCTTGGCTAAAAATTATTATTATTTAAAATAAACGAATTTTAAAATATTTTTATCTGAATTAGCTAGTAATATGTTAATTTAAGGATACGTTTAATACAAAAAAATAAAAAGAAATACATAATAATAACAGGTAAGAAACTAAATATTGAAATAAAAACTTTTAATATTTAATTTTAAACTTTTAATTTTTAACTTTTAATTTTTATTTTTATTTTTTATTTTAATTTTTAATTTCTAATTTTTAATTTTTAATTTTTAATTTTTAATTTTTAATTTTTAATTTTTAATTTTTAATTTTTAATTTTTAATTTTTAATTTTTAATTTTTAATTTTTAATTTTTAATTTTTAATTTTTAATTTTTAATTTTTAATTTTTAATTTTTAATTTTTAATTTTTAATTTTTAATTTTTAATTTTTAATTTTTAATTTTTAATTTTTAATTTTTATTTTTATTTTTTTTTTAATTTTTAATTTTTGAATTTTTAATTTGCAATTTTTAATTTTTATTTTTAATTTTTAATTTTTAATTTTTAATTTTTAACTTTTAATTTTTAATTCTTAATTTTCAATTTTTAATTTTTAATTTTTAATTTTTAATTTTTAATTTTTAATTTTTAATTTTTAATTTTTAATTTTTAATTTTTAATTTTTAATTTTTAATTTTTAATTTTTAATTTTTAATTTTTAATTTTTAATTTTTAATTTTTAATTTTTAATTTTTAATTTTTAATTTTTAATTTTTAATTTTTAATTTTTAATTTTTAATTTTTAATTTTTAATTTTGAATTTTTAATTTTTAATTTTTAATTTTTAATTTTTAATTTTTAATTTTTAATTTTTAATTTTTAATTTTTAATTTTTAATTTTTAATTTTTAATTTTTAATTTTTAATATTTAATTTTTAATTTTTAATTTTTAATTTTTAATTTTTAATTTTTAATTTTTAATTTTTAATTCTTAATTATTCATTTTTAATTTTTAATTTTTAATTTTTAATTTTTAATTTTTAATTTTTAATTTTTAATTTTTGATTTTTAATTTTTAATTTTAAATTTTAAATTTTTAATTTTTCATTCTTCATTTTCCATTCTCCATTTTTCATTTTGCATTTTCCATTTTTCATTTTCCGTTTTTCATTTTTCATTTTTAATTTTTCTTTTTTAATTTTCCATTTTTCATTTTCCATTCTCCCTTTTTTAATTTTAATTTTTCAGTTTTCATTTTCATTTTCCTTTTTTATTTTCCATTTTTAATTTTTAATTTTCCATTTTCTATTTTCCATTTCCAATTTTCCATTTTCAAGTTTTCATTTTTGATTTTTCATATTCCATTTTTCATTTTCCATTTTTCGTTTTTCATTTTCCATTTTTCATTTTTAATTTTCCATTTTTCATTTGTAATTTTTAATTCTTCTTTTGTAATTTTTCATTTTACATTTTATATTTTTCAGTTTTCATTTTCCATTTCTCATTTTCCTTTTTTCATTTTCCATTTTTCATTTTCCATTTTTCAATTTTCATTTTTCATTTTCCATTTTTCGTTTTTCATTTTCATTTTTAATTTTTAATTTTCAATTTTTAATTTTCCATTTTTCATTTGTAATTTTTAATTTTTTCATTTTCTATTTTTCATTTTCCATTTTCCATTTTTCGTTTTAATTTTTTCTTTCATATTGGCGATCTTTTTTATTATAACGTGATAACGATAAAAAAAATATGTGGCAATACTACATACATATCTCATGGTAGTTGTGTTTGTTGGTATAATTGCATCATTTTTTTGTGGCTTTTTTTAACTGTGAATGTTGTTGTACAACTATTGCGTTCAACCACAAAAATATTACAACAAACACACTGGGTTTTATGTTTTTTTAGGGGTACCTACATATTTTTGCTCTTATCTAAGTACAATGAAGCCCGATTTAGCCCATTTTCAATACCAACCTGCTGGGAATTATGGCAAATGATATTATTGTAACCTTACCCAGTTAGATGGTTTTAACTGTGAATGAGCGTGATTTCAACAGACAGATGGACAGACGGACATCGCTATATTGACTCGAGCTGTGATAAGGATCAAGAATATATATACTTTATTGGCGTTACAAACGGAATGACAAACCTATATATACCCTCTACCACTGAGGTGTGGAGGGTATAACAAATGTCTTTCATTTTCCATTTTGTTCTATGGAAATATGGATAAATAAAGATGTGCTGGAAAACGCAATTGCTATTTTTTTTTATAGTTTTCAAATCAAGTAGACTTTACGGTTTGAAACAGATAATTTATTTTTGACAATATTTCAACGCATTAATAAAAATTTAACTAAAAAAACTACTAAAATGTCTTAATATAATTTTTCAGGGGAAAACAAGTAAATCCACGAAAGAAAAATGGAAATTTAGCGCCATCATCGAAAGGTTGCAAAATTGTTTTATCAACAAATTTGGCTCCAAAAGGAGTTATTAGAAATTCAAAACGATGAAATTGAATTTAAATTTTAATTATAACTAAATAATTTTGTATAAAATTTTAAATTTTTGTTAAGCTTTTTTTACACAATATGTTTTCCAAAATAACTGAAATTTTTGAAAACGATTTGGGAAAAGTAATCCGGTGCTTGGCAATAACTGCATCATTTAACTTTGCTGCCAATTGAATAGTCAAAGGAATGGATGTCGATTTGAAAGTTTCTCCTATTTCGTCTAAAATCCACAAAAAGCCATCTTTATTTATACGAAATTATTAAATAAAACTAAATAAAAACTCCAAAATTAAATTTTAAACAACTACATTTGTTAATGTTATCTATTTTCCGGTAAATCCATGGGGGTTCGATGAAACGCATATATTTTTTCGCATTATGCTTTCTTTCTTTTCTGTTATGAAAAACAGCTGTTTGTTGCCAGTCCAAATTAAGCAATCTGTCAAAAATGCCAGTGTAAACGTTAAAGATTGCAAAGTAGATTATAATCCTGATCTTATAGATTTGAGTGCCACTTTAAAGAAATTTAAGACTTAAACTAGCTTTTTTCGAAATGAATACCGATTAACCGGATTTTATTTGCGGTTTTCAATACTCTAAACATGCTACAAAAAAAACCTAAAAAATATGTGTTTTATTTTCTTGTTATGATTATGATTCAGTTTGGTTTTTCGATATCAAACGTAAATATAACTTCTGGTTTTGTGAGAAAATCATTCATTTTACTGCGTTAATGCTTAACAACATCATTATTTTTTTTTTTTTTGCATTTTTGTTTCTTCTGTTTATATCTCACAAAATGACATGCCTTTATTTTATTTGATTTTTTTTTTTTTTTTTTGTACTAGTTTACAATATGCGATTGTTTTGTTTAATTGAGTTGTGCGATAAATATAAGTTTTCCTTATATTTTCGTTACGTTTTTCATGTTTAGTTGTAAAACTCCACCTTGGTCAATACAATTTAGGTTTACTTAGGTTTTTTTGCCTCTAATTTTTATCCAAGGTGTGCCCTTTTTATTTAGTATTTGGTTGATTTGGGGATTTGGTCAATGAATTAATAGTTTTTCATTACATTACAAAAAAAAAAAAAAACAGTAAATAGTCACCTAAGTATACAATTAATGGTTTTTATGTTATCGAAATAACAATAAACTATCGCTCGGTGACTAAATATAGCAAAATTTAATCGGAAGTTCAGTAAATTAAAAATAAGTAATGTACGAGACCACCATATTAGGCACACATTTGTACAATTTTTTTTATAGAACGTGTATGATTTTAATTATATTAAGGACTAATTAAAAAAAAATAAAAATACTAAGAAATTTATAGTTTTAAATAATCTAAACTGGGACATTTGTTGGTTAAATTAATAAAATAAAAAATTACTTTAAACATTTTTTTTAAAGTTGGAAGTTAAGGAATGTTTGCTATAGAGAACCTCTCAGAAATTTTTTTTATAAAAAACTGATTCTGAGGAAATTTTTCTAAGACAAGCTTTTAGATTATGAGGAATTTTTCTACAGAAAAACGCTCAGGTTCGGAGCAATTTTTTTTTCTATAAAAAAAACTTAAGTTATGAGAAATTCATTTTATATAGAAGAACCCACGATTCTGAGGACCTTTTTCTTATAGGAAAACTCAGATTATTAGGAATTTGATTTTATATAGGAGAAACTTTTGATGGTGAAGAATTTTTTATATAGAAAAATTCATATTCTGAAGAATTTTTCCTATAGAAAAACTCTCAGATTTCGAGAAATTTTTTGCTATAGAAAAACTCCCCGATTCTGAGAAATTTGCTTTTCTATCACAGAAAACTTTATTGTGAAGAATATTTCCTACATACATATATACTTTCAGATTCGGAAAAAAAATCCTATAAAAAGTCCCTAAGATTCGGAGAAATTTTTTTCCATAAAAAACTCTCCGCTTCTGAGGAACTTGTGTTTCTATCAAATAAAACTTTGATTGTCAGGAATAGTTCCCATTGATAAACTTTCATATTCTGAGGAATTATTTTCTTTATAAAAACTCTCAGATTCCGAGGAATTTGATTTTATATAGAAGAAATCTTTCCTTGGAGAGAATTTTTCCTACAGAAAAATTTTTTCCTAGAGAAAATCTCCGATTCCTAGGAATTTTTTCTATTGATTTTAATATTGATTTTATATAGAAGAAACATTTGATTGTAACAAATTTTTCCTTCAGAAAAACTTTCCCATTCTGATAAAATTATTCCTATAGAAAAACTTTCAGATTCCGAGAAATTATTTTCCATAAAATCTCTCCGATTCTGAGGAATTTGATTTTATATAGAAGAAACATTTAATTGTGAAGTATTTTTCCTATATCAAAACTCTCGGATTCTGAAAAAAAAAATTCTATAGAAAAACTCTCAGATTCTGAGGAATTTTTTTTCTATAGAAAAATTCTCCGATTCTAAAGAATTTTTAATGAGATATATGAGGAATTTGATTTTATATAGAAGAAACTTTTGATTGTGAAAAATTTTTACTATAGAAAACTATCGGATTCAGAGGTTTTTTCCTATAGAAAAGCTCATATTCCTATGAAGTTTTTTCTATTGATTTTGTATACAGAATTTGATTTCATATAGAAGAAACTCGCAAATTCCGTGGAATTTTTCCTATAGAAAAAATCTCAGATTCTGAAGAATTTTTCCTATAGAAAAACTCCCCTATTGCAAATAATTTTTTTCTATAGAAACACTCTCCCATTCTGAGGAATTTCCTTTTATATAGAAGAAAGATTAAATTGCGAAGAATTATTCCTAAAGATTCAGAGAAATTAGTTATCAATTATGAAGTTTTTTTTTTGGGATTTTAAAAGTTTCTCTATATGAAGAAATATCTAAGGAATTGTAAATAAAACAATTCCTGGTTTTTTTCTATAGAAAAAATTCATTACAAACTAAGGATTTCTCTATAAGAAATTTTTTTCACAATTTTATATAGAAGAAACTTTTGATTGTGAAAAATTTTTACTATAGAAAAACTATCGAATTCAGAGGTTTTTTTCCTATAGAAAAGCTCATATTCCTATGAAGTTTTTTCTATTTATTTTATATACAGAATTTGATTTCATATAAAAGAAACACTCGATTGTGAGGAATTTTTCCTATAAAAAAACTCAATTTTATCTATAGAAAAACTCTCGGAAAGCGAGGAGCTTTTACCTATAGATAAAATATCAGATTCTGAGGAATTTTTTCCTATATCAAAAGTCTCCGATTCCGAAGAATTTGATTTTTATATAGAATAGGATTCGGAGGAGGTTTTTCCTATAGAAAAACTGAAATTCCTAGAAATTTTTCTATTGGTTTTATTTATTGAAAATGATTTTATATAGAAGAAACTTTTAATTGTGAGGAATATTTCCTATAGAAAAACTCTCAGATTCCGAGAAATTTTTTTCTATAAAAACTGTCAGATTCTGGGGAGTTTGTTTCTATACAAAAATTCTTCGAATCTATAGAATTTTTAATGAGCAATATGAGGAATTTGAAACTTTTGATTGTGAAAAATTTTTACTATAGAAAAACTATTGGATTCAGGTTTTTTCCTATAGAAAAGTTCATATTACAATGAAGTTTTTTCTATTGAATTTCTCCTATAAAAAATTTTTTATAAGAAAACTTTAAGGTTCTGAAGAATTTGACTTTATATAGAATAAACCTTTGATTGTGAAGAATTTTTGCTATAGAAAAACTATCAGATTCTGAAAAATTTTTTCCTATAGAAAATTTATGAAATTCTGAGGATTTTTTTTTCTATAGAAAAACTCAGATTCCGGGGAAGTTTTTTCTATTATTTCTATTTTCTATCTCAGGTTATGAGGAATTTATTTCATATAGAAGAAACCTTTGAATTTGAAGAATTTTTCAATAGAAAAACTATCAGATTCAGGAGGAATTTTTTTCTGTAGTGAAACTTAGATTTTTAAAAATTTATCTATAGAAAAACCTGATTTTGAGGAATTGTTATCCATAGAAAATTCTCGGATACTGAGGACTTTTTACTTATAGATAAACTATCAGATGTTGAGGAATTTTTCCTATAGAAAAACTTACTCTCAGATTGCGCAAAATTTTTTTTATAAGAAAACTTTCAGGTTCTGAAGAATTTGACTTTATATAGAATAAACTTTTGATTGTGAAGAATTTTTGCTATAGAAAAAGATACTGAGGAGTTTTTACCTATAGATAAAATATACGATTCTGAGGATTTTATTTCCATAGAAAAACACAGATAGCGGGGTATCTTGTTCTATTAAAAAACTCTCAGGTTATGAGGAATTTATTGTATATAGTAGAAACCTTTGATTATGAAGAATTTTTCAGATTCAGATTCTGAGGATTTTTTTTTTTGCTAAAGAAAAACTTTCCGATTCTGAGAAATTTTTTTCTTAGCAAAACTTAGATTTTTAAAAATTTGACTATAGAAAAATCCTTATTCTGAGGAGTTTTTGTCGATAGATAAACTATTAGATTCTGAGGAATTGTTTCCTATAGCAAAACTCTCAGATTCCGAAGAATTTGATTTTTATATAGAATAAGATTTGGAGGAGTTTTTTCCTATAGAAAAGCTCAGATTTCTAGACATTTTTCTATTGATTTTATGTAATGAAAATGATTTTAAATAGAAGAAACATTTGATTGTGAAGTAATTTTTCTATAGAAAAACTCTCCTATTCCAAAGAATTGTTTTCTATATAAAAACGCTCAGGTTATGAGGAATTTATTTTATATAAAAGAAACCTTTGATTGTGAATAATTATTTATATAGAAAAACTCTTAGATTCTGAAAAATTTTTTATACAGAAAAACTGTCAGATTCTGCAGAATTTTACCCATAGAAAAACTCTCAGATTCGGAGAAATTTTTTCTATAAAAATCTCTCCAATCTTAGGAATTTCTTTTTATATAGAAGAAAAATTTAATTGTGAAGAATTATTCCTAAGATATACTCTCAAATTCTGTGGAATATGTTTCTATAGAAAAAATCTCAGATGCTGAGGAATTTTTCTCTATAGAAAAACTCTCCTATTTCAAATAATTTTTTCTATAGAAAAATCTCAGGTTATGAGGAATTTATTATATATAAAAGAAACCTTCGATAGTGAAGAATTTTTTACATAGAAAAACTCTCAGATTCCGAGAAATTTTTTCTGTAAAAAAAACTCTCCCATTCTTAGGAATTTCTTTTTATAAAGAAGAAAGATTTAATTGTGAAGAATTATTCCTAAAGATATACTCGCAAATTCCGTGGAATTTTTTTCTATAGAAAAAATCACAGATTCTGAAGAATTTTTCCTACAGAAAAACTCCCCTATTCTGAGGAATTTCCTTTTATATAGAAGAAAGATTAAATTGCGAAGAATTATTCCTAAAGATTCAGAGGAATTAGTTATCAATTATGAAGTTTTTTTTTTGGGATTTGAAAAGTTTCTCTACATGAAGAAATATCTCAGATTCTAAGGAATTGCAAATAAAACAATTCCTGGGTTGTTTCTATAGAAAAAATTCATTACAATCTATGGTTTTCTCTATAAGAAATTTTTTTCACAATCTAGTTTGTTCTTTATGAAAAAATTCCTAAAATTCCTTCATAGGAAAATTCTACAGAATCTGGAACATTGTCTATAGAAAAAATAACTCACAATCTGAGAGTATATCTTTAGTAAAAATCTTCACATCAAATCTTTCTTCTATATAAAAACAAAATCCTCAGAATCTGAGGGTTTTTCTATAGGAAAAATCTTCGCAATCTAAGTTTTTCTATAAAAAAAACTTCATAATTGATAACTAATTCCTCTGAATCTGATTAGGATTAATTCCTCGGAATCTTAGATTCCTCTATAGGAACTTTTTCTATTTAGAAAATAATCTTAGATTCTGAACAATTTTTCTATAGGAAATTCGATGCTTTGGGGCAAAAAAAAAACTGAAACTAATCCATTATTCATTTATTTACATTTTCATGATTAAATTTGTTTAAGTGCAAACAAATAAGGAAAACAAAAGTATTAAAAGAAAAAATTAGCTCATAAAAAATAGAACACCCCTAAACAAATTGCTGGGTTTTGTTTGTCTCTCTTCTTTTTTTTTTGTGATCTGCTTTTGAAAAATACTTTAGCAAATACCTTTTTGTTTTACATTTTTTAACTTGTTGTTAATCTTCTTTTCAAAAATTCATTGACTCTTAAATGATTTTATGTTAGGTTAGTGTTTGATTTGCTTTGCAAATGACCCACATAGAGTTTAGTTACTTATTTTCACAAACGACGACAACCACAACGGCAGCTAGCTACCTATGGCTGCTAGTGCGGCTCTGCATGTGGTGGTGTCATCAACAATATTTTGTATCGTAAAATATCAAAATATAAAATACCATCAGCAACAACCACAGAAGCAGCAACAACAGCAACAAAGAGGTTAAATATGTATAAACTAACTAACAGTTCTACATTTACGTTTTGTATCCAAATTTACATACTTAATAATTAATAACTATAACTAAATAACATTTTTTGTAGAGGGTAATACCTATTCAAAATATTTAATAATGCACTAATAGTTTTATACTGCAAAAATAAAATGAAAAAGCAGTGCTGCCAAATTTTTATTTAAAAAAAAATAACTTTTGAGGTTTTTTTTTTTGTATAGATTAAAAAAAAAACCATACAAATAAATGAAAACCGTAATAATCATATTCAAAAAACATTTATTTAAACCACCTCCTCTCTTGTAAATAAAATAAAGTTCCCATGTGATATGATAAATGGATGCATACAGTTCAATGTCACAATCTTTTAATAACAAAAAATAAATAAAATAATGTAGACAATACTTATTATTGGGATAGGTTTTTGGTTTTATTCACAAAAAAAAAAAACAAAAAAATTTATGTGATATTATTTCATTCGTTCGTTGAAATAATTTCTTCAAAGTTGACAGGAAATAGTCTACATATGTTGGCACAATTAAGTAATAAAAAGTCTAGTAAAACAGTTTTGTTTAACTAAACTATATACATATGTAATATAATTTTGATATCTAAGTATCGTTCCCTTGTAAAACTTGCTAAAGATTTGACAGGAAATATTTTAAGTTGTTAAAGAAAAATGTCTTGTATAACATTTACTTACGTATGTCTGCTAAATTAATAATTTGTTTAATAATTCTTTTATTTTATTTGTCATTATGTCATTAACATACAATTAAAATAATCGTAAGAATAAATCTTTGTTTAAAGAGAGAATATTGCCAGCAACATTAGTCTTCTACCCATTGTCGGCCATATAAATGCCCAAAAATTCCAAAAAATTTAAGATATTAAAATTTTTTTTAACAAGCTTTAAATTAATAGAAAATTTCAAGAATTTAAAATTTATTTGTTTCAAAAATTTATATTATATCTAGCATAATTAAACAAGAAAATCAAATCATTTAGCATCGACCAACGTTCTGAGCAATGTGCAATAGTTTTTTGGTTCAAACAAAAAAATAATTACATATTTTTTTTTCATATTTATTAATAAAGAAATTTTTCGGAAAATTAATGTCATGGAAGATAATTTAATAAAAAAAAATATATATATATATAAATATTTAACTAAAAAAAAGTAAGAGTGTTAATTTCTGTTGTGCCGAGTATCTCGAACTCAATATTGGCTAGAGTTACTAGTTTAATACAGTTGCTTAACCTTTCAAGTTCTAAAACCATTTAAAATTTATAATTAATTGTTTCTCTCTTTTGATCAGTATTTTAGTTTCTCATTGTATTTTATAAAGACAATGATGTTTTTTTTTTTTTTCATAGAAAGAATTAACTTCTAAAGTAAAAATTGCATTATTTTTTTGTTATTATTTTGATGAAATTTGGTATGTAAGCTAATATCGGTCATAGCACGGACGCTATTGAAATTGGTGAAAATCGGGTCATGTTAAGACCTAGACCTCATGCAAATGACCTTAATTGCCATAATATCAAAATTATCATATAGATCTCGGTCAAATTGGGTTTGTGTATGTTTATTACATCCATTTATCAGTAGTCAAATTCTTAGTCATAGCCCCCGATCTTCACTTTAATCTATCAAAAAACAAATTATTGCACAGATTTTTCTCAAATTTGGTTTGTATATATTTTTGAAAAAAAAATAAGCGACCTTACCAAATATGATCAGGATCGGTCCATTTTTCGACCTAGGCCCCATAAAAATATAGCATCCGATATGAACTTTTTCATATCCGAAGGAAAAATAACTTGCCACTCAAACTTGATTCATGTTTATTTTCTATATCTAAATAGTTGGACCAAAGAGATAGGGTCCTGGTACAGGGTATCGTATAGTCGGCCTAGACCGACCATAATTTTCTTACTTGTTAAATTTTCACTTTTAGCAATCTTCAACCACTTATTGGGTTAATAAGTTATAATCTAATTTACCCCCTCATTTACATCCTTGTAGGGAGAATTTACATAGATAACCAGCCCAATTCTCAATAACAATTCCCTGGGAATATTTTTCCCTATTCCCTGTTCCCCTATTCTTAATAAAATCTCCCCGGGAATTTTTTCTCTTTTCCCTTTACCCTTATTCTAAAAGAACTTCGAAAATGGGAATCTCTTCCCCGGGAAAAAAGTAGCTATTCTGAATGTCAATAAAAGGGAAAATAATTTGGGAATAATTCCGCCAAAAAATTGAGAGAGGGAGTGCTGCGAAAAATGTAAGTAATTAATATTTTTATGAAAAATAGTAATATATATCATTTAAAATTTTGTATAATAATATTATTATGGCATTACTGTTGCTTTCAGGTCAAAGGAAACAAAAAAAAAAAAAAACAAATTCATGTTCTTTTGAACACAATGCAAGCCAACCCTGATGTTGCATGCGGGATGTTCAAAGGAAGCAAGGAGGAGCTAAGCCGAGTATGGCGCAATTTGGAGTGGAAATTAAACTCAGCAGGCAATTCAAGTGGGTTGCTGGCATCACGTAGCTTTCTTCTTGCCATGCTTTGCTCCGTCTTGTCCTGCTGCTGCTCTTCAGCTACCATCAGAAACGCTACACTGAATATTTTTTGTATTTATTTTAATTTATTAAATATTTAAAAAAAAGTTTTACTATTAATTTCCACAAAAATTTTTAAATTTGTAAACAAAACAAAACACTGAAGCAAAACAGCTGTCTTCGAATAATCGAAATTCTCTCTCCCATATTATTCTTCTCCCCGCCTGGTTAGAATAGGAGGATTTATTCTCAGGAAAAATGAATTCCCCGGGAACTCATTTCCCTGGGAATATTTAGAATTGGGCTGAGCAACTAATTCACTCCAGTTGAATTACATACAATCCCGCATATCCTTTTAACAAAGATACATTTTAAATAATATAAACATAGAAAACTTTTTTCTCACATATTAAATACTTAAAATATTTTGTTTTATTTCTATTTTTATATTTACGGCAGCAGTAATTTTTTTTTAGGAAAACAGTACGAAAACATTTACAAAATCTTGCTTATATTTTGACATTTCTCTTTAAACAATTACAGTGCATGTCCCTCTTAGATAATATAAATTCCTCATATATGGCAACTCTAAGACAAAGCATCATTTACATATCCATTCATCTATTAAATGTCTGTTTAAACAATGTCAATTCCACTACTTCTACATCTAACAAACGGAAGAATACAAATTAAATGCTAAATTTGTTAAGTTTTATATGCATTTGAAAAGAAAATATTGTTATATGTAGAGTATAAAGTGTTTCAATTATTTTTTTTTAAACTGAGGGAGGTAAAAAACAAGACTAATCAGCAAACGTAGTGGGGGGAAGGAGAAGGAATCGAATATTATTCATTTTGGTTTGTTTATATTTTGTTGTGTTCATTAATACTTAATACGTAAATTAATATTTAAACAAGTTTTTTTGCTAGAGAAATTTTACAATTTTACAAAAGTTTAATTTTTTTGTTAAAAGTCTAATATGTATTATTATTATTATTATAATTTCCATTTTGTGGAGGTTAATAGACTAATTATTTTTTTTCCCTAAAATGTAAAAACATTATTTTTCTTTTGTAGTTTTTCAACAATTTCTTTGTTTTGCATTACTTTTATCACGATTGTTGTGTATATAACAAATTCCCTAGTCTTCTCCTAATCAATTTTGTGACTATCTTATCTTTAATAGGTAAAAAGTCGTCCATATCATATATATGTATATAGGGACCTAAACTGTGGATAAGATATCAAACTAATAAATACAATATACAAGTGAATAATGCGAAATATTATTTGTGCCTTCAATGTTAAAAAAATGAACTATTTAAATTCTTTTTCTTATTTAGTAAGAAAAACATTTATAAATGTTTTATAAAATATATTTTGTTTTAGATTCTGTTACAGAAAAACTGTTATGAATTTTTTATCTTCAACTTAAATAAATTTAAATTCCAAATCTTAGTTTTTCTTAGAAAGGAGAAAAAGTGTACAGAATGTGAGTTAAATATCAATAATATTGGAATATATACTCAGGATCGGAGGGTTTTTAAAAAGAAAAAAGTACTTAGAATCTGATAAAAGTACTAAAAACTCGAGTATGTTTTATTGGAAAAGTCCTCAGTATTAGAATTTTTCCATCGGATAATTCCTTATATATGTGAAGAACTTTCTATTGGAAACAGTACCCAAAATCCCATCTAAATTCAATTGTAAAAAAAAATTGCTTATTGCAATTGAATTAGAGGAATTTTCTATGGGAAAAAGTTTTCATAATCTAGGTGTTTTTACTATAGAAAAAAGAATTCAGAATCTGAATAAAATGTTTAATAACTCATTTCCGATGACGTTTTTAAGGGATAATTTTACAGGACAATTTTTGAAAACCTGAGGAATTTTCTATTGGAAACAGTCCTAAATACTATTGGAAGAATTGCTTAGAATTGCTTAGAATTGCTCAGAATCAAAAGAATATTCTATTGGAAAAATTGCTAAGAATTAAAAGAATTTACGATTGGAAAAAGGCATGATTATCTAATAAAGTATTCAGTGCCTGAAAAAAAGTAGTTAAAAACAGAGGGGTTTTCCACTTGGAAAAATTGTTCAGAATCAAAGGAACTTTCTATTGGGAAAAATTGCTCAGAATCAAAGGAATATTCTATTGAAAATATTGCTCAAAATTAAAGGAATTTTCTATTGGAAAAAGTCATCATAATCCAATAAAGTTTTCCCACTACAAAAACTTACTCGAATGCCGAGGATGTTTTTATTGGATAAGTCCTTTGAATTTGAATATTTTTCTATCGGAAAATATTTGAAAATCTGAGGAATTCTCTATTGGAAAAAATATTCAAAATCCCATCTAAATTCTATTGAAATAATTGCTCAGAATCAAAGTAATATTCTATTAGAAAATATGCTCAGAATTAAAGGAATTCTCTATTGGAAAAAGTCATCATAATCTAATGAAAAATTCAGTTTCCGAAAATTGTTAAAAAAAGAGGGGTTTTCCACTATTAAAAAGTGCTCCGAATCCGAGGATGTTTTTACAGGAATCTGAATATTTTTCTATTAGAAAATTTTTTAAATTTTCTATTGGCAACAGTACTCAAAATCACATGTAAATTCTATTGGAAAAAATCCTCAGACTCAGAGGAATTTTCAATTGGAATAATTGCTCAGAATCAGAGGAAATTTCTATTGGAAAAATTTCTCGGAATCAAAGAAATTTTCTATGGGAAAAATTCATCATAATCTAATAAAGTATTCAGAGTCTGAAAAAATTAGTTAAAAAGAGAGGGGTTTTTCCACTATTAAAAAGTACTCAGAATCCGAGGAAGATTTATTGGATACGTGCTTAGAATCTGAATATTTTTATATTGGAAAATTTTTTAAATTTACAATTGGCAACAGTGCTCGAAATCACATGTAAATTCTATTGGAAAAATTGCACAGAATAAGAGGAATTTGCTATTGCAAAAATTACTCAGAACCAAAGGAATTGTCTATGGGAATAAGAGGAATTTGCTATTGCAGAAGTTGCTCAGAATCAAAGGAATTGTCTATGGGAAAAAGTCTTTATGATCTGACTATTTTTCTAGCGGAAAAAGTGCGTTGGAAGGTCTTAAAAATTCGATTCAAATCTGAGATTTTTTCATAGTTAAAATTAAAGTACTTCGCATTGGCAGGATTTCTACAGAAAAAAAGTAATTGAAATCTTAAGAGTTTTTCCACAGCAAATTTTTAGAATCCGAGAATGTTTTTACTAGATAAGTCCTTAGAATCTGAATATTTTTCTATTGCTGAAACCCACATGTAAATTCTATTGGATAAGTCTTTCAATATCTGCGGAATTTTCTATTGGAGACAGTGCCCAGATGGAGAGGTAAATTCTATTTTAGAAATTGCTCCGAATTTAGGGAATTTACTTCCATTTAAAAAAATCATCACAATCTGATGGTTTTTATATTGGAAAAATCTTTGGTATCTAAATATTTTTCTGCTGAAAAAATTCCTAGGAAAGAATTAGATTAAATTTTTATACGCTCCACACCTCAGTGGCAGAGGGTATATATAGGTTTGTCATTCCGTTTGTAACGCACTGAAATAAATTCCTGAGACCCCAAAGCCATATATTTTCTTGATCATTATAACAAGGGAAGTTGATCGTCTGTCCGTCTGTCTGTGGAAATCACGATCACGCCGTCAATATCTAAGCTAGACCGTTCGTTTTTTATATAAAATCGTTTATTAACATCCCAAAGGAGTTGCTATTTAAAATCGTCAAAATCGGTCAAAGGGGTGACGAGTTATAAACGAAACTTTGAAAAAATAAAATTTTTAAGTGTGTTTGTTGTTTTTCTTAAGATATGTTGTATATGTTGTAATACTTCGTATTGTTGAAGTCATTACACTTGCAAGCAAGTTTTACCATATATTTTTTTATCATTAAAATTAAATATTAAAAATTAATAGAAATAAAAAATAAAAATAAAAGTTAAATATTAAAAATGGAAAATGAGAAATGGAATATGGAAAATGGAAATTGAAAAATGAAAATTGAAAGATGAAAAATGGAAAATGAAAAATGGAATACGGAAAATGAAAAATGGAAAATGAAAAATGAAAATTGAAAATTGAAAAATGGAAAATGAAAAATGGAAAATGAAAAATGGAAAATGAAAAATGAAAATTGAAAAATGAAAAATGGAATATGAAAAATGGAAAATGAAAAATGGAAAATAGAAAATGGAATATGAAAAATGAAAAATTAAAAATAAAAAATTAAAAATGAAAAATGAAAAATGAAAAATGGAACATTAAAAATTAACAAGTAAGAAAATTATAGTCGGTCTAGACCGACCATACGATATCCTATACCAGGGTTTAGAAACCCTATCTCTTCGGTCCAACTAACTGGATATAGAAAATAAGCAAAACCAAATTTGAGTGGCATTGTTATTAATTTTTTTGGCTGAAAAGGTTCATATCGGGTGCTATATTTATATGGTGACTAGGTCGACAAATAACCCGATCCTAACCATATTTGGTAAAGTCACTTATATTTTGAAAAACAAAAATACAAACCAAATTTGAGAAAAATCTGTGCAATATTTTTGTTTTTTGATAGATTTAAGATCGGGAAGCAGCTCTATATGGGGCCTATGACTAAGAATTGTCCTATAGGGATTATTTTTGGACTACTGATTAATGGATATAATAAACACATATAAACCCAATTTGACTGAGAGCTATATGATAATTTGGATCCTATGGTAATTTATGTCGATTTCAAAGGGGTCATTTGTATGGGGACTAGGTCATGAATTTTCACCAATTTCAATAGTGTTCACCATATGGCTGATAAAAGCTTATATACCAAATTTCATCAAAATATATTCATATTTGCGACCTGTAGTTTGATTACAAGGTTTACATGGACACACAGACGGACGGACGGACATCACTAAATCGACTCAGAAAGTGATTCTGAGTCGATCGGTATAATAAAAGAGGGTTTAGGTCAAATATTTTTGGTTGTTACAAACAGCAGCACAAAGTCATTATACCCAAACCACATAGTGGTATAGGGTATAAAAATGAAAATTGAAAAATGAAAGATGGAAAATGAAAAATGAAAAATTGAAAATGAAAAATGAAAAATGGAAAATGAAAAATTAAAAATGAAAAATTAAAAATGGAAAATGAAAAATTGAAAATGAAAAATGGAAAATGAAAATTGAAAATTGAAAAATGGATAATGAAAAATGGAAAATGAAAAATGGATAATGGAAAATGAAAAATAAAAAATTAAAAAATTAAAAATGGAAAATGAACAAGTAAGAAAATTAAAGTCGGTCTAGACCGACTATACGATACCCTATACCATGCGTTTAGAAACCCTATCTCTTAGGCCCAACTAACTGGACATTGAAAATAAGCAAAAACCAAATTTGAGTGGGATTTTTATTAATTTTTTTGGCTGCAGATATGAAAAAGTTCATATCGGATGTTATATCTATAAAGGGACTAGGTCCAAAAATGAACCGATCCTGATCATGTTTGGTAAAGTCTCTTGTATTTTGCAAAAATATGTACAAACAAAATTTGAGAAGAATCAGTGCAATATTTTTATTTTTTAATAGATTTAAGTGAAAATCGGGAAGCAGCTCTATATGGGGTCAAAGGGATCATTTTTGGACTACTCATTAGTGGATGTAATGAATGCATACAAACCCAATTTGAGTAAGATCTATATGACAATTTGGATCTTATGGCAATTTTTGTCGATTTCATATGGGTAATTTGTATGGGGGCTAGGTCTGAACATGGACCGATTCTCACCAATTTCAATAGCGTTCATCCCATGGCCGATAAAAGCTTATATACCAAATTTCATCAAAATATATTCATATTTGCGACCTGCAGTTTGATTACAAGCTTTACATGGACACACAGACGGACGGACGGACGGACGGACATTGTTAAATCAACTCAGAAAGTGATTCTGATTCGATCGGTATAATTAAAGATGGGTCTAGGTCAAATATTTTTGGTTGTTACAGCAGCACAAAGTCATTATACCCAAACCACATAGTGGTATAGGGTATAAAAATGGAACATTAAAAATTAACAAGTAAGAAAATTATAGTCGGTCTAGACCGACCATACGATACCCTATACCAGGGTTTAGAAACCCTATCTCTTCGGTCCAACTAACTGGATATAGAAAATAAGCAAAAACCAAATTTGAGTGGCATTGTTATTAATTTTTTTGGCTGCAGATATGAAAAAGTTCATATCGGGTGCTATATTTAAATGGGGACTAGGTCAAAAAATGGGCCGATTCTGACCATATTTGGTAAAGTCACTTATATTTTGAAAAAATATACACAAACCAAATTTGAGAAAAATCTTTGTAATATTTTTGTCTTTTTGATAGATTTAAGTGAAGATCGGGAAGCAGCTCTATATGGCGCCTATGACTAAGAATTGTCCAATAGGGACTATTTTTGGACTACTGATTCATGGATACAATAAACACATACAAACCCAATTTTACTAAGATCTATATGATAATTCGGATGTTATGGCAATTTATGTCGATTTCATAGGAGTCATTTGTATGGGGACTAGGTCTGAACATGGACCGATTTTCACCAATTTCAATAGCGTTCGTCCTATGGCCGATAAAAGCTTATATACCAAATTTCATCAAAATATATTCATATTTGCGACCTGTAGTTTGATAACAAGGTTTACATGGACACACAGACGGACGGACGGACATCGCTAAAACAACTCAGAAAGTGATTCTGAGCCGATCGGTATAATAAAAGATGGGTCTAGGTCAAATATTTTTGGTAGTTACAAACAGCAGCACAAAGTCATTATACCCAAACCACATAGTGGTATAGGGTATAAAAATGGAAAATGAAAAATGGAAAATGAAAAATTAAAAATTAAAAATGGAAAATGAAAAATTGAAAATGAAAAATGGAAAATGAAAAATGGAAAATTTAAAATGGAAAATGAAAAATGGAAAATGAAAAACGGATAATGGAAAATGGAAAATGAAAATTGAAAATGGAAAAATGGAAAATGAAAAATGGAAAATAAAAAATGGAAAATGAAAAATGGATAATGGAAAATAGAAAATGAAAGATTAAAAATAAAGAATGAAAAATGAAAAATGGAAAATGAAAAATGACAAATTAAAAATTAAAAATTAAAAATTAGTAGCTAATTCAGATAAAAATATTTCAAAATTTGCTTTTTTAATATTAATATCTGGAAATTTTTAGCCAAGAATCAGTTTATTTATTTATTTTTTTTTTTTGAATTATCATGAATTATCTCAAAACTTTCTTATAGGGATCAAACTTTGGGTGTTATAACGCTGGCTGTGTTATATAATGAATTTCATTAGGTCTTTCTACTCTAGTAAAATAATGCTATTTTTCAAACAGTAACGAATTCTTTCTATAGAAGATAAGCAATTAACTTTAAATTTAATTGGTATTCGAAATTTAAATTTCAAGTCCGACAACAGTTTTAAAGTGGTAGCCGTACCCAATATTGGTTGTAATATTGAGTTTAAGATGCAAAGATTCGGCCCAGCCGAATTTAACACTCTTACTTGTTATTGTTTAGAATCTCACAATTTAAAAAAAAAATAAATCTTCAGAATCAAAAAGTTTTTCTAATGCTAAAAGTTCTTAGAAAAAGTCATTGAAATATGATCGTTTTTCTATAAGAAAAGGTCTTCAAAATCTTATATCTTTTGCTTCTAAAGTTATTTTTTTTAATAAGTACAAAATCAGATTCTCTTTATATTAGTTAGAATCTGACTAGGTATAAAAAAATATCTTGTGAACCTGAGTTTTTCTATATTTAAAAGTTGTGGTTTTTCTCAAGGAGGAAAATCATTAAAATCTGATTGTTTTTCTATAGGAAAGTGTTTTCAAATTGAGATTTGATTTGAATCTGATTTTATTTAAAATAAGTAAAAAATAAATTTAAGTGATTGCTTTTATTGGACGAAAAAAGCATTTTTATGCAGGAAACAGAACTAAGAATCCGAAGGTTTTCTTACTGGAAAGCCACATTGATAGTATAACAGTTAAGTCGATAACAGTATAGCAATATCGATAGCATAATACATAAAAACTGAGTCAAAAGAGAAGAGTCTCTTGATTAGTCCTAATTACCATTAAATATGTTAAGTGAAAATATGGGTCAATCATATATATATTATTTTATAATAATTGTTTATTGTACATTTTCATATTTTGTTTATTGTACATGTGCACGAAGACTACAATAATAATAAAGAAACTCACCTTGAGAATTGTTCAGTTGATGCTAATTTTTGATAATTATGTAGATGACGATATTGTGATGTTAAACGCACAATAAAAATTTAATTTTTAATTTTCCTTTCCCCTTTTGTGCTGCTCGTATAAATACGCGCTAATAGTGGGAAAATGTTATTTTCGATTTAATTTTTTTTTTTTGGGCGGGGGGGATATTATAACAAAAACAAACGGATTTTTTTATAATTTCACTAAAAAAAAATACACTTGAAATTATAAATGTTCCAAAAGAGATGATTAAAATAATATTTAAAAAAAAAAACACTTGAAAAGGAAAACAAGATAAACAGACTTGAATAACAAAAGCTGCTAGAGATTGATCAAAAATTAGACGAAACAGTAAATAAGCAGCATTCAAAAGTTCTTTTTTTATATATTATTTATTACAGCTAGTAAAAACTTTTTGAAGTTTTTAAAGATTGAGCTTTTTGTTTATAATTTTTTAACTTGTTTTATTTGGAAACTTTTGTCTATTGGGTTTCTTAATCATCGTTTACACTTTGCTTGAATGTCTTCCATTTAAAAAATTGTCTTATACAGCTGCTTCGAACGTAATTTACAATTTTGTTTTAATTGATATAACATCGATCTTGTAATTTAAATATAAAAAAAAGAACTATTAAAATTGCAATATTTTAATAAAAACAAAATTTTATAATAGAAAACAGCGCGTTTTAACTTAAAAATAAAATCACCTTTCTTTAACAACGAAACAAAACGAAGTGAAAATTCGCAATTCTTATTCGTCAAAGGAAAAGCAAATTTACGAATAATACACAACTATGAATAACTAAGAAATATGGCATCCCGCGACTGCCGATTTTTACAACAAACGCATTATGCATGAAACACATAGACGACTGCGGCAACACGAACACACGACTACAAATGCTGCTTGCTGCAATTGTAGTCGTGTAGTCAGCTCCTTAATTTTTTTGAAAACGACAGAAACATATAACAACAATATAAACAGCTGTTTTTATACAAATGCATTTTTATTTCAGTAGTGCCAATTATATTTTTTTTACTTTATTAAAATAGAAAAATATGCGTGATTGTATATAAACTTGACTTAAATAAACAATTATTATAATGCATTACAACGTAAAAATAAAAAAATAAATTTATTTAACCCCTTTTGATTATTAATGCAATTATAGCATTTCATTTCGCGATGTTTTTTTTTTAACAAAATAAAATATTTCATAGCACTAATTTCTTTTACATAAGTTTTTTATATTGTCAACACTATTTTTGTTTTGCCGAGTTCACACAAGGCAAATTTTGTTGCGCAATTCTTGAGTTAGTAGGAGAGTGGGGAAAGGAGAGAGGGGAAAGAACAGTGGCATTTGGTACGGAGTTGCTTGTACTCGGCAACTCGTTTTGTTGTGCAATTCGTAGTTATAAACACGAAGTTCGCTGCAGCTTATTATATGACATTTCTTTTTATTCTTTGCTTCGCTGTGAAAAATTATTTTTATTATTTCATTTATTTTATTATTTTTTTTTTATTATTTCATTTTTTCTTTGATTTCCATTTTTTCAAATAAATAGATTTTTCACTTTGGACCAATCATAAATTCTTTTTACACAAGTTAATAAAGTGAACTGTCAAAAATGTAAGAATTTTAAAGCAAAAGAAAACGAAAAGTTGCGGCAATAAATTTCTCTGTGTGAACATTAAAGGTGCTATTACACGAAGTGTTTTTTACATATATACTCTCACTTTTTTTATCCATATGAAATTCTTCATGTCTGTCAAAATTGTCTTTTACATACGATTCATAATTTTTGCTATCACACGTGCGTATGTATTTCCGTATGACATAACCTCTAAATGTAAACAACAGCTGATTTAATTTGTGAATTTACATAAATTTGTTGTTAAAAAAAAGGTTATATATTTTTTAATTGTTAATTAATACTAAACAATTTATTTTTCTTTGTTAGATTTATCGTCATTTTTCAGACATATTGCAATTACTACTGTAATTAATATGCGAAAACTGAGAATAGTGGAAATTAGAAGTATAAATGCAAAAAATATTCAAAAATTCAAAAATAACGATTGTTTGTTTGGACAGAGTTGTATCTTCTGAAATTAATACAAAGTAAAGCTGTATGGTACGAAAACTGAAAACTAACCACACTGCTCGTAGGCCTGACTTTAGGTGAGTGTGTTAAAGCGCTGACCAAAAAGTGCAAGTACGAGTGTATGTGAAAGTTCATGGTTCAAAACCTCACGGCCGCCCTAAGTAGAAAAAAATTTTCATATAGAAACAATCTATTCAATTAAAACATAACAATTATCACAATGTTCAATAAATCGCTGATGAAGGCTGAAATGCCAGAAACCGGTCCGATTAAGAATACAGTGCAGTTATGAATTTTTGAAATATATGCTTTCTTCTTCTTTACCACGCACCATTTAAATTTATTTTTCTTTCAATATTAATCTTTCAAATTTACTCTGTTTTTCTTTCGCCACAAGCAGTGTTGTATTTTCATTTGTTTGTCATTCAAAAATAGAACCTGTTCTAATTGAAAAATGTACATGTGGCTTTCCTCATGTATTGTACATAAACAGTGTTTCATATGTATCACATTATGTGTACAACTTTTGTTGTGGGAAAATTTGACAGTACATATGTAAAAAACAAATTATGTAATAGCACCTTAAGGCAACTTTAAAAGAGAATTGAAAAAAAGGTGCGCAACAATAACTGCCTTGTGTGAACCGAGCCTAAGTTGACTACAGCGACAAAAGTTGTCGTGTAGCTGTGTTGGTGTCAAAATAATCGCTTTCATATTGCATTATTTATGACAGGCTGCAGTCGTGTAGCCGCTGTCTTCCATGTGTTTCATGCATAAGTATACATTACTCAAGAAATCAAAAAAAAAATTCCGTACATGTGTTCAACGTGAAAAATTTAAACCAAATGAAGTTTGTTTGTCAAACAAGTCCGGCAACGATCAAAGAATCAGCCGTCAAATAAAAATAACAAAAATTTTTTATTTTCACCAAACACAGCCGAGAACGTGTACGTGTAGCCGAAAAAGAACGACCGCACGCACACAACCCTGTGTTTGATGGGTTTATTTGAGCGTCGCCAGCCGGTTTTAATTTGTTTATATATGTTTTTAAAAAACCCGCGGCATCATCTTCAACACCAAAATTCAAAAAAGACGCAAATAAAATCTTATTAACCATGAACTATAAACAAATAAACAAGGAACTAGTGGAGAAAGTGCAGGAGATGAAAATACAATTAAATCTTTATTGTAATGAAATTGTATCACTTAAAAGGGATTTGATGCACAAACATGAAGACCAAATGTTTTTAAGAAAAAAATGTTTTTATTGGGCGGTTGATAATTTTAAAAATATAATTGAGACAGTTGAGCCGGAAAGTTCAATAATCGAAAGAATTCGAGAGTATCAGCCACAAACTGAAGATTTGTCATCTATGAACAGAAATAGTTATCAGCAAAACCACCGCTCTGTAAATAGTTTAAGTTCCTCAAACGAGCAACGACGTAGTGTGCAATTGAGAGAGGAATTACAAAGATCTAACAATGTAATTCACTCGCGTAAGTCCTTGTGTTGCACTTCACCTGTGCGTCATAGTAGTAGAGCCAGAAACCTGGAATCAGAAATAGTAGCTGAAATAGAACAACCTGATTTGCCAACAGAACTTGAATCATTACAGCAAGTGGCAAGTTAACTTAATTTTGGTGCTATAACTTAACTAAGATTAAATTATTTTTACAAATAGAATATGGATAATATAATTTTCGAAGAATCGGACGAAGAAATAGAAGAGCTGGAAAGCGAATATGAACTTGAGACGACCTCCCAAAATCAGAAAACAAATGCAACAGCTTCGCAAACGTTACAGCAAGTAAGCCACATATAAATATAATGATATAAAATAAATTTTGAAAATAAATTTTTATCTAAAATTAGAATATTGAAACGATTTGTAATGAATCAGAAGCAACTGCAGAAGAGGATGCGAATTATAGTTCCGATTATGAAAGTGTTGAGGAAATTGTCAGCGATATTTCCTACACAAAAACTTCAAATGTTGAAATATCTCTCAATAATGGCGCTGAAGATATTTCTAAAAAAATGATCCCATCTAGAACACTTTTAGGCGATTTAACTAACAGTAACAATTCTCTACAGAAAGTAACACAAAAACGTAAATATGATCGCTCTGCAATTCGACGTACTCAAAATCGTAAACAGCATTTAACATCAAATAATGAAAGTCATGAATCTACGGATTCTTCACCAGCGTTCAATCGTGACCGACAACGTCCTTCTAAAATATCAGATAAGACCACAAGAAAACAAGATAAGGCACGCTTAACAGATATTAGTCCTAAGAGCATGGATGTGGAAGAGTCATTACAGGAGCAACGAGAAATTTTAGGCAATAAAAGTAATGCTGCACGCAGAAAATCTATTCATATACCTCAAATTATTGAACAGGAAGGTGAGTGCTAGATTAAAAAAGAATTTTTTTTTATTAGCCCATTTACATTTCAGTATCCATGACCACAAGTTTTGCCGTAAATGAT
Organism: Cordilura impudica; assembly: GCA_963682025.1. NCBI lineage: Eukaryota > Metazoa > Arthropoda > Insecta > Diptera > Scathophagidae > Cordilura > Cordilura impudica. Next base: position 188,819,620 of record OY821521.1, read on the forward strand.
TCAACACTTCACAATTTTAACCAAGCTGTCGCCTCGAGTACTCCCAATTCTATACGAAAAGTTATTGGACAAACGATATCAGAATCGCCACCACTTTCATCATCGAACAATTCTAGACCATCGAGAAAATGTAAACCGAAAGTTTTGGCTGAACCAAAACTGGGAACAAAAATGAGAAATGAAACAGAAGAAAGTTTTCCAGTCAAAAAAAATCGAAAGAAAACAAAGACAAAAACCAATTAAACTATTTTTTTCCTTTTATCAATTATTAATTTACTTATTTTTTATTTATTTCTTCGTTTTTTTTTTACAAATATCTTTTAAAACCTAAACTCTTACTTCAACCATTTTTTTATTATGTCTTAATTTGTAAGTGCTACATAATCTGCTTGTGGGCTTTATTGTGTATTATAAGCGTTATTGCAAACAAATATAAAATTAATTACACTATGCTGTAATAGTTTTTTTTTAAAGATTGGACTAAAAGCAAAACTCGTAATAAATAAAAAATGTCTGCACTTTATTTTGTATAAATTGTATTTACCTATTCAATATGTTGTTTATTCCAGGGTTTGTATTATAATTAAGCAATTAGTTATGTTGACTCGCTAAATTGCCTTGGTGTTAGTGTTGACTCTATACTTCATTTTGAAAATCATATAAATTCCTTATCAAATCAAATTTCCTTCACTTTGAGAAGATTATATGCCTTGAAATCATATACACCAAAGCATGTTAGATACCGCTTAGCCCATGCCTTACTTATGCCAAAAATTAATTACTGTTTCGAAGTTTATACAGGAACTTTTACTGGTAAATTATTCGTTATGTTTTTGATATTCGTGTACGTGATCACGACCGGGTTTCTGAATTAACCCCAGACTTTTTAGGCTGTCTGTGAATTTCATAATTACTTGCATTTACGTTCACTGCTCTGTTTTTAGAAAATTAGGACATCCAATTTTTTAGTTGATTATTTTTTACATTCATTTTTTGTGGAATCAACGTGTATTGATTAAGTAATCAAGTAAGGTTCTTCTAGTAAATTTTTTGCAACATTTTTTTTATATTGTTTTTATTAAGAAAATTTTTTTTTTCACTTAATATTGAAAGTATTATGGAAATCCTTAAATTTATGTTACATTTTTCTTGGTTTTAATGTATATTGAACGGTAATAAAACACGTTTAGAAATAATTTACAGTTGTTTTTATGTTTTTATACCCTCCACATCTCAGTGGCAGAGGGTATATATAGGTTTGTCATTCCGTTTGTAACGCATCGAAAAACTAATTTCCGACCCAATAAAGTATATATATTCTTGATCCTTATCACAGCTCGAGTCGATATAGCGATGTCCGTCTGTCCGTGTGTCTGTTGAAATCACGCTCATTCAAAAAAAAAGCATTTACTTAGGTCAGGTTACGAAAAAATTATTTGCCATAATTCCCACCAGGTTGGTATTGAAATCGGAGTAAATCGGGAGCCTCTGCGCTGAGAAATGAACAAAAGTTTATAGATACCTCTAAAAAAAACATGAAACCTAGTGTTTTCTTGTAATAGTTTAGTGGTTGAACATACAACAACATAAAAAAAGCCACAAAAAAAATGTGATTCATACATATTAACAATAACAAGAACACAACTACCATGAGCTATGTTAATAGTATTGCCACAAACCGAGGTGGAGGGTATCAAAGATTCGGCACAGCCGAATTTAACACTCTTACTTGTTTACAATGTTTTTATAACATTTTTGATTAGCTTGTTGAATGTAGCCTTTCTTATAACCCTTAAATGCATGAGGTCGGCCCTCAGTATGGAGATCAAGCTGCCTTAAAGTAAAATCTCCCGCTGAACACGAAGTGGGCATTAATTTTCCTGTAAAGTGTTCCATTTTCCCGGAAAAACCATGTGATGTGTATCATATGTATATCGTACACTAGGTATTCTATACATAGAATTCAATAAAATAAAATTGTTTGGAATTATTTTTTTTTATTTATAGGAAATTAATATGAAATCCGTGAAAAATATATAAAACAACAAAAAGTATAAAATAAATTTTAGTCTTTCTGAGTATGATAATCGATGAAACAGTTGCGTTTTTCGTTGAAACAAAGGTGAACTTGACATTTTCTAAATTTGAAAAACGAGTGATTTCTCCCTTTTTTGTCTTCGCCACATTTTATATTTTTGCACCGAGCCCGTCCGTCAATAACTGGCAGCTATCAATACCATCGTATCGCAAATTCATTAGCTGGCTGTTGTTCTTGTTGGCCCCGAGGGACATGCTGACTACATTTTTTTTTTATTATTATTTTATTAGCCGTGCATTTACTTATTTATCAATCCATATTGTAACACAAAAACCATCTAGGCCAAAAAACATTACATAGCAAAACAATCCTGAACAATATATTAACTTACTATACATTCGATAATAAAAAAAACAAGTAAGAAAATTATAGTCGGTCTAGACCGACTATACGATACCCTATACCTATACCCGATACCCGGTTTAACTAATTGGATATAGAAAATAAGCATAAACCAAATTTGAGGGAATTGTTTTTAATTTTTTTGGTTGCAGTTATGAAAAAGTTCATATCGGGTGCTATATTTATATGGGGACTAGGTCGACAAATAACCCGATCCTGACTATATTTGGTAAAGTCACTTATATTTCCAAAAAATAAATACAAACCAAAGTTGAGGAAAATCTGTGCAATATTTTTGTTTTTTGATAGATTTAAGTGAAGAACGGGAAGCAGCTCTATATGGGGCCTATGACTAAGAATTGTCCCATAGGGATCATTTTTGGACTTCTTATTAATGGATGTAATAAACACATACAAACCCAATTTGACTAAGATTTATATGATAATTTGAATCTTATGGCAATTTATGATGATTTCATAGGGGTCATTTGTATGGGAGCTAGGTCTGAACATGGACCGATTCTCACCAATTTCAATAGCGTTCATCCCATGGCCGATATACCAAATTTCATCAAAATATATTCATATTTGCGACCTGCAGTTTGATTACAAGCTTTACATGGACACACAGACGGACGGACGGACGGACATCGTTAAATCGAATCAGATAGTGATATTTTTGGTAGTTACAAACAGCAGCACAAAGTCATTATACCCAAACCACATAGTGGTATTGGGTATAACAAGTAAGAAAATTATAGTCGGTCTAGACCGTTATACGATACCCTGTACCCTATACCCGACACCCGGTTTAACTAATTGGATATAGAAAATAAGCATAAACCAAATTTGAGGGGAATTGTTTTTAATTTTTTTGGCTGCAGATATGAAAAAGTTCATATCGGGTGCTATATTTATATGGGGACTAGGTCGACAAATAACCCGATCCTGACCATATTTGGTAAAGTTACTTATATTTTGAAAAAATAAATACAAACCAAAGTTGAGAAAAATCTGTGCAATATTTTTGTTTTTTGATAGATTTAAGTGAAGATCGGGAAGCAGCTTTATATGGGGCCTATGACTAAGAATTGTCCTATAGGGATTATTTTTGGACTACTGATTAATGGATATAATAAACACATATAAACCCAATTTGACTGAGTTTCAATAGCGTTCATCATTTGGCTGATAAAAGCTTATATACCAAATTTCATCAAAATATATTCATATTTGCGACCTGTAGTTTGATTACAAGGTTTACATGGACACACAGACGGACGGACGGACATCGCTAAATCGACTCAGAAAGTGATTCTGAGTCGATCGGTATAATAAAAGATGGGTCTAGGTCAAATATTTTTGGTAGTTACAAACAGCAGCACAAAGTCATTATACCCAAACCACATGGTGGTATAGGGTAAACATCTATTTACACATCAATTAAAATCAAACAGTAAGCGCCATCTATGTATATCAAGCAACTGCTATGGTTGTTATACTTGATGGTTGCATTCTTTTGCTATACATTCATGGTGCTTTCTGTTGGTTGTTGAATCAGCTAAATAAATTTAAATCATTATCTTTGCACCAATACACTTACATATGCATACCTCGCACCGATTTTCCCTTATGCTGTTTTTGTGATTGTATTGTGAAATAGATTTTTACCCCCCTGAGCTCACTAAGCATCATTCATTTTTAATGTTGGCTCCTCAGCCTATAAGAAAAATCGGTGAATAAAAAGGAGAAAAAATCATTTACATAAAGAACCGGATATTAATATTGGTAGCAACCCAGTCAATTCTCAGTAATATGTAATACCCATAAATTCAGATCGCCAATATACTAATTTTTCAATTATATATTCTTCCTTTATTTACATATTTTAACAAATTTGATATTTACATATGAGATCTTATCTTTACATAGATATTGCAACAAATAATATATAGGATCCAGGATTGTTTGTAACAATCAAAAATATTTGACCTAGACCCATCTTTAATTATACCGATCGAATCAGAATCACTTTCTGAGTTGATTTAACAATGTCCGTCCGTCCGTCCGTCCATCTGTGTGTCCATGTAAAGCTTGTAATCAAACTGCAGGTCGCAAATATGTATATATTTTGATGAAATTTGGTATATAAGCTTTTATCGGCCATGGGATGAACGCTATTGAAATTGGTGAGAATCGGTCCATGTTCAGACCTAACCCCCATACAAATTACCCATATGAAATCGACATAAATTGCCATAAGATCCAAATTGTCATATAGATCTTACTCAAATTGGGTTTGTATGCGTTCATTACATCCACTAATGAGTAGTCCAAAAATGATCCCTTTGACCCCATATGGAGCTGCTTCCCGATCTTCACTTAAATCTATTAAAAAACAAAAATATTGCACTGATTCTTCTCAAATTTTGTTTCTACATATTTTTGCAAAATACAAGAGACTTTACCAAACATGATCAGGATCGGTCCATTTTTAGACCTAGTCCCTTTATAGATATAGCATCCGATATGAACTTTTTCATATCTGCAGCCAAAAAAATTAATAAAAATCCCACTCAAATTTGGTTTTTGCTTATTTTCAATGTCCAGTTAGTTGGGCCTAAGAGATAGGGTTTCTAAACGCATGGTATAGGGTATCGTATAGTCGGTCTAGACCGACTATAATTTTCTTACTTGTTTTTTAATGAGTTTTAAAGGAAAATGGAAGGGAAAAAACCTTTATATGATTTAATAAATTCAAATACTATCTGAAAATATTTATATGCAAAATATCTATAAGCATATAATTTTCAATTTGGTGATTTCTTTTTAATTTTACGTTACTGCTCTACATTCTCTTATCAGTGGGTAAGAGGAATTTTCAATTTTGGCAAAATAATTGTTGTTAATCCTTGTTATTAAATCGATAATTTTTTCATAACCTGTTTCTTCATGAAGAAGATTTGTAGGATACCTCCAGGGCTTTTTATTTATCATTTTAAGACATTTGTTTTGTATAATTTGTAAGCGTTTTAGGTGGCAGTTGGCAGCGTCACTCCAAATAGGACACGCGTATCGTCAATATACTAAAGCTCATCTAGAAAGTAGAAAAAACACAAAAAAGACAAAATCACAGAACCACATTTGAAAAATGCTTTAACAATTTCAACCGAAAAGCATTGTCAGAATGCTAAGAAATCTGCAATCATCTATCATATATGGAACTTTTACTCAAAGGAATGATAATATGATTCACACTACTACAGTGAATAAAAAAAAACTCATTACACAACAGTACAACTACACTAAAACCTCGATCTGCGTCGTTAATTGGGACCCAAAAAAGACGATGCAAATCGAAATTAATTTTCCTATACATAAATATTTTGTTAATTAGTACTAAAATAAAACATTTCCTTGCATTCCTATAGAATTAAATGGGAAATCCCCTTTATATAAAATTTAAGCAACGCAAATAAAAAATTTTACGACGCAACTCTGAAATCACGAAAATTCAAGAACGACACAACTCGAAAACGACTCAAATCGAAACGATGCAAATCGAAGTTTTAGTGTACATCACTTTTAACGTTACCTTTCCTTTTTTTATCCACGTTACCTTTCCATTTAAAATTTTGTATACAATATGCAAATTAGATACAAAAGTATGACGGCATAATTCCGTTTTTTTTTCCAGTTTTTAACTTTTTTTTCGCTGGATCCAGCTAGACCTAATGCCAGGCTATTACGACGTATGGTTTTCAACACAACCTATGCCTTTGCAAGTGAGGTTAGGGAGAGCAATTTGATTTTAATCCTTAAAACAGAATGGGTTTGTAATATAACCAGAAGTTTTTAATATAAAGCCGATTTTTTATCTTTTATAAATCAGGTGTGCAAATAAGTTTGTGCCGTTTGACAAAAGATCGCACCACATCAGTCAGTTATATAAAAGTTTTTAGAATTTGTTATCAGAATCATATATTTTTACGGGAACTTTTGATGTGAAGAAATCTGCGGCTGAGGCGCAGCTCAGAATTGGAAGCATCACTGTATGAAGATTCGTGTCAATAGTAAGGAGAACTTGCACTTACATTAGGAGTGCCTCAACAAGTAATTTCGCATCGTTTAAAAACATTGGGAATGATGAAATGCTGCTTACATAGTCATGGATGATGAAAAATGGATCCACAATGAAACAAAAACAAAAAATCATGGCGACAACCCATTTGAAAACACTCAATTTGGAAAGTTTTCCCCATCTGTCGTATTAACCTGTCTGAGCAGCACTCTACATAATATGTAGACACCAAAAATTGAGTCGATTCATATATATATATATATATATATATATATATTGATTCCTATAATTCCAAGTTGGAAAAAAGAGCCGTCGATTCGTGGATAGCCTCAAAAGATGAAGCTTGCTTCCGACACGGTAACCAAACGTTAGACAATAGTTCGAATAAAGTAAAAGGTGCCGTTCATTCACAATAAATGTCCATTCTTGATTTAAAACAAATTTACGGATAGTTATTTGCACTCATGTTCGGTTTCAAACCAAACTCCAATCCTCTAAGAATTAGTTTGGAAATTAATATGGGACAATATGCCCTACAAATTTTCGATAAAAAAAAAAAACAATCTTGGTGTACGAGTTTGAATTTTAACCACTGTATATTTTCGTTTTTATTATTTATTAGCCAAGCATAATAAGTTTTTTATTTATGTAGATTGTATAAATTTATAAATATTTACATTTAAATGGGACATTTGAAGAAATACTAGTTACAGATATTACAATTTATTTTTTAATTAAACCACTTCAAATTTACCCGAGCAACAATTTAAATGATCAACCGTATGTTGTAGGGTAGGCAACTCTTTGGTGTTTTCTTTTATTTCTGTTATGATATCCTGTATCTTATGTAGAATTTGTTGGGATTCTGTGGAATTTAAATTTTTCGTAGGAAATTGTGTTAGCACTGGAGAACAAGCCACATTAGAGGAAGATGTCTCACTTGAATCATTATGTTTAACATCCCTTACACTATCCCCCTCAACGGCTGTTGTTCCGTCTATGGCTACACTTTGTGCTAAGGCTTCACTTAATTGTTGCTTTAGTTGTTGATTTTGTGGTATTTCCATACCCAAAGTATTCACCAAATTATTTAGCATGGTTAAACGTTCACGCATTTGTTCACGCTCCTCTTGTAACATGGCTGTCTGGGCGGCTTTCTCATATTCCCTTTGCTTCAGAATACGTCTCTGGGTTTGATACAGCGCAATATATTCGCCTATTGTTTCTGTTTCCGATTGCAGCTGCATTACTAAATGTTCCAGCCGTTGTTTTTCATCGGTTAAATCAGCACACTGTGTCATAAGTTGGGTAAAACGTTGTTGTAACTTTTCCACAGCTTCTTCAGTGGCAATGTGCGGCGATGTTGAATACGCATAGCTTTCTTTAGAGGTTGCTTTATGTCTTGTAGGTGTTTTGTTTTCTGTTGATTCAATAATGTTTTCCTCTGTTGCTTCGTGACATGATTCATGATCAGTTGATGATTGACATACTTCTGCTGTATGATCATTACAGTCGGGATCATTTTCATGATGATTATGACCATGATGAGTATGGCCATTATTATCATCGTGATGATGATGTTCATGTTCATGATCATGTTCATGATTGTGCTGGTGATCGTGTTTACTTTCATCATATTCGCACTCTTCATGATGTCCATAGAGCTGAAAAAAATAACAAATGTTTTTTAGCTCAAATGTAGCATGAATTTTTTACAAACAAAAAACTAAGCTTAATCATGGTATTTCTATAGCTGTAATGTAGGCTTAAAAATTATTAATTTAACCAAAAATCTAAACTAAAAAAATAATGATCTTAAATGTGGTTAATTAATTGTTTAATTAGTCTACTTCAATCAGCCTTGATATCAATCTTTTTAAAAGAAAGGCTTAATCATGGACATTATGTTTGTAATCTAGGCTTATAAATGGATTAGCTGAAATTCTAAACAAAAAAAATGGTTTTAAATGTGATGCATTAAACAGCTTAATTAGTTTCCTTAAACCAGGCTTGATCTCAATCTAAAAAGGCTTAATCTCAATCTTAAAAAGACTTGATCGTGGTTTTTATGCTTGTAATCAAGGCTTTAAACTAGGTCATTTAACTGAAAATCCAAACTTCAAGAATGATCTTAAACGTTTGCCATTAAGCAGCTTAAATGTCTACTTAAACCAGGCTTGATCTCAATCTAAAAATGGCTTGATCGTGGACTTTATGCTCTTAAGCGTGTTTCATTAAACCATTTAATTTGTCTACTTAAACCAGGCTTGATCTCCAACTTTTTAAAAGAAAAGTTTAATTGTGGACTTTATGCTTGTAATCGAGGCTTAAAAATGGGCCAATTAACTGAAAACCTAAACTAAATAACGGTCTTAAACGTGGGTAATAAAACTTCTTAATTAGTTTACTTTACTTTACTTTCAAGTTTCAGGCTTGATCTCAAATTTTTGGAAATAAACGAATAATTGTGGGTTTAATGCTTTTAAGCCCAGATAAAAATTACTATTTTACCTCCAAATCTAAATAAAAATAATGGTATTAAACATGCCTAATTAGTCTACTTTATCCAGAGTTAATCGCAATCTTTTTAAATTAGTCACTAAAGTACTTAATTAGTCTACTTAATTAAGGCTTCAAGGTGATTAATTAGTCTACTTAATCCAGGTTGAAATTGTCTACATAATTTCGTTATTTTCAAAGTAAAAATTACGATTTTTCGCAGATATATTTGTACTTGTAAAATAGGCTGAAACTATTTACACCGAGCTTTTTGTCAGTTAAACTTAGACAAATAATTTAAAGCGATGAGACAGAGTTTTTGGAACTGTCACTATTTTGAGGGCTTTAGCCAAATAAAGTTTGAGAAGTTATTAGTGTTTATAAATGTGATTTTAACTAAACTTAGTTTAATTAAAATTCTTACTAAGTAAACTTAATGTAGCCTTAAACTTGGTTCCTAAATCTAGGCTAAATCTTATTCTTTTTGACTGAGTTTGTGGGAAGTCAGTTAAACTTAGTTTGATTAAAGACAAGTTCTAAATAAATTTAACTGAGTTGCTTTAGTCTAACAAAGTTTGAAAAGTTGTTAGTGTTTAGAAATGCGATTTTAACTAAACTAACTAACATCCTTAATAAGTAAACTTAATGTAGCCTTAAACTTGGTCCTTAAATCTAGGCTTAATCTCATTTTTTTCGACTGAGTTTTTTTAAAAGTCAGTTAAATTTAGTTTGATTAAAGACAAGTTTTTAACTCTTTAGTTAAATGAATTCAACTAAGTTAAATTAAAAATTTTAAACGCTCAAATAGTTTGAAAGTTTCAAGCGTTGTAAAATCGGAGTTTAACTAAACCAAGTTTAACGGACATCCCAGAAACTCGGCCTAAAACCCAATAGGAAGGTTTGTTCGTGACTATTTTTATACTTGTAATCTAGTCTAATTATAGGTTTTAGTTATAGGTTTTAAACATGATTTTTAAGTTTTAATCTAAACTTACATTCCAAAAACTCGCATTTTGTAAGTCCACTTTATTTAGGCTTAAGCTTATTCATTTTAAACTCAAAATAAAGGCTTACTTGTGAATATTTTTGTGTTTGTAATCTAGTCTAAAAATTTAATTTAAACTACTTAACCTGACTTAAGCCCATTCGGTTTAAACTTAAAATTTAGACTTCATATTGAGCCATTCAATATGTAAAATCCAGGTTTAAACGTTCTTTTTATATTTGTACTAAAAAAAAAAAACTCACAAACAAAACTTAAATTTAAGCCTTAATCAGTGATTAAGCTATGTATATTAAAATTTAAAGCCTTATCATGCCCAAAATCCAAACTAAATCACAGCTTTTTTGCATTTTATATTAAATAGCCGTGACTTCTTGTGTATTTTATATTAAAAATTTAGAATAAAAGCAAGGTTATTTATACAGATATGTACTAGATTTTGTTTTATAAAAAGCATCCTCCAGATTTATCAGTACACCATTTTTTATTATTCCATAGTGACAGACATGACATTCACAGATCTTTCTAATCCAATATTATATAGTAAAAGTTTTTTATTGTTCATAAAAATATACAAAATAATGCAAACGGACTTGAACAAGATATTTACCATTAGAAAAAGTGAGAAAGTATTATTGTTATTAATAATTGGGGGGCAAAAAGCAGTCGTGACAGACATGACAACAAGCAGACATCATTTTAGAGGATGTTTGTAGAAAAGCAGAAAAGCTCTGAAGTTATTTGTATGACAAATAAGAAACAGTTATTTATAGTTAATATAAGAGCTAGTTTATTAATAAAGCATATAAAAAACATGAATTCTAAAATAAATTATAGTTAAAAGACAGACATGACACTGATTTTAGTTTCAAAATTACTTAACTACACCATTTCTTTCTTGCTTGAAAAATAGGGGCTATAAAAATATTAAAAAATACATATAAGAAACTATTGTCATTTTTTCCTGCCATTTGCACCCTTTTCTTTCAGGTCGACTTTTGCATGGAATTACCCTAAAATGACAATAATCTACTTACCTTTTGCTGCAACTCTTTTTTTAATTCTTCATTTTCATGCGACAGCCGTATCATTTCCTCATCCTTAAACTTAAAACGTTCATCATTTGTATTTAAACGTTCTTGCATTGCAGCATAATTTGTTTGCATTTCCCGATTGGCGTATTGTTCAGAATCTAAACGAGTCATTAAATCAGCCTTATCGTTAGTCAATTGCACAAATCTCTGCTCAAGTTCATCTAATTGCTTCTTTAATTCTACATTTTGGGAGAGGGCACGTGAGGCAGCCACCTTATCTGATTCCATTGTCGCTAAAAGTTTAGTTTTATCGGGCTGTTCGGAAGTGATATTATCTAAAAGATCTTTTAACTGTTCTATTTCGTATTCTTTTTGTTTTAATTCCCCTTGTACGATGTTTAAACGATCTTCTTGGGATTTAATTTTCAATTGGAATTCATAGCGTTCGTTATCGAATTCATTGATGCGTTCCTGTAAAGATTCCAGTTGCTGATTTTGTGTTTCGTTGAGAGTTTCCTTAAAAAAAAAAGAAATAAAATGATTTTAATAAAATTTGAAAATCATATTTAAGAAAAAAAAATTTTTTTTTATATAAGAATATAAAATAATCAATTTTCAAAATTAATTTTCATGTAAACAATGATGATTGTAGTATCATCGAAAACAATTTGAAGTTATTAATAAATACTAGCAGAGCCCAGTACTCGAAATTCGAGTGCAAATTCTATGAAATTTTATTTTTTCTCATTCAATTTTTCTCTTTCTATGTTTTTTTTAATCTTTATATCTATATATTTATGAATATTTAAATAAAATTCATTAAATTGTGAATTTTTAAATAAAACTCACTAAATTTCATTATAAATATTTGTTGAACAGACAGAAGATATATAAATGGGTTTTTTAATAAATAATTTTATAAGAGCTTAAAGGTATGCTAATCAATTTTAGCCAATTTGAAGCTTAAATATGTGTTTTATGTATGTGCTAGTAGCAACTTTAAATGATTATTACTCTAAAAAAAATTACCAGATGGTGCATATCTGCAAAGAAATACCTTTCAAATGGTATATTTTTGTTTTGGCAAAATCGGTTAACTAAAAGCGTAGAAGGGGTCATTAGAATCGCCTTGCCTATTAATATTATAGATTTTAAAGTTATAATAAAAGTTTTCCAGGTTATCGATAAAACAACAAATTTTAATTAAAAAGTGCAATATTTTTTTTATAGAAAAAGTAAATCGATAACTATTTCAACTTTTAAAAGGGTACCGTTATATTATTTTTCGATAAAAAAAAATAATAATGGAAAAGAAAAGCAGATACATATGTGTATAAAGAAAAGTTATCGATGCGTTTTTTAAATATTCAAAGTGTATTATGGGAAAAAAAATTATTGGTAACTATTTCAACTTTTTCAACATATGTATTACCGTTATATAATTTTTCTAACCAAAAAACAAGTAAGAAAATTATAGTCGGTCTAGACCGACTATACGATACCCTATACCATGCGTTTAGAGACCCTATCTCTTAGGCCCAACTAACTGGACATAGAAAATAAGCGAAAACCAAATTTGAGTGAGATTTTTATTAATTTTTTTGGCTGCAGATATGAAAAAGTTCATATCGGATGCTATATCTATATAGGGACTTAGTCCAAAAATGTACCGATCCTGATCATGTTTGGTAAAGTCTCTTGTATTTAGCAAAAATATATACAAACAAAATTTGAGAAGAATCAGTGCAATATTTTTGTTTTTTAATAGATTTAAGTGAAGATCGGGAAGCAGCTCTATATGGGGTCAAGGGGATCATTTTTGGACTACTCATTAATGGATGTAATGAACGCATACAAACCCAATTTGAGTAAGATCTATATAACAATTTGGATCTTATGGCAATTTATGTCGATTTCATATGGGTAATTTGTATGGGGGCTAGGTCTGAACATGGACCGATTCTCACCAATTTCAATAGCGTTCATCCCATGGCCGATAGAAGCTTATATACCAAATTTCATCAAAATATATTCATATTTGCGACCTGCAGTTTGATTACAAGGTTTACATGGACACACAGACGGACGGACGGACGGACGGACATTGTTAAATCAACTCAGAAAGTGATTCTGATTCGATCGGTATAATTAAAGATGGGTCTAGGTCAAATATTTTTGGTTGTTACAAACAGCAGCACAAAGTCATTATACCCAAACCACATAGTGGTATAGGGTATAATTATTGTGTAAGAAAAGAAGAAATATAAAGAAAAGATATCGATAAGTATTTCAACTTTTTCGAAAAGTTACCACTATAATTTATCTAACAAAAAAGAATGTCAAAGAAAAGAAGATATATAAAGAAAAGTTATCGATGAGTATTTTTAATATTTTAAGTGTATTATTTAACGTTTCTAGCAAAAAATTAAAGAAAAGTCATCGATGCGTTTTTCTAATATGCAAAGTGTACTATAGAAAAAAGTTATCGATAACTACATAACCACTATACAACGTTTTTACCAAAAATTTTATCCAAAAGAAAAGAGGAAATATCAAGAAATGTTATCGATGCGTTTTTGTAATATTCAAAGCGTAGTATAGAAAAAACATTATCAAAAGCTTTTTAACATTTTTAAAAAGTAACCAAAAATATCTTTTGTGTGTAAAAATAGCATTTATATAACTTTTTAGTTATCGATCGCATTTTAAAGATATCGATAACAATCAATCTGACTAGATATCGATAACAAACAATCTGTTATCGATATCTAGTCTTTCATTAAAATTCAAAAACGAGGCCTTGACAGTAGTAAATATTCGATCACGATAACACAATGTTTTAAATCAAAAACATTGAAAAAAAATTTTTTAATTTTATCAAAAACAAGTCTTTTTATTAAAAATTTAAATTCGATAAAGAAAAGTAGAATATAGTTCATAGTTCAATAGTTCATTTTTTTAGTTAAATAGCTGTTTATTAAAAAAACTATATTTGTTAGAAAACGAGTTAGTCGATAACAATTTTTTCATAAAAAAAATTTTAAAAGTTTTATTAAAATGTTATCAATAGCAAGTTTTTCCTAATTTAAACTCTATATTCAATAAAAATAATAAAATTTGAAGAAAATTTTTATTCAAACTGTTTAAAGTAATTCGATAAATTATTTTAGTTATCCATATAAAATTAAAAAAACTTATTTTTGTTATGGATATCCAGTTTTGCACTAAATTAATTAAACAAGTACTTGTCCGCAACTAGTATGCATTCACGATTCCATTTTAAGTCGATAACAATATTTTAAACGAAAAAAGGTTTTAAAAATGTTATCAATTACCTTGGTTTTTTAAATTTAAATTCGATGAAATTAATGTTATGCAAAGTTCGATTCATACTGTTCAATTGTTGCGATAATTTTTTAGCTATCGATAACAATTTAAAGATAACGATAACAGTTTTCATGTTATCGATGTACAGTTTTTCAATAAAGAAAAAAGAAAAAAACGACTCCTTGTCAGTTTTCATAATTCATTTGCTTTTCCATTTTAGTCGATAATAAAAGGATGTGATAAAATGTTATCAATAACTGTTTTTTTTTTTTATAAAAAATTTTAGTTGTAATTTGTTATGCGTTTTATATTTATTTATAAATAAAGATTTTCATTTCTATACTAACCTTTTGTTTGTCTTCCCTTATCTCTGTTTGCTTAGAAATATTCTTTTGTATTTCCCTTTCCAACTGTTGTATATGATCTACCCATTGTTTTTCTCTTTCCTGCAGCTTTGACGATTCTTCCATTACTTCATTATTACGTTCATTCAGCTGTTGGACTTGTGCATTTAATTGTTGGACATAGGTTTGATATTGTGTATTGGCTTGTTCTTTGTCTTGTGTCAATTGTTGAACCATAGCTTGAAGATCCCGTATCTGTTGTTCGTACATAAACTGTGTTTGGGTCAATGTCTCGACACGATTATCATTGGTAATATTATTTTCATCGGATAATTGTCGTATGCGTAGTTGGGTTAATTCCAATTCATTTGATTTATTTTTAAATTCTGATTCCAATTGTTTTAGCCGATCGTCGCGTAATGTTAGCTGCTGTTGTATTTCATTGATGTGTGTGGATTGATCTTCACTTTGAGCTCGCGCTTGCGCCAGCTTATGTTGTAGTTCAGCATTGTGGAGTCTTTGTTGTTCTTGTTGTTTTTGAATATCTACAAGACGTTGCGTTAAATCATCAACACGTTTGGTAGAGTTGTTGTGTTGTACTCGCAACTCTTCCAGTTCTAAATCCTTTTCCCGGCATAGAGTACGACATTTATTTAACTCTGAAGTTAATTGGGCCTTTTCGGTAATTAAAACTTGTATCGCGTTAATATTATGGGAAGAATCAATGTGTGATTCTTCAGTCGGCCCCATAGACATACTAAACACAGAAGAATTTGTTACTGAAGATTCTTCTAGTGGCTGATCCATAGTAAAATAATTGACATTTTCAGTTGGTATAGTTTCCTCTCTCGCTGCAGCAGTTTCTGGTTCTAATATATGTTCCTGTTGGTTTATCTCATTACAGCTACCATTTAATTGTAAGTCAGATTCGGATCTTTCCGAAATATTACTACTGTCATGCCCACTATTTGTCGAAGAGTCGGCATAATTATTAGAATTGGTGGACGAGCTGCCGGCAACATTGCCACGTTGTTGGTATTCTTTCAACTTTTAAGAAAAGAAAATAAAACAGATGTTGTTTATTCATATGTAATAAATTTCCATAAATCAATAAATAATATAAGCACAAAATTGTTTTTTTTGCTATACAAACCCAGCCACCCCAAGTGACGTGTCATTTAAGGCCATCAAATAAATCATTTCAAAATTGTTTTGCTGTACCTTTTTTCTAGCAGCTGCCAGTTTTCTTGCTTTACTTTCTTTCGATTCTTCTGGCATTTTTTAGTATATTTATATATTTTTTAAAACGAAATCATTAAATATTTAATCAACTTCAATGAAAACAAGATAATAGAGGAAATTCCCAAAATAAAAAAATACAATACTGCTTCTTCTTATTCCATGAAATTGTCAATATTTTCTGACAGTTGAACATAATAAGAGTTGCCGTACTTGCAATATACATTTCTAAGCATTCTAATTGACTGCAGATGTCACTGTGGGATGTAGAAATAAATACGGTTATAATTAAAAACTAAACAATTTCCTGAATATTGTATTGAAATTCCATAGAAATGCCTTAAACTTTTAAAAGGTTATTTGTTTTAAATTTACATTAATACAGTCTAGGAAATAAATTGTTAATATTTCACAATGATGACTATTATTATTTTAACAATTAAAATTGTTGTTTTAAAAGATTTTAATTTTTAGCTAATAAGGCCTATTACAGTTTGGTCCCGACGTTTCGTCGATTTTATGTCGACTTCCTCTGGGGATTTTTTCTAATCTTAACGCTATTACATTAAAAAATATTACATATACTTTTAACAAATAACATTTAAACATAAAACATAAATTCTTTTAAAAAACACATCTTAAATCTTAGTATCACAGTTGATGTTGTTTTGTTTTGATTATGTTGTATTGTTGTTATTTGGCCTTAATAATGATTACTGAATTTTTTGAGTTAAAGCAGCAGAATTTATGGTTTAATTTAACTGATTTATACAAAAATCACAATATAAAGATTATCTCGTTCAAAATTTATAAAATATGTATGGAATTTAAATTTTAAGATCAAAACCAAGTTGTACTATATAATTACTAAACATTTGTAACAGTTATACTAAGATTCTTAATTAACGGCTTTCTTAATTAACGGCAAATTTCTAATTACATATTATAAAAAGATAATCCGTTACTACCATACCATTTATCATAGTTGCATTTGTACAATACGTTATTACCATACCATTTATAAAACTAACATTAAATGGCAACTCTGATTATCGTGCCATTTTTTGCATGTTGCTAGTTGAAGTTCTTATTAGTCGGTTGATGCATGTGTAATTTATAAGAAAATGTGAAATACGTTCGGATTATAGCGGAAAATATAATAATAGTGCAAAATATAACAACATGTTGTTGATAGTAAAATATCATTAAAGTTTTAAAGGAAATTATTAAAATAAAAGCGTTTTCTAAAGTAGAAAAATTTTAGTTTTCGTTTGTGTATGCGTGTGTGTGTGTTAAATAGTTAAAGTAAAAAAAAAATATTCAAATGGCAACAGCTCTTCCTTATAAAGAGTTTTTAAGTTGTGTTGGTAAAATTAAATTTGAGGTTATGTTGATGGAAGTGTTAAAAATTTCATATTCGAAAATGTATTTAATTAAAAAAGAAAATGAAAAATAATAAGGAGCTAATTGTGGCCTATTTTAATATTATTATTAAAATATTTTATATGTCAGATATAAAAGTGTTTGGATCCTCGCATTTCAAATCATGCTAAATAACGTACGTATATTTGTTTTTTTTATTGTTTATTTTTAATTTTATAAAAAATTTTTTCTTATAACAACAAATATATAAATACATAGGCATTTCTTTAGAAATATAGTGTAGAGATAAAGAACTTGTCGATTTATATTAGTTTATAAAAATCAGTTATAGCTAGCTGGCTTTTCTTATTAATTTTAAATCTTCCTAATTTGCTCTCAAATGTCTTTTAATTAATGCCAGTTGTAATTTTGATCAGAGCGTTTTATTTGATTTGCAAGAAATAGAAAAGTTTCATGAAAGTCCAATTTTCACAAAAGAAGTATATGCACAGTGGATGACAATACGTTGGAAACTTTTACAAAATACTGATGTTGACAATTTTGTTTTTTAATAATTTCGCGATAAGTCCTAAAATTATGTTTATTTTTTTTTTTTTTTTGCGAAATCACTCTTTGGTGTGTTCTCTAAAGAAAGAAAACAAATTTGTTGCAATAAAAAGAATTTTTTAGTGATGCCAAAACAAAGGAAACTTTTGAACATCTGTGTCAGAGTTGATTAAAACAATATAAATTGAAGATGGTATAAAAGGAAATATATAAAATCTTAAGCGTAATTTAAATATTTACAGTTTCTGGCTTTTTCTTCACAGTTTTTGAAGCACAATTGTATTTGTCAGTATTTTCATCTGATAATAAATTATTATTAAATAATAATCGCAAGAATAAACTTTTGTGAAGCGTTAAAAACCCGAATGATGGATGATTTTACTGCTGGTTTCAAGCAAAAGAAAATTGGCTTTTTGCAAACACATTAACAAATTTAATAAACACACACATAGTATTGTATAATTGTATGTATGTGTTAGTAGCAATTTTAAATGCATTTTACTCCAAAAAATGTAAAAATGTAAAAATCTGTAAATCTGGTGGACAGCTAAAAAGAAATACCTTGAAAATGAGGGATGTTGGTCAAAATAGGATTAAAACTGACAAACCTACATCGCTCACAGGAAATCGCCTTGCCTATTAATATTACATATAGATGAAGAAATACTAAGTCCATAAAGTAGTAATATAAAAAAAAATAAATAATTGAGAATAATACTAAAAAATGAGTTAATATTAGGGCTCTGAGCAGGCGTATCCATAACGTGTGGATAATTGTACAAAAGCCATAACCTTCCATTGTATGCTTTCTGCTTGGGGTCGTTGTTCAATCGTCACCAAGACTAAGTTTTTCAAACGATGTAGGCATTTTTTTTTCAATATATTTATATTTACCTTTTGATCCATAATTTCATCAATAAAATAGAGAACGCTAGGTGGTGCTGCTCAAAAGAGTCCCTAACCATCACTGAGCCTCCCGCATGTTTAATAGTGGGTTTTAGATTTTTAGGCAACACCCTTTCATTGGGCTTTCTCCATATGTAGGTTCTTCCATAGGTAGGACCCGATGAAGTTTAAATTGGGGGTGTTAGCACTTAGAAAGGGGTTATTATTGATTTTTCTTACCAAACACCCCTCATCAGCTTCAGAAATTTTTTAGTTGAAGCTTTTTTTTGATATGTTTGCAACATCTTGAAACTGTTTATGGCGTTAAGCCGTATTATGACCGGTGGACTAGCTTCTGTTTATCAGTCTTCCAATCTTATCGTTTTCGACTTTTATGGTGGCTTACGAATATTGTAATCTCACGAATGTCTATTGAAGTTTGGACCTGTTGTTGACTCATTTTAGATTTTTAATTCACGGCTTAATTCAGTTAGTATTTTTTTTTAATTCTGGGGCCAAATCACCGCATTCGTTACCGAAATTTTTCGATCGAAATTATTATTTTATTTTCCAAAATAAAAAAATAAAAATAATTTTACTATGTCACAGTTAACAAATTATGGCTCCTGATTAAGGCCGTTTTCTTTTCTGACAAAAAATGTCGCACTTTATTTGCACTTTTTTCGAAAAGTGTATTTTTTTTATATATTCTGAATTAAGAGCAAGCCCTCGTAAATCGCAAAAAATTGCAGCTGTTGACTTCATTCAGGTCATAGTGTGAGAATATTTCCCCATTGTTTCCCTTTTTTGGACATTTTCACCCTTTGACTTCAAAGAGGATAATAATCAAATTTTTTTTCATTTTATGAACACAGCTCTTTGATACCTTTCGGTTGATATGTAAGATAAGGTTACTCTTAATTTAGAATATATAAAAAAATACTATTTCGAAAAAAGTGCAAATAAAATGCGACATTTTTTGTCAGAAAAGAAAACGGCATAAGAGTAAAAGTGAAACGAGGTGTGAAGTTTGTCCGTCTTCTTTAAATAATAAATCAATATATGGAATTTCGATCGATTTTACTAGATATCGAATGTAGTGATTTGGCACCTGACTCATGAAATAATTTTTGATTCAAATATATGACAGAAATGCCAAATATATACGATTTTTTCCACTTTCATTAAGTGTCCCAGTCTGAAAAAAAAACTTATAAATAACTTTTTTTTTTTTAATTGAAAATAGACGTACATACAAGTTAAGCGCGTCCTTGCGCGCACGTAAAAAAAATTACTTCAGTTGGGCCACCCATGGGGCCCAACTCACCTTTTTAATTGAAACACCGCACTTTTAGTTTTTAACAATTAGTTTTATTTCTCCGTTCCGTACGCTGTCTAGAATTGAACTAACTCATAACCTGCCTTTGCAAGTTAATATAAATAAAAATAAAGTTAAAATTTTGCTTACCCTAGCTTAATCTAATGGGAACCACAACATACTGTGATTGCCCAATAATTTGCGTGTGCAAATATTTGCTTAGCCTAGCTTAAATTAATGAGAACAATAACTTCGTTTTGTTCCCATGATTTCCCAATACAAAAGAATGCAGGCGTCATGTTACACTCGTGCCATTGTGAATGGTAGTGCGCGTTGTGTTAACAGCAACACGCGCTGTCCATGGTATTTGCTGAGTCGACGACAGAATGTTGTTTTTAAAAAAGGTATTGGGAATATGCGATGTGTTAACTTACATATACTCTGTCCCAGTTTGGATTACATCTACTGTATATATTTTGAATATCTCTACACTTGATTAATATTAAATATTAGTAAAAATTGGGAATTTTACTTGTTTTTAAAAAAGTATTAGTACAACTACAAATAGGGGATTTCCACGAATTATGCAACGATGTACAGGCGCCAAATCACCGCATTCGATATCGAGTAAAATCAATCGAAATTCCATATTTTGGTTTGATATTTGAAGATGACGGACAAACGCTCGACCACGATTCACTTTTCTTCTTAACCAGAGGCCATAATTCTTCAACTGTGAGAAAGACAAATTATGCTTAACATTTTATTTTGGGAAATAAAAAAATGATTTCGATCGAAAAATTTCGATAACGAATGCGGTGATTTGGCCCCAGGTCTGTTACATCGATTTTATATTAGTATAAAGTTGATTTGATTTAAATATATTTCTTTTGGAAACAATATTTTGAAATGAGTGCCCAAATCAAAGAAATCGATGCTGAGGAGAGAAAAATTATCCTAGAAATGAAGGTAAATGATTTCCTCAAGCCAAAATATTATTTATTTAAGCCGTAGCTACAATTTTGCTGAAGAATGATATGAGAATCATCAATGGTTCTTGAGTTATAGCTGAAAAACTACTACTTTCGCCCTGACTTACATTTCTTTTCTGACAAAAAATGTCGCCCTTTTTTTGCCCTTTTTTCGAAAAGTGTATTTTTTATGTATTCTGAATTAAGAGCAACCTTATCTTACACATCAATCGAAAGGTCTCAAAGTCGAGCCCTCGCAAATCACAAAAATTCCAGCCATTGACTTCTTTCAGGTCATAGTGTGAGAATATTTCCCCATTGTTCCCTTTTTTGAATATTTTCACCCTATGACTTCAAAGAGGATAATAATCAAATTTTTTTTCATTTTATGAACACAGCTCTTTGAGACCTTTCGATTGATATATAATATAAGGTTGCTCTTAATTCAGAATATATAAAAAAAATACACTTTTCAAAAAAAGGGCAAAAAAAGGGCGACATTTTTTGTCAGAAAAGAAAACGGCATTAGTTAATTTTCTTATTTTTTCGTAGTATGACAGTTTTAATTTCAGGTGTATACTTTTTCTAGCAAGTGTATATTGTTTATGTATATATCTTAGATTTCAATCGGATCAAACTTTTTTTAATATATATTATTCAAATAAAATATCCAATACCACTAAAATTTTTTATTTAATTCAAGATGTCGTGGTTTTTAATCGGTATATGACCGATTCAACATACATTAAATAATTGAACACATTTAATAATGTACAATGTTTTGGGATATCATATATTCAATAATCATTCCAAAACCGTTGGATCGGTATCAGAGATCAGAAATGAATTGCTTTTTTTTCTACTCATAGTCACCCATGAAATTTTAAGTAGAGATAATTGAAATTCAACTACTCTAATGTACTTATACTCGCAATAATGTTGATTTATAAGTATAAGTAGCATTAAATATGAATCCAACGTCGACACCATCATCTGTTTGATTCATAAATCACATCAGTTTGTTTTATAATTTTATAACACTTATAATACTTACAATTGATTCAACTTATTCAACTCATCCATGTACAAATAACTGTATTTTTATACATGTATATTTTCCATAGTAACGCAACAGAGCAAACGCACAACCTTATAATAAGCATTTTAATATTTGTGTTCGATCATACTTATTTTACACAATGACTGAAGGAGAGTCTAAATAAACAACGTCATAAATGTTGTTCAGTATTGGTATCATGGGTACCTCATACTTAAGAGTGAATATGAGGTTCGACATTTTCATAAGTATGAATGCGTTTAAAGCACAAGAAACTATGAGTCATGATTCAACTCTACTCATTTTTCCAGTACTCATTGCAGAGCTCTGATCAGTATCCTCTTTTAGAAATCCTATAATTTAAAAAGTATGTAGTGAAAGCCGAACCAATCATTTTATTTTTAATATTAATTTAGTCTTTATTTTTTCAAGCAGCACAATCATGTATTTTAAATTTCTTAAAACTCATAAATGCCATAAAAATTACATTATAATACATAAATAATAATGCTATACAATAATAATAATAATTTTAAGACAATCAAAATCTATCAATCAATCAATCATTTACATACAATAATATAAATAAATTTTTCTTTTTAAAAACTACTTTAACACTAAAACAAAATCAGAAAAATAATAATAAAAACATGTAGACAAAAAACAATAAAATTAATAATATTTAATAACTCAAAAAAAAAAATATATATATATATAATATTTATAAGTAAATAATTGGTATACAGTCGTCAGTTAAAAAAGAGGAATCGTTCATTCAACTAAAATATTTTTATAATATGTAATAATAATAAACAATAAAATAATATTTATGTGCATGTAAAAAAATACTATAGGGTTTTAATTTAGTAAATAATCGATGCAATTAATAATTTTAACCTAAAATAATTTAGGTTTTAAATACTACATTATGTAAAAATATGTACAATCTTTTAAAATTTCGCGGAATTTAATGGGATTTTCAAAAAAGGATAGTAATGATTCTTTAAAAAATCGTTTTGAATACACCTGTTTGAATAATTCTTCAAAAGTGATTTAAGTAAAAAGAGCAAAAAAGAGTCAGTCTCTCTTAATATTTAATTTGTGCATGTTAAGCTTATGAAGTTTGAGACAAATGATTTGTGTTTTTATGTTACTTGGTTACTATTTTGGCTTAAAATTCAGGTCTATATTAACTACATAAATTGTTTTTAAATTAATAATATGTACATTACATTTAAACTTAAGTCTTAATTACATTATTAGTTTTGTTTGTTTTATAATAAATAATTTAGAATTATCTAATCTCTCTTTTACTGTTTCTGTGGGCCTCATTGCTATGAAGTAAAGTTATAACTTCGAACAGCTCTACCCGGAGTAACCAATTCTACCTTAATGTTGGCCGTAGCCGTTACTTTGGTAGTGTTCGTATCCGAATGATGCGTTTCGACCGTGACTTCCGGTTGTACAACAATACTTTGTAATTCGGGTGGAAAGTTATTAATATTTTTATTGTTGCCATGATTTGTATTGGACGGTGGCGCTGATGTATTGTTCAAATTTCCTTGTGTCGAGTGGCCGGCATTCATATGGTGTTGATGATATTGCGGTGGTGGTGGAGGAGGATGTGTAGCATACATAGGATTGTAATGTGGATGATGATGTTGTTGTTGCTGCTGCTGTTGTTGTTGTTGTGGGGGTGGTTGATGCATATTCATTTGCGCTGGCGGTGGTTGATGATGATAATTCATATTTGTATTACCATAATTAATGTTATTACCATAATGTCCGCCTACGCCTGCATTAGGTCCTTGCACATTATTATTAACCCATTCATTATTCATTTGTATCGATGAATTTGATGACTTCCAAGATGGTGGCTCTTCTGTTATTGTCGTCAATGAGGGATCATTGATATTAACATCTTTATGATGATAGTGTGGTTTCTGACAATTACGTGATGATGAACGTGATGAACCATGTACAATTACCGTCTTGTTCGCACGTTTACTACGTGACATTTGTGGTGAAGGGGTTGAAATACGATCTGGATGCTCAAGTGGCACTAACTCCGCCTCTGGTCCGATTATACTGAGTATGATGGGAAATACAACCAAACTGTTAAAGGCTCCTACACCCAGCACCACCAAAAGTAGCCAAAAGAAATGTCTGATGACAAATTCGAAAGGAGAAGTGGATAGCATGAATACAGCCAGAGTGGATGTTAATATGCCATGTATTAAAGGACCCAAGGAAACTTGCAGGGAGAGTAATATACGACGTTCACGATTGCCAACAGATGTCATGAAACCCTAAAAGGAAAATAAAGATTAATAAATAATCTTTAGACTCTTTATTAACTCATTATTATTTTTATAGAATTCTCTAACCCACGTTTTTCTGACTTTTTTCGTTAGAAATCCTCAGTTGTTCATTTTCCTATCTTGTCTATTGAGCATATTAACCTGATTTTGCCTCTTGTAAAACTTATGATAGTTTTCTAATATACTCCTCATCTTGCATATTCAGAAATCCACTACTATTTCCTTATATTTTTCTAATATTACCTCTCGATTGTTTCCCAATATTCTCCAGTCTGTCTCTTGTGAATTTCTCGATTATTTTCTAATATTTTTCAAGACTTGGCTCTTGGGAATCCTCCATTGTATGCTGATATTATCCTAATCTTGTTTCTGGAGAATCCCAAGATTCTCTGGATCGATACTCGATTGTATGCTAATATTCGCCTAATCTTGTTTCTGAGGAATCCCATGATTATTTGGCAATATTAACCTAATCTGGACTCCTTAAAATTCCACGATTATTTGCTAATATTCTCCAGTCTGTCGTTTCTGAATCCCTAGATTTTTTGCAACTGTTCTCCAAATCTTGTTTCGTGAGAACTCCTAGATAGTATGCTAATATCCTCCTAATCTTGCTTCTGGAGAATCCCACAATTATTTGCTAATATTCTCCTAATATTGTTTCTTGAGAATTCCTTGATTGTTTGCCAATATTCTCCTAAAATTGTCTCTTGAGAATTCCTGGATTGTTTGCCAATATTCTCCTAATTTTGTCCCTTAAGAATCTTAAGACTATTTGCTCATATTTTCCTAATTTTGTCTCTTTAGAATTCAATGAATATTTGGCATTATTAATATCATAATCCCACGACTCTGTGTCACCATTCTTCTAAATTTGCCTCTTTATTATCCTTTTGCCTCTTTATTATTAATTGCAAATATTCTCTCAATATTGACTATTGAGAAACCCAAGTTTGTTTGTTTAAGAATCCCACGATTTGTTAATAAGGTTATCTCTTGAGAATCATATGAATGTTTGCCAATATTGACCTCATCTTGTGTTTTCATAATCCCATGATTGTGTATCAATATTCACCGCATGTCCTCTCTTCATCATCCCACGTTTGTACTTATGTCCATATTCTCCTAAATTTGTCTCTTGAGAATCCCTCGATTGTTGCTCATATTTTCATAATCTAGTATCTTGAGTATCCCACGATTGTTTGTTCATGTTTTCATAATCTTGTCTCTTGAGAATCCTCGATTGATAACATGATTATTTGCAATATCCTTCTAATCTTGTCTTTGAGAATTTCATAATTTTTTTGCAAATATTCTCCTAATATTTAGCGTTTTTTCCACGATTGTGTGTCAATATTTTCCTACTATTGTCTCTTGAGAATCTCACGAATGTTTGATAATATTCTCCTATTCTTTTCTGTTGAGAATACTATGGACGTTTGCCAATATTCTCCTATTCTTGTCTCTTAAGAATTCTATGAATGTTTCATAATATTCTCCCAAATTTGTCACTGAGAATCTCACAATTGTTTGTCAATATTCTCCTAATGTTTACTATTTTTAATTCCATGATTATGTGTCAATATTCTCTTAAATCTGTTGCCATTGTTGTTTGTTTATATTTTCCTAGTCTTATCCCTTGCGGAACCCACGATTCTTTGCCTGCTTATTTTATGTGTTGAGAATCCACGGTGTAGATATTCAGACAATTTTACTGTCGTTAGTAATTTTATAAGGTCTTTAAATAAAATAAAACCTTCAAATTGGAAGTCCCTGATTCTTGAACTCGATTCTATGAATAAATCTCCCTTCAACCCACGATTGTAATATTATTTTTTTAATTCAAAACAGTTTTACTTACCAATGAAATGTGAACAGTGAAACACACCATCATTCCTACACTGAGAATGAGTATGACAGCGGGTAGTGCGGACAATTTAATACCCAATAAAGTCATAGCTCCAAAAACTTGAGCCAACGAAGCCAAAACACTGAACACTACTAACACAGCCGCCCAAATCGATAGCAGTAATATCGAAACCAAAACAAAGGTGGCAGCAATACAACAGCATAAAATCAACGATAAAGAAGATCTCAAAGTCATATATTGTTCCCAAAAAATGAAAGGAATGCCTAAAATTAAAAAAAAAAAAATAAATACAAATTAATACCTTTGACATGCTACAAAGTTTTTTTGCTCAAAAATTACCTGAAGGATAATTGGGTAAACCACGACTCTCGAAACGTACACTCAAATCTCGTATATGACTTATCAAAGACTTGATTTCAGAAGTATCAGTTAAGCCATGCAGATAGAAGGGAAGTTGAGCATAAACCAATGGTAAAGACTTTGGTATTTTTAATTCATAATCAGTCGGAACATGATAATACTGCCTAGGTTCAGGATGTAATTTACCCTAAAATAATAAACATAAAAAATATTCTTATAGAATTGAACGGCAAAATATGTTATTCTGCATTTACCTGAGAAGCACCATAAGCAAATACATCATTTGTAGCCCAGGCGGAGAGATAATTGTAAAAGGATTTGGGATTTATGATACCTTCATTGTCGACCAAACGATGTTGCGTTACCAAACTCTTGTCAACGGGACAGTCAACATGACCAGTTTGCACTAAGAGCTTGTAAGCTAAAATAGCATCACTAGAAGCATTCAAATGCCAACCTTCTTGATTTATACGTCCATCTTTAAACTCACGATCGAAAATTCTTTGTAAATTTCTTAGCCAGTCACGGAATAACGACAACCAAAAGTCCGGCAAGCCACCATTGTCATTTTTAATCACATGTGGCACGCGAACAAAAGCCTCATGATATTCATGTAGCAAACGTTGATTGTTGGGATACTCAAAATTACCTTGAGTCACGGCATACATGCTGTAGAAACCAAACATGGATGTTTGAGCATTTAAAAACTTATACTCATTGGTTTCTTTTGGTACCAAATCAATCAAATCCAAGCCATCTTGCAGTTTGGTAGAACAATATAAACTGAATATAACAGTGCCCACAAATGACATGACCACAAGAAATTTAACCCATGATTTCATAAGGAAGGGAGTATAATACTTCACTGCAAACTTAGCCAATGAAAATGAGGGTAGACGCTTTTCGGAAGCACATGATAATAAGGCTTCTTCCTGTTGTAAGGTGCCGATAGTTGGTGATCTGGAACTGTTGCAGGTTTTAGGTAATACTGAAGGTGAAGAGTTTCTTAAACGATTGCTATTCCTGGGTACATTATTATTCAAAGAGGAGGCAATATGATTTACTGGCTTCTCTTTCCAAATGGGAAAACAACAACAAAATATATCAGCTCTTCCAGCGGTTCTACGCCGTAAATCCAACGAAATCATGGCGGGAAATACCAATAAAGCGGCAGCCAAATTAAAACACATTACTATGGCGGCCTGGAGACAAAATACTTTTAAGGCGGGCACAGGTATAAATACAGCCGCAAAGAAAGCTCCGGTAGTGGTACAAGCACTAAACAATATACTAGGACCAACTTTTTTCAATATATACTTTGTTTGTTCCTTGCGATTACTTTCGGCATAGGCTGCAGTCAGCATGAAGATGTGATCGACACCCAAACCCAAAGCCAAAAAGGGTACAACTTGTGTACTAGCGGCATTGAAAACTATGCCCAAAATGGCACATAATCCCAAACCAGCAGCCGTAGAAAAACCAATTAACAAAACACCAGCCACGCCCACACTAGATTGTCCTTTCACTGGATCACGCCATCTGATTAAAGTACAAAAGGCATAGATAACGGTGGCAATAACTCCGATAACAATACTTAATGGCTTAGGATTGGAGAATTTGTCTAAAATATCATCCAATGTGGCCGAAGAGAAAACGTAAACATCATAGCTTTTAGCCACACGCGAAGTTTTCATTATATTTTCCACTTCCTTGGAAAAATTTCTTTGCCAAGCATTTAATACTTCCGCTGCTTTTTCGGGAGTCCAGCCGATATGATGTACCTTATAATTTTCATTCCATAAATCGTACATTTCCTTTTCGGTCATTAGCTGGACAACAGTTTGTAAGCCCTTGGCTTTCTTCAAATGACCCGTGCGATTTCGCTGTACTCCTCCTACAATCAGCTCCTCGGGCCAGTGCATGTACTTAGCTGCGAAACCATAACATCCGCCCGTCAATATCGCACCCACGTCCAAAGGCTGTTCACTATTTTTGTTCGGAGCCGATTCGGGGCATTGGGGATCTTTGGGATTCAAACAGGGTTTCTCGGTGTAACCAGAAGTAATGGCGGCTCTTTTCATATATTGTTCCATAGTATCGAAATCAAAGGATATCTTTTGATCACTCATTTGTTTTTTCATCGATTGCATAAGACTAGAGGGATTTAAGGTACTCCAGGTTATACGCTTGTCCATGGCCCTACAAGAGAGAGAGCGAGATTGAGAGAGAAAGAGAGGAAATAAGATAAGGATGTCTAGAAATTTTGTAAGTTTATATTGGAATTAAAAATTTTCGCAGAAAATTTCTATAGTAGAAATCTTGAAAACGTAAGTTTTCTTAAAAAATTAAGTTCACTAAAAAAAGTAAATTTTCATTAAAGACTACAATTTCTTAAAGGAGCTTTATTTAAAAATTTACCATTTCTTAAAAAGTGCCTTTACCTAAAAAAGTATCTATTCGGAAAAAAGCACCTTTTTCTCAAAAATGTAAAAAAACCTTTTTGGAAAAAGTACCTTTTTCGAAAAAAGTACCTCTTTGGGGAAAAGATCCTTTTAGGAAAAACTACCTTTTCGTAAAAAAATTTTTTCTTCAAAAGTAAATTTTTTAAAAAAGTTCTTTTTCTTAAAAACATCTCTTAAAAAAAAAACTTAAAAAGTAAATTTCCTTTAAAAAAATTTTTCTTAAGAAATTACCTTTTTTTAAAAAAAGAACTATTTCTCAAAAAAGAACCTTTTCTTAAAAAAATACCTTATCTTAAAAAAGTAACGTTTCTGAAAAAGGAAATTTTTTAAGAAAGTACCTTTTCTTAAAAAAGTACTTTTGCTTTAAAAAGTATCCTTTCTTTAAAAAGTCCTTTTTTAAGTACCTTTTCTTTAAAAGTACATTTTCTTAAGAAAGAACCTTTTCTCAAAAAAGTACATTTTCTTAGAAAAGTTCATTTAAAAAAATTCCATTTCTTCAAAAATTACCTTTTCTTAAAAAAGTATTTCTTCTTACAAAGTACCCTTTCTTAAAAAAGTATCTCTTCTTTCAAAGTACCCTTTCTTAAAAAATACCTTCTCTTAAAAAAAGTACCTTCTCTTAAAAAAAGTACCTTCTCTGAAAAGGGCCTTTTCTTAAAATAGTATATTTTCTTTAAAAAGTACCTTTTCTTAATAAGTACTTTTACTAAGAAGAAGTACCTTTTCTTAAAAAGTATATTTGCTTAAAAAAATACAATTTCTTAAAAAAGTCCCTTTTATTAAAAAAGTATATTTTCCTTAAAAACCAAATTTTCATAAAAAGTACCTTTTCTTAAAAATAATTCTTTTCTTTAGAAAGTATTTTTTCTTAAAATAATATCTTTTCTTAAAAAGTAAATTTTCTTAAAAAGTACATTTTCCTAAAAAAGTACCTGTGTTTAAAAAGTACGTTTTCCTAAAATGGTATATTCTCTTAAAAAAGTATCTTGTTAAAAAAGTAAATTTTCTTAAACGAGTACCTTTTCGTAAAAAGTGCCTTTTTCTAAAAAAAGAACCTTTCCTTTAGAGTACCTCTTCTTAAAAAAACATTTTCTTGAAAAAAAAAACTTTTCTGAAAAATAAACATTTTCTTAAAAAAGAGCCATTTCCAAAAAAGTAAAATTTTTTTAAAAAGTACATTTTCTAAAAAAGCAAATTTTTTAACAATTAAAAATTTTTTCAGAAATTGACTTTCTTAAAAAAGTACTTTTCATCTTGGAAAAGTAGCTTTTGTGAAAAAGTATTTTCATAATTTTTGAACGGGCGACCTAAGTGCAACATCTTAGCGTTAAATTTTCTTTTCTACTTACGGTATTTGCACTGGAAATTCTGGTCCCAGCAATTGACTACCCTCCCAGAAGCAATCCAGTGGTGTTATTATCGAGCATGGTATTAAATGCTTAAATATTTGTTCGATAAAATACGGTCCCTCAAAACTGGGCGTTGTCGGCGAATTACACATATCCCTCAAACTCCAATCCGTATCGAACATATGTATCTTAACCGCCGTAGCCCGTTTCAGCACTTCCAAATGAGACAACAAAACTTGCGGGTATAACACTGAGGCATTGGGATCGTGGGCCGTTTGTATAAGCAGCTGGTGCGTAGAACTTTCAGCTTCTCCTATGGTTTTCTGTGTATACGCCAGCTCTGACTCCAGACGGCCACCCTCTTGTATCCAAAGCTGATGAACTTTTGAATGGATCTGAGCGGATTTGAGGCCGACACAAAATGTACTTAACACTAGAATGGCTACAAATAAAACTTTGCCGGCATGTTTTTGTACTGAACTACCAAGGTTTTCGAGGTGGGATTGAAATACTGAACGTAGATATATAGCTGTACGATTACCTCGGGCTTTGCCCTAAAAATAGAAAAAAAGAAAAAAAATTACATTATAAAAAAAGTGGAATAAAAATAAATTTCCTAATCTTATATATTAAAAGAATTTATGAATAAACTTTGCATTCAAGATTTTTTCAATATTTTTCTTCTCTCAAACCTCTATAACTAGAGTTCTAATTAACGTAGGCTGTTGACATAGGTCTAAGAACACTCAGTGGATCAAGCTCCTTCTTTTGAGCTATTAACTGCTTAAATTAGTTGGGTTTGAGGAAAGTTATGCGTGGAGAATCAACTTTACTTTTACTGTACGTTAACTTATCTTGGCATATTTTGGCATTACTGTACGTTAACTTCTCTTGGCAAATTCGTTGGGTTTGAGGAAAGTTATGCGTGGACAATCAACTTTACTTTTACTGTACGTTAACTTCTCTTTTCATATTTTGGCATTACTGTACGTTAACTTCTCTTGGCAAATTTTGGTATTATATTATAAAAATTAATATAATATAATATAATGCTGCGGAGCAGCAGGGGTCCTCTAGTATAATCTGAATTATGTTTGACAGAAATCATACCATATCGCTATTAGTTAAAAAAAACCTACGCCTGACGCTTTACCAACTATTTTTTATGTTAATTATTCCGTTGACAACTTCCTGCTGGCCATACTAAAACTTTCCATGCTGTTTTCATTTAATGTTTTTTTAAACGTTAATAATATAAACTGACAAATTTTTACAACCAATTAAACTAAAATTCAATTAAAATTTCTTTACATCAAAAACTAATAAAAATTTAAATAATTTTAAATTTATGACTTACGAATGACCATATAAATTAAATTACCTAAGTTACAGAAAAAAATATATAAACATAAAATCCAACATAAAATTAATAGCGGTATTAAGTGAAATATTTCTAAATTTTATGGAAATTTATTTATGGTTTAATGTGCAATCTAAATTCTTTAGACATTATTGAGACCAAACTGTTTATTGAGCTTAAAATTTGAGCGATTTGAAGGTAGAATTTGTAAAAACAGCTTAGTTATAATTTTGCATTAAGTTTTAGCACGTAAAAACGTGTCTAGTTCTTATAGGTGCCGTCGTTTGTCGTTAAATCTTTCAATGCCTTTCAATATCATGCTGTTATATGCTGTTTTTATGTGCAATCTTCATTTTTCCTTGTAGCTTCCCGAAAATTCACTACAGGCATTCCTTATAACTTTGTTAAAATTCATACAACAAAAAGATAAAGCAAAAAAAAAGTAAAAATAAAATAACAAACCTTAAACGCAAAGCCATTGTGTTAGGTCTGGGTTTGTTGTTGTTGTACAATTTCAAGTAGAATGTATTAAGCCATCACTGTTAACTAAGCGAAAAACAATTTTAAAGGCCTGTTAACACTTTTATGGCTCAACAACAGGCGTTCCTGTATATTTTTTCCTTTGTTTTTTTTTTTTTTTTGTTGAAACATTTCAATTTCTATGGAATTTTTTTTGTGTACTGTGTGCGCAAAGAAAATTATATCTTTGATGACAACAGTGGATAAATGACATACATACATTACTTTCCTCTTACTTTTCGTTTAAATGTATTTGCCAATGTAGTTGTAGTTGTTCTTGTTGTTATTGGTTTAATCCTCCTAACGATCTCCTGTTGTTCTTGCTATATTCTATGCCAACAATAGAGACAATTTGACAATTCTTTAGAGTAAAACATGTCATTCAATCTTGATTTATTGCTATATGGTGTTAAATTTCTATTTAAGAAATATTGAAAAACAAGATAGCTGGATTTTTCATTACAAAAAAAAAAAATGGAACTAATGATCTTTATCATTTTACGCTCTTTTTTTGTTTATTTCTTCCAAACTCCAATAAATTATTTTAAACGTTTCGTAAATTTTTTTAAGTGTATGTATCATTAAACCATTACTAATATCTAAATAACGGTAACACTTGCATTTGAAAGTTATGTTGTTCCTTTTTTTTTACGCTTAACAACACTATTATGTGCCATTATCATATGTTTATGTTAAATAAATTAAAACAAAAACAAAAGACCACATGCAGTGGTTTCTGTAAATAAAAATTAATTTATTTCGGTAATCAACTTTAGAAACAAGTTTTTTCTTTTGTTATTTTTTTTCTAACCATCATTAATCATTATAAAGCATTTTAATTACGATGCTGTCTTAAAGTTTAATCAAACATAAGCATTTTAACGAAAGTTTTTTTTTTGTTTCGTTTTGAAAAATGTGTTTTCACAATTTACAACTTTATTTGGTAAAAACTAAAAAAATAACAATTTTATTATGTTTATTGCTTTATTATGACAGAAACATTTCAATATTCTTTTTTTTAAATTAAAAAGAAATAAAAAGAAAAATTTTAATGTGAACATTTACAATTTCTAAACATTTGTTGGTGGTCTTAAAGTTAGTTCCATTAAAAGATAGATAAAAGCAAACAAAATTTACAAAATATTTAACATAAATTTAAAATTCATCATTAAATAAAGATATGAAATTATGTTTAAATTTCAAAATTCTTAAGACCACCCATTTGTATAGATCTTTTTTAAATGCTTAACTATAAATACAAAAACATAAATTATAGAAATAATATAAATATACAGAGATATTGTTATAGTTTTGTGCTACTAAAGAGTATTTGACAACCGGGTATTCGATTATATAAATAAATGTTTAGCATTTTCCGACATTACTATAATAGTTGATCTTTACACAGACTGATTACGTAATGCTGATTGATTAATATTTATTTAATAAAAATTCCTTTCCTTAAAATAGTATTTTTATTAAACTGCCTAGTAAGACGAACACCGTAGTGGTCGATGAGAAAGCTGCCAGCAAAATGGGTACCGCATTTGCTCACAATAGAACAAAGACGGCGTTGTGAAGATGTATCAATAGAATGTTCGGCGATGTTTCACCGCAATAAAGCCAAGTTTTTGTGTCTATCCATAACCATGGATGAGTCATAGGTTTATCACTTCACACCGGAGACGGAATAGTCAAAATAGTCGACTGATATGGGAGAATTGTGTTCAAAGACGGCGAATGTAGTTCCGTCTGCAGGCAAGGTTATGGTGTATTTTTTTTAGGATGCGCATAGGATAATTTTAATTTATTATCTTAAAAAAGGAAAACCAATCAACCGCGAGTATTTTGCGAACTCATTGCAGCGTCTAAGTGATAAAATTAAGGAAAAAAAAGTGCCCATTGGGGGGGGGGGGAAAGTATTGCTTCATCAAGACAATGCACCGGTTCACACATCTACTATTGCGCCGGCCAACATATATGAATTAAGGTTCGAATCGCTTGATTCGCCAGATTTAGCTACCTCAGATTATTATCTATCTCCCAACTTGAAAAAATGGCTCTCGGTGGTGAAACATTTGCCAACAATGAAGAGGTGGAGTCTGCGGTTGATGGCTATTTTAAGGAGCTAAACAGCTCTTACTATAAACAGGATATCGAAGCTATTAAATATCGCTGGGAAAAGTGTATCGAGCTAAAAGGAGATTATAATGAGACATAAAGAAAAATTTTACTAAAATTATTGCGTTTCTTTGTCAGGTCGGCTTGTTATGAGACCGCTTCGTACCTTTTCTTAAAAAGTACATTTTTAAAATGAGAAGTAAATTTTAATTTAATGGTTTTCATATAATTGAGCTGA
This sequence comes from Cordilura impudica, assembly GCA_963682025.1. Lineage (NCBI taxonomy): Eukaryota > Metazoa > Arthropoda > Insecta > Diptera > Scathophagidae > Cordilura > Cordilura impudica. The sequence goes on from OY821521.1 coordinate 188,854,347, forward strand.
CAACAAATATATATTAACGATAGCTAATTTTACTTTTTTAACAATTAAATTAAAAGTCGTGTGGAAAACTTTATAAAAATTATATATATATACAAAAAAAGTACCTTTTCCAAAAAAGTACCTTTTCTTAAAAAAGTAAATTTTCTTAAAAAGCAAACTTGTCTTAAAAAGTATATTTTCTTAAAAAGTACATTTCCTTAAAGAAGTACATTTTCTTAACAAAGTACCTCTTCCTACAAAAGCACCTTTTCTTAAAAAAGTACTTGTTCTAAGAAAGCACCTTTTATAAAAAAGTTACTTTTTCTAAAAACTAAATTTTCTTAAAAATAAACTTTTTCTGAAAAAAATTACCTTATTTTAAAAAAGTAAAATTTCTTTAAAAAAAAAATACCTTTTCTAAAAAATACATTTTCTTAAAAAAGTACCTTTTCTTAAAAAAGTACATTTTCTTAAATAACATCTTTTCTTAAAGAAGTACCCTTTCTTAAAAAATAACCGTTTCCTTAAAAAGTAAATTTTGTTAAAAAAAGTACCTTTTCTTAGAATAGAAACTTTTCTTAAAAAGTACCTTTTCTCAAAATAGAAACGTTCTAAAAGTGCCTTTTAATAAATAAGTACCTCTATTAAAAAAGTACCTTTTCTTAAAAAGTACTGTTTTAAAAATTCTCTTAAAAAGGTATCTTTTATTCAATATTTGACTTTTATTAAAAAAGTAGCTTGTTTTCAAAAAGTCCATTTCTTAAAAGAATATCTAACTTTTCTAAAAAGTACCTTTTCTTAAAAGTAGTTTGTCTTAAAAAGTACTTAGTACTTAGTACATTTTCTTAAAAATAACTTTTTCTAAAGTACCATTTCTTAATAAAGTAAATTTTTAAAAAAAAAATAAATTTTTTTTATAAAAGTACCTTTTTGTAAAAGTACCTTTCCTTAAAAAAGTAAATTTTTTTAAAAAGGTCATTTTCATAAAAAGTACTTTTTCATAAAAAGTACCATGTTTTAAAAATTATATTTTCCGAAAAAAATACTTTTCTTAAAAAAAGTACTTTTCTTAAAAAAAGTACTTTTTTAAGAAAATTTAATAAAATGCCACTCAAATTTGGTGTATGCTCATTTTCTATATCTAATTAGTTGGAGCTAAGAGATAGGGTCCCTAACGCATGGTATAGGGTACATTTTTTTAAAAAGCTCATTTTCATAAAAAGTACTTTTTCATAAAAAGTACCATGTTTTAAAAATTATATTTTCCGAAAAAAGTACTTTTCTTAAAATAAGTACTTTTTTAAGAAAATTTAATAAAATGCCACTCAAATTTGGTGTATGCTCATTTTCTATATCTAATTAGTTGGAGCTAAGAAATAGGGTCCCTTAACGCATCGTACAGGGTATCGGTCGGTCTAGACCGACTATAATTTTTTGCTTGTTTTTTGTTCGAGTTTTAAATAAAATTAAGATTCTAAAAACTTTTCAAAAATTTTATGTTTTAAAAAAGACTTTGTTTTTAATATTAGCTGTCGAATTATAAAAATAATAAACATTTTATGATTTACAAAGTTTGTATTTAAAAACAAACAAAAAAAAAACAAACAACATAACTAATTCATAAATTATTACTAATGGAACCATTTCCACATACATAGCTTGAAGCACGAAAAACTACAAACAATAAATTCGTTAACCACAATTTTCACTGATTGACATTTGTTCATTCCATTTAATCAATGTTTAAACAAAACAAAAAATGGAGACATACAGTTTCAAAAAAAAAAAAAAACTACCACACAAAACACATAAACATTTCAAAGATCTTCAGCAATGATAGTCCACAATCATTAAATAAAAACACAAACAAAAAAAAAAAAAAAGAAGAGGGGAGATCTCCAAACTAAAAACTTCAACAACAAAAGATAAAAATAATAATAATAATCCAGTCTACTAAGTAATAAAAAAATAAATAAAATGCATTAACAAAAAGCACACACACTCGGCCAACGTTGTACAGTGATCAAACTATTCCCATGCACATAATCCACAGTATCAGGACCACCCAAATAATGATTGTGTCAAATTTCCATTTTGGTAATAAATGAAATCTATAACAAATACGTACAAAAACGCTCTAAGCTATTTTATCAAAAACATGATTTTAATAGGGAGGTTTATAAAAAAAAATAAAAAAAATAATACAAAAAAAAAAAAAAACAGATCAGTCCAGTTTAAGCAAACATGAATGAATGGGTTGGCCTTTTATTTAAAAAAAATTTTGGAAATATATATAAAAAATAGTAATAAAAAAACAGTATGGGGGGAAATTATTGAATTAAAATTAAGAAATAAAAATAATTAGTTGAATTAGTTTTATGGTATAATGCATTATTGATAGTTTAATTATTAAAAATTGAATACATTATTAACAACTGTTATTATTGAATTCAACACAGAAATAAATAATTATGTAAACTCTTTTCAAAGCTGCAACTCAACATACAAATTAGAAAATCTAGCCTTATCAGCACTAGAATAAAAAAAAATTGTTTTTAAAGGTTTCAAATTTTATAGGAATAAAAGCTTGAAATTCCATGGATTCAAGTTCAATAACGAAATGTTATTGTAAGTGTTGACACATCATTGGAAAACGAAACAGTATGGGGGGAAAATATTGAATTAGAAACGAAAAATAATTAGTAGAATTAGTTTCACGGTATAATTGATTATTGATGGATTAATTATTAAAAATTCAATTCATTAATAAAAAAAAATATAATTATATATAAATAACTGTTATTATGGAATTTAACATAGAAAGAAGTGATTTCTCAAAAACATATTTTTAAATTTAAAATAAAAATATCAATTGGAAAGTCTAAATTTTACAGCAGTAGAGTGAGTAATTTTCTTTGAAAGATTATAAATTTGAAAAACTCAATATTAACGATGTATAATTTTTTTCTTCAGACAGAATGAACACTTGAATTTCCATGGTTTAAAGTTCAATATAGAAATTTCATTCGAAATGACAGTTACCATGTGTTTAGAGAAAAGGTCTTAGGTCCAACTAATTGGATATATATTGTTATAAATTCTTTTGCCTGCAGATATGAAATAGTTCATATTAGATGCTATATTTATATGGGGACTAGGTCGGGAAGCAGCTTTATATGGGGGCTATGACTTAATGGGTGTAATGAGTGTAATAAACACACACAAATCAAATGATAATTTGGATCTTATGGCAATTTAAGTCGATCTCATAGGTGCCATTTGTTGGAGACTATATCTGAACATGCACCGATTTTTGCCAATAGCCAATAGCATTCGTCCTTACATACCCAATTTCGTCAAAATATATTCATATTTGCGACCTGTAGTTTGATTACAAAGTTTATAAGGACACATATACATATGGACGGACGGACGGACATTGCTAAATCGACTCAGAAAGTAATTCTGTATAATAAAATATGGTTCTGGGTCAAATATTTTTGGCAGTTACAAACATCGGCACAAACTCTTTATCTCTTTATATCTTTATATACATATTCGCATAGGGTATAAAAATATAATCTAAAGAGTAAAGACACAACCAACGCCAAAGGGAAAAACATTTTAAATTTTATTGTTTACATTTTGTGTTTATTTTTAAAAATAACATTTCTACTTTTTATAATTTTTTCTTCTTTTTTTCATTAATTCTATTTGGTGTCAGTTAAATTAATTATAATAAACATAAATTTATTTTATAATTTTTTTTGACAATAATTTCCATAAACATAAAAATTCATATTCTCCAGAGCAATATTGTAAAAATAAACCCTACATAAGAGAGAGAGAGAGAGAGAGAGAGAGAGAGAGAGAGAGAGAGAGAGAGAGAGAGAGAGAAGAGAGAGAGAGAGAGAGAGAGAGAGAAAGAGAGAGAATTGAAAAATTAGAGTATGAGAAACTCCACTATGAAAATAAAACAAATTTTATTTGACGGAACTCCTGAAAGGACATTAATGTTTTTAGGTAAGACACGATCTATTTTGGACTATTGGGAGTAAGCCCCAACAAATTTAATTTCTTTAGAAGAAGTTTATGGTACACCTTATCAAACGCGTTACTAATGTCAGTAAAAGATAAGTTGTAGTAGAGCATCCCTTCCGAAAGCCAACTGTGATATTAAAAGTGACTTCCAACCGGATTTAAATAAAAGAATTTTGATTTCTGATCGGCTATTGGGTTTGCTTGTTAGCATGTCAAACCTTTAGACCCATGTCGGGTCCCAATTTCCTCGTGCTCTCTTTAAAGATAATTGCCGAGCACATCTGACATCAACTCAATAAATAAACAGACTTATAGAAGCTGCCTGATCGATTGTACGCAATATTCGCAATATTATATAGGCTAGTGCTGCCACCTTACATAATTATTTGGATTTCAATGTCTTCAACGCGGGATTTTTAAATGATGAATTCCCGGTGCTCGACCGATTTATATGACTTTTGATTTGTATTAAAATAGCTGAAAAAATAAGTGGGTGCACAATATATCTACTTGGTCGCAGTGCAGGAGGGAATAACACTCAACCCAGCTACATTGTTAAAAGTGGGCGTGTCACCTCCCATACAAAGTGCATATTCAATATCCTATATCTTGAGCAATATAAAATGGAGACTAACGATACATTGTGTGATTTTACAGGTTATTAATGTGTGGGTATAGCGTGCTAAAAACTAGCGATATCGGATCAGTGGCAATGGCACGTCCCTTACTAAGAAATTATTGAATGGCACATATCTCGAATACTATGATAGGGAGAGCTTTGCAAATTTGTGTGACGTCATCTGTTATTATAGAAGAAGATGAGGGAGTGAATTTTCGAACTGATTTTTTAACTTCACTTCCAATACATAATTTACTCTTAAATGTTGGATCACAAACAATACTGCTTCGAAATCTAAATGCACAAAAATTATGTAATGGAACCCGGTTCGTTATCAAGAAAATATTGGCTAACATTGCAGAATCGACAATTATAATCCAAAAATGTTTGCGGGGCTATTTTCCTATCTTAAGGCCAGTTTACACTATCACACTTTGTAATACGACTTGTCAAAAAGTCGAGTATTATGAAAAAGTCGTATCGTGTAAAAAGCTAATGTTATGCAATTGACAGTCTGTAGGAATTCATTTTCGAAGTCCGATGGTTTTAGAAACATTTCAAAAAACTTGCCATTTTCATCAGACCACAGTTGTTTTTTTTTGGTAATATTACAAAAAAAAACAAAAACAAAGAAAGTGGAAATAAAATATACAGCCCTTTTCTTGAAACGTTGTTATTTGAATAAGAATGAATTTGAAATAACATGAAATTGAAATTTTGGGTTTCTTGAAAACACAAATTTTATATTTTCGAAGTATTTTTCGAAATCATATTTTTTTTTTATTATCAAATGACATGAAACATATGGTTTAGCTTCAGAACCATATGTTATCTAGAAACCAAGGTGCCATATGGTTCTTTAGTCACTTTCACAAAAAACCTTAAGAAATTTTTGCATGTTTTTCCTTAAGATTATAAAGAAAGTAAAAAAAAATATTTTCTTTTAAAATAACAATTTACTTGTTCATTTAATTGTTTTTATTCTTCAATTTCATTCAATTAAGAATGACTTCTCTTTTTGAAATAAGTTAGGCATCACCAAAGAAAATTCGAAATTCAAATAAATTGGATTTGACTGGCATCACTCCTGTTTCGAACATAAACAAAGTTGTGGCAGTCATATGCAAAAAAAAAAATAAAAATATGTGATTTGAGTGAAATATTATTTTAAATTCCTTTATTCGTAATAATTAGTACATAAAGAATCTATGTTGTAATTGAAAAAATTATAATGGAAAATAGATTGTGCACATAAAAAGTTTTGATTATAGTTATAGAACAACATCATCTCCAAAAGTGTGTTTTATTAACATTGACTACTGATTACGAGTTTTTTTTTTAAATCAGCGCAAAATGTAGACGTTTTTTAAAATCGTTTTTTTTTTTCATAAAATTAATGTCTAATTTTTTAAAATAATGACAAGGTTCAATAAAAAACATGTTAGAGTTTAAATATCAATTAGTTTTTTTTTATATCTTAATACCTGCTTAGTAGAAAAAAGGGCATTTGTTTTGATTTCACAAAGCCTTTTCTATGTGAATTAAAACGAGAAAAAATATTCTTATTGAAATTAGAGAACAGCAAAAAACTCGTAGATTTAAGAATTTTTTCATTTACGAGTTTTTTTTTGTGATAGTGGTTTCATGAACAGGGGTGATAAATTTCAAAATAAATTTGCTTGTTATTCTAAACAGCTGTTTTCATATGACTTGAGTGTGATGGTGTAAATAGCCTAAGTATGCAGAAATAATGTCGGTATGACTTTATGATAGTCCGATGAATTTCATCGGATTTTTATTTCGAAAAATCATACGACTGAGTGGTATCGTGTAAATGGGCCTTTATGTGTTTTTGTGTGACAACATTTTTGTGCGTGCATTTTATGGGAATTTTAGGGAGGGGAACTTATGATGTTTGTTTTATTTTATTTATATTTTTTTTTGAAAATTCCTAGCAAAAGATCAAAAGAAAGCGTATAGAGAGTAGTATATAGTACACACCCTTATGAATATTGAAACACATGAAAATGCACACGAACATTTTTATAATTTAATCCCCAGTATAAATTTAAATAAACGTTGTTGTTGTTATCGCTCGTAACAATTTTCAAAAGAGGCCCGCATATCAAACGAAACAAACAAAAAAAAAACGACTACAACAAACAAAAACCTTTTTTACCCTACTTCCGAGAATTATTGAATATAAATTAAGACAACAAATTGTGGTTTGAAAACAGCAAAAAAGAAAAAATACGCCTACAAGAATTTCCGGTTTTTAAAAGAGATTATCTCAAACATTTTACAACAAACTAATTAGAAAATTTTTCGCAATAAACAACTTCAAATAATTAAACTTAAATCAAAAAAATCTTCATTATAACGATATACCGGCTATTATAATAAAGAAATCATTTTGAAAATAAAAAAGCAGATATAAAAAAAACAAATTATGAAGACATTAAATAAAAAAACCGACCACACTGAGCGTTATTTTTTTTTTACCGAAAATAACATAAAATTACGAGAAAAAACTACTAAAAAAGAACTTGAATTGTATACAAAACAAAAATATACCGGAAAGAAAAAAAAGTAATAATCACACATTCTGTGAAATATACAATTCATGAAAGAAGCCTGGCAGTCAGCCAAACAGCCAGCCAGCCAGCCAAACCAGCAAAGTACTTTACTACAAGATCACACAGGTTACTTGTTCATAATAGAGTAGAGCAGTGGTAGTTGGCTGGAGTTTTTAAAAAGAAACGACCCAGCCTTACCTGTTTTTTTTTTCTTTTTTAAATAATTTAAGTAAGACATTTATACTACAGTCAACGTAAGATAAGCAAACAGACATACAAATGGTTGGACGGACAGACAGAAAGACATGGTTTCTGTGTGGAGTTGAGTTTTATAATAAAGAAATTAAATTGTACCAAAATTGAAAAAAAAAAAAAAAACAAAAACACAATACAACATCATGATCGCTTTTCATAAAATTGAGAACAAGAGATCTAAGCCGACCAATGTGCAGAATCTTAACGCCGTCAATGAGGTTACCTCAGGTATACAAATACGTTTTTAGGCAATTTATTGTGAAAGAACGGAAACTTATGTTTATCCCCATCTTTTCGGCATCATATATATACCAAATCCGAAGAATGGTTCATCTTTTGCGGCTCTCCACGAATTGACCTAATTCTTGATGCGAACTGCTGCTCAACCCGGCCATAAGGCATCGATCGAAACAAGTGGAAATCAAAAGAGGCTATGTATGGTGAAAAACTTTCCAAATTTAGTATTTGATCATTTTCAACTGATGCCGGAACATGTGGACGAGTTTTATTATGCAGCAAAAAAACTGTAGTAGTATGGGGCACGGTTGTGTGTTCAATTGTATTCGGCAGATAGCCCCAATAATGGTTTCGTACGATTTGAGCAACTCTTCATATATGACTCCAACCATCGGTAGCTGGTAAAATTTCTTGTTGACTCACTTCTAATGTAAGTGCAAGTTCTTTTTGCGATTGGCACAAATCTTGATCAAATAATGCTTCAAATTTTGTGTTTTCGTTGTTGTCATCCATGTTAAATTCACCGTTCTTAAACTTTTGAAACCACTCACAACAACTCCGCTGCAAAATTTCTTTAAATTGAAGAAGTAATTCAAAAGTTTCCACAAATGACAAATGATAACAAATTCATTAATATTTCAAGGTTATGTTGTTGATAGATGTCCAACTGAAGATAATGATGTTTTACATCTGAAAATTTTAATATAAATTTTTGGAAAAGGAGAATCGTGTCCAAAGAATGCGACTTTAGATCCCTTTGCAGGCAAAGTTATGGCGTGTGTTGTTTTGGGATGCTCATGGGATAATTTTTACAAAACGGAAACACCATCAACGGCGAGTATTATGCTAACTTATTGCAGTATTTAAACAATGAAATTAAGGAAAAAAGGCCACATTTGGCGAAAAAGAAAGTGTTGTTTCATCACTTCCACTATTGAGATGTCCAAAATCCACCTTATTCACCATAGTTAGATTGCCCACAATCAAGAGGTGGAGTCTGCGGTTGATGGCTATTTGAAGGAGCTAGACAGCTCTTATTAAAGTATGTTTTTTATGTCCGATAGAACTTGAAATTGTAGAAAATAATACAAAAATTAAATTTTAATAACATTTGAAAATAATTCCAGGCATATGGACGTCCAATTTTGGGCCACTTTTTCAAGCATTGCTGGTTGTTCATAATGTCACGAATATTACGAACAATGTTGGCCTAAAAGGCGTTAATTGTTACTGGATTATCAGTTAAACCAATTACTTCACGTTAACCTACAGGAAATAATTGACAGGTGTCAATTTGCACGACCTTGGAGGCCTATGGACAGGTCCTTTTCTCGAAATCAACTTATCGTCAAATTTCGATTTCAATAAGTCTATGGTTGCGGTCGCCGTATGGCACGCAGCGGCATTCTTTTGAAATTACACTCTAGCCCGGATCAATGTCATCCATATTTTCAATCAAAAAATCATTGATCATGGTGCGATAACGATCTCCATTTGAAGAAATAAGGTTCGATGATGCCACCAGCATGTAAACCGCACCAAGCGGTGCATTCTTCTGGATGTAATGGAGACTTTAGGGTCTGTTGCGAATGAGTCTCACTCCATATGCGGCAATATTATATATTAACATAACCTTTAAGCCAAATGAGCCTCATAGCTGAACACAATTTTGCGATAAAACATCGACTCGGTTTCCAACTGCTCTAGAGCCCAATCGGTCTGTGATGTTCTCATGGCTTTAATTCCGCCATCAGCTGGATCTTAAGCGACTGTAGGCCAAGATCTTTGCGAAAAATTCTCCTCGAAGTGCACGGACAGAGCCCCAATTCCTGCGAACGACGACAAATCGACAAATTTTGATCTTCTTCCCCACCTTCTCTTACAGCGGCTTTATTCTCTTCAGTACGCACATTTCTTCATTGTTACATCATGGAGAGAGTATGTGGTATGATATGTATTCACAGTTCGACGGGTGGCTTGCTCAGATGGACGATTATGGGCGCCATAAAAATCTGGAAGTCGTCCGTCTATAAGTTGTGCGAATCGATGACAGATTTTCAAAGTGTATTTGAATAATTTGGTAGCATTGTTCAAGAGTGAATCTATTCACGATGAGTTGCCAGGGTATACTGATCACAAATGACAAAAAGTGAATGCAGTATGATAGTTCTTTTGATAGCTAACCCTTTCATAAGTTCTATCTAAGCAAAAAAAAAAACACCATTTGTAAACAGGGTATCGAAGTTATAGAATATCGCTGGGAAAAGTGTAGCGAGATTATGTTGAGAAATAATGAAAATGTTTTCCAAAATTACTGATGTTTTTTTTTTGTCAGGTTGGGTTGTTTTGCGACCGCCCTCGTATATTAGCTAACAATAAATTCAGCTTCCAGATAGGACTGCGAGGTCGCGATATGTCCTTCTGATTTAATGAATTACAGAGGAAAAAACTCATTAAAAATTGTTGGCTGGCATTAACATTTTCACTGCAAAAGATTCCGAGCCGTCATTGATTATTTTTAATGACGAACGCCGTTATAAGCAGCCAGTCGACTATGAATTTTAGTTTGAGTCTTTAGCAAAAGCAGCCGCAGTCTCTTGGGCAGAACTAACGAAAAGATGTTACGTTGTAGCCTCATAAAGGTGGTCGACATCAATGTGTTGTTGTTGTTGGCTTCGATGGCTGTTGTTTAGGCTAAATAAAATGCGGGTCGTCCGATGCAGTCGTTGTTATTGTTGGCTTTTATAATAATGTCTTAATAAGAAGAATAACGAAAAAAACAAACTGGCTTAAGAAATAAATATTAAAAAAAAAAGAAAAATATTAAGAAAAAAAAAATACGATAATTTCATTGAAAAAAGCATGTATGTATGTAAAACTTTAAAAAGCTTAATTTTTTATACCCTATACCACTATGTGGTTTGGGTATAATGACTTTGTGCTGCTGTTTGTAACAACCAAAAATATTTGACCTAGACCCATCTTTAATTATACCGATCGAATCAGAATCACTTTCTGAGTTGATTTAACAATGTCCGTCCGTCCGTCCGTCCGTCCGTCCGTCCGTCCGTCCGTCCGTCTGTGTGTCCATGTAAAGCTTGTAATCAAACTGCAGGTCGCAAATATGAATATATTTTGATGAAATTTGGTATATAAGCTTTTATCGGCCATGGGATGAACGCTATTGAAATTGGTGAGAATCGGTCCATGTTCAGACCTAGCCCCCATACAAATTACCCATATGAAATCGACATAAATTGCCATAAGATCCAAATTGTCATATAGATCTTACTCAAATTGGGTTTGTATGCCTTCATTACATTCACTAATGAGTAGTCCAAAAATGCTCCCTTTGACCCGATATAGAGCTGCTTCCCGATCTTCACTTAAATCTATTAAAAACAAAAATATTGCACTGATTCTTCTCAAATTTTGTTTGTATATATTTTTGCAAAATACAAGAGACTTTACCAGACATGATCAGGATCGGTCCATTTTTGGACCTAGTCCCTTTATAGATATAGCATCCGATATGAACTTTTTCATATCTGCAGCCAAAAAAATTAATAAAAATCTCACTCAAATTTGGTTTTTGCTTATTTTCAATGTCCAGTTAGTTGGGCCTAAGAGATAGGGTTTCTAAACGCATGGTATAGGGTATCCTATAGTCGGTCTAGACCGACTATAATTTTCTTACTTGTTTTAAATTTCATATAGTTTTTTTCCAACAAAGGCGCACGTCATGGCACACGTTTAATAACTTTAAGTAAACCAAGACTTGAAAACCGTTATAATGTAAAAAATAAAATCTGGATTAATGAAATTAAAAAATGAATTCAAAAATAAACCTGAACATTCTGCTATTTACAAAAAAAAAAAAAAAAAAAATTGCAAAAACAGACGCTTTTTTCACTCCCTAATTTTTATTATTTAATTTTTCTTTGAAGTCTTTTTTTTTGAACATGAGTAGTTAACGTTTATTAGGTCTTGTTCTTTCAACAACTAACCCCTGAGAATTTGTTTAACTTAAATTATCGTCCTCTTCTTTAAATCTTTTACATGCAGTTTCTTTTCAAGCCATAATAAGGACATTATTATTATTTTTTTTTTTTGAAAATACTCAACAACAACAACAGTAGCAGCACCATGTTGACCCTCAAAATGTGTATTTCTTCAGATCATACTACATACTAAATATTCCGTATATCAAGAGAAGATGCTTGCTTTAAATAAAAAAATAGCAGCTGTTACTATTTAATTTTATGTATCAGGAAAATTTTTGAAAAAAAAAAATGATTTTAAAACTCACATATTTATATTGTTGTTTATATGGATGTGAAACACTACATCTTGTGAGGTCTGTTATTCTTTGAGGCTGTGAACATCGTCTATTTTGTTTTGCTTTTCATTTATTTGTGTCATCAGTTTTTTTTTTTTTGATTACAGTAAATTTTAGTCACAACAATTACTGTATGCAGTGTTAAGCAACATGTGTATAAAAAAAAAGAAGAAACTTGTCCTTATAATAGTTATAAGTCCATTATGCGATGTCTGTCTTCCTCACTTAAAATCTAAAATCACGGTCAATTTAGTAATTTCCACTGTTCGATTTTTCAAACAGCTAAGTTTGATTTTTTTAAGGTAATCATATTTTTAAAGTATGTATTATCATTTTCTAGTTATTATCGCCTTTTTTGGAATAACATTCACACAGAAAGCATATTCGTTATGCTACTGCATTTATTGCGAACCGAATTTGAGTTAATTGCAATAAAAATTCTATTGCTTTAACAGTAAATATTGTAACACAATAGAAAATGATTAGTTGCTATAAAATTTCTGTTGATAGAATCGAAAATTCAATTGTTAAACTTTAGAACAATTCGGTTGGTGAATTTATTTTCTGTGTGTTTGTTAGATTTTTGGAGTTTTGCAAGACGAAAGTCGAAAAATTCTAAATTGGTAAAATTTTCGTAATGTGCCTTAAAGACGCCAACATTCTCAAGTAGCGGCAGGAATATGGGTTAAGTTTACTGGGAAGTCGGCCATTTTAATAAAAATATTGATATACATATATTTCCGCTTAAAAAACTATGTTGCTTTATAACGAATATATTATTAAAAATTTTTTTTTAAAATATTTTTTTATTGAAAAATTATTTTACTCAAAAAATTGTTTAAGCTCATTGTTTTTATAATTTTTTTGACTAAAAACTTTTTCCGAAGATCTAAACCTACGATTCTTTTGTTAATTAAATAATATATACTAGCAGATTCCAGCGCTCGAAATTCGAGTGCAATTTCAAGACAGCTTTATTTTTCAACTTAGACAATTCCCAAACCAACACTTTTATGGTTTATTATTATTGTGAATGAAGATTAACAAACTCATTAACAAATTTAATAAAACACACATAGCATATGGATAATTTAATCTATGTGTAAGTAGCAACTTTAAATCCAATTTACTCAAAATAAAGGAAGAAATTTAAAAATCTGTAAATCTGCAAAACGGCTAAAAAGAAATACCTTTCAAAGAATATACGTTTGATCAAAATCGGGATAAAACGATAGAACAAAACATCGGTCAGAAGAAATCGCCTAGCCTATTAATATTATAGATGTATTTTCTAACACAAATTTTTATTGCTCCAAAGGGATATAGATTTTTTTTGCATAATAATTTTTTTTAATCTTAACTATTAAGTTATAAATTAATTATGCTCAAGATCAAATGTTTTTAATTTTAATAAAACAAAACCCTTAGCATATTTGTTTCAAAAATTCATCTATATTCTGCAAGACAGATAAGTATACACCTGTTTCGAGTCGAGTCACCAAACCTAATTTCCTTTTTAAGCAAAATGCGGGCACGTTATAGTTATATTTCATATGATAAAATTTATGTATAATATGTTTTAAAAATATATTAAATTAAATAAAATATTTATAATAATTCGTTGCACCCTATTAATGCGAATGATTTTTAAATCATTAAATACAAATGAAATTGTATATCACACGCCCTGTGTTGAATTGTGAATTGCCAAAATTGATTAGCATACTTTTAGGCTCAGTTAAATATTCATAAAATTTTCATATATATAGCTAAATAAAAAAAAATTGAAACAAAAAAATTGAATGACAAAATAATATTTCCTAGAATTTGCACTCGAATTTCGAGTGCTGGGCTATACAAACTGATATATAAAACCACTTTGAAACAAATATGTTTCTATATGAGTACACAAATATTTTTAAAAATTTTTAAAATTTTTTTTTTTTAATGAAAAATTATTTTACTCAAAATTTTGCTTCAGCAAAATATGGTTGTAAATTTTTTTATTTAAAAAGAAACATCCAAAAAATTATATATCTTTTTAAACAAAAGTTTTTTTGCTACAAATATGGTTTAGATTTTCTTTTCGCAAATAATTTCTTATAATTTTTTTAAATCTTAAATATTTTAGATCATAATTTTTTTAGCAAGATCAAAACATCTTTTAATTTTTTTTTAGTTTAAACAAAATATTGGTTTAATTATTTAAAACAATTTAAAGAAAAAATATTTGGTTCACTTTTGAGAAAAAGTGTTATTTTAAAATAAAGTATTTTTTAAAGAAAAGGTATTTTTAAAGATAAGGTATTTTTTAAGAGAAAGTATCATTTTAAGAAAATTTGCTTTTGTAAGAATATATACTTTTTTAAGAGAATGTACATTTTTAAGAAAAAATACTTTTAAAAAAGTTATTTTTTAACAAAAGAAAAAGTACTTTTTAAGACAAATTATTTTGTTATGACAAGGTACTTCTTTGAGAAAAGGTACTTTTTAAAGAAAAAGTACTTTTTTAAGTACTTTTTTTTTAATATAAAGTACTTTTTAAAGAAAATTTACTTCTAAAGAAAAATTAATTTTTTATGAAAAAGTGAAGTGCTTTTTTTAAGTGAAATACTGTTTTAAGAAAAGATAAATTTTAAACAAAATGTACTTTTTTAAGAAAAGAGACTTTATTAAGAATAGGTAAAAAAATCTTTTTTTTTAATAAAAAGTACTTTTTAAAGAAAATTTACTTTTTTAAGAAAATTTACTCCTTAAGAAAAATTAATTTTTTATGAAAAAGTACTTTTTTAAGAAAAAGTACTGCTTTAAGTAAAGATAAATTTTAAAGAAAATGTACTTTTTTAAAAAAAAGACTTTATTAAGAAAAGGAAGTTTTTAAGAATATGTACTTTTTGAAGAAAATGTACTTTAAAAAAAAATCTTTTTTTTTTAATAAAAAGTACTTTTTAAAGAAAATTTACTTCTTAAGAAAAATTTATTTTTTATGAAAAAGTACTTTTTTTAAGAAAAAAACACTGTTTTAAGTAAAGATAAATTTTAAAGAAAGGTACTTTAAAAAAATTTTTTTTAAGAAAATTTAATTTTTAAGAAGTGTTTTTTTAAGAAAATTATTTAAAAAAACACTTTTTTTTTTTTTTGGCAAAAAATACTTTTTTAAGACGAAGTATTTTTTAGGGTAATTTTATGTGAAAATTTCCCCTTTTGAGAAAATGTACTTTGTACTGAAATGTACTGAACTGAGGTATTGGAGAGGTCATCGTGATTTCTAGAGACAAACATACCAACATACAAACAAACGGTCATCTCTGCTCGCCATATATTTTATGATATCCAGATGTTTTTTTTCTTCTATTTATTTCAAACGGAAAGATATATACCCACTGCACAAAAGTGTGGAGGATATAATAAACAATATTTTTAATCAAACTTTTTACTATTTCTGTCTCAAATCATCAAGTTATTTAATTTATTATATTTTTCTTCAGCTTTTGCTAAATTCTCTTTAAGTCAAAGATATATTTGCATTACAATATTTCAATATTTTATTTTGCTATAATTTTTTTTAATAATTATATTTATCATAAAACTCTTTTCCACAGATTGAAATTCTAATTGCAATTTTTTTTCTTTTTCTTTTTTGAAAATTACATTGTACAACAATCCCAAAATTGTTCGGAAGTGTAATGAATTTATTAATTAATTAATTCTTAATTAATTCTTTCTATAAAAAAACTACCATTGTTTTTATCAAACACAATAAATAAAAAATTATAATAAATAATGGTGAAAAAAGAAATGCAATTCACTTTAAATTTATATGATATTAGCGTTATTTGCATATTTTGTACAGTGTAGTTTAAGCAAATAATTGTTTTAAAAATTATTTTTTTATATGTATATGTTTTTACGTAAAAAACATTTTTCATAATTTTTTTTATTAAAGAATTTTTTTTACTAATTGTAATTCAAAAATTATTTATAGTTTAATTTATATCAGCAATTTTTTATGAAAAACAATTTTTACTTAATTTTTTATCATAAAAATTCTATTCAGTTTTTTTTTTCCAAAATTAAAATTGTGTAAAAAATGCATTTAATTTTTTTTTCACAAATTGTGTTTAACTTTTGTTAAAATAAATATTTAATCGTAATTTTTTTTTTACAAAATATTTTGGATAAGATTTTTTTTTTAAATTTTTTTATAACATTTTTAAGGTAACAAAATTTCTTTTTAAATTTTTTTCCAAATTTTTTTCTTCTTGAAATGTATAATTTATTCAAGAATTAAAACAAAAGAATGCAATCTGAATAAACATTATTTCACAAGTCAATTTCCGAGCTACATCAAAGAATATAAAATTCTAAAGCTCGATCATAAGATCCCTCAGCCTTAAGCACTTGTTTCCTAAAGTAATTTCATTTTCATCTTATTTTATAAGTCTAAGTCCTCGCATCCCCTCTTACATTAATTCTGTTACCAGTCGTTCATTTAACAAAAAAAAAAAAAAAAAAAAAAAAAAAAAAAAAAAAAAAACATTTAAATGCAACCGGAAGAATATTATTTAACATTTAACTAAATGTGTCCTCTTTTGCTCTCCGTCTCTCTCTCGCCACACCGAAAGTCGCCGTGGTCTTCAGACGACACCAGACTATGGCCATGTGACACAACTTATGGTACGTATGTTTGGAATATATAAAATATCTATAACGAAACCCATCACTCAATATGCATAGCGGTTAATGTAGAAAACAAACAGTGAATGGAAATCAAAAGATCTGCCTCCCTGCTATAAAAATATGTGCGTACGTACTTGAACACTCACATACGAACAGACAGTAATAAACTCTGGAATTACTTAAGAAAAAAACACAAAAAAACTTTAAAGAGAATCTCGTGTATGAAAATGAAATAAATAAACGTAAAGCGTACATACACTTAATTCAAAAATATGTATATTTTCTATAATTTATGTTTAACTTGGATATTCTGCAAGATGCTGAAAATTGTTTTTGGCAGTTGGATATATTCGTGGCTGTTTCGCTGTTGTTGTATGAGAAGGCAGGGTCTTAAATGTGGGTTTTCTATTTGAATGAATACACCCAGAGACACTTTATTTACTTCGTAATCAAATTTAAGGTTACATTTTTTTAGGATAGAAAAAATATGGGAGGTAATTTTGAAAGTAATAAAAAAAGTTTTATTAAAAAAAAAATAAAAAAAAATTTTTATTAAAAAAAAACATTTAAAAAGAAAAAATTTTTTTATTAAAAAAAAAATAAAAAATTTTTGTTAAAAACTTTTTTTAAATAAACAAAAAATTTTTAATAGTTTTTTAAATATTTTTTTTTTATATACATATATGTATAAGAAACAAATTTTTGTCTTATATAAAAAATTAAAAATTGTTTGGCGTGCAAAATTAACTTCAATATTATTTTTTTTTTTATTTAAATAAAAATTAATTTAAAAACAATATTTTTTATTAAATAAAAATTTTTTAAAAAAATTAAAAGAAAAGATTTTATTAAAAAAATTTTTTTTATTTTAATTTTTTTAGTGGATCAGTGGATCACACAACGCGTTACCGCAAATATTCGTTTATTAGCCACACAAGCCGTGTGTGGAATAAACTTCCCGCTGAGGTCTTTCCGTTCAGATACAATGTAGATAAATTTAAGTCAAATATCCACAAATACTACTCACTCTTTCCCCCTACTCAAAACATATTTTACTGATATCAATACAGTGCATTGCATTAATAGGTGACATCCCCTGAGTGTTGATGTACAATAAGAAAAAGGAAAAAGTTGCACGGAGCTGTATTTC
Source organism: Cordilura impudica (assembly GCA_963682025.1). Classification (NCBI taxonomy): domain Eukaryota; kingdom Metazoa; phylum Arthropoda; class Insecta; order Diptera; family Scathophagidae; genus Cordilura; species Cordilura impudica. The sequence goes on from OY821521.1 coordinate 188,872,223, forward strand.
TAAAAAAGTAATGCATAGACAAAGTTTGCCATTGAAAATTTGTCTGAACATTTTTAAATCCATTGATCTGAATCAGGGGTTCTTAACCAGTGAGGTGTACCTCCCCAGGGGAGGTACGAAGATGTCTTCAGATGTCTTCGAAAGAAGTTGTCCGTTGGTTACATCATAAAAGTTTATTTCAAATTTAAGTTAAAATGTCAAAAAACGCAAATAGAGTGAATAATATGTTAAATTTGGGTTAACGTGTTCGATAGATCGGGATAAAACTGAAAAACCTCAATCCTGTTTGTGCTAAAAAATTTTGTGTAATGATGATAATATGAGACCTGCAAAATTCGAAGAACATTTCACAAAACAAAATACAAATAATGGCGGAGATTCGAATGAGTTGCTCAAACAAAAGAAATCGCGATTTCAAGCTTTAGAAACTTTACCCAGGTTAGGATTTGTATCTACTCAAAGGTAATAAAGTCGCCTATCTTATGGCAAAGAATAAAAAGTCTCATAATATTACTGAAACACTAATCAAGTCTTGTCAAGAATCATACATAATAGAGGATGTGCAAACCATGATTTTGTCACAAGAAAACTGACAACGCAAGAGTAGATGAGATCGGAACCAACATCGGACAGAGAATGGCGATATAGAAAAATGAATGTGGAAGGAAATTGTGTGACATACATTGTTTGTGTCGCAAGATTTGAAGATAAAACCAAGAATCATACATAATAACAATTTTTAATTTTTAATAATTTAATTTTTAATTTGTAATTTGTAATTTTTAATTTTTAATTTTTAATTTTTAATATTTAATAATTTAATTTTTAATTTTTAGTTTTTAATTTGTAATTTTTAATTTTTTATTTTTAATTTTTAATTTTTATTTTTAATTTTTAATTTTTAATTTTTAATATTTAATATTTAATATTTAATATTTAATATTTAATATTTAATATTTAATAATTTAATTTTTAATTTTTAATTTTTAAGCTTTAATTATTAATTTTTCGTTATTCATTATTCATTTTTCATCTTTCATTACTAATTTTTCAATCTTAATTTTTATGTTTCATTTTTCTATTTTCATTTTTCATTTTCCACTTTCCATATTCCATTTTTCAATTTTCATTTTCCATTTTTCATTTTTAAGTTTTCATTTTCAATTTTTCATTTTTCAATTTTCATTTTCCATTTTTCAATTTTTCATTTTTCATTTTCCATTTTTAATTTTACAGTTTTCGTTATCCATTTTCCATTTTTCATTTTCCATTTTCCGTTTTTCATTTTTCAATTTTCATTGTCCATTTTTCATTTTTCATTTTCCACTTTCCATATTCCATTTTTCATATTTCATTTTCCATTTTCAATCTTTAATTTTTTAATTTTTCATCTTTCATTTTTTAATTTTCATTATTCATTTTCCACTTTCCATTTTTAATTTTTCAATTTCATTTTCCATTTTTCATTTTTAATTTTTCAATTTCCATTTGCCATTTTTCAATTTTCGTTTTCCATTTTTCATTTTTAATTTTTTAATTTTTCAATTTTCATTTTCCATTTTTCATTTTTCAATTTTCATTTTTTATATTTCATTTTATATTTTTCATATTTTTTACTTAAGCAAATTTTTTATTTTTTATTACTTGTTTTTTTAATGAATTTATTATTATTTATTATTTTTGTTATGAATTATTTATTTTAAGTTGTTTTGTTAAATAAAACTTTTTTGAAAAAATTATAAATTTTTGTTTCTTTATTTGTATTGAATTTCATTTTTCAATTATAAAAACCAATTCATGATCGTTTATATGAATTAGCAAAATGCCCACCCTTATATTGCATTGTATATAATTGCATTGTTATAATTTCATAAAATGCTCACTCGGTTTTTTGATTATTGCTCTGTTACAAAATATCTCTTGTGCCAAATAACAACGCGTTACACTGTGTCCTATCTGTGCAATGTATGTGACACTGTCTATCAGTATTTTTAGTTCTCATGGCCTATAAAACTGTTGGCAAGAATCATATATAATACTTATTATATATGGTTCTTGGTCTTGTGCCTTCGAAATGGTGGAAGCGGCTCTCGGAAAGTAACAGAAGGATCAGATCGTAATAATCAGAAATCGTGTCGTGGAAATGTCATAGGATATTTTGTACCAGTTCATCGAAGAACTGAAAACAAACATCTATGCATTTCGGCCTAAAACTGGATGAAAGTACTGATGCAGCTAAATGAAGCCAACTTGTGACCTTTGTTTGATATGCCACCGAAACAAGCATTAAAGAAGAATTTTTGCTCTATCTCTACGCTTTTAGCTACCACAAAATTTTCAGTTGTTTACCAGTTAATTGATGAGTTTTGTACAGAAAATGGTCTCGATTGGAAACAACTCTGGTTTTGGAGCATTGGTCCGAGCGGTAGCTCCTCATTGACATCGCGAACTCTTCCACAAAGACTAATGTCGTTCAATCTCGAGCGCTAAATCACAGGCTTTTCATCATGAAATGTTGCTTTATCACACCGACGTAAGATGACTTTCACGTGGAAGAGTCTTTACTCGTGATGTGGAATTTAGAACGGAAATATTTCTTCGAGAGAGAGAAAATAAACTATAACTAGAATTTGAAACAAACAATTTTGCGGTGTCATTGGCTAATCTTGCAGATATATTTTCTCATTTGAATGATTTGAACGTTTCACTCCAAAGATCAGAAGTAAATATTTAGATGCAAAACTTAGCTCTTTATAAGAAACGCCTTTCGAAAGATAATTACGCAATTTTGCGGACTCTTGAAATGATTTTCGTAGATGAGGGTTAAAAGCGACATTTTAGAACATTTGGAAAATTCAAAATCTGTTTCGATAAATATGTTTTTAAGACATTTTGAAAAATGATCAATGGATTCGGATCAATGATCAATTTGCATGACTCCGATATGCTGAAGGAGGATCTTATTTACATTTACCAATTAAAATATTTATGAATTTTAGTGCTCACAAATAGACTCCTATCCAGATTTGGCCAACAAAGCGCTTTCAGTCTCGATACCGTATGCAACAACATAACTCTGTGAATCTACATTTTCAAATGTTGTTAATATAAAAACGAAAAATAGAAATCGGTTGGATGCTGGGCGTGACATGCGTTTAGCGTTGTCCAAAACTGTCCCACGCATTTCTCACCTTGCTGACGGGAAACAACAACAGTCATCCCATTAACGCAGTCCCAGAGATATTTCAAAAAGTTTTTGTAATAACAAAATATAATAATAATATATTCAGTAACATGCTTTAATTTTTTCTTTGTAAATATTTTGTAAATATTCATATGTGAGGTGGGAAAAATAAACTCACTTTTAGGTGAGGTGTGAATTATGAAAGGTTAAGAACCCCAGATCTAAATGAATAAAGCGAAAACTGCATAGTTACATTTTTTTAAGGTTATTTAAACAGCATAAAAAATAGCTTTGCGAAATATAAATGACGAATTATAAAGAAATTTATTGACTTGAAGCCGATTTATGTCATCCTCAAGATAAACTGTTGACCTATTTTTTTTTACCGAATCTATTGAAGGTCTAGTCTGTCATTTGAATTCATTCTCTCGAAGCTCTGTCTATATTGTATGTGAAATATGTACATTATCGTGTTATTTTGTGTTGAGGTTTTTGTGCTAAAAACAAAAAACTAAAAATAAAAAAAACCGTTCACAATACCAACAGAGTATACTCGTATATTGAAGATAGCTGGCTGTGACTGACTGGCTGCTTAGTTGGTTGCTTTGGCTGTATGACTGAAAGAAGAATAAGAAAAAAATTTGTGTGTGGCAGCCGGTATAGTGGCGACACTGACCACCCATGGAGACTGAAACAAAAACAACAGCAACTACGTATATACGAGTACGAGTACAAACATAAATAAAAAGGAGCTTCGTTAATAAACATTATTTCGAACATACATATCAATTTTTCGAGTGTACGTATGTGCAAGAAGCTCTCTTTGGGGAATACATAATAAAGACATGAAGAAGGAAAAAAAAAATAAATAAAAGAAAACAAAAACGCGCGATCTGTATTTTTTTTTCTTTTTTTTTTTGCTTTTTTCGGAATGCATAAAAAATATCTTTAAAGAGATTTTTGTATCTGATTTTTATACTAATTTACCTTTTTGGTTTTTTTTTGTTGCCTTTCTGTCAAAATGACGTTTGGAAAGACTGCAGTTTTGTTTATGTTTAGCAAACTAATGCAAAAAAGTTTGTGGATTTTTTTTGTTGTGGACCAATGGACGGACTTGCATACAGACAGTGCAACAGACATTGTTTTTTTTTTTGAATTGTTTGTTTTTGTTTTGTTACTTATTTCATTGAACCATTCATACATATGTATGTATGTACGTACTTATGGCTTGGATATGGTTAATGGATGAGGAGGTTTTCCGTTTATATATGTACATACAATATTGATTCGTTAAACAACAATCTTTTTGCGGTCAAAATACAAGTAGTACGTGAGTTGATAGACATGACCAAAGTACACGAAACAGTAGCCACCAAAGCTTCAATAATATATGTATGTTTGAATGCATTTAGCTAGTTGTTTACGTTGTTGCCTTGTTGTGATTTGACTTTTTGCCACTCCACCATATAAAATGACTTTTAAATTTTATTCCTAGAGTTTTGGTTTTAGCCGCAATCACCATCTATCTTAAGTCATAAAATCTATAGATTTCAATAGTTAGGAAACTGTTAAACAAACTAAATGGCCTATTGATAGATAAAGGATTTCTAACCTATTCACGAATGACTTCAGAGAAGACTTTAGATTTATTTTAAAATAAGTTAACTAGTTAAAAGATCAAATGTTGCTAAGCCAAACAAATCGATGTGTACAATTTTTATATAAAATTTCAATATTTCTTTTTAAAAAGAAATTATGTCTTTTTAAGAAGAGGTACTTTTCCAAGCAAAGGTCTTATTTTAAGAAAAGGTTATTTTTTAAGAAAATTTTTTTCTTCAGAAAAGCTACTCTTTTAAGAAAAGGTACTTTTTTTAAGAAAAGTCACTTTTTAAGAAAGTCACTTTCTTAAGAATAGGTACTTATTTTAGAAACGTATTTTTTAGGAAAAATACTTTTTACGAAAATGTACTTTTTAAAAGAAAAGGGACTTTTAGGAAAAGGTAAATTTTTAAGACAACGTAATTTTTTAAGAAACTACTTTTTTTTAGAAAATGTAGTCTTTTAAGAAAAGGTAATTTTCAGAAAAGGTACTTTCTGAGATATTATACTTTTTTAAGAAAAAGTAATTTTGTAACACAAAGTACACTTTTGAGAAAATTTACCCTTTTAAGAAGGGCACTTGTTTTAGAAAAGGTACTTTTTCAAGAAATTTCGAGAAAAGGTACTTTTTTAAGCAAAGGCACTTTTTAAGCAAAGGCACTTTTTAAGAAATGGTACTTTTTTAAGAAAATTTACTTTTTAGAAAAGATACTGAGCAACTTGACATTAAGGTATCTCGGAGAATCCCTGAGATTCACGCAATTCTCATAGCAAGGACCATTAAGATTTTCTGGACAGTCCTGCTGCTCTCAAATCTCTGAAATCGAGGACCGTTAGATCGAAGTGTGTGAGTTAATGTATCAGGTCCCTCGACCAAATTCGGCAATACACCGTGAGGCTGAAATGGGTTCCAGGACATAGTGGGGTCAAAGGAAACGAGCTGGCTGACGAGTGTGCGCGGAAGGGCTCAGATCCTTTGAGAAGGATCTGATGGACACTGATATTAGAATCCCATTATCCGAGCTGTCGAATCTAATTGAAGAGGCAGCTGATCTTGAATTAATGACAAGGTGGACACAACTGACCTCTTGCAGAATATCGCAGATCCTATGGCCCTTGCCTAATCCAAGGAGAACGAAAGCGCTCCTTGGTTTTGGTCAAGGGACAACAGCCTACTTATAAGAGTACTCACTGGACACTGTATAATAGGGCGGTTGGCCAGAAGTACTGATTTCTCAGTAGGAGCTGTATGGATGTGGACGAAGAGGAGTCAGTGCAATGTGAATGTGAGAATGTTCCGGACTGCAGCAGCGGCGCCATAGATTCTTCGATAACCTGGGCTGCACAGTAGATTTTCCACTTAGCGAACTTCGGGACTTCTTCAAGGAATTTGGCTGGTTCGGGAGAGACGCATAGCGGACGAAAGAGCTCTATTTCACTTTTCTTTTCTTTTCCACAATCCTCACATCTGTACTTTTATAATCTCTTTTCCTATCTCTACCTTCCGACACTTTCTAAAGGGTATCACAATGGGCCATATGGCCTTCGAGTGTACTCGCCTTGGGGCGGGCAACCCATCTAACCTAACATAACCCAACCTACTTTTTTTTTTTTTTTTAGAAAATCTACTTTTTTAAGAAATGGTACTTAACAAAAGGTACTTTTTTAAGAAAATATAATTTTTCTAAGAAAAATACTTTTTTAAGAAAAGTTCTTTTTTCAGAAAAGTACTTCTTTCAGAAAGGTAGTTTTTTAAGAAAATTTACTTTTTAAGAAAAGGTACTTTTTATGAAAAAGTCCCTTTCTAAGAAAATTTATTTTTTTTAGAAAAGGTACTTTATAGGAAAATTTACTTTTTTAGAAAAGGTATTCTTTTAAGAAAGGGTACTTTTTTAAGAAATGTACTTTTTTAAAAAGGGGCTGTTTTACGAAAATGTACTTTTTAGCAGTTTGTTAGATTTTGACGTCCTATTTAGACATATTGCAATCTATAATATTAATAGGCTAGGCGATTTTTTGTGACCGATGTTTTGTTCTACCGTTTTATCCCGATTTTGACCAAACGTATATTATTTGAAAGGTATTTCTTTTTAGCCGTTTTGCAGATTTACAGATTTTTAAAATTTTTCCTTTGTTTTGAGTAAATTGCATTTAAAGTTGCTACTAACACATACATAAAATTACACATATGCTGTGTGTTTTATTAAATTTGTTAACGGGTTTGTTAATGCGTTTATCTTCATTCACAATAATAATAAACCATAAAAGTGTTGGTTTGTGAATTGGCTAATTGAAAAATAAAGCTGCCTAAAAATTACACTCGAATTTCGAGCGCTGGAATCTGCTAGTTGCAATTAATACTGTAATTTATATCAATTTTTTGATTTTGTTTTCAATGGTGCGTGGTAGAGCAGAAGAAATCATATATTTCTAAAAATTCATAGTTACACTGTATTCTTAATCGGACCGGTTTCTGGCATTTCAGACTTCATAAGCGATTTATTGAACATTGTGATAATTGTTATGTTATAATTGAAAAACAGGCCCATGAGCAGTGTGGTTAAGAATCATTTTTTATACCATACAGCTTTTACTTCGTAGTAAATCTCAGAAGATACAACACTGTCAAACAAACAATCGTTATATATTTATAATTTTTTGAAAAAATATGATGATTTTCTCAATTATTAATTTCATTTCATTACAATATCAAAAAATATATAAATTTTGTAGTTTGTTCATTCACCGTGAATGGTTAACACAGAGTTGTGTTTGCGCATTGACAGTTTTATATAAAACTATGGCAGAACATACAGCAAAACAAACGTTTATAGCAAACGAAAAATTATTGCAGTGAAAACATTCTATACGAATTGCTTTAATATTTTTTTTTTTAAATTACATAATCACTCATTTAACTTAAACTGTAAATCATCAATAAAATTCCAAAAAAAAAATCTCTATAACCAAAGATTTGTTATCTCCAGCTAGTTTTAAGGTTTACTGGGTTATTTATGTTTGTTATTATTATTTTTTGCTCGCCATAACATTGTAATGCCTAAAGTCTAGCATTACCACATAGTGATAACACCAGCGATCAATTTTTCTTCGTATCTGTCTTCTGCGACTTCTCCTTAACATTTTACAATAACAAAACACAGATACTTGATGTTGTGCTCCAGCTCCAAGGTTTCTGTTTTTTGTAGTTTTTTTTTTTTCATTTGAAAACCAAAATAATGAAGTTGTGCTTTAGGGTTGGCGCGGTTACCAACAGCATGTTCCATGACTTGGTGATGTTGTTATTATCGTTGTTGTTGTTGTTGTAGTTTTTTGTCCATCTTAATGGCAGTTATTGTTGTGGGCTTTGTTGTTGTAGAGCAGTTAAGATGCTTTGAATGGGTTATAAACACACAACATTATACAGTATCGTAGTATCTCTCTGGGGCCGACTGTCTGTCTATCTGTCTCACTGACTGTGTGTGTTCGTTTAGCGTTTTAATGTCTTCATTATTTTGGATTTACGTTTATGTGTTTTTTTTCTTCTGCCTTTCTCTCGTTGCTGTGTGTTCTTTTCACGTAAAATACATGTAACAACAGAAACAGAAAGACAAAAAAAAAAAAAAAAATAAATAACAAAAAATTAAGAGCCACGATCATCGTCATCATCAGAGCAATTGAGTGGTAGTACGAGTCATTTTCTTTTGTACACTCAAAAATTGAGGTGGCAAATCGAATATTGATTTTAAACAATTTCTATTCAGACTTAACTTTGATTTATTAAAATATTGATTAATCAATTAATCATTATCTTGATTAATTACTGTACCATAACTAACTATACCTATAACTCGTATTATGATATTAATAATTAATAAAATTGTTGAAAGCAACTCAGTATCTTCTTTATAATATTCAATATTATTTTAATAAGTTTGCAACGCTGGCTTTTAATTTTTAAATTAAAGTTAATAATATCAAAGAATTATTTCATCAAGTGAATAAATTCGAATTAAGAATTAATAAAGAATCCATTCAACAAGCTTTTAATGGACTAAAAATCAAACGAATTCCATATAAAAAATTTTCTCTTGTACCCTCAAAAATTAAAGTGGCAAATCGAATATTGATTTTAAACAATTTCAATTCAGACTTAACTTTGATTTATTAAAATAGCAGATTCCAGCCCTCGAAATTCGAGTGCAAATTCTAGGAAATTTTATTTTTTCATTAAATAAAGACCCGAAAGGTATGCTTATCAATTATAGCCAATTCACAAATCAACAAAAAAAAAACAAACTCATTTTTATTACAAACACATTAACAAATTTAATAAACCCTCACACATAGCATTGTATAATTTTATGTATGTGTTAGTAGCAACTTTAAATGCAATCTACTCAAAATAAAGGAAAATGTTTTAAAATCTGTAAATCTGCAAAATGGCTAAAAGGAAATACCTTTCAAATAATATACGTTTTGTCAAAATCGGGATAAAACGGTAGAACAAAACATCGGTCACAAGAAATCGTCTAGCCTATTAATATTATAGATACTAATTAATCATGACCTTGATTAATTTCTATACAACAATTTATTATGACTTAATAATTAATATGAAATTGTTGAAAGCAACTATATTCTTTATAATTTTCAATATTATTCCAATAAGTTGGCAACACTGGCTTTTAATTTTTATATTAAAGTTAATGATATCATAGATTTAGGTGAGGAAAAATTAAACATTAGTTAATTTTTAAGTTGGTTTTTTCACACTTAACTCTTTTAAAAGCGTCGTTCACACTATCGGATTGTGTAGTAAGATCTGTAAAGAAAAACTTGGTATCACTAGCACTACTTTAGATTACAAACTGTTATATTTAGCAGTCCGATTAGATTTCACAACTTTTTGAACATTTTTTAACAAAATAAATTTTTGACGACTTAAACGGTCAATACCAAAAAATTGAATCCATAAAATTAAAAACACTTATTAATTTAAAAATTTTTTACGTTTTATTTATTTAAAAAATAAACAATATTAACACAAAATGGCTTAACTTCAGAAAAAATAACACAAAAGTATTTAATTACATTGTTGATGATATCCAATGAAATTGTTTGTCACTCTGATATTAACTGCCTTTATGTTATCTATCTTGCTTGTGTAATATCGTGTCCGCGATCCAAATATCACAATATACATATATTGAACGTGTAATAGTGTCCATATATTTCGATCTACAATTTAGCATAGATTTACTATGGGATTGAGATTTTGTGATTGGCTGGCCATTTCAAAACGCTAACTGCATTATATTGTAGCCAGGAGGTTTTACTGGGACAGTGACCCCGAAAATGTTCCACAGTGTTATTTAGCTTCAAATAGAACTACATAGTGTCGAGAACTAAATTTGGTTGCTAAAAAAACCTTCTTGCTTTCAAAAAGTCAAAGATTTATTTATTCGTCCTCTATTAATATTATCTGAATTCAAATTTGTATGACTTAAGTACTTAAATGAATTTACTTATCTCTTAATTCCATTTAAAAACTTATCTTTTCAATAGAGAATTCACTCAGCGAATTTTTCAATTACCTTAAAGAAGACATGTGTACCCCTAAATTAAAAATAAGTATTTTTATTAAGATTTTCAGATGAATGAAATCCCTTGCTGTGATAACTAACTGTGATGTTTTGTAGTGTTTTCATTATAAAAAATCGAAAAATCGAATAGTGAAAGGAAATGGATTAATATTCATTGAAATAATAGCCTATTCTTTTTGTAATGGTAATTAAGTTTATCTACATTCCTCAAAAGATTTCTGAACAAATTCCTTACGGTAGGAATCTGCGAACTAATTAAACAGTATAATAATTTCATCAAAGACTTTTTACTTAAAAAAAGTCTATAAAAGAATTAATTTTTACTTAATTCCTAGAAAGCCTCAACCTTTCTGCTAAGCTCCTAAAAGACTTAACTTTTCCCTTGAAGGAATTAACTTGATTAAGTGAATGAATTTACAAAGACTTTAGTCAATATAGAATTCATTCAGTGAGTTATTATTGATTTAAAAATTAATAACGAATTCATTCATCGAATTATTAAGGATTAAAAATTAATAAGGAATTCATTCAGCAAACTATTAATGAGCAGTTGAATTTATTTTAATTTAATTTATAGAATGAGCATTTGAATTTAAATAATTCCTTGAATGACTTAACTTTTCACTTAAGTCCGTAAAGGAATTAACCTTTTATTTAATTCCTTAAAAGAATCGACTTTTCTTTTAAGTTGGTGAAAGATTTAACTTCATAAAGTGAATGAAAATACAAAAACTTTAGTGAATAAAGAATTCATTCAGCGAACTATTCATGATTTACAAATTAATAAAGAATTCAGTGAGCGACTTATTAATGAATTAAAATATAAAGGAATTTCATATTAAATGAGTATTTGAATTTATATAATTCATTGAAAGACTTAACTTTTCACTTAAGTCCGTAAAAAACGTAAGCTTTTACTTAATTCCTTAAAAGATTTGACTTTTCTCTTAAGTTGCTAAAAGAATTCATTTCATCTAGTGATTGAATTCGGGAAGACTTCTGTCAATATAGAATTCATACAGGAACTATTAATGAATTAAGAATTAATAAAGACTAAATAATTAATAAATTCAGCGAACTTTTAATGGATTACAAATCAAATGAATTCTATATTACGTGAGAATTTGACCTTATATTTTGCTTTGCAATCCAGTCATAAATGAATCCCTTAAATACAATTCACTGCTTTAAGGGAAAGAGTTATAAATTGAAATCAATTTTAAAGGAATTCGTTTACATTTTTATTTTGCAACCCACTCGAAATAACGTAGAGTGACCCTTCGTAGGCTGCTTAAATTAAATAATGAGTTTATTCTGAAATTAGATAACCAAAAACATTACAATTTTTTATTTTTTCAAAGTCTTAAAGCGGAATATAAACTCTTAAGCCCAAAAGATTTTTCAGAATTTTTTCAGAGATCGGTACGAAGTCGCTGAAATTGACTTTATAAAAAAAATAGGTTATGAAGCATTTAATCAGCCCTGTTCTTGAAACGTTGTTATTTGAATAAGAATGAATATGAAATAACATGAAATTGAAATTTTGGGTTTCTTGAAAACACAAATTTTATATTTTCGAAGTATTTTTCGAAATCATATTTTTTATTATCAAATGACAGGAAACATATGGTTTAGCTTTAGAACCATATGTTATCTAGAAACCGAGGTGCCATATGTTTCTTTAGTCACTTCCAAAAAAAAAACTTTAAGTAATTTTTGCATGTTTTTCCTTAAGATTATAAAGAAAGTAAAAAAAAAAATATTTTCTTTTAAAATAACAATTTACTTGCTCATTTAATTGTTTTTATTCTTCAATTTCATTCAATTAAGAATAACTTCTCTTTTTGAAATAAGTTAGGTATCACCAAATAAAATTCGAAATTCAAATAAATTGGATTTGACTGGTGTTCAGTTACAACTTTTATGCACACCACTGTATGACAAAATTACCACATCTCTCAAAGTATACCTTTGTTTCTCGAACATCTACACTAACGATAGACAAACCAGTTTTATTCTCTTGTATTATATATTTTATATATTTGGAATATCACCGTTGTAACCTTTTGTATAACATTTCATTTTTCTTACATTTTTTAAAACTTAGTCAGTCAGTATTAAGAAGCCAATAAACGCACAATTGAATTGTTAAATATAAAAATCTTGTTTTTTATTAAAAGTTCGTAACCTGATACAAATTAGGACCTTTGATAGATTCAAAATAACTCTAAAGGTCCGGGTGAGTCAAAACAGGCTGACCTTAAACATTGGCGACCGTGACAGGACTCTAACAGATTGTCCAATATATTTAAAGTGCTAAGGTTGTGGTACAAATTATATCCAAAAAAGGTGTATTCACTAACTTGAAATCGTGGTCATAAAACAGCGTTGAGTTGCGATCATAATTAATAATCATAATTACATGCTCTGCTTATCATCTATTGCTCTGTAGCTGTAGCCGCTGTCATCTACATCAATTATAATATTCAACTCTGATACATCAAGGCTGAATGTTCTGCTAATACGTGTGTAGCTGCTGTCATAATTTGCAACTCTGCTTCGTCGACGCTGAATATTCTGCTGATAAGAATAAGACGTTAATTGCCAACTTCTACAGTGACCTGTTAACATAAATTGTGCTTTTGTTGTAACATTACATTTTTTTGTAACATTCAACCTACAACAAGAGTGATATAGTCTAACATTGTGCTTGAAGCTCTGTATACATTACATTGAACTGCAATAAAGTGAAACATACGTGTCATTCTAACATAGATTTGTTTTCTGTACACATTACATAAAACATTAACAGACGCATCTGTTTTCTCTAACAGTCATCATATCGTGTATACAGATCTTGTTCTAACATAGAGCTTTTTGGTTGTCAAAATAAAACAAAACTTACAAAGAACATAAAAGAAAATACAGATGTCAACAACCATCGAAACGAGTATATGATTTACATCTTGTTCATTGCACTGTTAATAAAAAATTGAAAATAGCTTGTAAAACAGTAATTCAGTGCAATCATTTCAATAAATTAATTATTTTTTCGAATTTATTCCAACTCCTTCTGATATCAAAATGGCAGAAGAACAACAAAGGGCTGCTGCAACACTTGATGAATACAAACAGCAACGTGCATCATCAAAAGGTAGTATCACCAGGATAAAAAATACCGTAGACTGTAATTTGTCTCATACAGAATTGGGATGCAGGTTGGGTATTGTGGAGTCTTATTATAAACAAGCTCTCTACTATCAAACACAGATTGAAAAATTGAAACCAACTGATGACAATCGTGCTGAAATTGATGAATCATTCATCGCAGCAAAAACAAAGATACTGACATTAATGGGTGATAGGCGTTCCAGTGTTCATGAAGAGTCAATGGTGTTTCCACACATTCCGCAAACAAGATTGCCAAATTTAAAACTGCCTAAATTTGATGGAAAATATCTTGAGTTTAAAAATTTTATTAATACATTTAACAATTTGGTAAACAATGACAGAAACATTCCGGTAATGGAAAGATTTAATCATTTGTTGTCGTGTTTAAGTGGAGAGGCTCTTGCCACTATACAGGCTTTTCAAGTTACAGAAGAAAATTACGAAAAGGCTTTAGCACGCCTTAAAGAAAGGTATGATAATGACACATTAATATTTTTAGAAAACATTAATACTATGTTTGAACTACCAAAAATCACCAAACCTTTACCCAAACAACTCAGACATATTGTTGATACCATATCAGCACTCTATGGTTCATTAAGTTCCCTTGGTTCACCACAACAAATATGTGATGCTGTTGTTATACATTTGGTAATGAGCAAGGTTGATTATGAAACAAAACAAAAATGGGAAGAGTCCATTGATTTTTCAACTCTTCCATCCTGGGTCAATTGCTGTTCAATGTTAGACAAGCGATGCCAACAGTTAGACGCACAATGTAGACGTAATAACAAGCCACATTCAGCAAAGCAACACCAAAACGCTGCAACCTATCAGAATCAGAATAGACAGCAAGTTTCTGGCAGTAATATTCATAATAACCAGCACACATTTTTAACAAAACAAGCTAAGGCTGTATGTGCACATTGCTCAAAATCTGGGCATTATATTTCAACATGTCAACTTTTCATAGTACTACCAGTACATCAACGTATTGATCAAGTAAAAAAACTCAACATTTGCTTTAATTGTTTTTCTACTGAACACAATGTTCAGCACTGTTCTTCTCGATATTCATGCCGATTTTGTAAACAACGACACCACTCTCTGCTACATAAGCAATCAGAAGAAATTGCATCTCCATCAACAGCAGCTTCGCACCCTACTATGCAACTCAATACAAATCCAACGAATGTAATTTTAGCAACAGCTCTAATATTAGTTCGTGACAAATATGGCAACCATCAAATTGGACGAGCCCTGCTAGATTCCTGCTCTCAGGTAAATTTTATCAGTGATAGGTTGTGCAGTAGTCTGGGGCTCAAACGATTACGTAATAATACAGATATTGTGGGAATTGGTTCAAATGAGTTTAAAGTTCAATATAAAACTCAAACAACAATCAAGTCACGTATGAACAATTTTGAAATGCCCCTCGAGTTTTTAGTTTCAAAAAATTTTACTGGATATCATCCTGATGAAAACATTAATATCAACAATTTCAATGTATCTTCAAATATTAAAATGGCTGATCCAGACTTTCATATACGTCGTGGTATTGACATGTTGCTTGGAGCTGAAGCGTTCTTTTCTATATTGTCTGTGGGACAAATTCGTCTTGGTGAAAATCTTCCAACCCTGCAAAAAACGTTGTTAGGATGGATTGTCTCCGGAAGATATGAATCTAATTACAAATCGCCTACCACAATAATGTGTTTATCCGAAAGGGCTAATAATGACATTGATAAAAATATTGAGCTGCTATGGAAGTTAGAATCTGTTGATGGAATCCGTCAAACCATGTCCTCGGAACAACAAACCTGTGAAAAACATTTTAAAGACACGGTAATTGTCCGAGATGATGACCGTATTGTTGTGAAGCTGCCGTTGAAAAAAGATCGCTGTTTGCTGGGTAATTCGCGTGATGTTGCCATGAAGCGGTTCCTGTCCCTTGAGAGAAGATTAAATAAAAATCCTGCACTTCGAGCAGAGTACAACCTATTTATGAAAGAGTATGAAGAGCTTGGCCACATGTCGTGCATTGATGATCGTAACTTACCAGTTCCAAATTTTCACATACCCCATCATTGCGTGTTAAAGCCGGACAGTGTGTCAACCAAGCTCAGAGTGGTCTTTGATGGATCATGTAAAAGTTCGTCACAAATATCCCTTAATGATATTATGATGGTAGGTCCCACGATTCAGAACGACTTACTAATTATTTTACTTCGTTTCAGATGTCATCGTTATGGGTTGACAGCAGACGTTGTCAAAATGTATCGACAAGTCAATGTACACCACGACGACCGACATCTCCAGCTTATTCTTTGGCGTGATGATATGTGTAAGCCTATAAAAACTTACACTTTAAACACAGTCACCTACGGTACATCATCTGCACCCTATTTAGCTATACGTAGTCTTCATTATGCGTCTGAGAGGTTCCCTATGTCACATGAAATTGGAAAGGCAATCATTACAACTGATTTTTATGTTGATGATATGTTGACGGGCGCTGATGACTTGCAGACATTAAAGGTTATTAAAAATGAAGTTACAGAAATCCTATCAAAATCAAGGTTCAATCTATCGAAATGGCACAGCAATAATGAACATATTACAACTTCATCTGGCACCAAGGAAATGAGTGTCGATGATGGTATTACAACCACTCTTGGTATATCATGGTACCCATCTGATGATACGTTTCACTTTCAATTTCGGCCAAACAAGGAGTTTTCTAATATAACAAAAAGGACAATTTTATCTCTAACATCTACACTTTTTGATCCCATGGGTTTAATAACTCCCTTGATCATAAGGGCAAAAATACTTCTGCAACAACTCTGGGTAACCAAATGTGATTGGGATGAATCCGTCCCACAAAATATCTACACATCATGGATCAACATTGTTGAAGATTTTAAAAATTTACCTTCAATTAAAATTCAGAGATTCATTCGTATGACAAACCAAGTGGAGATTCAACTTCATGGGTTTGGAGATGCATCCATCAAAGCGTATGGGTGTTGTTTATATTTTCGATGCAAAGATTCTTTTGGGAATGTGGTTATCAATCTACTGGCATCAAAGTCACGAGTGGCGCCATTAAAAACTAAAACCTTACCACGTTTGGAACTTTGTGCTTCGCATTTGCTATCTAAATTTTGGAATAAAATAAAGACTTATTTTAATTACGATTTCGCAAAAATATATTTCTGGTCAGATTCGCAAGTCACCCTACACTGGATCAATTCCCATTCCTCCACGTTATCTACATTTGTCGGAAACCGTGTAGCTGACATTCAGGAATACTCAAATGGTGTTTTTTGGCGATATGTTGACTCAGAAAACAACCCAGCGGATTTAATTTCACGTGGTTGTACTGTTTCACAACTTATTCAATCAAATTGGGTTCATGGACCTGCGTTTTTGAAATCACCATTCTCATGTTGGCCACAAAGCGTTAGTACAAAGTTAAGTGAAGATGAAATGCAACTCGAGAAACGCAGATCAGTTCATGTCGTCCAGTTTGACACTATTCCTTATGAGCTTATGATGATACACAAATTTAGTAACTACATGAAGTGCCTAAGAGTGTTTTCATATTGTTTCCGTCTTCGACCCAAAATATCTTCAACCAGTATCATGATATCACCAGATGAGCTGACTTATACACTTCATCACATAATTTGGATAATTCAACATCACTACTTTCCAGACCAGATTCTACAACTCCAAAAACAAGGACCAGTAACTGGAACACTGTCATTTCTAAAACCATTTTTGGAAGAAGTAAGCGGAGTGAACCTCTTACGAGTTGGAGGACGATTACTGAATTCAGATCTACCGACATCAAGTAAGTTTCCATTTCTTCTCCCAAAGTCAGACCCATTTGTAAAGGCAATGATAATTCATTTCCACCGTGAAAACTATCATGCTGGACCACAAGCATTAGTAGCCATTATACAACAACACTTTTGGATTATTAACTGTCGATCATTAGCTAGAGATATAGTACATCATTGCGTTCAATGTGTTCATTATAAACCCAAATTACTAACACAAATAATGGGCAACCTTCCAAAAGATCGTGTTACTTGTAGCCGTCCGTTTCAGATAGTTGGAGTTGATTTTGGTGGTCCTATACCCACATATTTAAAAATTCGAGGGAAACCTCCGAACAAATCATACATTGCCATCTTCATTTGCTTCGCCACGAAGGCAGTTCACTTGGAATGTGTTTCTGACCTATCCAGTGATGCATTTATAGCAGCCTTAAAGCGCTTCGTGGGCAGAAGAGGAGTTCCATCAAAAATATATTGTGACAATGCCACTAATTTTGTTGGGGCAAACAAAAAATTACGAGAGTTCAGCGCTCAGTTTCATCATCCAACATCAATAGAAGCAGTAACGTCATACTGTGCATCAAGATATATACACTTTTCATTTATTCCTCCTCGTGCTCCACACTTCGGCGGATTATGGGAAGCGGCCGTAAAAACTGCAAAATCCCACATGTATCGTACACTGTCAACAGCTCATCTAACCTTTGAAGAACTTACAACGGCATTAGTTGAAATCGAAGCAGTCATGAATTCTCGGCCTTTAAGTCCTTCCTCAACAGATCCTAATGACCTAGAAGCACTTACGCCCGGTCATTTCATATTGGGTTGTTCCTTGCAAAACTTACCTGAACGGGTAAATACGGATGCTGAAATTTCAAATTTAGAGCGATGGCAACGAATAACAGCAATTAAGGCACACTTCTGGCGCAGATGGCATTGTGAATATTTAACTCATCTTCAGAATAATTACAAATGGCTAACGCCTCATCGTAACATTAAGATAGGTGATATGGTTTTGATACATGAAGATAATCTTCCACCGATGAAGTGGATCACAGGTAGAGTCATTAATGTAATCACAGGTGGTGATGGATACGCGAGGGTCGCTGAAATCAAAACTGCTACTACTACATTACGTCGACCGATAGCGAAGCTAGCATTACTTCCTATTAATTAAAACTGAGAGTTTTAATGGACCCCGGCATGTTCAGTTACAACTTTTATGCACACCACTGTATGACAAAATTACCACATCTCTCAAAGTATACCTTTGTTTCTCGAACATCTACACTAACGATAGACAAACCAGTTTTATTCTCTTGTATTATATATTTTATATATTTGGAATATCACCGTTGTAACCTTTTGTATAACATTTCATTTTTCTTACATTTTTTAAAACTTAGTCAGTCAGTATTAAGAAGCCAATAAACGCACAATTGAATTGTTAAATATAAAAATCTTGTTTTTTATTAAAAGTTCGTAACCTGATACAAATTAGGACCTTTGATAGATTCAAAATAACTCTAAAGGTCCGGGTGAGTCAAAACAGGCTGACCTTAAACAACTGGCATCACTACTGTTTCGAACATAAACATTGTTGTGGCAGTCATATGCAAAAAAAAAAAAAAAAAAATATGTAATTTGAGTAAAAATTTGTTTTTAATTCCTTTATTCGTAATAATTAGTACATAAAGAATCTATGTTATAATTGAAAAAATTATAAAGGAAAATAGATTATGGAAATAAAAAGTTTTTATTATAGTTATAGAACAACATCATCTCCAAAAGTGTGTTTTATTAACATTGACTACTGATTACGAGTTTTTTTTTTTTAATCAGCGCAAAATGTAGACGTTTTTAAAATCGTTTTTTTCATAAAATTAATGTCTAATTTTTTAAAATAATGACAAGGTTCAATAAAAAACATGTTAGAGTTTAAATATCAATTAGTTTTTTTAATCTCTTAAGACTTGCTTATGTGAATTAAAACGAGAAAAAATATTCTTATTGAAATTAGAGAACAGCAAAAAACTCGTAGATTTAAGAATTTTTTTTATTTACGAGTTTTTTTTTTTTTGTGATAGTGGTTTCAAGAACAGGGGTGAATATTTTTATTTTTTCTAGCCTACTAAAGAAAATTATACGGGATAAAAATTATTAGTTTAAGGGCAACTTTGATGATATAATTAAAAATTAAGTATTTCCCGAGATCTAAGCTCAACAATTCGATAAATATACAATATTTGTAAGTAAAACTAAATCTGTTCGATAGGCCTTCGAAATAAGGCATGGCAGGAAACTGGATCTTCCAAAATTGTGAAAGAATGGCTACTGTACCGGACTCCTAAGACATTTGGTCTACCGTCGAAGTACCCGGACCTTAACCCGGTGAAGCATCTGCGGGAAAATATTGACAGAAAAATTAGTCGAAGGGCTATTTCAAGCAAGGCAAACTTAAGCCTCTAAAGGAAGAATGGAGCATAATCTCCCCCGTAATAACAAAAAAAAAAAAAAAATGGCGAGTCGATGCCTAGAATTCTATATGAGATGCTTAAGCCCAAATGAAAATAAACCAAATATTAAAAAATTAAAAAAATTTTACTTTTTGTATTGAAGTTCCGTTGCCTTTTCTTTGCTGTTTACTTTTTAACGCGTAAAATTTGGTAATTTTCTAAATAAAGTGCATTTATTTATGTATTGTATTAAATTTGTTTAATGTTTTCATTGAGTTCAGCTATTATTAAATAATTCTTGAATTCCTTAAATTTATTTTTGATTTTATGTACATTACTTCATTTTAATAAAACTTTTAATATGAGTACTTTTAAGATTATCAAAGTGCCCCTTAAATTAAAAAGTTTTGCCGCGCATAATTTCTCTATGTACCAAACCATCCGTCCGTGTATCTGTTGAAATCACGCTCATTCATAAAATACACCATTAAACTGGGTAAACTTAGGAAAGTATTGTTCGTTATTATTTCGAGCAGGTAGGTATTTAAAACGGGATAAATCGGGAATCATTGTGTCAAGATATGACCTAATATATGGGGACAACTCTACAAAAATCCTAAACATTCAGTGTAATTGTTGTAATAATTTAGCATTAAGCTTATCAAATTCTTTACCTTTTCAAATATTTTGTTTAGATTTGTTATAAATAATACAATAACCACCCTCATGTACTCCCCTTTTCTTCGAATCACTCAGTTAAACTAGAATTTCCGAATGAAATTCTTAAATAAGTTTTAGCATTTTTTCTAATTCAACCAATCGATTTTTAGTTTTTTGCTTTAACTAACCTGAATTTCTCGAGCGTACACCATTGAACTCGAATGTTCCTTTAGTTGCTACAAGTTTTGAGGCAAGTAACGAATATTCCACAATATACAGCAGCTCATGAAGTTTCTGTTTTTTTCCGTTTTTTTTTTGGCAAGCGATCAATTGATCGCTATTATGGATTGATCTAAACTGCCCTATACAAACATATTATTTTGTTTGTGCTTTTTGTTTAGCTTTTTGTTTTTTTGGGGAGTGGGGTTTTTACAATACAATAATGATTGTTGGGTTATTATACGCCTTTTTTCTGAATGTTTTTTCGCTATTGTTGTTGTTATTGTAAAATTGTTGGTGGTATTATTTGAGTTTTGGTAGTATATCGCACAGAGAAATATTAACGTTGTACAAAAACAACAAAAAAAAGCTGTCAAACCGCAAACGATTTATTTTAATGACTCAATTAAACGTAAACAAAAAAACAACTACAACTTTATTAAATTTTTTTTCTTTTGTAAAAAAAAATCTATCAATTTTAGTTTGGGTGGTCGCTGTTTAATTACGAGTATGTAAATGAAATTCATAGAAAATCGTTAAAAAATTCTTTAAATTTTTTCTTCAAAAAAAAAAAAAAAAAATGTTTGTTTCTCTTCTATTTTGGAAGCTTTTTCGTAGGCCTATATTTGGCTTCATTTGAATGTGAAGCACGTTTTTTTGGTTTAATAAAAAGGTTTTGAGATCAATTACATTATATAGATATATGTAGCTAAGTAAATTTAATTTATTATTGTTTGTTGTTGATAAGATAGCGCGATACTAAAATATGTTCTGTTAACCGTTAGAATTGTACAAAAGAAAATTTATGAGAAATTAAAAAATTCTATGAATATTTCATGAAAAATATATTTAAGGGTTTTCAAAATGTAACGTACAATTTTTTGAATTAAAAATTTAGGGAAAATAACTAATACTTGCTCTGATACAAAGCTAAAGGCCTAGTTAGCCATACGTTGTTTAAATGTATCCGTACCGTAAATGAAACGTTGGCATTTAGTGCAGTTATAGAACTTAAAAAACGAACCAGCATGTTGCTGTGTAAAATTAACCAAACTTTATCAGCTGTTCACAAATGTCACGTACAATCGTAGAAAAAATCTATTTTCAACAAATTGGGACGTTCCGGTTACGTGACAGTTGAGTTCGGTAACTGCTCTAAATGCTTTTCATGTAACAGAAAAAAACAGCTGCCATGTATGGTTACGGTTACGTGTGGCTAACTAGGACTTAAGACGATGTAACGCTTCATATAAGAGGTTGGGCAACACTGATTACGGCATAAGAAGTAAAGTTTCATATAATCAATTTGGCATCACCGATTGTATGAAACTGTATTTTCTTTAGTTTCGGTTGAATGATAAATAAAAATAAAAAAATATATCTCGATTAAATTAGCTGGGAATAATTTTTTAAGTTTCGAATAATAATTCATTTAACATAATTCCAAGATGTTAAAGAAAACTAAACTATAGAACCCATTCGAAATAAATTTAATTAATTAACTAGTTTGAAGTTAAAGTGATATTTATTTAATTTTTTTTTCCTAAAATATTTTCGCTTTACCATCGAATAATTTTATTAACATTAACATAGTGGCCATGATGTTAAATAAAAGGAAATCCCGATTAAATTTACTGGTAATACATTTTATTAACCAGTTTCGAGTTATAGCTTTTTTTAAATATTTTTTTAAAATTATTTTCCATTCAGAATCGAATAATATAATTAACATTAACAAGATGTTAAATAAAATGAAATTCCAGTAAAATTATCTTCAAATAACACACTACCTCCCGTCAAAATAAATTTAATTGGCCAGTTTCGAGTTATAGCGATTTTTTTTTAGTATTTTCCATTCCCAATTAAATAATTAAATTAACATTGACACAATTCCAAGATGCTAAATAAAATGAAATTCCGATTAAATTTGCTGGAAGTAATGCGAAAACCCAATTGAAATAAATGTTATCAATCAGTTTCGAGTTACATATATCGATTTTTTTTAAATAATTCTTCTTTCAAGAAGTTTTCATTCAGAATCGAAAATTTTAATTAAATATATTTCAAAACCCGGTTTAAATCAGAATTCGGCGAAAACAAGATAATGCCAGTATTCTATAATTATATATTTTTTTTATATTTATATTTATTTTAATTATAGTTATATATACGACAGAAATTTGATTAGTGAAAAATTCAATAATTTGAAGAAATATAAGTAAAAATAGCTATAAGTCGGAACTAGTGGAAAAATAGAATTTTAACGTAAAGTATTCGATAGTGCCATATATTTTAAAAGAATTTTCTTCTTTTCAGCCATTTTTTATAAAACATGTTTTTAAAATTTCTAATAAATAATACCGTTTTTTTATTTTAAATTTTATAAATTTCATTCCAATGAAATAAAGCAAACTTTTATAGGCTTGTGATAATTACAAAAAAAAAAATATTCAATAACATTTTTAAAGCGATTTTAGAAGCAATATTCAGTGAATTTTGTATAAAAAATATTTACAATTTTATAAATTTCATTCAAATGCAATAAAGTGAAATTTTTTAAGATTGTGGTCATTATAAAAATAAATATGCCATAAAATCATTTAAGCGATTTTTATTTTTTCTATGCAATCAATCTTCGGATTTCCATTTAAAATCTAAAAGAAGCAAATTTTATATACTACTTAGCATATATTTATTTATAGAATAGAATTATATTTCTTCTCTTCCAGTTCTGTTTAATAAAGCTTTTTATTATATCTTTTTTTCACATAATTAAATTTTTCCTCTGATTCAAATGCCTTATAAAACTATACCGATTGGTATATTCAATTTAAAATTAATTAATCTTCTCCAGTTTTTAAAGTTTTTCATCAGAGAAATAATTCTAAAGTTAGTTTATCTCAATCACATCCATATTTGAATTTTAGCGTTTTTTTTTGGTAATAAAAATTTTATTTTTCATTTTGAAAAAAAAAAAAAAAAATACGATATAGAATAATTTTTAGAGCGAAATTCTTAATAAATTAGTTTTTTACAAAAGTTATTTTTATTCCAGTTAAAACTCATTGTTCATTCAAAGAGTAAATAAAAAAACGAATTTATTGACTTAAATTGAATGAAATCGATATAGGTTGTATATGGGCACCCCACATAATTTTCTGCGCTGAATATTTTGTGCTATTTTAAATATGGGAAAGTCAAAATTCGTCGAATTGTGCAATAATTTCGTCACCTTAAAAGGTGAAAAAAAATCCACGAAAACGACCCGGCTGTTAGAAATAAAAATAAATGTGAAAAATGGATTTCCCGCCCCAAAAAACCCCCGGTATATACATTTTCAATAAATTTTTTTATATTTGAATGAGTATTATGGAAAATTTCATAAAAATATCTTCATCGAAATTTTGGCAGGCTCGAAAATGATTTTAGAGGTATGGTTTCTTGGAAAAATATACTCGTTATGGCCTATAGTACCAGAATCGCACTGGACCCATGGAGATTTTTTCGGCCCCCCTACTATTGGACCCACCCTACTATATATATTGGTTAATTGTGATTATAAGCGATTTTTTTTATAAAACATATTTAATAATAAAAAAATGGATAATTTTTTTAAAATTTTTATAATATTAATTTTATTTAAATAATATAAAGTAATTTTTTATGAGATTGCGATTACTACAAAAACTAATATTCAATAAAATTGTTTAAGCGATTTTAAAAGTTAGTTCTAGCGAGTTTTTAATAACATATACATATAATTTAATGTAATAAATTGTTGTTTTTTAAGATTGTGGTCATTAGAAAAACAAAAAAGCCATAAAATCATTTAAGCGATTTTTGTTTTTTAGGCCACCAATTTTTCGGATGTCAATTTAAAATCAAAAAGGACCAAAATTTCAAAAAAATTTATTTAAAAAATTTTATATTCTTCATTAAGAAAATAATACTAAAGTGAGTATAAATCACATCCGTATTTGAATTTCAGCGTTTTTTTTTTTACAATAACAATTTTATCAAAATTGATAAAATTGATAAAATTTTCGTTAAGGTAATTTAAAAAAAATTTTTTTTTAATTAGAACTTATATTTTATATATGTATTTTATTTCAAAAAACTAGTATTTTAAGAAAATCGCTATAATTGGGATATTGTAAATCAATAATTTTTCGATATTGCAATTTTTGATATATAATATACTCTATTTGATTCAAAATGAAAAATAAAATAATTTGCCAATTAAATTTTATATCGTACAGATTAAAACACTCTATACGGCGATATAAACTATTTTAAGGGAACTTTTTTCTGTTATACATGGCCCACATATTTTGAATTACGAAAGTTCTTAGCAAATAAGATTTTTAAACTATTATTCTCAATACTTCGTGGCCAACTATTTTTGGAAAATGTTTTCATTAATTTTATGGCCTTATTTTGAAATATTGAATCCGTTTTTTTTTTTATTGAACTTCTTGAGTATATATTTTGAATTGATATTTTGTTTTCGTTTCTTACCTTATCGATTTGATCGAGGGCTACATGGGCATCCACCCATGATGTGCGTATGTATAAATCTGAAAATAACTTTTCATCGACCACATCACCATGTGTATCGGGTACTCTCGGTAAACTATCCATTGTGGGTACAACCATTTTCGATTCAATATAAATTTACTTTATAAACAATTGAATTTATTTATTTTAAAACCACATAGAAGATTTATTTTCTATACAGGGTTCTTGAAACTACAGAATCATAAAAAAAAAAAACAAAATAGTGCTGCCAAGTTCCTGCTCACATCAATAATTGTTGTAGATTAAATTTGTTTTAGTTTCAAACTCATTTTGTTCGACTTTTATCCAATTTTTAACATATAATTTAAATTTATTTAAATGGCTTGTTTTAATATGATTTTGGTGTTTGGATTTACTTTACAATTTTATTTGAATGTGCTACACTTTTTTGTTTTCGCGTTTTACAATTGTAGTTTCTTTTTTTTTTTTTTTTGTAAAATTTCTGCTGTTTTTGTCACGTTTTCGTTTTTTTTATTATTTTATTTTTTTAAGACTAAATATTTGTGTAGTAAAAATTTCTCGTGTATTTTGTTTGATTTTATTTCTCTCTTTTGTTTTTCTTTTATTTATTTTGTATATCTTTCGTTTGATTTTTATTTAAGAGTATTCCCATATTTTTTTCGTTAAGCTTCTTTATTATTTTGCTTATTTTTGTTAAAGAATTCTTCACTTTTTTTTGTTTTCTTTCAAAATAATGTTTTATTTGCTTTGAATTTAAGGAATTATTTTATTAAAGAAAACTTTATTTTTTTTTAGTTGTATACACGTTTAATTTATACTTTAAGTATATTTTTGTTTGATTCTAAATTAAGATTTTTTTCTTGAAATATTCTAATATTTTATTAGCTTCTTTAAAAAAAATTCTACCGCTTAAACGTGTTACTCGACCGAAGATCGTTTACAATCTGATGCAGTTGTCTTTTCAGTTTTGGAATAGAGACATTTCGTTTGTTTTGTCTCGAAACATCTTCATTAGTGTGCTTGTGTTTTTGAAGCAGCACACTTTCAATTGCTTAACTATGGTATCTCAAAGATATAATTGCATTTGTTGTTTTTTTATTTGGCTCGCTCACCCTCTTTCTGGCTCTCTCTCTCTCTCTCTCAGCCTGTTAGTGGTTTTCTTTCCTTATGCGGCCATTTTGAATTGCTGTCTCTGTTTTACTGTTAGAATTCTGTAGAGATTAGTGTTATACAGGTAGTTGGATCTCTCTTTCTGTCATTACTCTTTAGTTCTCTGTTTATTAGTTTGAAGAGTCGGCTCTTTTATGTTAAGGATTTATGTTGGGTATTTTTTATGGTTTGATTTTATTGCTCTGGTAAATAAAGTCATTACATTAAATTATACTTAACATTTCCCAATTATGTTAATCTTAAAAACAGTGGCGTAGTAACAGAAAATTTTATTTAAGGTAGAATTCTTGGAAAAAATCCGAAGCACTTCTAAGTAGTTCGGGTTTAATTTGTTAGTCTTGTCAAAAGTGTATAATAATTGATTTTTTAAAGAGCCTAGAATCTAAAAGTCAACTTGATTTAAATCGTGATTTAATCAGCAAAATTAAAGCCTTTAGTTTTTCCCAAAATTATTTATTTTCCATTCAAAATTTTAAATGTTTTAAGTGGATTTTAATTTTGTAATTTTTAAAATTAATTTTTCGGAATTTTCTTCTGAATTATTTCCCATTTATAATTGAATAAAAGAAATGCTGTTAGTTAACTTCAACTTTATAACGCATTTGTTCATAAAAATCACAAAATAACAGTAATTTTTTAATTTTTTTAAGAAAAATTTTTTCTATAGATTTTTTTTGCCTGTTATTGCTTGGAAAATAAAAAGTAATCGTTATTTTTGCTCGAAAAATTCAAAGAAAAATATTAGCCCAATTACAGATATTCTCAAGTAATTTCTTTCTCACGGGAAATACTTTTCTCGAGAAAAAAATCCTTCAATATTCGAATTTCGAAGCCAGTTGTTTTCTTCATTGACGATTAATTTCCTATTTTTTTTTGTGTGTGCAAACGCAAATAAAATTTTTTGACAGAATAATTAAATAAGAAATGAATTGCATAGCTTTGATGCGAGCATTTGTGGAGGAAATTGGTGTTGTAGAACAACAACAACAACGAAATAGCCAAAAGATTGTTGGAAGACAATTGCGGGATGAATTTATGGAAACCGCAATCAATGCTTTAATTGGCTTCCATTAAAGTTAACAGAGTTTGTAGTTGGGCTTTATTTGAGGTCTTCGACCTACAAGGACAATAAAATATTTACTTTTTTTATATAAATTTTGTTATCAAAACACTACTTACATTTTTGTGTAAACTCGCGTCTGGTTTGCAAGTGAAATTTGTTTAGGGCAAAAACCATTCAGAATAACTACTTTTTTCCATCGCAATTGGATAAAAATGTTAAGCGAAGGAATAAAAGAGAAAAGTGAAAAATTCCATGCGGAATTTTTGTTTCGAATTGTGCTGAATAACTTTATTTTGCACGAAAAATTCCAAGAAACTATTATTTTTGCTGGAAAAAATAATTATCAAAAAATAACTTTTATTTTTGCTCGATAAAATAAGAATTCAAAAATTTGTATTTGTACTCTATAAAATGATAACATCAAAATGAGATACCATCACTAAATTGTAAATTAAATCAAAATTTGTTAGTCGATTTTTATTAAATATGGCTTGTTTTATTTGCAACACATCTATGTTTTTAACCTAAGATTAAAAAAGAGCAATTTTGATGTTTTTGATTTTTTATGAATTTTAAGCAACAAAAATATTTAAATTTTACATAAAAAAAAAAATATTTATTCGGAAAAACTTTGTTAATATTTCCGAAACTGTAGCCCTAATTAAAAAATAATGTAGAAATAACTTGGAGGTAATTTAGCTGTGAATTTTCATATTCTTTATTTAACCAAATCGGACAAACCGTTCTTGAGTTATGCTAAAATATGTGTTGAAACCTCCTTCATTTTTTAAATAGCGGTTTATCGCGAGAACGAGAGTCAACCCACAAAAAGTGAATTATATACTTAGGTCTTCATTAGCATATGTAGCAAAATTGACTAATAATCCCTATGCCGCAGAATTAGTGATGGCCTGTGTAATCTAATAATATCTTTAAATAAAATTAAAAAAAAAAATGTTATTTTAGCCTAAAAAAAAAAAAAAAAAATAAATAAATAAATAAAAAAAAATAAAAAATTTTTTGCTCGAAAAAAATAAAAATGAAAAAACCTTTATTTTTGTTCTATAAAATAAAAAATAACTTTAAATAGTACTAAAAAATATCTGTTATTTTGGCCTGAAAAAAAGTTAAAAACTATCTTTTATTTTTGTTCGAAAAATAAATTATAAATTATAAAAAAGTTAAGCATTTTCTTAAAGACTAGATCACAAGGATCAATATTGTATACTTGAATCAGTTCTGCGACATTTACTTGTCTGAGCTATTTTGTGTAAAAACATTTTATATATTTTAATTTAAATCGAGGTTTTAGAAAAAATCTTAGTTTATGGCAACCCTGCTTTATTCGCGATGATAACTCTATTTATATTTGTGAGTTTTTTTTCCTGGACAAAAGAAATATCGAAAAGAATCGAATCGAGGTTTTAGAAAAAAATCTTAGTTTATGGCAACCCTGCTTTATTCGCGATGATAACTCTATTTATATTTGTGAGTTTTTTTTCTGGACATAAGAAATATCGAATTCCTTTTGCGTTGCTTTAAAAAATCCAACAATAAAATGAAATTAACTTTTAACTTAAGTTATGATTATGGCTTTCTTTAGAAAGAAACAATCCAAAAGAAAAAACATTTAAAAACAACATAAATTAAGCTACAACTTGTGTGGCCTCAGTTTTAAAAACTCTGCCAAAAAAAAAAAAAAAAAAAAAAACAAAAACAAATGGACAATTTAAGTCAACAAATCCTCGACATAAATTAACTTTTTACACATTTCTTAGTAATATACACACGAGATAAAAGCCAACAGTGGTGCTAACCCTAAAAAAATAAATGCAAGAATTAAAAAAAGCACAAAAAGTATAATTAGACTTTCTGAAGATTTTAATTAGACTTTCTGAAGATTTGAATTTAATATTGTACTATACTATTTACAACCATGACTAGAACTAAAGAAAAGCTTAAGATTACAGTATCTTTTGGAACACGATTTGTATATAAATTAAGTTCAAGTTTCTAGACAAAAATTTAGTTTGGCAGCTACCTAACTTGGGAACTATCTCAGTAAAATATTGGGAGGCAGAGCTTAACCGTTTCAGACCTGAGTAGTAAAACTATTGTAGTCATCGTTAAACCATCAATTTAAAAATTATTTTTAGCAAAGTCTACTTTTTTTTTTTTTTTAATTTGCTTTAGTGTAAAGAGCAAGAGAACTCACAATCATACCGGCAAAAGAATCTGAAAAATGCATTTATTTATATTTTAAACAGATCTCACAATCGATACAGCTAGGTCTGAAAGGGTTAAACGAATCCGTACGACCATGATGAATATCGCAGTGGTCGACTAATTGATATGGTCACGCCAGAAATGGTGAAGAAAATCTCAAATATAATTAGGATGAGAGTCGCAAAAGTGCGCGACCTAGGGAGACATAATAGGCATTTCAAACAGTACTGAATTTTAGAGTGTTTCACTAAAATCGGGATCGCTGAAATCGATTTTAGTAAAAAAGTAGTTATGGAGGTTGGAACTTGGGAAATGCTGAATATTTACTTTAAAGGCTATCAAAGGGCCCCTTAAACTTATAATTTTTACCGCAGATACTTTTTATTATTAGGCTGGTACTCCTCAAAAGTGATTTACAGTAAAAGCCTAACAGGGCTTTTATCGGATAATCGAAAACTCCGGGTAACTAAATGTTTCATTAAAACTAAAAATTATACGATAATTTCACTTGATTTTATTATTTTTTAGGATTCTCGTTTATTTATTATGTAACAGAAAATAAATTTTTTAATCATCAGTTCATTGAATTCTATTTTTTGTGGATCCCCGAATAATAAAAAAAAATGGTGGAAGAGATAAAAGCAAAAAAAAAAAATTCCCTGTTACCCTGCTATCTCACATCACACTGCAATTGTGAAATCGTTGTGTACGTATTATCAACGAAAAATTGTTCGAATTAGTCGAATCCATCGCCATTAACTTTTGTGCTCACACATCTCATTTTTAAAATGTTGTCGAAGCGTAAACTTGAAAAAGTTTGTTTACTTCTCTCTCTTATTTTATTTTAAATAGAGTTACCGAGTTTATTATACAGGCACATGTTTGAGGGAAAATGTTTACATTTATTATTATTAGTATTATTTTAAAAATAGTTAATAATATTTATGCTCTATAATTAACAAAATTGCGGTTTTATATGCGCATTTGAAGAAATAAATCATAATAATAGATTTAACAAGTTAAAACTTTAATTACAATTGCAGAATCCAGTAAATTTGCATTAAATTTATAACAGGGTAACATTAATCATCGTTAGTGGCCGCCACTACTCGCACGAAAAATTTGGTGCCATTAGTGTGACCACTGCGGAAAATGTGTGTGTATTAGTAAAAAAATGTGAGTGTATTGAGTTTTTCGAACTTACAGTGTGATGTGAGATAGGGGGGTTAATTGGATGCCGGACAATCGAGCTTTTACTGTATCTGGTTTTGTGCAAATAAAGCATCGGAGAAAAAATAAAAAAAAATGTTTTATAACCTCATTCCTTTTTTTTTTTTTTTTTTTTTTTTTTGGAAAAAATCGATTTCAACTACTCTATACCGACCTCTAAAAAATCTTAAAAAATTTTTAAAAATCTTGTGGGCCATAAAAATTTATATTTCGCTTTAAAAGAGGAAAAATAAATGTGTTTGTGCAGAGTCGCGTTCTGAGTAGATTTAGCTATTTCCATCCGTCCGTCTGACTGTTTATCTGTTTTTTTGCGTTGTATGTATGGAATCTTCACCCCGTGCAGAGCATAAGCACGATTCATTAAAGGTGTCTACGTACCAAACCAATACCCTTCCACTATCCGCGCGGTACCGCCTTCAGGTATTACTCCGCTGGACTGGACAGCTAATACAGTTGTTCTCCATCTCCTCGTACCCCTTTTTTTTCAAGATTGTGTCGCTATCAGGGCCTTGCAGACCTCCTCTGCTGTTCGCAATAGCTCGTGTCTATCCTAAATAATATATTGACTGCATTTCAGTTCTTATCCGTACTCAGCATCACGTTCACAATGATCTCGACTCTTGTTGTACTCGCTGGTGTATTTTCCCATCTTCTTTGCCATTTTCCATGGACTTATCTCTTTCAGCTATTCATATGATTCGATCCGAAACAGTCGGAGTTTCCAAAGATATATTGTGATATCCGCAAAATACTCTTAAACAGCTTTTTCTAAAGATGGATACCATGTACATTACTTAGCTGTGCTTCAGAGAGCTGTCTCCCATACTGGTGATCCATAGAGTAGGAGCGAGTTCTTCACCCGTGAGACTAATAGTTTTCGACTCTGACGAGATCCACCTGTGTTTGGTATCATCCTGGCCAAAGCATTTGCGACACCAGTTGTCATTTTACACGCATAGTCCATAAGCCTTTTGAAGTTCAGGTGGCCGTCGATCATATGCTAGTGGCGACTTGAATCCTTAGGGTCTCTCGGCTACGGCCTTGTGTTCTGCTAGGTCGAGATTCATTGACTCCAGCCAAATTTTTATCCTTCGAATGACTTCGTTCGTATATGGTTGTACTTCTTCTAAGTGTCTCGCTTGTACTACTAGCACGACATCTTCTGCAAAACCAACAATTGTGGCTTCCTCGGCTCCTTTTAGGCCGAACACCCCGATATATATGATGTTCCATAGTAAGGATCCTAGATATTAACCTTGGGGATTCCTACCGTAACCACGTACGACTCTGTACGACCCTGTCAGTTTCGTACCATAGTGTCCTATCTGAGATATAGGCCTTGACTATTCGTAGTAGGCAGTCTGGCACATTTATGTTCCACTGAGCTGGAAGCGTTTTTGATATCCAAAGTAATAATGGCACAATAGTTCCTGTAATCAAACTACAGAACGCAAATATGAATATATTT
Organism: Cordilura impudica; assembly: GCA_963682025.1. Lineage (NCBI taxonomy): Eukaryota > Metazoa > Arthropoda > Insecta > Diptera > Scathophagidae > Cordilura > Cordilura impudica. The sequence goes on from OY821521.1 coordinate 188,904,659, forward strand.
TTATGAAATTTTGTATATACGCTTTTATCGGCCGTAGGACGAACGCTATTGCAGTTGGTGAAAATCGGTGCATGTTCAGACCTACATCCCATACAAATAAGACGACGAAAATTGTCGTAAGATCCAGATTATCACATATATCTGTGGTCACAAGCATTAACCACCTAAGTCGAAAATCATGCTTTTGAGAAAAATAACTTTTTATATAAATGTAATGGGGCTTCATTACAACTTAGGTCAGTATGTTTTCATTAATAACTTTTTAATAAACAGTGTTAAAGAAATGGGGATTTCACGTAAATATAAAGCGTTTTTAGTAGAACATGATAGTAAAGATAACCCAAATCGTCGAATACCGTGCTTTCGAGAAAAATTACTTTTTATATAAATGTAAAGGGACTTCATTACGACTTAGGTCAGTATGTTTTCATTAATAACTTTTTATTAAACAGCGCTAGAGAAATGGGGATTTCACGTAAATATAAAGCATTTCTAGTAGAATATGATAGCATACATAACTCAAATCAGTCTTAAGTCGACTTAGACGGTTATCGCTTGGGACCACAGATATATCAATAAAATTTAATGCATGTGTGTGTAATAGAACCACTAATCAGTAGTCCAATAATAGACTCTGTGGGAGCATTGTTAGTCATAGTCTCCTTATAAAGCTGCTTCCCGATTTTCACTTAGATCTTTAAAAAATACTAAAATATTGCATATATTTTTTTAAATTTACTCATATATTTGAGGAAAGTAAGTGACTTTACTAAATGTGGTCATTATCGGCCCCCCTTTTTGACCTAGTCTCCATATAAAAATAACATCAGATATGAAATTTTTCATATTAATAACAAAATGAATAACAATACCACTAAAATTTGGTTTATGCTTATTTTCTGTACACAGTAATTGCCTCCAAAATCCATGGAATAGGGTATCGTATAGTCGGTCTAGACTGACCATAATTTTCTTACTTGTTTTTCTTTACTTTTATTTTTTTTTACTATTTTCTTACTATTCTTAATCGTTAAAAGATTCCATATTGACTGAAAGCTATGCACGAAATGGATGCAGCCTTTACTCTCAATTGAACAAACACAGTATCTTGAGGATGTTTCAATAGATTATTTGACGATGTTTTTGCACAGATTCATAACCATGGGTGAAGCATAGGTCGTTCATTTCACACTTGAGTCAAAGGACCAGTTAAAATAGTGTACTGAAAGGAGGGAATCGGTTACAAGGAAGACAAATGTTAGAAGTAAAAGATTTGCAACAATGATTAGGAGGAGTCTTAGGTTGACGGCTGTTTTGAGGAGATCTACCGTTCTCAATGTAAACAGGATTGCAAAGCTGTTGTATTTTGCTGGGGGAAAATCAATATGTTCACATCCGGTCGTAATTGAAAAACTGCTGAAAAAAATACTCCACAAAAAGTCAATATAATAGTGTTTGATAGCACTATATCACCGCTTTCAAAAAAAAATATATATATATGGGGAATTTCATGTCAAGCTTTGAAACCGATGTCTTCCGATCGGGATGAAATTTGCACCAAGGTTAGTCCTATTGGATAGTAGTTTAGACACAATTTTTCAACAACATCGGTCCATATCTCTCTGAGTTAGAGGGGATCAAAATTTGACATTTTGGCCAAACAGGTGTTTTTTTCTCATCCATGTAACTTATTACCTATTGTTCTTAGAAAATTTTCTCCCAAAAAGTTAGATAGCTATTTCTTCAATATTTCGGAAAAAAATAATTAAAAAAAAAAAATTTGTAGACTTTTTTTTTTTTTGCTAAATTAAAGCATTTTTTGCCTTTTTTTTCAAAAAGGGCATTTTTTTTCTTTTTTTTTCATAAGAAAGCTTAGGATTTTTCCTTTAAGAGCTTTTTGGCCACTTAGTGGGATGGGAGTAGGCTATCTATCAAAATAAATGTTTTGTAACTCAAGAAAGACAACGGTTTTTCAATTTTTCACAAATGCACTATTTTGAATTTTTTCCTATTTGTGTGTAAAACCTTACAAATAAAACTTATACTGAGAAACTAGACAAGTTAACCTTTCCGAAGGTATATAACATACCTAACTAAAATTTTATACCCTCGATACTGTAATACCCAGAATATGTTAACCTCAGGAAAAAAATCGCTTTTTTTCTATAGAAATGTTGAAAAATTATTATTTTTTTTATTTATTTTTAATAATAATTAAATTAATGTATAATAATAATATTTAAAATAAAAAGTCAAATAATTTATTAAAATTTCATCTTAATTGCATTAGATCCATTTATATCATAACTATTTTTATACTTAATTTATTGTAGCTGATGAAGTATTTCAGTCCTGTAAATTTTTAAATACCCAGTCTTTCATCCAGCTTTTTTGTCGCCTTTATTTACTGCGTTTTTTTGTCAATCCTTTCTTGGCGTTACTAGATTCAGCTGTTGATTTCGCTGCTGGTTTATTTGTTGTCTTTGGAAAGAAATCGCATTGAATAGAGGCAGAAAACTTTTTCAACTTGAGTCTTCCATCGACAAGCGGTATAAAAGCATGGTATTGGGCGGTGCCATCGATTGTTATCGCAGCATCGAATCTGCTCTTCAGTGTTTTCAATGTTTCCTGATGATCTTCTTTGCTACTAAAAACTATTTTAGTTTCTTTACAATAACTTTTTGCCTAATGGAATAAAGCAGTCGCATCTAAGATGCGATCTTGATGAGAGCACTGGAGGCTATACTTCGCTGCATTTCTTTTAAGGTTTGCTCCAATACTATCACATGCTCCTTTAACATGAGCAGTAGGATGAAAATGCCACTCAGCTGGCATTCCAAAATCTTTTTCATGGGCCATAAGATTTGCCAAGCTACTTTTGTTTTTAAAATGTTGACGAGCTCCGTCCGAAACGTAGTATACCTTCTTTACTGTAAATTTAGATTTTAGAAATTTTAGTATTCTCTTCTGGTACTCATAAACTGCAACGGTATCATGTTCTAAATCGTCGGATATGATTGCCATACTTTTGTGTTCCAGTTTTTCATCTTTCATGTAGTAAATAACTACTGTGAATATAGTTGCTTGGTCGTTATTGAAGTGGAATGCTTGTATGGCATCCTGAAGAACATTTTTATAGTTTTCTGCGAAATCATATGAAATAACGAATTCAGCAGACTTCAAATGTATCTTCAAATCCTTGAAGAATGACCATTGCTCTTTGGCTAAAAAGTCATGGTTTCTCAAGTTTAGCAATCCTGTACACATTTCTTCCACAAAATCATCCACATTTAAAATGATTGTTTTCAATGTGCATCTGTCAGTCTGAATCCAAGAATCAAATTTGACCTCCTCTATATATTCTCGATCTAAAGAGTTGATTAAATTTTCTTTGATGAATGTGGTTTTCGGGCAATTGGTATATTCACCTAAGTGGCAAGAAGTTGTTTCATTAGGACACATAGTCAATTTAAGGCAATCGCGGTAATCGTGAAAATCTTCTGCCGAATCATCTATTAAATACTTTAAGTTGATTTCCTTCAACATCATGGTAAATGCAAACGCATGCTGTGTGAGTTCCGCTGCTTTCTGCCAAAACGCAATGTTTTGGCCTCATTTGGGTTAATTTCGTGAAGCCAATTCTAAAATCCTCGTGTTCAGATTGAAATGTTGCAAATAACTCTTTCAGGTTACAGATAACCATTCTCTTCTGTTATGTTATGAAGTTATGTTACATACCTTCGGAAAGGTTTATTTGTCTAGTTTCTCAGTATAAGTTTAATTTGTAAGGTTTTACACACAAATTGGAAAAAATTTAAAATAATGCATTTGTTAAAAATTGAAAAACCGTTGTCTTGAGTTACAAAACATTTATTTTGATAGATATCCCACTCCCATCCCACTAAGCGACCAAAAAGCTCTTAAAGGAAAAATCCTAAGCTTTCTTATGAAAAAAAAAATGCCCTTTTTGAAAAAAAAACCAAAAAATGCTTTAATTTAGCAAAAAAAAAGTCTAAAAAATTTTTTTTTTTTAAAGTATTTTTTTCCGAAATATTGAAGAAATAGCTATGTAAACTATTTGGGAGAAAATTTTCTAAGAACAATAGGTAATAAGTTACATGGATGAGAAAAAACACCTGTTTGGCCAAAATGTCAAATTTTGATCCCCTCTAACTCAGAGAGATCTGGACCGATCTTATTGAAAAATTGTGTCTAAACTACTATCCAATAGGACTAACCTTGGTGCAAATTTCATCCCGATCGGAAGACATCGGTTTCAAAAGTTGGTGCACTTGACATGAAACCCCCCATATACCTATATAATAAAAAAATCGCTAAGAGAATTTTCGAGATATGGCTATTTGAGGGATTTTTGACAATTTTTGTGATAACATTTTTTAAACTTTTTTTTGGCATATTTTTTTGGCGATGTTTTTTCGATCACAAAAAAAATTGGGCTTGAAAATACTCAATAAAACCTATAAAAAAGGAAAAACTCGTTTAACGGTTTTCACGTAACGGGTATTAAAAAAAATAGCACAACATAACATATAAAAAAATTTCGAAAATTTCCTTAGCGATTTTTTTTTGAAAACGCAGTATTTGTGGAGTATTTTTTTCAGCGGTTCGTCAATTCCGCCCAGGAATTAACCAAATTTTTGAGTTTTATTTATTACGGACTACCCTCGCAATAATGCGATATTCCAGATGTTTAATAATATTAAACTTTAACTCGAATTGGCCAGTCTGAGTCGTTTATCTTATGCCCGTAGTCAAGAGCTTAAACGTTATGTCCGCCTAGAAAAGTTTCATGGAAAACATTCAGTTTTTTTTTTTAATTTTTTCTATAAAAATTTTCTAGGCGAACTTAGTGTTAAAGTTATAGAATATCTATAATATTAATAGGCTAGACGATTTCTTGCGACCGATGTTTTGTTCTACCGTTTTATCCCGATTTTGAACAAATGTATATTATTTGAAAGGTATTTCTTTTTAGCCGTTTTGCAGATTTACAGATTTTTAAATTTTTTCCTTTACTTGGAGTAAATTGCATTTAAAGTTGCTACTAACACATACATAAAATGATACATATGCTATGTGTGTTGTATTAAATTTGTTAATGTGTTTATTAATGAGTTCGTTATCTTCATTCACAAACCATGGTTTGTGAATTGGCTAAGTTGAAAAATAAAGCTGCCTAGAAATTGCACTCGAATTTCGAGCGCTGGAATCTGCTAGTTGTTATTAATAAAAGAGCCACAGTTATGGTTTCCTTCCTTTTATTTATTTAATAAAATTTATTTCGAAATTTCAAAATCCAAAAACACTTAATCTAGTTTTTAACACAGCTAGTTGGCAACACTGAGCCACCAAAACAACACACAATAATAAAAAATAAAAAAATTACAACTCTAAAAAAAAAAACAGTCAACTACTTTGCCACACAAACGGCAACAACAATGTTAACAAATTTGCCAACGTTAATACGCCGGCGCGCACATTCAATTCAAACATAAAAATATATATTTTTGTACTTACTCATACAAGCGAGATGGTACCACACACAGACGCCAATTCATAAAAACTCTAAACAAATAACAACAGCAACAGTAATCATACCACCAACAACAACAAGAACAACAATATAATGTTGCTTAACTTGCTATAACCAATTATGCTTTAAAAGCTTCTCCCTTTAAAAAATAAAACATCAATAACATACACATTGACGATGACGATGACGACGACGACGAAGATGTTGGAGACGACGATGTCTTTTGCAATTGTCTAGGTAAAGATTTTAACAGAAACAGTATTGTAAAAAAAAAAACAACAACAACATCCAGACCACCCACTTAGTTTTATAATTTAGTGTTAAAAAGGTATGCTGGTTTACTCGTACCAAGGACTAGGGATTTTTTAAACTTTACACTTTTAAAACAAAATTTATTAGATTGAGGTTTATTGGTCATGCCACACACAGACATCCATACGTACATGAACTCGTACATATATTCGAAGCGACTACCAGCAGAATGAATGATATTGATTTTCTAAGTTGAGAACACTCACAATAGTCAGGAGACACTAAAGTTTAGTGCGTTCTTATAAAAATAATAATAATATTTAAAAAAAATAACATAATAAATTTTTGTTTAATTTTTTTCATTGCAGGGAATTGTGGATATTGCCAATTGTTAACTATGTAAGTAAGTAGCCAAGATATAAATTATAATAAAATTTCCATCCAGACATGATAATACACACAGAAGACGGTTTCGTTGTGACAACCGAATTTGTTGCCAAACTGAAAGGAACTATAGGCTATTCATTTTTTGATATTTTTAGTGGGCGTGTCACCTCCCATACAAAGTGAATTTTTTATATCATATATATTGAGTACAATGACAGGGAGATCTTTGCAAATTTGTGTGATTAGCTATGCCGAACTTTAGGGGACTTAATGTGAGTTGATAAGTTATTAATGTGAATAGTCGGACAAAAAATGGGCGGGCTGGGACCAATTGACGTGTCACTCACATACAAAGTAAATATTAAATGTCATATATTTGGAGTACTGTAATAGCGAGAGCCTTGGATCCTTGCGTGGGCCCTTAAGTTATTCATGCGATTAGTCTAACAAAAAGTGGGCGTTATCATAGCAGTGGGCGAGACACCGCCCATACAAAGTAAATATACAAATATTCAAGTAAATATACGTACACTTTGTATACTATGCTCGTCACCTTTGGACATACAACTTTTGTGTCACAATTTATCAACGGGAGACGCCAATATGTACATACATGTGGAGTGAAAGCCAAGCTTCACGTAGTTGCCAAGAAATTAGTTCTTGCCTGTTGCAATTTATTTACTCTTTGGCTCAGAATGTGACTCACATTGCGGCTTATACCGACAACTGTAATGCCCAGAATAAGAGTCACTACATTGCTCAGTTTTGGTTGTATGTTATTCGATATACTCATATTCAAGAAGTAAATCACAAATTTTTACTCTCTGGGGGGCATTCATTCATGGAGTGTGACCAAAATTTTGGAATCCTACAAATTAACAAAAAAAAAAAATTTTTTTTTCTGTCAAATTTATATACCTCAAGATTGGGAGAAGCTTGTGGCAAGTTTAAGTAAAATATTTACTGTAACTCTAGAGCCCATTCGGGCATCCAATGGTTACACTTTAAGGAGGATGACCCTTCGGATCTCTCAAACCAAAATTATCTTATGAATGAGCAAGAAAACTTCACCAAAGTAAACATGAGTGCTCGAAATGTTGACCGAGACGTGCAGTTTTCTCCCACAAGTTCCTGCAAAAAAAGCGTCAAACGAATAATGTTTGAGAAATAAAGGGTGATTTTTTAAGAGCTATAGGAAAGTTTTCCAAAAAAAAAACACATAAAATTCAGAAAAATGCATGAAATCTTTATTTGCATCGATAGTACGGTCCATATAATTTAATGTTTGAAGATTATTTCATGCAAATGTTGACCGTGACTGCGCCTCAAATGGTCCATCCGCTTAGTCCAATTTTGGCATACTCTTTCCAACATTTCGGCCGGTATCTCACGAATAAATGCTTCAATGTTGTCTTCCAATGCGTCAATTGAAGCGGGATTGTCTGTATAGACATAAGCTTTAACAAAGCCCCACAAAAAATAGTCTAAAGGCGTTAAATCTCAGGATCTAGGCGGCCAATTGACCGGTCCCGAACGTGAAATAAAATGTTCACCGAACTCGCCTCTCAATAAGTCCATTGTTGCGCGTGCTGTGTGGCATGTGGCACCGTCTTGTTGAATCCGCATGTCATGCAAGTCAAGCTCTTGCATTTTGGGCAAAAAAAAGTTGGATATCATCTCTCGGTAGCGCTCACCATTCACAGTTAATCAATCGAATCGATAATTGATGGTCATCATTAACACTGGCCGATACAGCTGCGATATTTTCTTCAGTTCGCACTCTACGTAAGCGTGTTGGTGGTTTAATGTCCAATAATGTAAATTTGGTGCGAAATTTAGTCACAATAGCCCGAATAGCCGCTTCAGTGGGTCGATTAAAGTGACTATAAAATGGAAGAAGCACGCGATGAACAGAGCACGCATTTTGATAATAAAATTCAATAACTTGCAAGCGTTGTTCGTTTGTAAGACGATTCATGGTTAAATTATAGACCAAACTGAAGATGTTTGACAATGAAACAAAACACGAAACGTGCGTCAGCTGTTTAAACCAGTGTTGCCAAAAAGATAATAGCTAAAAAATCACCCTTTATAAGGACCTCCAGGATCTTCTTTGCTATATACCACCAATTTATAATGAATAGTTCAAAGCACTTCCTCACGATAGAATGGAAGAAATTTCAGAAAGAATCGAAAGACAAGATGAGGATTAAGATGAGTCCGATGATGTCATGTAATCTGATTATGACCACGAAAAAAATTACCAAGGAACCACAAAAGCTTTTCTTAACACAATGTTATTTAAAAAATTTAGTCTATGTGGTTATCTTATTAGGTATTACTAACATTCTTTTTAAGGGGTATAGGTGAGACTTTCCTTACTTCAAAGGTACGAGGTCGGATCAATAAGTCCGTGACTTTTAGAATGAAACACAGTTTTTTTTTGGAAAAAAAAAAAAATATTTTTCAACATAATCTCCTTTTAGCTCAATACACTTAGTCCAATGTTTCTCCAATTTTTGTATCCCTTCCAAAAAATAGGATTTTTCGAGGTCCATAAAATAGGCAGTTGTTTGATCAATAATTTCATCGTTGGAGCTAAATCTCTTTCCACCGCGCCATTTCTTTAGGTTTGGAAATAGGAAATAGATCAATAATTTCATGGTTGGAACTAAATCTCTTTCCATCGAGCCATTTCTTTAACGAGTCCAACGTTTCTCCAATTTTTGTATCCCTTCCAAAAAATAGGATTTTTCGAGGTCCATAAAATAGGCATTTGTTTGATCAATAATTTCATCGTTGGAGCTAAATCTCTTTCCACCGAGCCATTTCTTTAGGTTTGGAAATAGGAAATAGTCACTGGGGGCTAAGTCCGGAGAATATGGCGGATGAGGTACCAATTCGGAGCCCAATTCACGGAATTTTGCCATTGCGACTGCACACGTGTGCACCCGTGAATTATCTTGATGAAAAATAACTTTTTTCTTGGCCATATGGGGTCGTTTTTTTTTTAATCCTCGTTAAATCGGTCCAATTAGTTGGCATAATGTAATAATTTTTTGGTATTTGTATATGTAAAAGATGGTATTTTTTGTATCTTGTTAGATTAAAATTTAACTCAGGATCTCTATTAATTAAAAAGTAATATTCCAGATAGCATCTAACATTATTTATTGCTTGTGCTTTAAGCCCTTCAAATATTCTGGTGGTAATCGAATTACAATCAATTCTTTTAACGTCCAAACTCAGTCGTGTAGAGATTTCTTAAAGTCGCCTTTGCCAATTACGATTTTTTCCTTTAATTTTTTGCCAGTAAAAATTTATGAATCTCATAAAGCCGTACTTTATGAAACCAATAAAATAAAAAAATTGTCGTTTGGGTGGCAGATTTGACTTTTTGTTGTTATTGTTAAACATTTACATAATTTTTAAGATTTTTATGTGAATACATGAATGAATGAATAACATTATTGTACTTGTGTTGTATAAATATTCTAGTCAGGTTCGAAATGAATTGGTTTTAATAAGAAAAACAGACAAGACTACAAATTATTGAGGAATGGTTTCAGAGAAATACGTCGGCTGCTTCCGAAAAGAACATTATGTTTTGATAAAGTAAATGATAAAGTAGGAAAAAGAAAAAAATTTAAATGTGAATATTTCTAATACTTAAGTAAACAATTCCGTGCTTATTTCTGTTACCATTAGGTTTTGTTAGATCCATAGTCTGATCTCATTCCATAAATCAGCCAAATTAATCAACATATTTATATCTTTATTAGTTCCTTTAATAGGTAATCTGCTAATATCATTACTACTTCCTTTAATAGGCTTAACACTATAGTACGAGTATGTTTGCTTTTACTTCTTTTGGTTTTTTTTTTTCTAAATACATATTTATAACCTTACTTCCGCTTGATTGTAAATTTCAAATCATATAAAACGAAACGAAACGAAAATGCCATTCTATTTAACCTCAAGCCAAATACCGGTGTAATATCTATGAATCCCCCCCAACAACAATAAACATTCATTGTTATTTAGGAAATTGCAAGACTTCAACGGTAACAGCAATAATAATGAATTTGCCTGTTGTTTATGGTGGTGGGGAGCAAACCTAACATTTCATACTCAGAGAATAGCCAACAACAGCAACCACAACAAAAAATTAAAATAAATAAAACGATGATCTAGGCTCTCTTTGTTTAATTCGACTAACAAGGCTGCCATATGTAATAAATTTTAATATAAAAAAAAATCCCAGAAATATTCGTCGCTTTTTCCTAGATCTGGCAACTGTAACGACCACCAGCTAAGCTTAACCACGCTCTACAAATGTGGATTATTTTGGTTGTTGCTGTTGTTGCCGCTATAAGTTTTTTTTTTTGTTTTCTCTACATTTGTTGTTGTACGCTGTTGATATTCAAGTAAAGCTGCTTGCATTATAATTCAATGTTGTGGTATTTTGTTTTGAACGTTTTTTTTTTCTCACTGCTATGGAGCCCTGCAATATAATGTCTTAATTTATAGATTCAAAGTTGTTTTGATGTTGTTTATATCATGTAAGACCACCAACCATTTATCTATGATGGCGGGAAGTGGTAGAATTAAAGTAAAGGAAATGAAAAAGTTAATAAGAGAGAGAGAGAGAGAGAACATGAAAATGAGCATAGGTAAGAGACAAATGAGAAAAATAATTGCACTAGGCGGCGAAATTAAATTGATTTCATGGGTTCAGATCGATTGATCAATAAAACAATTGATATTTCACGGTTTTCATGGATCCGAAATTAAATATTGACAATTATATTGTATTTCTTAGATGCCAAATAAAAACAAGTAAGAAAATTATAGTCGGTCTAGACCGACTATACGATACCCTATACCATGCGTTTAGAGACCCTATCTCTCAGGCCCAACTAACTGCATATAAAAAATAAGCATAAACCAAATTTGAGTGGGATTTTTATTAATTTTTTTGGCTGCAGATATGAAAAAGTTCATATCGAATGCCATATCTATATGGGGACTAGGCCCAAAAATGGACCGATCCTGACCATGTTTGGTAAGGTCTCTTATATTTTGCAAAAATATATACAAACAAAATTTGAGAAGAATCAGTGCAATATTTTTGTTTTTTGATAGATTTAAGTGAAGATCGGGAAGCAGCTCTATATGGGGCCTATGGCTAAGAGTTGTCCCATAGGGATCATTTTTGGACTACTGATTAATGGATGTAATAAACACATACAAACCCAATTTGACTAAGATTTATATGATAATTTGGATCTTATGGCAATTTAAGTCGATTTCATAGGGGTCATTTGTATGGGGGCTAGGTCTGAACATGGACCGATTCTAACTAATTTCAATAGCGTTCATCCTACGGCCGATAGAAGCTTATATACCAAATTTCATCAAAATATATTCATATTTGCGATCTGCAGTTTGATTACAAGCTTTACATGGACACACAGACGGACGGACGGACGGACATCGTTAAATCGAATCAGATAGTGATTCCGATTCGATCGGTATAATAAAAGATGGGTCTAGGTCAAATATTTTTGGTAGTTACAAACAGCAGCACAAAGTCATTATACCCAAACGACATAGGGTATAACGATATAGGGTATAAATAGTTTTTCTAAAATCGGTATTATTTAACAAGAAATATTATAGTTTTTGATCTAATCAAATACTTTTTATAGATTCTATGAATTATTTTCTTTAATATTAAATGCAAGTTTTCTGTTTTTGATGTCATTTCCTGAAGAAGTTAAATTCTTTTAATATCATCTAGTTCATAATTGAATAATTGTTCTTCTAGCGAAAAACTAAGATTCTCACGAGATTTGCCACTTTATTTGCCCAAAATCGGTTAAAGTAGTTTTAAATAGAGTTTTTTAAAAATAGTTTCTAAGACTGTCATGTTTCACAATAAAAAGGATCTGAGTTTGGGAAAAAAGGTCCAGGTTTATTGTTTTAAAAAGAATTAGACTATCTATAGTTCTAATTTATTTTAAGTTCGTGTTCTTGCACGTGTACTGCTACAAAACAGAACATGCTCTTGAACACGTACATCTAAAAATTAAACCATTATTCACTCGCGATCGGAAAAATCTGATACACCCCTATAAAAACGACAACAATTGTTTCAGCCAAATTTACTAAAAAAAATCTAAAATAATTCATTAGCAGTTATAAAAAAATAAAAATAATAATAATAAAGATAATAATAATAAAAAAAAAATAAAAATTAAAAAAATAAGAAAATAACAAAATAAAGTCATAAACAACATGTAACATTTCTCTGTTTTCCATTTTATTACCATCTTTTTGTTTTTATTTTTATTTTTATTATTATCTTTTTATTTTTTTTTTATAACTGCTAATGAATTATTTTATATTTTTTAAATAAATTTGGTTGAAACAATTGTTGTCGTTATTATAGGGGTGTAGATTATTCCGATCGCAAGTGGATAATGTTTTAAAATTTAGATGTACGCGTTCAAGAACATGTTCCTTTTTTTTTTAGCAGTACAGTGCAAGAACACGAACTTAAAATAGAGCTACACTCGAACCTGTGTGGTTTATGTGTGTTCGAAACAAAAAATACGTGATAGAAACATGCACGTGTACATAACGAAATACTAAAACGAAACACAGTCAGGATTGTGTTCGGCACCGTACAAAATTTAGAAACACACATAATTGATATGAAAATAAAAAGATGTCTTGGCTGCTTTAGAACAGAACATTGTGTGTTTGATGTGTGTATTTTCTGAACCTTGGAAAATACCTCTAATTTTTGTAAATTATCTAAATTTTAAACATCATTGTAAAAAATCTAGCCATTTTAATTTGAAATCTAGCCTTTTCTATCTCTTAGTGTTGACGACCTTGGGTATGATATTGTGTTTAAAACACGGGCGGAAGGTAGCGACACAGCCAAATTTAACAATATTACTTTTAATTTATTTAATTTTTTTGGAGGTGGGTGCTGAAATAAAATAAATATGTAAATAGTCCCGTAGATTTATCGTAGTTCTGCAAAAACCCCAGTCGCCCTAAAAAAGTTCAAAATATAAGTTATTTAACTACATTTCTTTTTAATTATTTCTTTTCTTAAAAAACAAGAGTGTTAAGTTCAGCTATGCTGAATCTTTGATACTTCGTCTTAAACTCAATATTACAACGAATATTGGATACGGCTACCACTTGAAAACTGTTGTCGATACTGAAATTTTAAATTCGAATGCCAATTAAATTTTAAGTTAATTGCTTTTCTTGTTGGCCAGTTTCTATTATAATTTCTTGTTGTAAAAAACAATGATCGTGTCTTATATAGAAAGAATTTATTACTGTTTGAAAAATTGCATTATTTTTCTCTTACAAGAGTAGAAAACCTATAAGTACTTCATAGAACACCAATGAAATTCATTATTGAACGCAGCCGGGGTTATAATACCCTTATAAAACCCGAAGTCTGATGCTTCGATAAAAATGATTCTTCGCTAAAGATGTCAAGATATTAATATTAAAAAAAAACAAATTTTAAAATATATTTAAAATATGTATATTAATATTATGTATATTAAAATATATTAATATTTTAAAATTTGTTACAAAATACAAAATAAAATCTAATACAAAAAAAAAAAAAAAAAAATCGGGTAAGAAAGTAGTCAGTCTCTACAGACTGAAAAATATTCCCGATAAAATTTATATACCAAATTTCAACTAAATATATTTATATTTATATAATTGCAACCTTAAGTTTGCCTACCAGGTTTGCGTGCACTGACAGACAGCCTTGCGAACTTCGTAAAATCGACTAAAAAGTGATTCACAGTCGATCGGTATAAGAGGTGTACCTGTGTACAGTATTATTGATAGTTCAAAACATCAACACAAATATATTAAATTTATTTTTTCAAAAATGTCCTTCTTAACATGTTAAGATGAATTAAAATTTGAAATTTTTTTAACTCACCTATTTTATAAAAAAAAAAAAAAAAAAAAAAAAAAATGAATTTGTAGAAATAACTCTCAAAAAAATAAAAATCAAATAGTCATGTATGTATATAAAATTGAAACAAGCCGGTTGTTCGATTATTTTCAAAATCAAAAATTATAAAAGAAACGGTACTTTTTTAATAAAAGGTACTTTTTAATAAAAATTTTCTTTTTTTTTTAAAGGTAGTTTTTATAAGAAGGTACTTTTTCAAAGAAGGTATTTTTCTAAGATAAGATAATTTCTAAGAAAAGCTACTTTTTTTAAAGAAGGTAATTTTTTAAGAAAGATAACTTTTAAAGAAAACGTTTGTTTTTTAGAAAAGGTATCTTCTCAGATAAATTAGTTTTAAGAATAGGCACATTTTTTAAAAGGGTACTTTAAGAAAAGGGTTGCTTTTAAAAAAGGTATTTTTTAACGAAGGGGTACTGTTTAGAAATGGCGTACTTTAAAAAAATTTGTACTTTTGAAAAAAGGGTAATTTTTTAAAAAGGGTAATTTTTTAAAAAGGGTAATTTTTAAAAAATTACACTTTTTTAAAAAAGACTACTTTCTCACAAAGAGGGTACTATTTTAAAAAAATGTACCTCTTTAAAAAAGGGGTACTTTTTCAAATAAAGGGTAGTTAAAAAAAATTTTTTTTAAAGGGTACTTTGTTAAAAGGGCACGGGTAGTTTTTTTTTTAAAATAGGATACTTTTCAAGAAAGGATACTTCTTAAAAAAAGACTATTCTTGAAAAAGGGGTAAAAAAGAGAACTTTATTCAAAAGGTACTTATGAAAAAAAGGGTAATTTAAAAAGAGTGGTTTAAAAAAAGTATTTTAGAAATAAAAGGGCAATTTTTACAAAAAGGCACTTTATAAAAAGGTACTTTCAAAAAGAGTACTTTTTTTTTAAAGGGTACTTTTTACAAAAGCTTTATTATTAAAAAATAGGTAATTTTTTAATAAAAATTGTAGTTTAAAAAAGGGAAATTTTTTTAAAAAGGTTAATTTGTTTAATATTCAATAAATTGGATTGAGTGGCAACATAATTTTAGTCGTGAGAAATTAAATATTTCAAAGGATATTGAAGAATAAAGTTTTGAAGTGACATCTTTTGATCCTGATATGATAGAAACAAAAAAATGTATAAATAGCCAAGATTCTGCACTTTCAAAATTTTTCTCCACAAATTCTAAAATTTTTTTCAATTGAAAAAAAGCAAAAAGGCACTTTAAAAATGTTTTTTTAAAGGGTATTTTGTTAAAAAGGTCACTTTTATAAAAAACAGGTAGTTTTTTTTTAAATACATTTTAAGAAAGGATACTTCTTAAAAAAAAGACTATTCTTGAAAAAGGGTATTTTCAATTGAAAAAAGGCAAAAAAGCCATTAAAAAAATGTTTTTTTTTTAAGTACTTTGTTAAAAAGGGCACTTAAACGTGCAGTTTTTAAAAATAAGATACTTTTAGGAAAGGATACTTCTTAAAAAAAGACTATTTTTATTAAAAAAAGGGTAATTAAAAAATAGTTAAAAAAAAGTATTTTAGAAATAAAAGGGTCATTTTTACAAAAAGGCACTTTAAAGAAAGGTACTTTCAAAAAATGTTTTTTTAAAAAAGGGTACTTTTTTTTAAGGAGGGTACTTTTAAAAAAAGCTTACTTATTAAAAAAATGGGTAATTTTTTAATAAAAATGGTAGTTTAAAAAAGGGAAATTTTTTTAAAAAGAAGGATAATTTTTTTAAAAAAAGAGTACTTTTTAATATTCAATAAATTGGATTGAGTGACAACATAATTTCAATCGTAAGAAATTATTTATTTCAAAGAATATTGAAGGATAAAGTTTTGAAGTGACATCTTTTGATC
Organism: Cordilura impudica; assembly: GCA_963682025.1. Taxonomy (NCBI): domain Eukaryota; kingdom Metazoa; phylum Arthropoda; class Insecta; order Diptera; family Scathophagidae; genus Cordilura; species Cordilura impudica. The sequence goes on from OY821521.1 coordinate 188,920,716, forward strand.
CTGATATGATAGAAACAAAAAAAATTATAAATTGCCAAGATTTTGCACTTTCAAAATTGTTCTCCACAAATTCTAAAATTTTTTTCAGTTGATCGTTTTCTCATAGTGCTCGAACTAATATTGAGATTAAGTTCACTGACAACATCTTTGGAAGAAAAAAAGCGTTTTTGATGTGTAAACACCTATACGCGCAGAGGGGTAAATTTCAAAAAAAGCGTAAATGTAAGCGTAAGATGTGAGTGGTAAGACAAAATGATATGATAGATAACCTGTTTGAAAATTAAAAATAAAAAATAAAAATAAAAAAAAATTAAAAATAAAAAATTAAAAATGAAAAATAAAAAATGAAAAATGAAAAATAAAATATGAAAAATTAAAAATGAAAAATAAAAAATGAAAAATAAAAAATAAAAATTAAAAAATAAAAAATGAAACATGTAAAATAAAAAATGAAAAGCGAAAAATTAAAAATTAAAAATTAAAAATAAAAAATTAAAAATGAAAAACGAAAAATGAAAAATGAAAAATAAAAAAATGAAAAATAAATTAAAATGAAAAATAAAAAATAAAAAATGAAAAATAAAAAATTAAGAATAAAAAATGAAAAATGAAAAATAAAAAATGAAAAATGAAAAACGAAAAATGAAAATTAAAAAATGAAAAATGAAAAACAAAAACAAAAACAAAAACAAATATGAAAAATGAAAAATAAAAAACGAAAAATGAAAAATGAAAAAAAAAATTAAAAATGGAAAATAAAAAATTAAGAATAACAATGAAAAATAAAAAGGAAAATTGAAGAATAAAAAATAAAAAATGAATAATAAAAAATTAAAACTAAAAAATTTAAAATAAAATATGAAAAATAAAAAATGAAACATGAAAAATAAGAAATGAAAAATGAAAAACTAAAATTAAAAATGAATAATGAAAAATAAAAAATTAAATATAAAAAATGAAAAATAAAAAATGAAAAATAAAAATGAAAAATAAAAAATGAAAAATAAAAAATTAAAAAAAAAATAAAAATTGGAAAATGAAAAATGAAGAATAAAAATAAAAATGAAAAATGAAAAATGAAAAATGAAAAATTAAAAAATTAAAAATTAAAAAAAAAAAATAAATAAAAATGAAAAATGAAAAACGAAAAATGAGAAATGAAAAACGAAAAATTAAAAATAAAAAACGAAAAATTAAAAATTAACCGGTTAAAATAATAAATATTTTTATATTAACAGAGCCCCTGCAGTTGATTGCTACACGCTTTCTGTTTGATTTTAAGAAAGTGCTATAAAAAAATCTATAATTACTAGATGTTTACACATCTCCCCTGCGATCGGGGAGATCACAATCGATCACATGATTTTTTTTTTCTTAATTAATTGGACAATTTAAAAGTGTTATTTTGATTACTCTATTAGGAGAAGTTTCTTAGGTTTCGTTTTTTCTTCTTCCTAGCCTTGCAGCCCTGCACCTTGATGACGTCTCCTTACGTTTCTGAAAGAAATATTTTTTCAAAACATCAAGTTACGGTCTTCCCGATAATTGTTTTTGGACACATCTCTTTCAGGAATTATGCGTAAAAACGATTTATTATTATAAACCCATATTACGATGACTGAGTATAATGTTTAGACTCCAAGTAATGCATAGCTGAATCCCTTGAAGGGTTTACAAAGAAATGCTGTAGAGATACGGGCATTATGTTAGAGTGCATTAAATTTTGGCCAAGGATATGTTGGAATTTAAGTATTAGCTTTGTGATAAAAAGGCCAAATCCTAATTTGAACAAAATTATATTAGCAGAATCAGTGTCGTCCAGTGTTATTTTTTTTTTTTTTTTTGAAAGAAGACATTTAAAAGAAAAACTCTTAACTCTGGGGATTTTATTTAGTATTTTGTTCGTTTGTAATACACGTTTGTGGACAACTAAAATGACAATATACTCCATCGTCGTCATCATCATTATCGTCGCAGTCGTTATTGTAATCTAAGACCCCAAAGCACACGTTGTCCACAAGTACCATTGGTTAGCTCAGTTGGCTGTAAAGCTGCATGCTGGTCTTAAGCTTTATCTAACCGCTAAAATTATTGCAAAAAAACAACAACAACAAAAAGTGAAACAGTCGTAAGTATTATGTATCTTTGTTATTACCCTCTTAGCTGTTACTGTGGCTGCTTCATACAATGTCCAAGTTTTTAAGACCTTGCGAAGCATGCTATTGTCGTCGTCAAGAGCGTCGCAGTTTCTTCCTACTTTTTTTTTGTTTTGTTTTTGTTTTGTTATATTATATATCGTTCCACATGCCAAACCGCACTTAATGTAATAATTACTACTTGCCACTGGTAATACACTCTTGGCCACTTTAGTGTAAGTATGGCTGGCTGCATGTTTAGTGAAGTATGTGTTTGTTTGGAATAGTGTAAGGTGAGGTAGCTCAATCTCTAAATTTGTCCATTAGCGTGACTTTGTTGGCGTTGTGCCGTTGGGACCTTCAATCCTTCATCAACATCAATAAACCAAACATTTGTTTTTCTTTCTTTTTACCATATTTTTTTTTTCATCTTCTTCAACTTACTCCAAACTGTCAGCTTTAATGCTCTGCTATACTCTATACACGAGGTACTGTTGGTACCAATTCAAAACATATGCATAAAAAATACTTTCGGTTGAGGCGGCTTTTGAATGTAGAAGATATTTGCTTTAACTGTAGAACGAACATGTGTGTCTGTGTGTGTTTGTTGTGATTTGATGTGAATTGAGCTGAGCTGGGACTGGTCATGTGTGTGGTCTAACTTGGGTGGTCCTCTATTTGGTTCGTTGCGTTATTGTTGCTGTTGTTATTATGTGGTTTGTGGTTAGAGCTTCTCATCATCATCACCATCACCATCATCATCATCATCTCATAGTTGTTGAATGTTTTTGAGCTTAATATTTAGTTGGTTGTCTTCGTTAGTTGTGGCCTAAGTTGGATTAAAATGAACATGACCAACTAATTATGTCGTTTAAAAAGCTAACCCGACTCGTATGATGAATGACCAAATATTCACTGACCTAGTTGGTAGGGGCTAACCTTTTAGCTGAATATTTTTTTATTATAAACCAAGACTTAGGGGATGTTCCCCACAAATTTAGTACATTGTGTGGATATCAAGAAAATAGCTTTTGGGAAGGAGGAAAGAGGAAGTAGTAGTTGTGGATATTTGACTTAAATCGTATTAGTTTGTAACTGCCGGGAAAGACTTGTGTGGAAGAGTTTATTCCACATACGGCTAGTTCGACTGCTAACTGAATTTGCTCTGTAATCCGTACAATAGATCACAAACATACATATGTAATCTACTAAAGAAGCGGATAGTGTGAACTGAAACTCGGGCACTTGAAATGAGTTCGCTAATCTCAGCAGAACATTTTCCATTTTTTTCTCATTCATCTTTATTTATTGGATCTTCACGTAGGTTTGTGAACTAAAAATAAGTTATTAAAATCTTAAAACTTAAACTTAAATATTAAATCCAGCCAGTGCCAGACAAAATTTTATTTATACATGTTACACAGCCCACATTCCGACGATATTCTAACGAGTCAATAGAGTAGGGTAACCTGCTGTCATTAATGAAGATCAACGCCTTTCTTTTTACACGTCCAGTAGCTCCGAAATAGACTTTGAAGCTCCTGCCCATATGTGAGAGTTGTATTCCATTTTCGGTCGAATGTAGGCAGTATAGATTTTAAGGAGATCATAAGACGTGAAGTAATTACACCGTTTTAGAAAATGCTTAAATGCATCTTTCGTCATTTGAAGATCAACGCCCTTCTTTTTACACGGTCCAGTAGCTCCAAAATAGACTTTGAAGCTCCTGCCCATATGTGAGAGTTGTATTCCATTTTCGGTCGGATGTAGGCAGTATCGATTTTAAGGAGATCATAAGGCGTGAAGTAATTACACCGTTTTAGAAAATGCTTGAATGCATCTTTCGACACTGGAAGAACATGTTCGTTCCAATGGATATCGATTAACCTATGCCGGAGCTCGTGCAATTTAAAGGGTTCTCTTGGATCTGAACGTAAATAACTAAGTGGAGCCGCATGATAACCAGCACTGGTGCTTATGCAGTGCTCTTCGACGCTTGCTAGTCCATGGGACAGCCTTTCTGAAAGTTGGCATCGATACATTCCCAATATTGATTAAAGGTAAGTGGTTGCTATACAGTATGCGCCATATTTTATGACGGCATGTGAACATTGAATAATTATAAAAAACAATCGATTTCCAAATGTGTAATATTTTTATTTAACTTGGCCCTTTGCAATTCATTGGGATTACTTTGGTCGCCTCTATTGACCATGGCAAAATTAGCATCTCGGGCGATATAGTGATGATTTCATCAATGGTCGGGGCTTATTGGCGTACACTTTGCTCTTCAAATAATATCACAAAAATGGAAATCTGGGTGGCCAGTGAATGTTGACTTTTTTACGTTACATGTTCAGGGAATTCTTGTTGCAGTAACTGCATTGTTTAATTTACAGAAACCGTCTAGATATTTTTCACGCATTTTCGCGCAGATGTATTGATATCATTTTCCATCGACAGTTTCACCTTCCCTGAAAAAAAAAATGGCCCAATGATCGCTTTGAAGCAAATGCCAGCCCAAATAGTTAGTTTTTGGTCATGCAATGGTATTTCCTGGATCTCGGTTAGATTCTCTGTTCCCTAAATATGGCAATTTTACTTGTGAACGCCTCCACAGAGTTTGAAATGGACCTCAAAATTTGCTTTCTAAAGTCAGGTTCAGTGTCAATTATTAGATCAACTGTTTGGTCGTATTCCAAGTAACGTGGCTGGTCTGCCAGCAAAATTCTTTAAGTCAATTGCACTTTATAAAAAAATGCAATTTATCCTTCAAAATGCGCCGCAAATTGGATCCACTGAAGCAAAAAAAGCTGAGCGCGGTGACGATACGATTCATTTGGGTCTCCGGCGTCACTCTCTCCTACTGTTGCAACTAATTCATTGAAACGTCTTGAGCGTTGATGAATGGCATGTAGACCATCTCCCACTGGCCCGTGCTCAACAAAATTCGACGCTAAAGGACGAATATTGTTGTCGGATGGTGCTTCTGGGCCACGATATTTTCGACGAGTTAACACAAGTGAACGACTATTTTCAATGTTAAGCAGCGTCACTACTTCGGCGAGTTGTTTTGATGTAAAGCTTTACACCATACTGATAGAAAAGATGGATTAAAATCAAAGCTTATAGCATTTGGGTTTGATTTATATCGAGTTTACTCATTAGTGTTGTTGTTGATGGGGTTTAATCCACTGAGTTTCACCTTATTTCAGGGATACCTCAGGTTCTGTTCTTTCTTCCTTTTTCTTCCTTATCTTTCTTAGTCAAATCTTCAATACTATCTCTACTCCTTTGCTTCAATTATATGTCGAACTTTTTTTACGCTGGCGGCTAAAGGCAGGCAACGAATGACATACTCAATAAAGTCCTGTTAATAATCTCTGAGCGGGGCAAAGCAATTTGGGTCGATTTTAATGTGCATAAGAATTAATAATGTTTGTTGGCCCATAGCGCCTTGATTCAACAATTTTATCTGTATATATGACTGATATAGGTATTGAAGAATCGGAGACTCTTGATGTTCAGTGCGATGTCCGTTGCTAATAACATGTTCTTACAGTGTCGAAAGAATTCTTCAAGTGTATGGGTTTTTTGAAATGGTGCAAAAATTTCTTCATTCCTTCTGATCTCCTTAAAAGCTATACCACCTACAGCCTACAACTCCCATATGGTTCCAAGTCTATTTTGGAGCTACTGGACTGTGCTGCTCATTAATTGACTCGTTGGAGCATTGTCGGAATGTGGGTTACAGATATTACCGTGGAATATGTTCTGCTGAAGTAAATGAATTTATTCCAAGTGCCCAAGTTTCATTTCGTATTACCCGCTTCTCTAGTAGATTACATCCGTTTGTAGTCTATTATCTAGTGGACCGCACAACGCAAGGAATCACAAATACTTTACTGTCACCTCCGTGTGGAGACTGTGACGATAATGACGTTTATAACAGGACACTGCGTTAAAGCGAGATACGCTGAAAACCTTTGGGTTTCGTTAAATGATTTCAGAGAAGATGCATGACTGCAGGAATAGTATAAAGTATCGAACCATCGGTGTTTATCAGAATTAGATTTAGAATATTAGGACCGCTGGTACTTTCTCTGGAATGCTGAAATATTAAATTTCAAAGGCTTTATAAGGACTTCATGTTGCTTATGCGGTGGGGACTGGGGCAAACACATAGTCGTACTGTGGTATCGCAACGGACTCCTGGATATACAATGTGCAAATCTTTAAAATATTTAAACATAAACTACCTAGCGCTAAAAAATCATGAAAAATGTTAAAAAATCTTTTGGGACATAGGAATCCGAATTCCGCTTTAAGATTTACCAAAATAAAGAAAAAAGGTTTGAATCTGAAGATATCAAAAACAATATTTTTACGGAAATCGAGGATTGGGAAAGGTGTATTGTACCGGAGGGGGATTGTTTGGAAGACAATGAAATTAGTTTGGAAGGATAAATAAAGATATTTCATTTTCATCTTTCACCTTTTGAACACAGTAGTATTTATAAAACCAGTAAAAAAATTAAAGTCGGTTTAGACCGACAATATAATACCCTACACGATGCGTTACGAGGCAGTTGTGGATCGAACTTTACTGAGGCAATAACTGGATATAGAAAATAAGCATAAACCAGATTTTAGTGGTACTTTTAATGAAGTTTTGGCGCACAGATATGACAAAGTTCATAACTGATGTTATTTTTATATGGGGACTAGGTCCAAAAATGGACCGATCATGACTATATTTAGTGAAGTATCTAACTTTTCTCAAAAACATATACAAACTAAATTTGAGAAATATCTATGCAATTTTTGTTTTATTTGATGAATTTAAGTAAAGATCAGCTTTATATGGAACTATGACTAAAAATTGGGTTTATTTTTGGAATAGTGATTAGTGGATATAATATAATTTAATTGATGTACATATGATAATCTGGATCTTACGAACATTTTAGTCCGTCTGTTAGGGGTTATTTGTATGGGGGCTGGATCTGAACATGCATCGATTTTCACCAGTAGGGTTCGTCTATGGCCGATGAAAACTTATACACTAATTTCCATCAAAATTTCGTATTTGTGACATGTAGTTTGAGTTCAAGATTTACATGGACACACAGACGGACAGACGGACATTGCAAAATCGGTATATTAAAAGGTGCGTCTCGGTCAAATATTTTTCGTAGTTAAAAACATCAGCACAAACTCATACCGGTATAGGTATAGGGTATAAATATTCGATCATTTCAATTAAAGAAAATTATGGAAATAAAATAATGGAAAATAAGAATTCGGTTGGCTTAAACTAATAGCTACAACCAAATTGCTGTTGCCGCAACTGTTTGTTATAAGATCTCTTTGATCTAGCTCGGTAAACAAATACAACATTCTTGGGTTTGTTGCAATTGGATTTATTAATTAAAACTGAAAACTCTCTAAGAAATTTGCTTATTCCCAAACTTTTGAAATTTAAATCGTTTTTCTGAAAATTATTATCAATGTTTAATTAAGTTATTTATATCATTTTCCTGTCTCAAATTTAGTTGGTCTCATTAGTTTGATGTTTCAACACCTAAGTTAAGTTTGACTGTCGGTCACAATGTTTCATTTTCAACCTACGCGTAAATTTGCTTACGTTCATTAAGGTGGTTTTATTTAATATTGTTAATTATTTTTACTTCTCTCTACCGTGTTACTTCCATAAAGTATTGACTGGGCTGTAGACTTGGACGTCAATGTATTTTATTTTTTATATTTTTTTTTTTATGAATGCGGTAATTTAAGTTTTATTTAGTTGGGTTTAATCGTAATCGTAATGGTTTTCAAAATACCCACATACTATTAGTTGAACGCGACTGTTGGTGGTTTATGGTTATGGTTAATAATTAAATAACTGAAAATACGTTTATTTTATTGTTCTATGTACAAAAAGTTTAAGCTGTTTGACTGACCACCCAAGGCTTGAATTGACTAGGTGGCTTGAGCAAAAAAAGCATAAAAAAATAATAATAATTTTGAAATAAAATATTTCAGTAGCTAATTATTGAGATTTTTTTTTTGGTTTAGTTGTTTTTTTATGAAAGAAAAACCAGTGGCATAGTTAAAGAAAGGGCAACGATGGTTATTAATTTTTTCCATCAAAACTAATCTTGGTAATGATGACGAGACTTTTGATTCGGTTTATCTTTTAGATTAACTTTTCGATGAGATGAGCTTAGAAGTTGGTAGCGATATTAATTTCTTTTATAAACTTATATTGTACAGGGTGTTTTTTTTGGCTTAGGTAGAACTTACGAAGGGGTAAGCTGACAAATGAACTATCATACTACTCTCGCATTCTGACATTTATGATCAGTATACTCTGGCAAATTATCGTGAATAGATTCACGCTTGAACAACGTTATCTAAATTACTTTGGAAATCAGTAATCGATTTGCGCAACTTATAGACGACTTCGTGATTTTTATGACACACATAATCGTCCATCTGAGCTAGCCATCCGTTGAACTTTGGATAGATTTCATTGCACATAATTTCTAAATTATGTAATAACTTCAATACGTCGAAGGAATGTGCATACTGAAGAGAATATCGCCGCTATAAACGAAAGTGTGGAAAAAGATCCAAATTTAATGATTCGTCATCGGTCGCAGGAATTGTGGCTCTGTCAGTCCACTATATATGGTGCTTGATTCGGTAGTGCTTGATGGCTTTCCGGCTAGAAAGAACTTCTTGCGAATTGTTCAGCCAAAAGGTTAGCTTTACCAACCGGGTCAGTGAATATTAGGTCATTTTTAACGGTCAGAAGGTCTTACTGCCGAGAGGAGCAGCAAGAACTTTACTTCTAAGACGCTGTTCGTAACGAAGCTTTTTACGTCTAAGCACTTTGGCACGTTCAGTTCTCACCTGTTTGCGTAGAAGATCAGTACTAGTATTTTTAATCATAACCCAGTTACTGAACGCTTCCTCTCTGGATCTGACTGCATTTTTGCACGTCTGATTAAACCAACACTTATGTTTTGGTGGTTATGTCGGAATTAGCTTTGTATGAATGAATGTTTTCATTCCAAGCAAAATACCATTTTCTACCATTTTTGCAAGGAAACAAAGTTTCAAATTGAAATGCCAATAGAAATCATTGAGTTCAGAGCCTCTTATTCCTCTTGTTGCCACTGCTTTAGTTCCATTTCCACCAAGTTCGGCCACTTAGAACTTTCATAATCCCGTAGATTTTTGACATTAACTTAAAAATTTTAAATACGACCTACTACCTCCACTCTGAAGATTTTCTAGCCATTATAACATAATCGGAAATCATTATTGTACCTTCTCGCTACTACATTATAAAACAAACCTCTTAGCTTAATTTAAAACTACTGCAGCAGTTCAATACAGAAGCTGTAAGAACTAAATGTTGGAATTATATTTCTACACAAAGTGTTTAAAAAATAACATGCACGAAATATTCATTAACTTTGGATTACGACCGGATAACAATTTCGAAGTGAGAACTAATCATTAGCTAAATATTGATTGAATTTTGTTAGCCACACAGACAAAATGCACAACAATGTTGCCGGCCGAGAAAGATAAATGATGTACGAACATTTGTTGTTCACACTTGCAAAAAATAATATATATATATAAATAAATATATATATAATAAAGACATTTAAAACAACAACAGGTAGCTTCATGCTGTATTATTCAACCCACAGGTTATCAATAGGCGGCTGGACCAGCAATACTTTGATGTTTGTAAAGAATTAGAGCGAAGAAAATTGAGGCAAAAATGGAAAATAACTAATAACTGTAGAGGAATATGAAATGAATCTTAAGCACACACACACAAAAAAAATTTAATTATAACTTTTGGCTATCAAAAACAAAAGAAAAGCAGAAATAGAACACAAAAACAAACAAAATCCTTAGATTTACAAGTGACTTCAGCCGTAAATCCCTTTTGGTTTAATATCCCCTTAAAACAAACAACAACAGCTCTAAGAAATACTACAATCTATAATTATCTGTAACAACAGTTTTTGGAAGTCAGATGAAACATGTGTGGAAAATTAAGTAATTTTAGTTGAAAAAGAAAAAAGAACCAACGCTTAAAGGTAGAAAAAATTGTGGAGCAATTTTGCCATTCAAATATTTTCCAAAAACACTACTACTACTTCTCTAGCCCTCTACATTGCATTCCTTTTTTTTTAATAATGTCTTCATTAGTTTCATTATTAATGATGTTTTCTATGGAAGTTCATGTCTTTGGTGATAAAAGAATTAAAAAAAAATTATATTATTCTTGGTATGCACGAAATGTGTTAAGCGGATTATATTTTAAAAATAGTTTCTATCATTTTAGTTAGTAGGAGGTTTTGAGTGTTTATAAGGAAAATGCCTACTTTAATGTTTTATGTATTAGACACCACACCACCTTCCCCAGAGGCTTAAACTATATGATTTTTTTTTTTAAATGAATAGGTGGAATTTGCTTATGAAATGAGTTTGGTAATATGTACGGGGTCGGTCCCAGAACAACCTGGCCTGACAAAGAAAACGCAACAAATTTGAGAAAATTATTCTCTATTTCTCAATACAATCTCCTTTTAGCTCGATGCACTTCTCCATATTCAATAGCTTCGATACCCTGTTTATAGTAAGAACAATCTAGCTCCTCAAAAAAGCCATCAACCACATACTGCACCTCTTCACTGTTTGCAAATCTTTTGCCACGGAACCATTTTTTAAGTTTGGAAATATAAAATAATCCAAGCGAGCTAAATGTGGCGAATAAGGTGCGGTGAGAAGCAATTCGAACTTTAAATCATGGCTTTTGGCCATCGCAATAAGATGTATGAACTGGTGCATTGTCTTGATGAAACAACACTTTCTTTTTTGCCAAATGCGGACTTTCATCGCTGTGAGTTGAGTATAAATCTCGCCGTTGATTGTTTTTCCTTTTTGAAGATAATCAATAAAAATTATTTCACGTGCATCCTAAAAAACAGACGCCATAACATTGCCTGCAGATGGAACTGTCTTCGCATTCTTTGGACACGATTCTTCCATTTCGGTCGACTGTTTTGACTGTTCCTTTGTCTCAGGTGTGAAGTGGTGGACCCATTTCTCATACATGGTTACGAATAGATGCAGAAAATCTATTGGAGTATCTTTACAATATTATTTTTCTTTTATTGCGAGCAAGCGCGCCACCCATCTTACGGACAGCTTCCGTATCTCCAAATTTTCGTATATGTATATCACTTTTTGAAATGTCTTTTATTTTAGCTAGCTCATGTATCTTCAGCCAATATCATATTGTGGATTTTCTTAACCGTTTCTGGCATGGTCACCTCAATTGGTCGACCACTACGGTGCACTCTGGGATTTTGTTGGCAAAAAGTCAGTTTTTCGAGTGTAAATATCAAAAATGATGCAGTTTTGTAGAAAATTCGTTAATTAAGAGAAATGCAACATATTTTTTTTCTAGAAATTCTTTTTTTGTCCAAAATAACGCGGCAAAGTCACCCAAAATGAAACTCTGCAGTAACTGCCTCACATTTTCATGCATTTCAATGGTCCGGGAGAGGTCAATTTTGATGAATGTTCTACGAGCTTTACTAATACTTTTTGCCAAGAAATGTATGGAGCGATCACACTGTGCGGTGTTTGTGTTGTCAACTCGTACGGGCTCTTTTAAACTCTGACATCCAATATTTTATAGTCGCACGTGAAGGAGCAGACTCTCCCAGATTAAAATCTAGCTCGGTTTTAATATTGGTTCGACTGAGACTTTTCATATGAAAGTATTGAATTAAATAACGGTGACGAAGAATTTTCCATGTGTACAAATTCACTGAGATCGTTTACTTCTGATGGCTCAAAAAAAAAAAAAAGATACTAAACCACGTGGCGCCTTGAAACTTAAAAACGTATGTTTTATATACGTCAGGTCGGGTTATTCTGGGACGGCCCTCTTATGTATGTTTCAAGTTTCAGTAAGAAGTTTGAACAGGAGGACTCTATACTAACAAGCAAGTATTATTTAACTAATTTGACCAGTTTTGTTGATGAAAGTGAAAACATAAGATTTTGTTGAAATATAATAAGTTTTACCTATTCCTCATAAGTACATTGTCGTTTCGTGAACATTGAATATTCAACGCTAATCTTAGGTTTTTAATCAAACGTTGTCAAACAAATACGCCGGATATTCATACATTGGACTACACTGAAAGTGATAAGAGATAAGTGGGATTGGCTAAACCCTCAATGAATAATTGCCTCATATTTGAAATTTTACTGCGTCAGCTTAATATTTCATACTATGCCTAAAGAAATTTCAGCGATGCAGACAGACCCAATTCTTATGTTTCTACAGGGTGGTCCATATAATTTTTACATTTTGTTTTTGCTACAAATAAAAAATTCATAATTTTTTTCATTCGGGTTTCTTTATTCGAAAGTAAAATCCGTGCTGTTAATTAGGGAATTCTATTTCATTCAAAAGACTTCCTCAGATGATCTTGCATTAGCCCATACAATTTTTCAGTACTTTTTCGACAGTTTTTGTTTTTCAACAGATGTCTTTTACCGATTTAGTCATCGGTAACATTTTCTTAACAGCTCCTTACAAAGATAAGCCAACGGCCACGCGGTCTCCAATGGCATTGCCAAAACGGCTAATAACGCGATTTTCAAACTTCCCACGCTGATAAAATTTTTTACCGTTGTGTGACAATGTAGCTATCCTGTTGAAACCATATGTTTTCTAGGTCCATATCTTCGAAAATGGACCACAAATAATCAGTTATCATAGAACGGTAACGCTCATAGTTGACTGTAACGCATTTGACTTCCTCATCTTCGAAGAAAAATGACCCAATGACCGCTGCACAATGGTGCGAATCGCCACTGTTCCACTCAAATTACTGTACACCTCACATAGTTCAACTGCTTGAGCGGGGTTTTTTTCTAAAATGTTCGTCTTAAATTTGCCAAGAAGAATTTTCAAGAAGAATTTGCAAGAAGAATTCAAGACGAATTTGCAAGAAGAACTGTCCTCAGATTCAGAAGATGAAGAAACATTAGCTAACTTACAAGCAAGAACAAATAATTTTCTAAAAGTGTTGAATGTGCCGCGAAAAATGTATGGTTCAAACAGATATAAATGGAGTGGAGAAGTGCCGCAATCATCAGGACGTACTCCGCGACGAAATATAATTTTACACCCACCCGGTAATAAAGGACCTGCAAAAGAAATTTCTTCAATACTAGAGGCTTGGTTTTATTTTTTGATGATGAAACGCTGGGACGTATTTCGCTTTACACTTATGCTGAAATCAATGTACAACGTGAAAAATACAAAAGCGACCGGAAAAACTACGATTCTGATGAAAGCCCAACAAATGTTAGACCTTCATATACAAGGGACATGACAGTTACTGAACTAAGAGCCTTGATAGGTTTATATTATTTGTCCGGAGTTCTGAAGATGAAATCTGTCACGGTAAAAGAGTTGTTTGATAAAGACACAGGAGTATCATATTTCAGAGCTACAATGTCCGGATCCCGATTTGAGTTCCTAACAAATTGATTGGCTCCAATAAGAGAATTATATGATGATATTGTTAAGAAAAGTACTGATTTTTACACTCCAACAAACTGTTGCACAATAGATGAACAATTACTGGGGTTCAGAGGCCGATGCCAGTTAAGAATGTACATACCTAATAAACCTGATAAATATGGGATAAAAATAATATTGATGTGTGATTCGAAAACATTTTACATGATAAGTGCTGAGGTCTACTTAGGTAAAGAAAGTACTCCGAGAACCCAACCAGTTGCAGATTATTATCTTCAGTCTCTGACATCGGCCATACATGGAACTAACAGAAACGTTTCTTGTGACAATTGGTTCACGTCAATACCATCAGCTACTACTCGACTGGAAAAAAATATAACAGTAGTTGGCACTCTTAGACAGAATAAAAAATAAATACATTTGGAAATGAAAGACAAATGTTCTTTTGAAAAAAACTCTGCAAAATTTGCGTATAGTGGACCTCTAACTTTACTATCCTACTGCCCAACTAAAGGTAGCCACAAAAAGATAGTAAATTTATTATCATCAATGCACATTTATCCTGATAAAGATATAAAAGGATAGTAAATTTATTATCATCAATGCACATTTATCCTGATAAAGATACAAGAAATGGTGGATTTTTATAACAAAACAAAAGGAGGAGTTGACACTTTCGATCAACTATGTCACAGCTATTCAGTGTCACGTAAAACCCGCCATTGGTCCTTGTGTATGTTCTACGGGCTACTAAATACCGTTGGTATCAACTCAATGATATTTTTCAACTTAAGTGGAGCAAAAAGTAAAGAAAATGCACCGAATAGACGTACATTTTTGAAGACTTTATCACTACAGCTCATAACACCTCATCACACCTCTTTTGAGATTTTTGATTCCGGCTCATATTTTTCAGGAATTTGTACTTGGTTTTTACGAAAAAATAAAATAAAAATGAAAAACCACTGTAGGACTGAATTTTTGAAAATCAGTGCATGTTTTAACCTAGCCACCATACAAATGTACCCTATAGTATCAATCTAAATTGCCCTAACAAGAAAGGTCTATTAGGAGACACTCGCAGATTGCGTTGAAACCTGAATATGTTATGGAGTACAAATTTTCTCCTTCGTCCTCGCTACTATCATCATCTTCTTCAATATAATTCAAATCGATCTCTTTTTCATTGTCTTCTTTAGAAGACTCGTCGATCTCATCATCAGAATACTGCTCCTCGTATTCCTCTTTCTCTGCTCTAAAAATACAAAATGCATTCGCCATTAATCGCTTAATATCACAAGAGATGTTCGAATCAAATGACGCAAGAGCAACAGCTTCGCCACTGAGATACCAGAGATGTACACAGAATCTCTAGTAGTCGTTAAGACACAATCTGATCAATTGAAGCATAACCAGCCCCCTTAAGAGGTTGAGGTAAGGGGCATGTATGTTTTGAGAAAATGTTGGAGCAAAAAACCAATTTAGGTCGGTTATACATTTGACCCCCCTAGGGGGCTTCTAGACAGTTATGGGACTTTTTCTTCTAGTGTGTAATGTAAATTTTGTATGGGAGACCCCTTAATGATAACAGAGAGAGAGAGAGAGAGAGAGAGAGAGAGAGAGAGAGAGAGCATGTATTTTCTAAAACATATTGGAGGTGGGAAACTAGTGGGAGTCTGTAATACAGTTGACCGGTCTAGGGGTATCTTAGAAGCTGTGGGGACCATTTTTAAAATTTCATTAAATTTTTAACTTTTTATGGGTCCTCCTCAAGGAATCGAGATAGGAGGTAGGTAACAATGTCGGAAAGAAAAAAATAAGAAGGTCGGTCATACATCTTATCCGTCTAGGAGTGACTCAGTAACAGTTATGGAGTTTTTTTTTTTTTGTAAATTTTTTCCTTTTTTACCCCAACTTTGAGCCCGATGTGGAGCCACTTGCCCTGGTACCCTTTATTTTTGGTCTAGCGCATGCAAATTTTGTAACTAAGAAACTCCATGCAACACTAAAACACTATTTTATACCTAATGTAGACATTTTCCCTTGATTGCATATTAGTCGTAGTTTTATCAAACATGAAAGGTTTCTTCGGATGCGAGTTGTGAAATATTAATTGCTGTTAGTTAGCACTCGAATTTTATAGGCGCGGAAGTTGGTTGTCCTTTATTTTAATCAAAGAAATTAAGCTTTTTTTGTTTTTCCTTAGAAATTAGTTAAATATTATAAAGGATTCGGAAATATTTGAAAATTTTTAAATTTTATTCACTCCGAATTAAAATATCATTTGCCTTAACATACGATATCTAAGGTTACTTTCTTAAGATCTCCATATGAGTGGGAATTTATATGTATGTGCAATTCATTTATTAATCTTTATGTCATTGATACTAACTATATCATTTCAGATGATACCTAAGCAATGTCGTCTCTATGTTTTTCTTGTTTTCTTCATTCCCCAGATTGTTAATATATTATTTTATTTGTTGGTTTGTTTATTTTCCGTTCAAATAGACACCTACACACGACGAATATTTGCTTTTAATGTAGTAGACGACTGCTCAACCATCATATAGATTCTTTATCTTATTCACTGATGCGCATAATTGAAAAAGACAAACAAATATTTACTCAACATCTACTCTATACATATTAAATGTTCTCGTCGATAAGTGTGTGGAGTAGTTAAGACAGTGCTTCGAAGGAATAAGTTGATTTGTTTATTAATAATCATATTCTCTGAACCATAGTTAAAGAGTAGCTATGGAATGGTTTAAAAGTTACTAAATAAATTAATAAATTAATAATTTTTCCTTTCTGAACAACAAATTGTAGATTTCAAAAGAAGCGTTATTAGAAACATTTGACCGTTTCTTTTATGGTGACAAGGTTAGGTTAGGGGTAGCAGAGTCGAAAGACACCTAACATGAAGGGAGATGCTGCATCCAAAGTTGCTTTAAAAGGTAGTCAGAAACTTTTCCTTGAGTTTGCGTCTCTGTAAAAAGTTCGGAAAGTTTTCTATCAACCAATTCGATGCTATTCAGCAGGTAGCGTAATCGTTTTTCCTCCGAGTCAGTGAATGAATCAATCAGCCTCGTTTTAAGCGTTTCATACATATTGTTCGTTGGCGGATTAATTAGTACTAGCAGATTCCAGCGCTCAAAATTCGAGTGCAATTTCTAGGCAACTTCATTTTTCAACTTAGCCAATTCGCAAACCAACACTATTTTGGTTTATTATTATTGTGAATGAAGAAAACAAACTCATTAACACACACATTAACAAATTTAATAAACACAAACGTAGCATATGTATAATTTTATGTATGTGTTAGTAGCATCTTTAAATGCAATTTACTCAAAATAAGGAAAAAAAATTAAAAATCTGTAAATCTGGTGAACAGCTAAAAAGAAATACCCTTCAAATAATATACGTTTGGTCAAAATCGGGATAAAACGGAAGAACCAAACATCGGTAACAAGAAATCGCTTAGCCTATTAATATTATAGATGTCGTTTACCTCTTCTAGCATGTTGCTTTCCATCGAAGCCACAATAGTATGAAATTTTGTTGCATCTTGTGTAACTCCAGCCAGTTCCGCAATGGATTGGAACGTCATAATTGTGGAGCTTTAATAGTAACTCGCGAAATTGAATTTGTTGTTGGAGGTAGCGACATATATTCATCCTCGCTGACAGACATGACGGGGTCATCAATATTGGGAACAAATGAAATTCAACTTAAAAATTTTTTTATAAAAAAATATTTATTTATTTAATTGTTTGTATAATTCCTAAAAAAAAAATCAATTTCTTAACTGAAGAAAAAATTTTCTCTTTTTTTGGTTTATCATAGAAAAGTTTCTAGATTTAAAAACAATTTTCTAAAAGTAAATGAACAAGTATTAACAAATAAAGTAAATCAGAAGGCAGCTACAAGTTTAATTAAATTGAAAAAAGCAACTAATATTTTATTTCAAATTTGAAATGTTTGCTTTTCATTTATTCATTTATAAATCGATAAATTAATTTCTTTTAACGAATTATCGATAATTTCTTATTCATAATATTTTGATTATACCCAAAATAACGTATTGAATTCATTTAAAAGGAATACATTCATTGTGGCTCTGTTCGCCTATGAATGTGTAGCATGCATTGGTTTAAATATTGTTAAGCTTTCAGCATTAAAGTATGCACGCATGCGTAAACCGTGTGCGACAGATTAACATGTGAAAACACTCTTACCCGTATTTATAAGAAACGCGTTTGTTCTAAAAGAGGAGTTTGTCGCATAACGAATGCGTGCGTTAAATTGACGTTTCTTTATAATCATGAGCTTTGTTTTTTCTCTCTATCTATGCATTTTTTTTTGTTCAACGTTCTTTCTATACGGTTATAATCATGTTAGTTTTTATGATATTTTCTTTCCTTTCTTGAGTTAGTATTTAAGTCTTTATGACAAAGCGAATATATAATGAGTTACAATTAAAGCTGCAGGCTACATTAAAAACAATTTAACATATATTTCTTATTTGATCAATACTGATCAATATTTTAGCAATTTTCAAGTTAATTTTATTTGATTGCAATTAATTTGTATATAATATCTGTTCTAGAAATGTTTCTCTCACCAAAGGAGCCGGAGAACTGGTTTAAGAATACATTTTCTAAGAAATTTCTATGTAAGGGTAAACTGATCAAGCACTAGTTATATGATGTAATTTTGCTTGGTGCTAAAAAAAAGACCTGCCTTATACTGGTACTGGTAGGTACTAAGCGACACAACATTCTGCTGTGAACAACTGCAGCCTGTCGCTAATCGCTTAATTGTTATAATCTCCCCAATGTTGTTTATTTGCGTTTAGCAAATGTTAACAATTTTCATAAAAATAATAAACATAAACCTTTATTTTCTATATTATTTTGTTTCACCATCTGTGCTTTTCTGTATAAGTGTCTGTCTGTCTCTCTATTTATGTTTATATTTATAAGTGGTTGTTTGCATATTTAGTTAAGGTTTATTTTTTGTTTTCGTTGTCATCTTTTATTATTATTGTTTTTATTATTATTTACGATATTTGCATATTATACACATTTTCCGTAATATCGCATCTAATGTGGAGGTGTTTCGTTGCATATCAATTTTTAATTTTTGTCTTTAAATTTAGTGATTGGTGGTGTTGGTTGGATTTCTTTAATGAAATACCTACTCAGTCTAATATACTTTTGGGTGGTTTAGGATTTTAAAGATGTTTAAGATTGGATAATGGTTGGTATGACATATTCTGCTATAAATTACAGATAAATATCGATTACAAGATTTTCCCTCAATGATAAGGAAGGTTTCATGCAAGCTAATTTTACATTTTCGGCATTGAAGGCAAAAAGTTAGTTTGGTGAAAAGGGGAGCTGCATTAAATAAAGAAAATCTTTGGCCAACGGTTAAACACGGTGGAGGTGGCATTATGGTTTGGGGGTTGTATGACAGGCAATGGGGTTGGTAAACTCGTATTTATTGAGGATGAAAATAAACATTTTAAAACAAAATTTAAAAAAACTGGGGGTTGGAGAAGATTTTTTGTTCCAACAGGCTAATGACCCAAACCATACGGCGCACAATGTCAAATTATAGTTGCTCTGCAGTACTAAAAATCAATATAAATCATCACCCCAATCACCCGATCTTAATCCTATGGAGCATTTGTGGGATTTACTGAATCCGTCAGGGTAGAATGAGAAAAGAAGATAATTTAAAGTACAGAAATTTGTAAACCACTACAAAAATTAAATAAAAAAAGTGAAAAACAAGCCTAGAAATGGGCGTCCTAAAAAACTAACAGCAAAAGAAAACCGGGCTGTTGCTTCGATTGTTAAGAAAAATCCAACGAAAATTGCGTTCGATTTGGAAAAGGTATTTAACAAAAATTTTTTTGCAGAAACAGTTCGTAAGGCTATTAAAAGTGATGGAAAAATCCCTTGTAAAAGAAACCAATGGAAAAAACATTTTCAAAAATTTATTAGAGAAATTACGAAAAAATTGAGAAGAATGCGTACCGAACACCCAGTACGTGACATGAGAGGAAACATGCTCATCACTGACCAGGAACAACTCCAAAGATGGAAAGAACATTTTTCCACGGTGTTAAACAGCATGATTGATCCTGCAGCTCAACCACCTATTCCCACAAGTCCTATCACTGCAACAAACCCTAGGATTCGAATCTCGCCCCCGAAGCCTTGCAGAAACCATAGCAGCTATAAAACAGCTCCCAAATGGCAAAGCCGCGGGTACCGATGGTATCCCAGCTGAAATATATAAATGCGATCCAAACCTTACGGCTGAACTATTACACCCCCTTATATGTGAATCATGGGAAATTGAGTCCTTTCCAGACGAATGGAAGGATGGTATAATAGTCAAGATAGCAAAGAAAGGAGATCTGAAGAACTGCAGCAATTGGCGAGGCATATGTGTGTTACTAACTATAGCAAAAATAATTGCAAAAATAATCCTTAACCGCGTTAAAGAGCACCTAGAAAAGACCATCAGCTCATGCCAAGCCGGTTTTCGTAGTGGATATTCCTGTGCGGATCATATCAACACCTTACGAATAATGACAGAGCAGTGTGTGGAGTTAAACTCCAAGCTACACCTTCTTTTTATTGATTTTGAAAAAGCTTTCGATAGTATTAACCGGGAGTTCATATGGTTAGCTTTGCAAAGAAGAGGTATACCGGAAAAACTTATATCACTGATCAAGGAAAGTTATAACCAAGCCAGATGTTTCGTTCTTCACAAGGGGAAGCTATCTGACCCATTTATGGTGCAAAGCGGAGTTCGCCAGGGATGTTTATTGTCGCCTTTGTTATTCCTTGTTGTGATAGAAGATGTTCTAAGTTCCATAGAAAATAGCAGCCATGGTATACAGTGGCAAATCAACAACAAATACCTTAACTACTTGGCATACGCAGATGACATATGCTTACTTTCGCACAGAGTTTGTGATCTAAAACAGACAACATTATATTTGCAAGACAAACTGCGCTGTACAGGTCTTAAAATAAATACCGGAAAAACAAAGGCACTGAGTGTAGGAGTTGACTCACTCACCATCACCACTTTATATAGGCGACCAAATTTACGACTACACGTCCAACTTCTGCTACCTGGGTTGTGAGATTGACGAAAATGGAGGTGCCGACTTAGATGTAGAGAGTAGAATAAATAAGGCAAGATCATCCTTTGGCATATTAGCCCCAATATGGCAAAATAACAAAATAAGTCCTCGCACTAAGCTTAGAATTTTCGAAGCAAATGTCAAATCGGTACTTCTCTATGGATGCACAACCTGGAAAGATACGAATACCATTACCCACCGCCTACAAAGATTTGTCAACCGCTGCCTCAGAAGAATTCTTCGCATTTTCTGGCCTCGGACAATCTCTAATGCTGACCTGTTAGTGCAGTCAAGACAGATTCCGATAGAAATTAAAATACGGAAGCGCATGTGGCAATGGATTGGTCATACACTACGACGAAACGACGACAACGTGGCCAAACAGGCACTTCGATGGAACCCATTTCAACAAACCGGCCGGCAACCTGGTAGACCACGTACAACGTGGCGACGGTCCACAGAAACTAAGATGAACAGCCTTGGACTATCTTGGAACGAGCTAAGACCAACGGCACAAAATCGGGTCCGCTGGCGATCAGCTGTTATTGGCGCCCTATGCTCCAATGGGATTTAGAGGAACATATATATATATATAATTAAATTTATATTAATAAAGAAATTGATTTTTGGGACAATATAATTTTTTTTAGATGAGTCAAAATATAACATACTTAGCTCTGACGGAAAGTAACGTGTATAGTGAAAAGTAAGCGATAAACTCAACCCAAATAATACTTGCAAGACCATAAAACATGGAGGCGTTATTATATGGGGATGCATGTCATCTGCGGGTGTAGGCAACTTAGTCATAATTATTGAAATTATGACTAAAAAAGGTATATTTAAACTAAAAAACAATTTACGCCAAAGTGCAGAGAAGGTGAGAATTGTTGACCGATTTAACTTCTCGCAGGACAACGATCCAAAGCCAACAGCCGGTATTATCAAAAATGTGGATAATCTTCAATACTGCTCAAATACTTCAAACCCCTTCACAAAGTCCCGATCACAACCCCATAGACCATATGTGGGAATAAAGGTAGCTCTTATTCAAGAATGAAAAAAATTCACCTGATTTGACCAAAGCGCTTGTCCATTCTATGCCAGACCGGCTAAAAGCAACAATAAAACTAATGACGTTTTCTTTTCTGACAAAAAATCACGCATTTTATTTGCACGTTTTTCGAAATGTGTATTTTTTTTATATATTCTGAAATGTCTCAAAGTCTAGCCTTCATAAATTGCAAAAAATTGCAGCCATTGACTTCTTTCAGGTCAGTCTGATAATATTTCACCATTGTTCCCCTTTTTTGAATATTTTCACGCCATGACTTCAAAGAGGATAATAATTTTATGAAGACAGCACTTTGAGACCTTTCGATTGATGTATAATATAAGGTTGCTCTTAATTCAGAATATATAAAAAATACACTTTTCGAAGAAAGTGCAAATAAAATGCGACATTTATTGTCAGAAAAGAAAACGGCATAAGAGGACGCCCAACAAAATATTAAGCAAGCAGAACCTGTGATACTTGCTTAAAATATTGTAATATTACCATGACTTCTGAGACTGAATTTTTAAGTTATCTATATATTAATACGTGACGGTAAATTTTTAGTTCCCTTTTTAAGCAATATGAGGGCACGGAGGAGTGTGAAAATTGGCATAGTTATAGTTCATATGGAGGAGAAGCAGAGAATGATAAAATTTATATTTAATCTGTCCTAAAAATATATTAAATTAAATAAAATAAAATATTTACAATAATTCGTTACACCCTGTTAATGCAAATGATTTATATTATATATCAAACGCTCTGTGTTGAATTGTGAATTGCTAAAATTGAAATATTCATAAAAAAATATTCATTTAAATATTCATAAATTTTTTATATATGAATAAATAATATTTCCTCGAATTTGCACTCGAATTTCGAATTTCATATAGTTTTTTGTACATTTTTGTTGATAATATTGATTTTTTTATTATTTTTTATTATACATAACAGAAGAATAGAAGAAAATAAGAATGTGAAATTTTCTTTTTCCAAAAATAATTAGGGGGTACCACGACTTTTGTGACCCAATGTATGTAAAAAATTTTATTTTAATTAAAGATGTTCTAGAGATTCTATTGAATTGTCCGTCTCTGTACGCTATAAAATATAAATTTTCTTGGTGTTTATAACCAACGGAGTTTATATATAGTGATGTCTGTCTGTCCGTCTTTGGAAATTATGATCACATCCTTAATAGGTCAGCTGGGTTGCTCATTTTCAATAAGTCCCGAGATTTCAATAAAAATGTAAAAAACTCTTTAAAAAATATGTTTTTAATATGTTGTTCTTGTTATTGTTGCTATTCAAAATTTAGTAATTTGTGTTGTTGTGGTGGCCTTTGTATTTGTAGCATTTGGTTCATGAGTGTGTATATATCGTTATATCAAAAGCAAGAAAAAATATGAAAATCTGATTAATTTTTATTTAAATCTATAAATATTTTTTTAATTTTTTAGTAATAACTAGAAACTTTACTAATATTTGTCTTTGATTTGGCGATTTTTTGAATTTATTTTAGGTTAACTTTAAAAAATGTGTGGCAATACCGGTGTAAGCTAATAAGACACGTGCAGAATAACCAAACACACACACTCTCATGAAGCAAATGCTATAATGATGTTAATGATGTTGTTTGCTGCATTTTCTTCTCTCTCATAAAAAAATCATGTGAGTTCGATCACAGGGGAGGTGTGTAAACATCTAGTAATTATGGCACTTTTTTAAAATCAAACAGAAAGCGTCATCTATGTATCGCTTATAGCAAACAACTGCAGGGGCGCTGCTAATATAAGAATATTTATTATTACTAGCAGATTCCAGCACTCGAAATTCGAGTGCAAACTCTAGGAAATTTTATTTTTTCATTTAATAAGGACCCTGAAGGTATGCTTCACAATTCAACTCATTTTAAATGAAGAAAACAAACTCAACACACTAACACAAACACATTAACAAATTTAATAAACACACACATAGCATTGTATAATTTTATGTATGTGTTAGAAGCAACTTTAAACGCTCATAACTCCAAAAAAATATTTCAGATGATGAAAGTCTGTAAATCCTGGGTAACAGCTAAAAAGAAATACCTTTCAAATGATAAATTTTTTGGCAAAATCGGGGTTAGACTGTGAAACTTACATCGGTAACAAAAAATCGCCTAGCCTATTAATAATATAGATTTATTTCAACTGGTTAATTTTTAGTTTTTCATTTTTCAATTTTTATTTTTAATTTTTTATTTTTTATTTTTCATTTTTCGTTTTTCATTTTACATTTTTAATTTTTAATTATTTTTTTATTTTTCGTTTTTCATTTTTCGTTTTTAATTTTTTATTTTTTATTTTTCATTTTATATTTTTAATTTTTTATTTTTCATTTTTATTTTCCATTTTTTATTTTTCATTTTTAATTTTTCAATTTTTATTTTTCACTTTTCATTTTTTATTTTTCATTTTTTATTATTAATTTTTTTTTTAATTTTAATTTTTTTTTTCATTTTTTATTATTTTTTTTTTCATTTTTTTATTTTTCATTTCTTACTTTACATTTCTTATTTTTCATTTATCATTTTTCACTTTTCATTTTTAATTTTTCATTTTTGATTTTTTATTTTTCATTTTCTATTTTTCATTTTTCGTTTTTCATTTTTCATTTTAAATATTTCATTTTTCATTTTTCGTTTTTCATTTTCCGTTTATCATTTTTCATTTTTATTTTTCATATTTTGTTTTTATTTTTAATTTTTTTTTTTCATTTTTAATTTTTTTTTTCATTTTTCACTTTTCATTTTTCATTTCATTCATTTTTTATTTTTGATTTTTAATTCTTTTATTTTTCATTTTCTATTTTTCATTTTTCATTTTTAATTTTTCGCTTTTCATTTTAAATTTTAAATTTTTTATTTTTCATTTTTCGTTTTTTATTTTTCATTCTATATTTTGCATTTTTCATTTTCAAACAATTTATTTCATATTATAATTTTTTCACCAATACAATCATAAGTCACACCGATTTTGTCTTACGTCTTACATGTTACGCTGTTTTTGTGATTGTATTGTGAAATAGAAATTTACCCCCTGCACGTATAGATCTTTACACATCAAAAATTAAAGCACACATTTATTTGGTGGCAATTAGTTAAGAGAACAATCGTATTGTGATCGTTCTGCGCAGCCTGAAATAAAGTGAGTTTAACTAAACTAAGATTAGTTTTCGTTCCATTCCCTTTATTGATTAAAGTAAAATTCTTGAAATCCCTAAAATAAATTACTCCAACATTTTTATTTTTTTCCAATATTAATAATATCCTACTCTGTTAATAATAATAAAAAGAACGGCTACCTTAATGAATTCCTTGGAAATGCTTAAAGTAGCTTCTGTATTTTTTTCATCGTGTCTGAGACATACATAAACCGATTTACTACAGACAGTTGTAAATGTTATTAAAATTGCATTACTGTGACTTTCAGTCTACTGAACAAAAAAACAAACAAACAAAAACTGAACATCGTCATCGTCATCGTCATATTAAGCCGTAGCCAACCAAAACAACAAATTAAACAGACAGACGGACGGACGGACAGACAGACGGACAATCAGTGGTTATTCAATTTCAAAATATCATCTTAAGTTATAAATGTTGATGGGTGTATGGGGTTGGTTTGTAAATCGCTTTAGGCTGCCACTGTTCTACGCTTAATGTGATTTCAACCGATGTTGTTGATGATCATGATGACGATGACGAAGACGATGATGATGATGATAATGTGGTCGGTTAATGCTGCAGCTGATGTTGTTAATAATGTTTGAATATAAGGATCATATCTTATGAGTTGCTTAATATGACCAACTACTGTATATTATGATACTTAAGAGCCTGAGAGGTTGTGAAAGAAAATTCGTGCTAAGAAAGTTCTCAGAATTTCCGAACTTTTGGTAGTTTAGATGGTGCCTTTTGACAACCTAAAAATATACGTTGTATGCAGTTCATTAAGTACTTAGAATTCGTTGGCTTCGCAACCGACTAGTGTGACCCAAGGGCCTGTTCAGTCATACTGAAGATCCTTTAAAACTTCAATGTTCCATTTCGATATCTTAACAATATGGAAGAAAATACTTTGAAAGTTCATTCCAATATTGAAAATTTCTAATGCCAATTTTGTTTATTCAGAAGAGTTCTGTATCTCTCTCTGTGTTCCTCTCTGTATCTCTTACTGTGTCTCTCTCTGTGTCCCTTTATTTGTCCCTTTCAGCGTCCCACTCTTTATCTCTTTTGTGTCTCTCTTAATCTGATTTTAATATTTTTTTCTTTTCGTAATCCATAAAAAGGATTTTTATAATTTGGAATCGGATTTTTTTTCTATTAAACTTTGGGTTTTGGAGAGTTTTTTCACCAGCCTAAATTAAAACTGCTACAGCCATTCCATTTGTAATAATTGTTGACAACATTGAATTATATTACAGCTACCATTTGCACTATTGATTTTGTAGCAGATATTACAGAGTAATTTTGGAATTCATTGGATTATTCAGCCGTGGTAATATACATGGAATCAATAATCCTGAGAACAAAAAACCTCTCAACTGTACCACGTTCTGTTCTAAAAGGATATGGCTAAGCAGTTTGATATTAGACTTATATGGGTCCTATGGCACTGCAAAGACGATGAGGTGGCCAGACAGTAAACTACCTTACATGTTTCAGCAGAATTGAAATTCGTTGGTATCGTACAAGCTAGAACTTCGACTTCACACCGCTGGCACGACAAATCGTATATGGGCTAATGGATTATGATGTAAAATTGCAAGACAAATCTGGCCATCTCTTAGACGGAAACACTCAAATGCGTTATTGTTATTCCCCCATGGACAGATTTCGACGATAGTGCCGGTAATAATTGAACACTTCCTCAAAGGAAGACACGCTGAAAGCCTCAGGGTATCGCCAAATGAATTCTGTCGCATTGGCATGGATGTAGAAGAAGTAGATGTAGAAGACTTCAGATATTGGGATCGTTGCTACTTCATGATCTCTCTGATTACCCTCATCTCTCTGATCACCTTGATCTCACTGATCTCACTAATCTATCTAATCTCCCTGATCTCTCTGAGCTCTGATCATGTCGCAATGTCACATCTTAAAAGCTTCATAAGGTGCTGAAATTGGTTCTATGTAGAGGAATGAGTGTGACAGCTATTCGTCCTATGATATCACAGAGGACGCCAGATCCTAAGTGTGATAATGTTATAAATTAGCAGCCACTTCTGGCCTAGCCTAGGATGAATCTTCTATTATTATTATAGAGGAAATGTTTTTTAAAGCCTCAGAGAAAATAATACACAATTTAGTGACATGAAGATTTTTCTAATTCTACAAAATAGCCCAATCTCTGTGAACTTGGTATTTTTATATATTTATTTAAGTAACGACTGCATCTGAGTCCTGAATCTTAGGATTCTTCTTAAAATTTCATAGAGTCTATCCTTTATTCGAAAAGCTACATCAACAACATTTTTAACAAGTTCCGATCGAATTCTGAGGATTTAATGGTCGCATTAATGATACCGACTTACAAAAATATGCAATATTGTCTTCATCATATTGTTTCGATTATTGCAGCAGACAATAAAATTTGTTTCCCCTCAGTCTTGCTGATATTTACTCGAAATTCTCTTTCCCGGTGGTCAAGTGATATGTTACATCAACATAAGCTACTGCTATTTGTTGTGCATTGTAGGAATAAAGATTAAAAAAAGACAACCACAACCACCGCAAATACAGTTGCCTGACTGACCCCAGGCAGAATTTTGTTTACGTTCCTCCTCAACTTTTCTCTGATAACGCCTCCAGTCGTGTTTGTTTTTAGTGCTATGTGGTATATATACGAGTATATACATCAAAATATCAAAATAAACATTAAATATTTATCAGAGATTCATCTTCAGTTTCATAATGATCATTAGATCATCGATCATGTTTACAGTTTTTTTTTATATGCTGCAAAACCAACCGCAATAACCACAAAAACATAAAATTATTTGTATGTAAATATTGTAAATATTGTAAACAACAAACAAATCATATTTGTTGTTTAGTTTTAGATATTGTTGCTGCTAAATTAGCAAGTTTTCTCTTTAAATAGTTGCCGATCTTAATCAATAATGTAAACGTTAAGCGTCTGTACCGAATCCTCAAAGATCTTATAACAAAAATTTAGAAACAGTTAGAGACCCTTGGATAATGAGTTGTTGTTCTAGTTAGGATAGTTATAGGGCTGAATTAGTAATCCTGACTGATCTTTTTTAAACGTTTCTTTACCAAAGTTTGTATTTGGCAAACTAAGAAAACAATCGTGAATGTTACAAGGGACAAAAATCAGACACTATAAAAAGCTTTGGATTTTAGGAGGGAAAAAATCAAAAAAATATGGATAATACAAGGAACAAAAATCAGACAAACTAAGGAAAAATCGTGGATAATGCAGGGGTAAAAATCAGACAAAAATCGTGGATGATAATACAAAACAATCGTGGATTTTATAAGAGACAAAAATCACACTAAAAAAATGCCGATAATATAAGGGGCAAAAATTAGACAATGTAAGAAAACAATCGTGGATTTTACAAGAGACAAAAAAAAAAACAAAAAAAACATGGATTTTACAAGGAAAAAATTGTGAATTTCACATGAGACAAAAATCAGATCATCTAAGAGAATAATCGTGGATTTTACAAGGAATAAAAGTTAGACAATCCAAGAAAGTTATCGTGGATTTTACAAGGAATAAAACTCTCAGAAGGAATCGTGGATTTTACAAGGAATAAAAGTTACACAATGTAAGAAAGAAATCGTGGATTTTACAAGGAATACAAGTTAGACTATTTCAGAAAGCAATCGTGGATTTTGCAAGGAAAAAAAATAAACCAAAAAAAATCGTGGATTTTACAAAGGACAAAAATAAACCAAAGAAATCGTGGATTTTGCAAGGAACAAAAATAAACCAATGAAATCGTGGAATAAAAGTTAGATAATATAAGAAAGCAATCGTGGATTGTACGAGGAATAAAAGTTAGATAATCTAAGAAAGAAATCTTGGATTTTACAAGGCACAAAAATAAACCAAAGAAATCGTGGATTTTACAAGGAATAAAAGTTAGATAATCTAAGAAAGCAATCGTTGATTTAACAAGGAATAAAAGTTAGATAATCTAAGATAGAAATCGTAGATTTTATAAGGAATAAAAGTTAGATAATCTAAGAAAGCAATCGTTGATTTAACAAGGAATAAAAGTTAGGTAATCTAAGATAGAAATCGTAGATTTTACAAGGCCCAAAAATAAACCAAAAAAATTATGGGTTGTTCAAGGAACAAAAATCAGCCAAATAATCGTGGATTTTACAAGGGAAACCTCATGGATTTTACAAGGTAAAAATCAGACTATCGAATTAAACAATCGCGAATTTTACAAGGAACAAAAGTCAGAAAATCTAAAAAAGCAATCACGAGTCTTTCCAGGGACAAAAATAAACCAAAAATATCGTGAATTTTTCAAGGGAAAAAACAAACCAAAAAAATCGTGGATTCTACAAGTGAAAATCTTAAACTTTACAGGGGCAATCTCGTGGATTTTACATGGGAAAATCGTGGATTTTACAAGCAAAAATCGTGGATTTTACAAGCGAAAAATCGTGGATTTTACAAGGAAAAATCGTGGATTTTACAAGAGAAATATCGTGGATTCTACAAGGGAAAAATCGTGGATTCTACAAGGGAAAAATCGCCGATTGTGCAAGCGAAAAATCGTGGATTTTGCAAGCGAAAAGTCGTGGATTTTACAAGCAAAAAATCGTGGATTTTATAAGAGAAATATCGTAGATTTTACAAGGGAAATATCGTGGATTTTACAAGCGAAAAGTCGTGGATTTTACAAGCAAAAAATCGTAGATTTAACAAGAGTAAAATTGTGTTTTTTATAAGGGAAAATCTTGTTTTCTATAAGGGAAAATTCGCGGATTTTACAAGGGAAAAATAGTGTTTTTTGCAAGGGAAAATTGTGGATTTTAAAAGGGAAAAATCGTGGATTCTACAAGGAAATAATCGTGGATTTTACATGAAATAAAAATCACACAACTTAAGAAAAAAGAATAGTGGATTTTACATGAAATAAAAATCACACAATTTAAGAAAGCAATTGTGGATTAAACAAGGAACAAAAAACAAACAATATAAGTAAATATCAGACAATCGAAGGATATATTCTTGGACTTCATATAAGACAAAGAATCATATTATACTTTTACCATCTTGTGAATAGTGCTGAAAAATTTTCTTGACTATGGAAAAAACTAATTTACGATGGATTTTTTAAACGAATACAACGAAATTATCTTACTCAGTCAAACTTGGCAACCAATTGTGTGGATTCTGAAAAAAAAGACGTTAACAACTGAAGTCAAAATTCGTTTTAATCCATTTGTCATTGCGATTTTGCGATGAATAAGCCAGCAGAAAAATAGCATCCAATGAAGTGAAGTAGGTGTCATTCTTGGATGTGAAACTTTTGAAAATTTTAATCATAACAAAAATCAGACAACCTAAAGATTTTATAAGGAACAAATGAGACAATCTATGAACACAACAGTGAATTTTACAAAGGAATAATCGTTGATTTTACAATGGAATATAATCAAAGAATCACTTCTTCTTAATAGATATTTTTTGAAACCAGTTTTATGAGTACTTCATAGTACTTTTATCAATTTCAATTTTTAGTTTTCAATATAAATTCTTCTTTTTTTTCCAAGATAACTGAAAATCGGTTGTTTATATTTATACCCTATACCACTATGTGGTTTGGGTATAATGACTTTGTGCTGCTGTTTGTAACAACCAAAAATATTTGACCTAGAATCAGAATCACTTTCTGAGTTGATTTTACAATGTCCGTCCGTCCGTCCGTCCGTCCGTCTGTGTGTCCATGTAAACCTTGTAATCAAACTGCAGGTCGCAAATATGAATATATTTTGATGAAATTTGGTATATGAGCTTCTATCAGCCATGGGATGAACGCTATTGAAATTGGTGAGAATCGGTCCATGTTCAGACCTAGCCCCCATACAAATTACCCATTTGAAATCGACATAAATTGCCATAAGATCCAAATTGTCATATAGATCTTACTCAAATTGGGTTTGTATGCGTTCATTACATCCATTAATGAGTAGTCAAAAAATGATCCCTTTGACCCCATATAGAGCTGTTTCCCGATCTTCACTTAAATCTATTAAAAAACAAAAATATTGCACTGATTCTTCTCAAATTTTGTTTGTATATATTTTTGCAAAATACAAGAGACTTTACCAAACTTGATCAGGATCGGTCCATTTTTGGACCAAGTCCCTATATAGATATAGTATCCGATATGAACTTTTTCATATCTGCAGCCAAAAAAATTAATAAAAATCCCAATCAAATTTGGTTTTTGCTTATTTTCTATGTCCTGTTTGTTGGGCTTAAGAGATAGGGTCTCTAAACGCATGATATAGGGTATCGTATAGTCGGTCTAGACCTACTATAATTTTCTTACTTGTTTATTTTCAATTATCATCTTCCCAATATAATTCTTTACTTTTTATACCATACACTCCACCCTGCAGAAGGTATATATCCGTTTGTCATTCCGTTTGTAATGCATCGATCCCATAAAGTATATATATATATATGTATATACCTACTATTGATCCTTATAAAAACTCGAGTCGAGATAGCGATATCCGTCAGTCTATCTGTCTGTCCGAAATCACGCTCATTCATAAGGATAAGGTTAGGATAATATTGTTTGTCATTATTTCGGGCAGACTTGCTTTAACATGGGGTAAGTCATGCATCACTGTGCCAAGATATGGCCTCAAATATGGATACAAAGCCGAAGTTAACACTCTTACTTGTTTCTGTTGTATATAAATTTTTAATATCCATTTATTTTTTTATTTTTATTTTATTTATTATTTATTTTTTTTTTATTAATTCCTCGATATAGATATATATGATATTGTTTATATTTGAAAGTGTACTATTTATATAAATTTCTTTAGAAATTGTTTAAAAAATTGGATTTTTACGTTTATTTTGCTGGGATTCTAAATGTGTATAACAATTTTTGGAAGGCCCAAAACATTTGTGAAAGTTATCTCAAAAAGATCTTCTGAATTACGGCATCACAGAATACACTTCTTGAGTCACAAGTTAAAAAAACAGTTTTAACGGAATTTGGGACAGATGATAGTATAGTGAGTGTAGCATGGTAGTGCTGTAATGCCGGCGTCTTTATACGAGACGCAGAATACGACGGCAGAATAAAAGATCAAAGTAAGCGCCAAAAATGAAAATTATTATAAAGTGATGTAGCATGACTAAATACAATTTAAATTTTCATACATAAACTACAATACATGACGAACAACAACAACAACAACAAAATCAAATGACTGTTTCACACTGTTTTTAATATTTTCATTTTTAGCCACTGTTGATGACGAGAACATGACGACGCCGAAGACGACAATCATTGATATTGTTGCTACTGAATATTTTGGTGGTGAGCGTGGAAGTAGCGTGGCTTGTCAAAGTCTGAATCTATAGTAGAAGGTGATTTAAAGATTGTTTAGTAACAAATGTAAAAATTAGGTAACAATATGATTGCTTTGTTAAGGTACCAATCTTTCCACATATTAGAATATAATTTTAAAATTTTTTTGAATTTATGAAGCGTTTCTTATCCCAAAAAGTTAACACTGAATCGTCATCGATTCGCGCAACTTATAGACGACTCCGTGATTTTTATGGCGCACATAATTCTCCATCTAAGCAAGCCATCCGTCGAACTGTGGAGGATAGATTTCATACCTCATAATCTCTCAACACCAAAAGGGCGAAGAAATCTGCGTGCTGAAGAGAATATCGTCGCTGTAAACGAAAGTGTGGAAGAAGATCCAAATTTATCGATTCATCGTCGGTCGCAGGAATGAGGGCTCTGTCCGTCTTGGTCTACATCCTTATAAGGATGTAAGCCACGAGTCGGTCTTTCCTACCTCTTTGTGATCTTGCGAAACGAATTTTTGCGTAAAGATATGGTGGATTTTGAGTATAAATAATTTTGCAAAAAAATATTAGTACTCGAATCTTAAGCAAGTTTTCAAAAGATACGCTGTAAGGGCTTTTTGTAAAAGATGAAATATGTTCAAACTTCCTGATACCAAAGGCATATCTAACGATATTATTATACAGCACATTCATCTTACGTTTGCTACTGGCATCACAATTTGCAAAGAACTGACATCCATACATTAGACCAGGAATAAGGTATGCTTTTGTCAACAATATCCGAATTCTTAAATATGTAAAATACTGCGTAGACCAGAGGGACCTAAGTTTAATGTACGTTTTTCCAACCAGCGAGTTAATGTGACTTGTCCAGGTATGATTGTTGAAGATAATTCCGAGATTTTTCGTTGCTTGCACGATCTCTATTCTTTCGTTATTAATTTTTACAAATTCATTGAAAGTAGGAACACCTTTTTTCTTATGAATTACCATACATTTAAATTTTTTTGGATTCAAACAAAGTCCATTTGCAGTTGCCCATATATAGATTTTTCTAAGATCATCGTTTAGCTTAATCAAATTTGCATCAATTGATTGCACTGGGCTAATCAGATATAATTGGACATCATCCGCATACAAATGCATTTTGCTGTGAGAAAGTTGGTTTGGCAAATCATTTACATATAGTGAGAAAAGTAATGGTCCCAGAATCGACCCTTGTGGAACTCCCCTAGTAAGGGTTAATGGACTAGACCAAATATTATTAGAAAATACGGATTGTGTTCGTTCCGTTAGGTATGAAAATAAGAGCCGTGTTGAAGTTGATGAAAATTTAAAGGAATATTGAAGTTTCATGCACAAAGTATAGTGGTCAACTGTGTCAAATGCCTTAGAATGATCAAGTAGCACCAAAAAATTAATTTATCCATCATCTAGTTCACTTCGAATATTTTCTGCAACATCAACCAAAGCAGTAACACAGCTGTGGTTTGAGCGAAATCCTGATTGTTTTTCAGTCATTAAACATTTGTCCTTAATATATTTACACATTTGAGCATGTAGAATCTTTTCTAGTAGTTTTGAAAGAAAGCAAAGAATGGCAATTGGTCGGAACTCTGTATCAGATTTTGGAATTGGTATAATTTTAGCGTGCTTCCTTACTGACGGGAAAATGCTTGACGTAATAATATTATTAAATAAATGAGTAATATAAGGTAAAAGTAATGGCAAAAGTATATTTATAAATTTCGGGTGCATGTTATCATGTCCAACTGCATTAGATTTAATTTTCGCAACAATTGAAAGAACCTCAGACTGAGAGACGCAAGAGCATTCGAACGCATCGGAATCATCATAATTTATATTGCCTATAGTTGAAAAATTATAGAAATTTTTGTCAGGTTGTATATTGGTAAATTTGTGAAGGTACGATTTAGTTCATTGACATCAACTTGACAGTCATTTGCTGTAACGTCTTTACCAATTCCTATTTCACGTATGGTTTTCCAAGTTTTCTTCGATGCACAGATTTTTCTCAAATTTGGTTTGTATATCTTTTGTAAAAAAGAAACGACTTTACCAAATATGGTCACGATCAGTCCATTTTTCGACCTAGTCCCCATATAAATATAGCTTCCGATATCCACTTTTGCAATACTATTGCCGCTGAAAGCTTATGTACGAAATTTAATCAAAATATATTCATATTTGAGACCTGTAGTTTGATTACAAGATTTACGTGGACACACAGACAGACGGATGGACTTACGGATATCGCAAAATCGACTCAGAAAGTAACTCTAAAACGGTTTTATATCCTGAGCACAGAGTGGTATAGGCTATAAAAATTGTTAAATAAGGAGTGACTCTAAGCCACAGATGCTACAGGAGGCAGAATTGTATCCAGCTCGAGTTATAGTGTGGTATGAAGTTTAATTAAACTGCATTGTCGGGACTTAATTTTTCGAAGAATGGAGACCGTCACTTTGAGATGTTAAAAGAGTTTTCCTTTCCAGAACTACGCCAAAATATTGTCTCTTTCAAATTCGGTGTGGTTTCAATAAGATGGTGCAATTGGTCACATAGCCAATAAGCTGATTTTTGAAGAAACTCCATAACTCCATAACACCTTCCGTTGGGCCCGCAGAGTCTCCTGACTTTACTGCAGCTTATTTTTTCTGATGGGGTTTACAGAACAATACCAACATATATGGATGATTTAAAACAATGCATTCCAACAATACTTTTAAGGCGATTCCCGCTGCAACCCACTAGGCAACCCTTTCTGATAAGATGTCATCGTCTTTCAAATTCAAATTCAGTTATTTCAAAAAGTCTTTTAATGGCTTTTTTTTTAAGAATAAAGAAAAATAAAGAAAAAAGTTATTCAGCCACTCTGTAGCAACCGATGTTTAAGAATTAAATAGTGGGTTTCTAAAGCGTCCAAATTCAGAAAACCTTAGCAGTAAATAGTGGATTTCTTCTAGAGAATCTAAAAACAGAAAATCTTAGCATTCCATCGATTTTTTACAATCGATTAAAAACAAAGAAGAAAATACTGATCATAAATGTCAGAAAGTGAGCGCAGTGTAACAGTTCGTTTGGCAGCTAACCCTTTCGTAAGTTCTATCTAAGCAAAAAAAACACCCTTTAGTTATTCCTCTTGACTTTTACAAAACTCTTGTTTAACAAAGATCCTCCATAAGTTTTTGTTACTCCATTAAAGTACCTAGTAATAACTGTCCTACTACATGTTAATTTTGTATAGAGTTCCTCTAGAGATTTTAACGAAACTGTTATTGTAAAATTTGGTATTGTTTCAACACAACTGTGGTAGGTCTAACCAGCATTTGTTCCTACATATGAGTTCACATATATTAAGAAAAATCTTTTCATTGAATACAATAATATGAAATGAATATATAGATGGATTGTAACTTAGTTGCAATGAATGTATCTTTTCATAAAGTCGTTGAGTGTAACGCAAAACCCCTTAAGTTCCTATTCAGTTTTGACAGCTTGAAATATATTAACGCTGTGATGTATTCATCGAATTTCATTGTTGTCAAGCTGTCTGAGCTGTCGTTTGTCATTGGCAAGGTTCTTTTATGCTGTCTGCTGATTCTTCTACTTCACAATTTACAAAACATCACACATAATATTTTCTCTATTGCTCTCTTTCCCTCTCTATTCTTAGCATTTACATCTTTCTTTATAAATATTCTTTTGTAAATTAAAATACCTTTTAAGAAGAGTTTGTGTGGTAAATCTGTGTTACAATCTTTAAATTTATCTTCTAAATCTTGGTTTATGATCTTTTATGGTTGGTAATGAAGCGTGGGATATCTTTAGCATATCTGTAATATATCTTATTTAATATATAGTATTGGGGTAATTCACAGCTACTTAGAAATGTTAACAAAAGATCAAGGAAAGTTCAACACCGCTTAAGAGAAACGAACCAACTACAGTTTTGTCGCCACACTCAGAGAAACAAAATTTTAAATTGTGTATAAATAAGGAATGCAATCATGGGTTGCCAAAGAACCAAGTTTCTAAAATCTTAGTAAACAAGAGAGATGGCAAAAAATCAAATTGCAAAATTCTTTGAACTAACGCATGTTTTTTTTAGAGTTATAGAACTTTAAATTAAAATAAATAAGAGAAAACTATTTTTAATATCAATAAAAACTGGCGTTATTAAATAGATAATTTTATGCCATTAATGTTGAAATATGATTTGGGCTATGTGGCAGACCCGGCTGGACTCAAATTTTCACTTTTCACAGCATATCTGGTCGAATGTTGATTTCCAGGTGTTTAAGCGTGACTGGTTTATCGGCGTAGACGACTGACTTTACATCCAATGGTGTTAAATCACACGATCTTGATGACTATTTACCAGGGACCATTATATGCAATTAATCGTTCATCAAAAGTTTCTTTGAGTAAATTAATTGTAGCGTGCTCTGTGTGGCATGTAACTCCGTCTGTTGGAACCACATGTCAGCAAGATTAATACCAAATAAATGAGGTACGAAAAAACTTGTAATCAAATCTCTATACCGTTGTCAATGGTGCAGTTACATTCTGTCCATCATCGTTTTTGAAAACATATGGGGTAATGACTCCGCCGGCAGTCATAATCTGTGGATATAAAAGTGTTTAAACAAAAGCTTGTTATTTAAGTAACTATTCTACCAAAATTGAGCTTCATCGCTGAACAAAATTTTGTATGGAAAATCAAAATCAATATCAAATTGTGCTTCATCCCATTGGTCGAATTGGCGTTTGGCTTTAATTCTTGTACAAATTAAATCTTAAAAGCGCTCGTAAACCAAGATCCCTTCGTAAAATCTTCCATAAAGCGTATGGACATATCTCCTTTTGCTGAGTCGAATTGATCGATATGGGTCTTCTGCAATGCTTTGCTGCACGGCGGCTATAACTTGTTCGGTGCGCACTGTTTGGCGTCTTACGGGATGCACATTAAGAGTAGAAATGGTGCGAAAGCGATCCATAGTTATTCTAAAAAGTGTCCTTTAGAGGCGATTGTGTCTGCTATAAAATGGACGAAGTTTGATGGACATAAACATTAACCAATAACTTGAAAGCGGTGCTCCTATGATGAAATGGCAAACCAAACTAAACAAAAAGCAACTATCAGCTGTTAAATCGGTTGTCAAATAAAACAGTGTTACCAACTCAAAATTGTGAATCTCTAAACAAAACATCTTTTTTTGCAACTACTAATCAAAGACTACAAATTTGTTGTCTACGGTATTTTTCAGTTAAAGTAACTGCATTAAGAATGAGATGTGATAGAGAAATTCTGAGTTCAAATTCGGATTCAGACTTCTGATAAAGTACACTTTGGCGCCAGAGTCAGAGTAATTATAATGGACCAATGAAAGCCCAACACTGGTTGATTGACTATATTAATTGTTTTTTGATATATGGAGCACGCTGATTTAAAATCTTATTTCAAATCCCATTTTTGCGGGTCATCTTTAGCTTTAGAGATATACCCTTAAACATTTTCGAAAAAGTGATATTTTTGCATGTTTGTGAGTCTTTTTTTTAACAACACTGGTCTTTCATCCACAAACTGTAAGTTGATTTTGGGCATGCGTTGATCTCAAAAATGTTATTACCTTTTGTGAGTTATATTTAGTTTAAGAGAAATTTTAGAATTTAGAAATTTTTCAAATAGTTATTTAGGCACTTTATAGATCCATTTTTAAATTTTGAAATAAATATAGGCCGA
This sequence comes from Cordilura impudica, assembly GCA_963682025.1. Classification (NCBI taxonomy): domain Eukaryota; kingdom Metazoa; phylum Arthropoda; class Insecta; order Diptera; family Scathophagidae; genus Cordilura; species Cordilura impudica. The sequence goes on from OY821521.1 coordinate 188,959,064, forward strand.
CATTTAAAAAGGTACGCAGATTTCAAAAATGTAATTAGTTTAATCGTGAACGGATAGCAACGAAACATGTATCGTAAAAATCTAAAAATTGAAGATGCCTCTCACATACACTCCAACAGTTTTCGAAATTGGTTTTCGTTACAACGCCTAAACTTAAATTGTCAGAAAAAGACTAATACTAGTTCTAGAATCCTTGTAAAGCAGTCCTCAAAAGTCAGGCAAATTGCAAAATGTTTCAAATTGACGGGCTGTGGAATTAAGTCTATGAGCACCTTTAAATTCGAAGAATCTTAAATATATTCGAAATAAATTTTGGGTTACAAAGCCACTATAGAATTCTGGGATCAGAAATCATAAGAAATGTCAAAGGCTTATTTATATTTGTTCCTTTTACTCATCAAGGAACAGAGGGCCTTAGAAGGCTTTCCATCATATTTATTAGAAATTTGTTTCAAAAACCTCTTAAGGTGCTATTACATGATGTGTTTTTTACATATGTACTGTCACTTTTTATCCATATGGAATTCCGCATGTCTGTCAAAATTGTCTTTTACATACGATTCATAATTTTCGCTATCACACGTGCATATGTATTTTCGTATGACATAACCTCTAAATGTAAACAACAGCTGATTTAATTTGTGAATTTACAATTGTTGAATTTTTAATTGTTATTTTATATTAAACAATTTATTTTTCTTTCAATATTAATCTTTATAATTTACTCTGTTTTTCTTTCGCCACAAGCAGTGTTGTATTTTCATACGTTTGTCATACCAAAATAGAACTTGTTCTAATTGAAATATGTACATGTGACTTTCCTCATGTATTGTACATAAACAATGTTTCATATGTGTCACATGATGTGTACAACTTTTGTTGTGGGAAAATTTGACAGTACATATGTAAAAAACACATCGTGTAATAGCACCTTTAGCGAACAATCATGCTTTTCAAAACTACCAAATATCCCAATACTGTGACCTGTGAGCGGCCTTTATAAGCGATTAAATTCCAAAGGAAATAACATACTCGTACATAAATAGTGATCATCTTAATGCCTAAAATTTTTAACAATTCTTTTTCATGGTTTTTATTATATAATTACTAGAGTAACTTTTTTCTAATGACACCTGCATTTACAATAAACATTACATTCTCCGATAAACTCGTAAACAATATGTACATATGTATATGATGAGTCATTTGTACTTGTGATGTGACAGTTTGGTTTCCCATTAAACCTCTTTACAACATTATTGTTATAATTACTTAACTGCGTGTGTACATCGCTTTACCAAACGACCTTTCCAACAATGTTCCGTCATGTGTGAGTATTGGTTTCGTCTATACTTTTGCTTGAATACTTACGAGTATTTAAAATATGGCATCGGAAATTTAGTCATTTTCATTGTATATAACTTTTTTAGTTGTTGTCTTTTTCACGGTCGTTGTAGATTTTTGTGTCTTAATGTTATGGCTCCTGTATTTCCTCAAAATTATAGTCTTTGAAAGCTTAAGACAACAAACGTATATGTCAAAAAGACCGACAACAGGGCAACAAAATGCAACAGGGGTGGAGTGGGAAGACGCGAAGAAGGCCTCAACTTTGATTGTTGTTTGAGTGCGGCTGTTTTAAGCCTGAACATAAAAATCGGCCAAATCGATATCGAATCTTTTTAAAACATCTTGCCAACTTTTGTTGTTCAGTTCAGTTATATTTTAAACACGACTTAAACACGACTTAAAATATAACTGAACTCGAACCTGTTTATTGTACATGTTCTGTTTTTTCTTACTACACGAGCCACAACACGACTTAAAATATAACTGAACTCGAACCTGTTTATTGTACATGTTCTGTTTTTTTTTTTTCAGTACACGTACCAGAACATGAACTTCAAATAAAGCAACACTCAAAAATGTGTGCTTTATGTGTGATTGAAACAAAAAGTACGTGATACAAAAATGTTCGTGTAAATAACGAAATATTAAAACGAACCAGTCATGGTTGTGTTGGGCACCGAAGAAAATTTAAAAACAAACATAATTGATATGAAAATAAAAATATGTGCGTGTTGGTCTAAGTTATGTTTGTTTACATATATGTACGAGTTTTTTATTCAGTGTGTGTTTTTTTCTAAACTCTGGTTTCTTGCAACCTATAAGAAGCATAGGGCCTCAATAATTGTTTTTCAATAAGGTTAAATTAAAACTAAATTGTTTAGCTCATTCCGGAATCTGTTTAAGCTTGAAGCTTCATCTTTTATTATGGAATATATGACATTTTCTTATGTTTTCCTGGGGAGTTTGAGAACTTATTCAGATAATTTTTTTTTTTTAAACCAGCTAAATCACTTCTGAAGAATATCAATCCACAAAAATGGATTTCCAAACAAAAACTTCCCCTATTTTCCACAATAATTTCCACGCAATTTCCGACTTTGTAAATTTGTTTACCTTCTAACTAGGAACGCCTATGACCCCCAAATTATTTTTGAGTACCCTTTTTATTCATTAGGGTTTTTCACAAAAAACTTTTTTTTAGTTTTGCAACTCTTGAAGCGGAATATGAATTCGTAAGGCCCAAAAATTTTTGGAGAATTTTTTCATGAATTTTATGGTCGGTACGTGATTGCTGAAATCGATTTCACCCAAAAGACATTTTTAATGTCTTTTCCGACACTTTCTTTTCATAAAACCAGATGTATCACTTCTAAAGAATGCCAGCCTACTAAAAAAAATTATTAAAATCTCATTACAATGGTAGAAAAAAAAACAAGTAAGAGTATTAAATTCGACTGAGATGCCCACCATCTTGTGTCTCAACACGTTGACTGTCACGGCAATTTTCAGAATTCCGGTCGAAGAAGCCAATAAAAATATTCTTTTACTTCTTGATTTTGAATAAATTATTAATAATAAGTATTAATAATAAGTATTAATAATTTTTCTATTCATGTGATTCATGTTCATGTGATTTTTGCTCTCTTCCCTGAAGAGCTGCACGAATATGGCAAATAAAGACAGTACGAGATAACTCGTAGTCGGCGTCCTAGAAAAAAACGCAATATACAAGTTATCTCGTAGTTATAAGAACAATGATAGTTTTTTTCATAGAAAGAATTAACTTTTATCTGAAAAATTGCATTATTTTGCTATTATTAGAGAAGGCTTTCAATTGCTGAAATCGGACTACATCCTACTATAATTAAAAAACAGATATTCAGCTTCAGAAAAAAACACAAGATTTTATTTATTTTATTATTAGCAGTAATTTGAATTTCAATGCTTTAACCAAAATACATTTTCTCTTGTTTTCCAACCTTTTTTTTAATACTAATATTTAAAAAAAATTAAAAATGGACTAAGATGGGTAATTCGGCGAATAAATATTAGACAAACTCTGCCGCCTACTTCGGTTGAAGCTCCACCACTAAAGAAATAATCGATGGCGGCGTCAAGCCGGCTTTAAGTCGCACGACTTGGATCTCTGTATACGTGAAGTGAAACAATACATACACACTCATCAAGCTAATGCTAAAAAACACAACGACCACAACAACACAAAATGCAAAACTTAGAATAACAACAATAACAAGAGCAACATGGAAAAATCATATACCTTTCAAGCTTTTTTAACATTTTCATTGAAAACACGGTACCTATTAAACCGATTTTGATGAATTCAAATTGCAACCTGCTCAGGATGTCAGTGAATCACTTTCACTAAAAATGAGCAACCCAACTGACCTATTAAAGGCGTGATCGTGATTTTCACAGATGGACAGACGGACTTTTTTAATGTTTCTTCGAAAATTCTTCTCCCTTTACTTTAGTTATTGAAGTTTAAACGTGGGAAGTACTGAATTTTTACTTTTAAGGTCATAAAAATTCCCCATTTACTAATAACGCCAATACTTGCTGGGTTCCAAGCCAGCAAGGTGTAATTGGAAAGGAGCGGGCGGTCGAAAGCGGCTTCGGAAATATGCTCTGAGCAGGCTATTCAGGATGTAACAATAAAACCAGTAATAAAATTATTTTATTTTGTTCTAAACATTGTTCCAAAATAGATTTGTCGCAAACCGTAACTTATTTTGTATTTTTTTTTTTTTTGTTTTTTGTGATTTTTGTATTTTTTTTCTTTGTGTGTTTTTTGTATATTTTATGTTTTTTTTTTACCCTATATCACTATGTGGTTTGGGTATAATGACTTTGTGCTGCTGTTTGTAACTACCAAAAATATTTGACCTAGACCCATCTTTCATTATACCGATCAGCTCAGAATCACTTTCTGAGTCGTTTTAACGATGTCCGTCCGTCCGTCCGTCTGTGTGTCCATATAAACCTTGTAATCAAACGACAGGTCGCAAATATGAATATATTTTGATGAAATTTGGTATATAAGCTTTTATCGGCTATTGAAATTGGTGAAAATCGGTCCATGTTCTGACCTAGTCCCCATACAAATGACCCCTATGAAATCGACATAATAAGATCCAAACTATCACATAGATCTTAGTCAAATTGGATTGTATGTGTTTATTGTATCCATCCATTAATCAGTAGTCCAAAAATAAAACCTGTAGGACAATTCTTAGTCATAGGCCCCATATAGAGCTGCTTCCCGATCTTCACTTAAATCTGTCAAAAAACAAAAATATTGCAAAGATTTTTCTCAAATTTGGTTTGTGCATATTTTTTTAAAATATAAGTGACTTTACCAAATATGGTCAGGATCGGTACATTTTTCGACCTAGGCCCCATATAAATATAGCACCCGATATGAAGTTTTTCATATCTGCAGCCAAAAAATTAATAACAATGCCACTCAAATTTGTTTATGCTTATTTTCTATTTCCAATTAGTTGGACCGAAGAGATAGGGTCTCTAAACGCATGGTATAGGGTATCATATAGTCGGTCTAGACCGACTATAATTTTCTTACTTGTTTTATTTTTTTTTTTTTTTTTTTTTGTTTTTGTGCTTTTTTGTAATAACTATGTATATTTTACATTCAGGTGCTATTCAGGATACCTTGTATGAAACAAATTTTGGAATCTGTACGTTAACTTTTGTGTTGCATAAAAATATTGATATCGTTTAATAACGTTGATATCGCGTAAAAAATGTTTTTCGTTCTCATTTGTGTACGTTACGGTTTGCGACATATCTATTTTGTAACAATGTTTAGAACAACTAGAACAACCGCCAAATTTTTTTTTCCCAAAAGTGGGGGGCAAAGCTTAAATTTTTTTTTCGATTTACCGGTACAAATTACAATTTAGAAACTCATCGTTTTGGAACATTGTAGAACAATCCTAGAACAATTCAGAACAATCTTCAAAAAATTTTATTTCCAAAAATGGTGGGCTAACTTTGCACACTTCTTATTTTTGCACTACTGATTAATATATTTAACTAGCTGAACCCGGTGTGCTTCGCTACCCCTCATCGTTATAAAATAAAATAAAAAAAAAAATATTTATACTTTAACAAAATATTATTTATTTAATTTAGAAATAATTATTGCAATGTTTAAGGATGTACAATATTTTTAGTTTGTCCATCTGGAGCATAAACATATAAGTCGGTGGGTTTTCCTATACGTGAGCATGCAACATAAAGCTGTCCATGCGAGAAACATGGATTTGCTAAATTTAAGCCGCAAACTTGAAGAGATTGACCTTGAGCTTTGTTAACAGTCATCGCAAACGCTAATCGAACAGGAAACTGTAAATCGTTTGAAGTAGAATGATAAATCACTTGGGATCATTGGAATGCGTGGCAAAAGTACATCTGTTCCTTTATAGTTTCCTGTTATAATGGTCGCTTCTATTAAATTATTTAGAATTTTTTTTTACTGCAAGTCGAGTGCCATTGCAAAGCCGTGGTGGATCGATATTGCGCAGTAAAATAATGGGCACTCCAATTTTGAGTTGTAGCACATGTGGTGGAAAGCCTGGCATATCGAGTGAATTCAAGAAGTCAACAGGATAATTAACGGCATCTTCTGCTCTCGTAATAGTATCGATAGACTTGTACGTTGTTGCAGTTTCGTTGATTTTGTTCAAAATGGCACTGTTTATCCATGCCAAATATTGAGTTATATGGGCGGGGCCTCGCCCCTTTGTCCACTAACAACTTTATATAGTCAAGGGCTCAATAGAAGTTATTATAGATTTTAATTTTTCTAAAAAGGACGTGGTCCCGCCCAGTTTTCTTGTAGTACTATTTCTATTAATTTCAATACGATATATACCAAATATCATCGCCGTAGGTTAAAAAGTGGCCGAGATATGACGATTTTAAATTTTGGGTTATATGGGCGGGACCACGCCCCTTTGCCCACTAACAACTTTATATAGTTAAGGACTTATTATTTCGCAAAAATATCCTTTTGTGAAAATTTCATGACGATCCTTCCAGTAGTTAAGAAGATATTACGATTTTTATTTTTCTAAAAAGGGGCGTGGTCCCGTCCACTTTTCCTCTGGTATGTATTTCTATTCATGCCAATACCATATGTACCAAATATGACCGCTGTAGGTCAAAAATTCCCGAAACATGACGATTTCAAATTTTGGGTTATATGGGCGTGGCACCGCCCCTTTGTCCAACCAAAAATTTGTATAGCCTATTATTCCTTCCAGAGTCACAGTAACACGCTGTGAAAATTTCAGGAAGATCGGTTCAGGGGTTTGGATAGATAAACACACACACATACCAAATTTAACCGAGATCTCTATGATAATTTTGATCTTATGGAAATTTAAGTTGATCTAATAGGAGTCATTTGTAAGGGGACTAAGTCTGAACATGAACTCATTTTCACCAATATATATTCATATTTGCGAACTGTAGTTTGATTGCAAGGTTTACATGGACACACAGGCGGACGGACATCGCTCAATCGACTCAGAAAATGATTCTAAGTCAATTGGTATAATAAAAAAATCAAGGGTCTAAGTCAAATATTTTTGGTAGTTACAAACATCAGCACAAACTCATTACATATACCAAGAACACATAGTGGTATAACCTATGAAAATGGCGGAGGACTAAAATGTTATTAAAAGCGAAATTTCCCGCAAAATTTCAAAGAGGTCATCCAAACACAAAATCGTGGAATTTCAAACAGTGTTGGGCTAAAGAATTAAAACATAAAAATTTTAAATAACAAAAAAATTTCCACCATCAATACCAAAACCCTGATTTCATTGAACAAGTGATATAAATAACAAACTGATCAGAAGTAATAACAAAAAATATACTTATAGCGTAATTTCAACAAAAAGAAATGTTAGAATTATATAAAAAAAAAAAATGTCGATGAGTAACCAACGAATTGACAAATTTGTATCTTATCTTTGTAACATACAATGGACGTCTAAGTTTTTGAATAAAACAAATTTTATCCATAAAATCCAACTTTATTTTTTTGCAGTCTTAACCGTATTTTAGACTCGTCCAACATTAATTTTGACCACCTTTAAGATAAAATTTTATATGAGCCTCTAATTGATTTGTTTTCTTCTCTTTTATGTGCATAAACGCCTAATGACATAATGTAATGGGGGAAAATATAAAATAAAAATGGTCGTAAAAAAATGGTCTGCCTCTTTTCTGACTATAAATGACCTACCAGGAAATCATTAAACATTTATAATAAAAAATGTTCTCAATGTAGGAAAAAAAATTAATACTACGGGCTGCTAGCTACTGCTTATACTTTTTTTAAGCATACATACTTATATGAAGTATTCCATACAAACGTTTAACTGACGAAAAAAAATTCGAATCAGCAGTCTACATATTGCTGTGTCCAAACTAAAAGGCTACTTTTCAAATTTAAACGTATTATTGCAAAAAAAAAATCATTATTTTATAATATAAATTGATGGAATTAGGTGCATAAGACATAAAATAGAGATTTTTTTTGGAAAAGTACCATTAAAATTAGAAAAGAAAAATTAAAAATTTGAAATTGCAAGAGGTTGCCATCATGTTTTAATGGCCACTAGAGCGCCCATGAAATACATAGAAAAATGGAAAACTGTTATTTTTTCCGCTCCCCGCTCATTTTCTAGTATATTGGGCATAAAAAATAATATCCGTGCAAAAATTTTTTCAATCGGGTGCAAACCGGCCAGTCCGTCACGACTTTTAGCCCTAAAAATGGAGTATAACTAGTTCCAAGCTTTGATGAGCTATAACTCGTAAGAAAGACGACTTTTGCAAATTTACCTTAAGCATTTCTATTGCAAATATATAGGCAAGCATTTTTCTCCTATAAATTTTTGACGTAGCTATGACCCTTCATGGTGTTTTAAGAGGTCAAACTTCAAATTTGAAGTCAACATTTTTTTCAAACGTAAATTAGTAAATTTATTTATAAATCTATTTAGGTTTGACTATTGCCAAATTGAAGTTTGACCTCTTAAAACACCATGAAGGGTCATAGCTAGGTCAAAAATTTTTAGGAGAAAAATATTTGCCTATATATTTGCAATACAAATGCGTAAGGTGTATTTTCCGAAAGTCATCTGGCTTACGAGTTATAGCTCGTCAAAGCTTGGAACTAATTTTACTCCATTTTTAGGGCTAAAAGTCGTGACGGACTGGCCGGTTTGCATCCGATTGAAAATACTAAAATCGTAAGTTAACCTGTGATACTAGTATTTAAGATTTTAATTTTAAATTAAATTTATGTTGTTGTTTATATATTTTGTCATTAGAAATAAATAAAGTTCACACTCCAGAAGAAGTTGAAATACAGTCAACGAAACGTCGAGTGAAAAGGATGTAATAATTTGAATTTTTTTTTATTGTCAACTTTTTAGTTTTTTCAAGATATTTTTTTCGTTCAAATGAAAGATCTTTTGAAGGCACATATAAAGCATATAGTCCGACTTTATCTATTTGGCGAACGTAGTGAAATTGTCGACTTTCGATTGGAATTTTTTATACCCTATACCACTATGTAGTTTCGGTGTAATGGCTTTGTGCTGCTGTTTGTAACTACTAAAAATATCTGACCAAGACCTATCTTTCACTTTCTGAGTCGGTTTAACGATGTCCGTCCGTCCGTCCGTCTGTGTGTCCATGTAAACCTTGTAATCAAACTACAGTTCGCAAATATGAAAATATGTTGACGAAATTTGGTATATAAGCTTTTATCACCCATAGGATGAATGCTATTGAAACTGGTGAAAAATCGGCCCATGTTTAGACCTAGTCCCCATACAAATGACCCCTATGAAATCAACATAAATTGCCATAAGATCCAAACTATCACATAGATCTTGGTCAAATTGGGTTTGTATGTGTTTATTGTATCCATTAATTAGTAGTCCAAAAAAAAATACCTATAGGGCAATTCTTAGTCGTAGGCCCCATATAGAGCTGCTTCCCGATCTTCACTTAAATCTATCAAAAAACAAAAATATTGCACAGATTTTTCTCAAATTTGGTTTGTGTATATTTTTTTAAAATATAAGTGACTTTTCCAAGTATAGTCAGGATCGATCCATTTTTCGACCTAGTCCCCATATAAATATAGCACCCGATATGAACTTTTTCATACCTGCAGCCAAAAAAATTAATAACAATGGCACTCAAATTTGGTTTATGCTTACTTTCTATATCCAATTAGTTGGACCGAAGAGATAGGGTCTCTAAACCATGGTATAGGGTATCGTATAAACGGTCTAGACCAACTACAATTTCTTACTTGTTTTCAACTTATTTTGTGTTTTCTTTGTTTTTCATTTTATAAATAAAAAAATTTATTCGTCATTCAAACTTTTTCTTTTCTTTTTGTTAAAGCTGGCCAGTTCAGTGTGCAATAGCCGATATGTAGCAAAAAATAATAATGTGTCCCCTTAAGTATAATTCGTTTCGATATAAAATGTTCGTTTTTGATTTTTATTGGTCAACATAAAAATCATTTTAAAAAGTTAAAAAAAAAATAATAACGCTAGACTACTACATTAACATTTCAATACCAAATGAATGAAATCTGAACGCAAAAGGCGTCTTTAAGACGCCAATTTCAAAGAACATTTTTATAAAACATACTGACTTGAAATAATATTCATAATTACCACTTTAAAAGGCAAACAAAACATTTTGCGAACCCTTTTTTTCTTTCTTTAATTTCTTTATATTTTTGTTGTTGGTGGTGTTGTTGTTGCTTTTTAGTCAAAATATTGAATATATGCATTGTATAAATGCTTAGTTATCTGAGAGCAGAGAGGTTTCATTTTATATTTTTCGTGCAAAACAAAAGACTGCGCAAAAAAATATGCTCATTAAAAACGTTTACGTTTCAAGCGTACAAATATTATCAATTTTTTTTTTTTTTTTTTTTTTTGGCGTCGAGTGGACAAAACATAAAACATATTCCAACATAAAAGAAAACCAAACACAAGATATGAATATATTTTCGATGTTGGTGGTCTCGCTTGGTTAAAAGGATTTTTTTTTTTTAATATTCTCAATTTTTTAATAATTAATTTTTTAGCCCACAAATTTCTAAGCGCTCAGAAATAATGATTCTTTAAAGAAATTTAAGGGCTCTTTAAAAAAAATTAAAAGTAACGAACCATTTGAAATTTATATTAAATTTTTTTTTTTAATATTTCAAAAATTTAAATTTTTAATATAAATTTAAAATTTGAATGATAAGTTCAAAACTATATTTTTCCAATTTTTTATGTAAATTTTAAACGGTTCGTTAGGTTTAGATTTAGAGAATTATGGTCCTAAATCTTTATTTATTCTCACTCCCACATATTTAACGCCGTATGATTAATATTTAATTTAATAAAAATATCACTCATACGTCTAAATCTTAATAACTTGGAGCAAGGCACTTTATAATTAAAAAATTTTCTTAGAAAAACATTTTTTTTTTAAATTAACTTTTTTGTTAAAAATTCATTTTTCTTAATGGCTCTTTTTCCCTGAAGACAATGGAAAAAGTTCTGGACCATCATATCTAAATCTTAATAACTTGGAGCAAGGCACTTGATAATTAAAAAATTTTCTTAGAAAAAACATTTTTTTTTTAAATGGCTCTTTTTCTCTGAAGACAATGGAAAAAGTTCTGGACCATCATATCTAAATCTTAATAACTTGGAGCAAGGCACTTGATAATTAAAAAATTTTCTTAGAAAAAACATTTTTTTTAAAATTAACTTTTTTGTTAAAAATTCATTTTTCTTAATGGCTCTTTTTCCGTGAAGACAATGGAAAAAGTTCTGGACCATCATATCAGCAACACTTACCTGGCACGCAAACCTGTTCATGAACTTCAGTTTGCGTACCAACAGTATAAATCAACGGAATCAGCGGTCCATAATGTTGTCACAATGATAGAAAAGGCACTTGAGGCCAAACAGATGTCTCTTTGTGCTTTCATTGATATATAGGGCGCCTGAATAAATTGGACCCTGCAGATGCTTAACTCTAAGGTTATTACACTGAACATAGGCAGTACGTCTAGGACCATAAGAGTCACTAGGGGCTGTCCACAGGTTTGGACCTTGGTCATAGATGAACTACTGGAGGAAATTAAAGACTTAGGATTCATAACCTTTAGCTACGCGCCGGCTTCGACGAGAGTATAATATCGGAAAGTATGCAGCAGGGTCTGTACTATACCCTAAATTGGTGTCAGAATACAGGGTCATCTATGAACTCATCTTAGACTATACTGATACCCTTCACTAGACAAAGAACACTCACCTTGTGAAACCAAATTTAAACGACTTGCCAATAGGGATCTCAAACGAAGTCAAGTATCTTAGGGTCACCCTGGATAAATCCCTCGAATGAAATAAACACTTAGATCTAATTTCCAAAAAGGTCATTAGGACATCATATGCCTGCCAAAGGCTATTTGGTAGAACGTGGGGGTTAAAACCTCATATGATCTATTGGTCGTTTAGGACTGTAGTGAAACCATTGGTTACTTAAGCTGCTCTTTTATGGTGGCCAAAGGTTGAGCAAGCGAATGCTAAGGGCTAAGGCAATCCTGAACATGGTGTACCGCATTGCCTGTGTTGGCATAACCGGGGGCGAACAGAATGTGCCCAACCGATGCCATTGGCGTCATGCTTAACATCACACCACTGCACCTTTCGGTCATTGAAGATGCGTGCATGAGTGCCATATGGCTTCAGAAATTTGGTAGTAAAGGGTTTTTCAATAAGAGCGCTACAAAAGTATTTTTAAATAAAACAAAAACGGTTTTGGATATCAATGAAATTCTTTATTCCTGTGAAAGTACGTTCGATGCCATTATGTATGGAAATCGATCTCTTTTGCATGGCCACCATGGGCACGCTTGCAGAAGTTCAGACGCTGAACCCAATTTTCGACGGTTTTCAAGCATAAATCGGCCGATACTGCTGCAATTTCACGTTCGATATTCGTACGAAGTTCATCAATCGTCGCTGGCTTGTTGGCATAGACCATAGACTTGACGTAGCCCCACAGGAAATAGTCCAACGGCGTCAAATCGCACGATCGAGGCGGCCAATCGACTGGACCATTTCGTGAGATAACACGTTCTCCAAACTTGGTTTCCAATAAATTGATTGTGACATTCGCTGTGTGGCTTGTGGCGCCTTCCTGTTGGAACCACATGTCCTCCAAGTCCATATCATCCAATTGGGGCCAAAAATATTCGGTTATCATTGAACGGTAGCGATTCCCATTCACAGTAACGTGCTGGTCTTGATCATCACGGAAGAAGTACGGCCCAATGACGCCGCCGGCCCATAAACCGCACCAAACCGTAATTTTTTCGGGATGCAATGATGACTCATGGAGTACGTGTGGATTGCTGTCTGACCAATAACGCATATTTTGTTTATTGAAGAGCCATTCAGCCAGAAATCGCTGAAGATGATTTTTCGATGAAAATCCGAATCATTTTCAAGTTGTTGCTCAGCCCAATTCACGAACATACGACGCTTCTGGTGGCCAAGCGGCTTCAGTTCTTGCGTCAATTTGATCTTGTAAGGATGTAGGTCAAGATCTTTTCGCAATATTCGCCAAAACGACGTCACAAAGATGTCCAACGCTTGAGAACGACGTGTGAGAGACACATTTGGGCTTTCTTCAACTGAAGCCTCAGCGGCAGCAATATTCTCGACACTACGGGCACTTCTTTGTCTTACTGGCACGGGAACATTTTGTACTGTGCCTGTGAATTCAAATTTTTCCACTAGACGCTCAATTGTTGATCTGCTAGGACGATTATGACGACCATAAATTGGACGTAGCGCTCTTAACGTTGAGGCCACTGACTCCGAATTTCAGTAGTAAATTTTAATAATTTCGACTCGTTGTTGGCTCGTATATCTTTCCATCATGAAATGGCAAACCTTACTGAAGAGAAATGTCAAAATAGCGGCAAGAAATATGGCGTCGTTTGCTGTCCCTGTCTTTCTACTTTTGTAGCGTCCCTGTTGAAAAACCCTTTATGAAGAACGGTGACCCTGTTAAACTTTTGAAATGTTTCTGGTGCTATTTTTATGCCTATAACATCCAAAATTAGTACTAAACGTACATAATTCCTTGCTTTTGTCAGGTACTTTTCATAGTACTTTTCTTAAAAAGATACTTTTCATTCAAAAAGTAAATTTTTGAAAAAAATACCTATTCTTACAAAATTACCTTTTCTAAAGATATTATCTTTTCTTAAAAAAGTACATTTTCTTAAAAAATTCCATTTCTTTACAAAGTACCTTTTCTTCAAGGTTCAGAAAATACACACATCAAAAACACACAATGTTCTGTTCTAAAGCAGCCAGCATATATTTTTATTTTGATATCAATTATGTGAGTTTCAAAATTTTGTGCGGTGCCGAACACAATCATGACTGTGTTTCGTTTTAATATTTCGTTATGTACACGAGCATGTTCCTATCACGTATTTTTTGTTTCGAACACACACGAAACCACACAGGTTCGAGTGTAGCTTTATTTTAAGTTCGTGTTCTTGCACGTGTACTGCTAAAAAAACATAGCATGTTCTTGAACGCGTACATCTAAATTTTAAAACATTATCCACTCGCGATCGGAAAAATCTGATACACCCCTATAATAACAATAACAATTGTTTGAACCAAATTTATTTAAAAAAATCTAAAATTCATTAGCAGTTATAAAAAAATAAAAATAAAAAGATAATAATAAAAAAAAAAAAAAAAAAATAAAAATAAATAAAAATAAATAAAAATAAAAAGATAGTTTTAAAATAGAAAACAGAGAAATTCTATATGTTGTTTATGACTTAATTTGGTTTTTATTTTTATCTTTATTTTTATTTTTATTTTTTTATTTTTATTTTTATCTTTATTATTATTATTTTTATTATTATTATTATTATTTTTATTTTTTTATAACTGCTAATGAATTATTTTAGATTTTTTTAATAAATTTGGTTGACACAATTGTTGTCGTTATTATAGGGGTGTATCAGATTTTTCCTATCGTGAGTGGATAATGTTTTAATTTTTAGATGTACGCGTTCAAGAGCATGCTCTGTTTTTTTAAGCAGTACACGTGCAAGAACACGAACTTAAAATAAAGCTTAAATAAACCTGTGTGTTTTATGTGTGTTCGAAACAAAAAATACGTGATAGAAATATGTTCGTGTACATAACGAAATATTAAAACGAAACACAGTCATGATTGTGTTCGGCACCGTACAAAATTTAGGAACACACATAATTGATATCAAAATAAAAATATGTGTTTGCTGGTCTGAGCTATGTTTGTTTATATATCTGTGGCCACAAGCATTAACCGCCTAAGTCGAAAATCATGCTCTCGAGAATAATGCCTTTTTATATAAATTTAATGGGGCTTCAGTACGACTTAGGTCAGTATGTTTTCATAAATAACTTTTTATTAAACAGTGTTAGGAAAATGGGGTTTTCACATAAATATAAAGCGTTTTAAGTAGAATATGCTAGCATATATAACTCAAATCATTCTTAAGTTGACTTAGGCGGTTATCGCTTGTGCCCACAGATATATGTACGAGTTTTTTATTCAGTGTGTGTTTTTTTCTGAACTCTGCTTTTCTTTAAAAAGTACCTTTTGTTAACAAAAGAAATTTTTTTTAAAAAAGTATATTTCTATATTTTATTAAAAAAGAACCCCTTCTTAAAAAATGCCTTTTCTTAATTAAGTAAATTTTAGCTTTCCTTAAAAAATTACCATTTCTTCTAAAGGAACCTTTCCTTAAGAAGATACATTTTCTTAAAGAAGTACTTTTTCGTAAAAAAAGGAACTTTTGTTCAAAAAGTATCTTTTCTTAAAAAAGTACATTTTCTTATAAAAGTGTATTTTCGTAAAATAATAATGCTTCTGAGAAAAATATCTTTTCTGAAGAAATAAATTAATTAAGAATAAAGTAAATATTCTTAAAAAAGTCACCTTTTTTTCAAAATGTAAAAAAAGTCTTTTTTTAAAAAAGTACATTTTCTTAAAAAGGTAACATTTCTTACCTTTTTTAAAAAAGTATTTTTTCTTAATAAATTACATTTTCTTAGAAATGTACCTTTTCTTAAAAAAACTACATTTTCTTAAAATGTACCTTTCCTTAAAAAATACATTTTCTCAATTAAATACATTTTCCTAAAAAAGTAGATTCTCATATAAAAGTACCATTTCTTACAAAAGTACCCCTTTCCTTAAAAAAACATTTTCTTAATCAAATACATTTTCAAAAAAAAGTAAATTTCCTTAAAAAAGTGCCGTTTCTTACAAAAGTACCTTTTCTAAAAAGGTATTTTTCTTCACAAAGTACATTTTCTTAAAAATGTATCTTTTCTTAAAAAGTACATTTACCTAAAAATAATAGGCAAGGCGATTTCTTGAGACCGATGTAAGTATGTCAGTTTTAACTATTTGGACCAAACATCGCTCAGGTATTTTTTTTAGCTGTCCACCAGATTTACAGATTTTTACATTTTTATATTTTATTTATTTATTTTTTTTTTTAGTAAAATGCTTTTAAAATTGCTACGAACACATACATAAAATTATACAATGCTGTGTGTGTGTTTATTAAATTTGTTAATGTGTTTGCTAAAAGCCCTGTGTTGAATTGAAAAATAATTTTGGACTTAAAACAATAACGACAATGAAGCCAATAAAAAGTTTTGAATTGTGATTTGGCTAAAATTGATTAGCATACCTTTAGGATCTTATAAAATAATGTATTAAATGAAAAAATAAAATTGTCTTGAATTTGCACTCGAATTTCGAGGGCTGGGATCTGCTAGTTTACTTAAAAATGTTTATATTTTTTAAAAAGTACTTTTCCTTAAAAACTTACTTACTTTTTCTTAAAAAAGTAAAAAGCCGTTCCTAAAAAAAAAATACCTTTGCTTAAAATAGTAAAGTTTCTTTAAAAAAAATGCTTTCTCTTAAAAAAGTAAAATTGCATCATTTTTCAACGGGGTCCTTTAAAGCTTTTTTCTTCAAAAATTTAAGTTTTTTTTTAATTTTTAAAATTGTTTTTGATTGTGCGATTGTGCGGATAATTGGGGTACAAAAATGTGTATCAAGAGATTCTAAAAAAAACTTTATGTGACTAAAGTACCAGGAATGAGATGATTTGATTTGATTTTGGTATACATTTTGCCAGCAAAAACTAGGAATTGTCTTATCATCAAGAAGGCCCCCGTATATTTTATTGGACTTAAATGGCAAAATGTAATGTTCTCATAAGCAACACGAAATATATATATATATATATATATATATATATAATTTTTTTTGTACAAAAATTACCTAGGCTTTACCTAGAAATTCATACGTAATGCGCGCCTTTGAATTTAAATTTACATATATTTTAAAACCATTATAAGAAATGTTTCTATGCAATTTTAAATACAAATATTGATCAATTAAATATTCTGATAATTTTCTTAAATGCAGGTGTTTTTAAACGCTTTGTTTAAATTTTTACCCTTTCACTTCATTACCATTTTTCTCAAATTGTTTCCTTATTTAATTGAAAAATTTTAAAAACACCCTTCATTATTTTTATTCTTACTGCTTGAAATGTTTTAATTTATGTACAATATACAAAATTTTGGCCATAAATACCCTTCACCATTACTATCTAATATTTAAAGCAAATAAAAAAAATAATAAAAATGTATATTAAATTAAGCGCAAAAACACAAACCAATCATTTTCAAAAAAAAAAAGAGAGCAACAATTCATATAAAAACAATAACAACTAATGTACGATCTGTGTACTCGTACTACCACCAAAAAGCATAATATCTGTATAGCGAGGAGGTAGAACAAAGACCACACACATTGAACAAGTCGCGCGCGCATTCTGTATTTGGTTGAAAGGACCACCCATGTTGTTGAAATATAGGACCACACGCAAAGCATTTGCCATATGAACAACAACAGCAATGAAATAATAATAATAAATATATATATATGTACATACATACATACTTATATAAAACACTAAAACTCATCTTCTCTCAGTTGGTTTAATTTCAATTTTATTTTAGAGCATTTCATGTGTAGGGAACACAGAGCGCAGCAGAGCGGAAAACAAACGGAACGTGTGGTTGAAAAGCCAACACAAGAAAAAAAAAGATATTAAAACATCATTGGCAACATGCACAACATTATTTAGGTTTTTATAATCAACAACAACAATAACAAATACATATGTAAATCTATAACAAAATGTATGAATAACTGTTATTAACATTAACTTATTTTTGTTTATGAAGAGATACTTGAGATAATAATAAGAGAAATATATTAATAGCAAAGGATTTAAACGAGAGAGAGATGGGTAGAGTGTTTTAAGCGACCCCCATCCACCTTTTTTTGTTAGAACCTAAATCCAAGAGTATTTTGTGTTGCCAATTAATATTCAACATTGTACTCAGTCTTAGTTAAAGAAATAAATCAGGAAACTGATTATACATATGTCACCTGTAATGAACTTTGAAGGGAATTCTGTGATTCGAATACCCACCTGGGCAGACTGGGCCGTAGACTCAGTCAGCGACAGGATTTTGATCTCAGCCCACAAGGTTGGTTCGTAAAAACAAACTGGCACGGGGTTGGGGGTTCACTCATGCAATTCGCAAAACCACTGGGATAATTTTGGATCTTTTTCTTTTGATGTATAAACATCTATGCGCTCAGGGGGGTAAAAATCTATTTCACAATACAATCACAAAAACAGTGTAAGGGAAAATCGGTGCGAGGTATATGTAAGTGTATTGGTGCAAAGATTATGATTTAAATTTATTTAGCTGATTCAACAACCAACAGAAAGCGCCAAGAATGTATAGCAAATAACTTCAACCATCAAGTATAACAACCATAGCAGTTGCTTGCTATACATAGATGGCGCTTACTGTTTGATTTTAATTGATGTGTAAATAGATGTTTACACATCTCCCCTGTGATCGGACTCACATAGTTTTTATACCCTCCACTCCAGTGTGCAGAGGGTATATATAAGTTTGTCATTCCGTTTGTAATAATTAGAAAAAAAATCTGGACCCCATAAAATATATATTTGTGATCCTTATAACAAGCGGAGTTGATATAGCGATGTCCGTCTGTCCGTCTGTGGAAATCACGATGACGGCTTCAATCGGGCAACTAGGTTGCTCGTTGGTATAAAAAATCATTCATTAACATCCTGAAAAGTTTGCTATATAAAATCGTCCAAATCGGTTTATCTGGTCCCGAGAATTGAACGATGGAGTAAAAAAAGTCTTGAAAAAATATGATTTGACTATGTTGTTCTTGTCACGATAACGTTCTCAATAGGACAGCTCTTGTTGTTGTTAGTGAGAATGATACACCAACATCATGAGAAGGTTTCTGTTTTTTAAATCGTGACAATAGGTTTCATAGGTGCCGAGAAATCACTGAAAAGTTAAAAAAATATGATGTTTTCCTATATTGTTATTCTAAATTTTGTATTTTGTCACAGCTGTACTTGTTGTTTTTATGGTCGTTATGGTAATAATATAAAAATTCACCAATATCAACATTTTATGGTGTAATATTTAAGTTAGTTAACTAATAAAAGAAACTATATAAAATCAGTATCAATATTCTGCGATTTTTATAAGATCACAAAATATTACAAATTGATACATACATACATACTGTTGCAAATATCAAAATACTATAAATAATATTCCTATATTCTGTATATGTATATCGATAATAAGCGCATATTAAAAATAATATAAATATAAAGTACGAGTGTATGTGAGAAGGTTCATGGTTCGAAACCTCACGGCCGCCCTAAGTAGAAAAAATTTTCATATAGAAACAATCTATTCAATTAAAACATAACAATTATCACAATGTTCAATAAATCGCTGATGAAGGCTGAAATGCCAAAAACCGGTCCGATTAAGAATACAGTGCAGTTATGAATTTTTGAAATATATGCTTTCTTCTTCTTTACCACGCACCATTTAAACTAAATTATTTTATTTATACAAAATACTGCAATTTTTAGGGTTGCAAATAATGGTATGATTTTAAGGGTTCTACTTTAAGTACATACTTGCATTCAAAAGTAGTAGTGAAACCATAAAATTCTACCCTGCAAAAAATTGGTGTTTAAAAAAAATTTTTTTTCTCAGGTGAAAATAATATAATATAGATGTCAATAATATTTAATTATAATACATTTTTAAAATTTATTATTTAATGTTTGGCGCAGGCAAACGCCATTCCCGGACTACCGAGACTTTAATGCATGAGTTATTCCGCATTAGGAAGCTCGCCCTGGGAAACAAGTGTTCATGCTTCCCTTTGCACAAACGCCATTCCCAACTGCCAAAAATTGCAGGCACGAGCTATCCACATCAGGAATAGTCGCGGGCTCAACTCAATCAAAGTGCAATGATTAAGCTTCGCCATGGGAAACATGTATTCATTCATTTCTTAGCACAAACCGAACTTCTTATAGCACATTAAAAATAAACTAATTGAGAAGTACAATTCATCATTACGCTGTATTACAATACTATTTTCTTATTTTACTACTAGCTAGTAAACAAAGTGATCGTATCATTGTAAACGAAATAGAATTGAAATTGTGTGCAGATTTGTTTTACTTAAAAAACTGTTTCTACAGATAGTGAATAAAATCCCAGTAAACATTTTATGCAATAAGTGATCATGTGGAGTCTTTTTTTACTCGACTGTGCTATATTCTTTTGTTGGGAGGAAATAGTACCTTACCCCCGACTCTTCTTGAGAACCTTTTTTATCCAATTTTCTGATTAATTTCGACTTATTTTTGAGTCATATTTAATGTCATTTTTCTATAAATCACTTTTTAAGCGTAAGCAAAAATCATTTCTTAGTCTTTTTCTAATACCGCATGTGTTTTAATCAGTTTTTAATCATCAAAAGTGCTCGAAGAAGACAGACTTCGAAATGATTACTGGGATATCGTATATTTTTGTTTACACACACATATACATAATGGCACCAGTAAGCCGAACTCTCTCATGAAACACATAGACGACAGCGGCTACACGACTACAGCCTGTCAAAAATAAAATACACACGTTTATATGAAAACGATTATTTTGAGACCAACACAGCTACACGACTACAAGATCACTTTTGCTGCTGTAGTCAACTTAGGCTAATTTCTATTTTTGTTGGCTGCAAAATAAAAATAGTGTTGACAATATAACAAAATATGTAAAAGATATTAGTGCTATGAAATATTTTATTTTGTTGAAAAAATTAAGCGCAAAATGAAATGCTATAAAAATTCTATTAATAAGTAAATTTATTTATTTATTTTTACGTTATAATAATGCAATATAAATAAGTAATATATTTAAGACAATTTTATATAGAATCATACATGTTTTTCTACTTTAATAAAGTAAAAAAAAATATATAATTGGCACTACTGAGATAAAATGATTTTGTATAAAAACAGCTGTTTATATTGTTGTTATATGTTGCTGTCGTTTTCAAAAAAATTAAGTAGTTGACGACTACACGACTACAATTGCAGCCAGCAGCATTTGTATCCGTGTGTTTGTGTAGCCTCTGTCGTCTATGTGTTTCGTGCATAAGTAACAATTTCATTTAGTCTTATGAAAGCTTTTGAACAAAGCAGATATACACTGCCGCTCACTTGATTAGGTTCACACTTTTTCTTAGATTCAAATTAATTTTTTTTGAAAAATAATAAAGAAAATAGTTAAGCTACTGTTATTAATTTTAACGTTTTTCGTTTTAAATTATTTAAAAGAAAAAAATTCCAGAAACAATAAATAACTTATTTTTAATATAATTTTTTTCTAAATAATTAGTTTTGGAAGGTAATTTTTATGGCTCATTGGAATAGGCTCAACATAATTAAATCAATAAAACCAAGAAAAATAAATTCATATGCAACTTTATTATTTTAAAAGCTTTGTAGTAATATTGTTATAAAGTTTTAATAATGGGTATAACCTCCTTTATTCGATATTACTTCAAAAATACGATTTGGAAGGGAGTTATACAATTTTTCAATAATTGGCAAAGAAATTTCAGCCCAAGCTTTCTTAATTCCTTCAATTAAGGTTTCTTTGGTTTCATATTGTCTGCCCGACTCATACACCTTACGAGAAAGCAATCCCCAGACATTTTCTATAATGTTAAGGTCAGGAGAGTACGGTGGCAGCTCCAAAGTATTGACATTCTGGCCGCCAATCCATTCTTTTACCACCCTTGCAGTGTGGATGGGGGCATTATCTTGTTGGAATGTCCACGGAAGAGGTCCAAAGACTGTAGAAAAATGTGGAAAAGCCTTTTGAAGTACACCTTTGTAGCTATTCGCGTTCATTCTTGAGGAAAGAAATTGAAGGTCACATGTCCCATAGTACGAAATTGCTCCCCACACCATCACCTCGCAGCTATGCAGACGACTCAAATACCGTTCTTCTTTTCGCAAATCGTGGAAATAATAATTATAACCATCTGGACCCTCCAAATTGAACTTTTTCTCATCCGGAAAAAACAATACGCTGCCACTCCTTTTTGTAGGACATGTATTCACGGGCAAAATGAAGTCGTTTTGCCCTACGAATGACATTAAGAGGTGGTTTTTTTATTTTTAGTCTTTTTAAATGCTTAGCACTTCGTATAACACGTTTTACTGTAGCCAGGCTTGCTGTTACGCCTGTTTTTTCTTTGATTTTCGCGGCAGAATCAGTGGAATTGGAGGCAGCTCTTATGATGGCTCTTCTATCTTTTTTTGTTGTGGCTCTATTTCTGCGTCCTTTCATGTTTTTGCCATAACCGGATTGATTTCTTACAAAACTGCTGACAACATTTTGACTTCGTCCAATTTTTTTTGCAATATTTCTATGACTTAGGCCGCATTCCATAAATGCTTTAATTTTGCCTTTTTCTTCTTCTGTTAATGGCTTGCTGCGACCCATTTTAAAATTTTATTGTATAAAAATATTGCAAATACTAAGAATCACAAAAATTACGACAGATTTTATCTGCTTTCTAACGTAAACTGAATTTATTCTTTATGAACCTAATCAAATGAGCTAAAATTTAAACATATTTTTCTTGTCTTTTTTCATGAATGCTTAAAATAAAAGTAACGGTTATTTACACCGTTAGTTTTTCTTCTCTTATTTATGAGTAAACAAAAGATCTCTTAATTTTAGATTAAATAAATCGCTCACTTAAGTTACTTTTTAAGAGAAATAAAAATAAATTTGCAAAAAATGTTGAACCTAATCAAGTGAGCGGCAGTGTATGTACGTCGCATTGTTTTGTGAAATCTTACATTGTTTTTTAATAGGTACCAGTGATGCCAGGAGATTTTTACAGAAATCTCTACGCTAATGAAAAAAAATCCCTTTTTTTCCCTACACCAACTTTTTTTCTATCTACATTTTTCCCTACACTACTTTTTTCAATTTTTCAAAAAAAAAAAAAAAAAAATATTTTTAATTTGTTAATTTTCAATTTCAATAATGCAAAAATAACATAAAAACGAAAAAAATATCATAAAAAATAAGATAAGAATATCATTAGAATTACATAAAAACATTATAAAAAATCAACAGATATTATAAAAAAAATATTTTTACTATTCTGTATAATTCATCTTTTATATGGGTAGATGTGCATTTAAAATTTACACAATTAATTAAAATGGCTTGCAAATGGGATCTTATAACGTAAACAGAATTTTGGTTGTTGGTTTTAAAAGATATTTTTTTAAGACATTGGTTATTAGCATGTATACTTAGATCTGATTTATCTCAATTTAATATTTTTTCACAAGCCTTGCATCTGTATTTAAAGTCGTCATCTTTGACCTGTTCCATCCTATTGGCGCTTCACGTCTTTCAACTAACTTGAGTAAAACCTTTGTTTTCTGTATATCTTTGATGTCTTTTCAGCATCATCGAAAAACGAATCGGACATTTTTCTAAAATCAATTATGGTTAAATTTATAATATTTTAATGTTCTTTTTATTTACAAACTTACTTAATAAAATCGAAGAGATCTACAAAGATGGCGTACTTATGTATTAAAAAAATGCACAAAACAAGTAAACTGCACAAAAAAGATTTTTTACTTGTCATTGTTATTAAAGAAGCCACTTTTTTACTTTCTCCATATTATAGAGTTATTACCAGATTTAAAAAAATATATATTTTTAATTTTAAAATTTAAAATTGAAATATATATAATATTAAGTTGTTAAAAATAAAATTCGCAAAAACTCCCTACAATTCGACAAAAGTAAGAAATCTTTTGCATTTAAACACATAGAAGCAAATTCATTTCTCGATGCATTACAAATGGAATGACAAACTGATGTAATCAGATCTGAAAAATAAAACTGATTAACGCTAGTACTTTTAAAAAATAGACATGGACAAGTATTCCGAAAAAGATCCGAAATTAAAAATTATATTTTGTTTACTATCTTCTATTGACTTTAAAATTGTTAAACGTAAATGCTGAAAATTCAGAGTATTTGTTGTAATAATTTAGTAATAAGTTGATCAAATTGTTAAGATTTTCAAATATTTTATTTATATTTGTTACAAATAGTGCAAGAAAACCTAGGTGGAGGGTATCAAAGATTCGGCATAGCCGAATTTAACACTCTTACTTGTTTTTATTATAATTAACTAACACTCAGGGGATGTCCCCTACAAATGCAGTACATTGTGTTGATCACGGCAAAATAGGTTATGGGAAGTAGGAAAGAGGGAGTAGTGTTTGTGGATATTTGACTTAAATTTTATTAGATTGTAACTGTCAAGTAGTAGACTAAAATGGGTTGTGATCTACTACAGAAGCGGGTAGAAATGAAACTCGAAAATGAGTTCGCTTATCTCCGAAGAACATTTCCCCACGGTAATATCTATAGAACAGGTTTACACAATCTACATTTCTGGGATGTTCCGATGACTGAATAGAGTTGGATACCCTACTGTTATTAATGAGCATCAACGCCCTCCTTCGCACACGTTCCAGTAGCTCCAAAAATAGACTTTGAAGCTCCTGCCCATATACCGAAGTAGTATTCCTTTTCCGGTCGGATGTAAGTGGTTTATATTTTAAGGAGATCGGAAGGAGTGTAGTAGTTTTTGCACCGTTTTAGAAAACCAAGACACTTGAATCCTTCTTTCACATTGAATTCTCATGCCCAGAACATCAAGAGTGCCCGATTCCTCAATACCTATACTACTCATATATACAGATGACATTGCTGAATCCATGGTCCTATGGGTCAACAAACAACATTGAGTCTTCTGCAAATTAAAATCAACCCTATTCATTTTACTCCACTCGAAGATTGGTAACAGGTCTTGATTGAATGTGTCATTCATTGTCCGCCTTTTGCCCCTCCAAAAGGCTTGGCCTACAAGGAAAATGACTGACAAATGTTTCTGTCATCTGCGAAAGAGTATATAGAATTGAAGGTTTGACCAAGAAAAGAGAAGGAGAAAGAACAGAACCTTGGGTTACATAATACATAAAATGCAAACTCCTTCTCGTGTGCGGTTTTTTGAAGTACTTGTCGAAATTAACAAAAACCCATTTGGGTTCTGGTAGTTTAGCTGCTGTTCGGATTTTATGGCCTCATGTATATTTTGGCTAAAAGATGATTTTTCCAAAGAACATGCAATTTTTATCACGGCTATATTTCGGCAACCAATTGGAATTTTGGTTTCCCGTCTTCCTTGTAGCTATAGACTAATGCCTCAAAATTGCTAAAATGTCGAAAAATTTTAATTTTTTCTATTTTTTTAACCATTTTAAATATAATTAATTCATAATTCTTCAGAACATTATAATGCTGTATTTTACATCGGAAATTCGAGTATTTAGTTTATCAACTATGTGCACATTTTTTCAATAGATGATGTTGCAGCTGGATTGACAGCTAGTACTTGTTCAAGCTTTATATCTATAATATTTATAGGCAAGCTAGTTCTTGCGACCGATGTAACTTTTTAGTTGTGAACTGATTTTGAACAAAAATACCTCATTTGAAAGGTTTTTATTTTTAGCTATCCACCAGATTTACAGATTTGCACCATCTGTGACATTTTTTATGGAATAATGCTCATTTAAGGTTGCTACTAACACATACATAAAACACATACTGTGAAAATTATTTATTATCAACAAAATTTCAACAAATATTTAAAATGAAATGTAATTAATTTTTTTTTAATTATTGAATTGTGAATTGCCTAAAATTGATTAGCATACCTTTAGGCTCTTATAAAATTATTTATTAAAAGAGAAAAAAATTCCTAGAATTTGCTTTCGAATTTCGAGGGCTGGGCGCTGCTAATATTTATAAATATTTAGTTATTAATGATGGAAATGATAATCAGAATCTGATGACAATGTTCAATGTTTCGTAAAATTCTAAATTTTTTAATACTAATTTGGTAAAAAAATTCCGACAAAAAATATTTTATAATAATGATGCGAACATTCCAAAATTAATTCTATAAGACGAAACGAACAAAAATTTTATGAAAATTTCACTTTGAAATATTTTTTCAACTTTGTTCAAAAATTTTTTAAACGTTTTGTTGTGTTTCATTTTATAGAATGAGCCATTAAAAAAATAATTTGAAATATACCATCAAAAATTAAAATTTTTAAATTTTCAAATCAAAATATTTTTCACTTAAAATAAAGACTAAAATTCACTAACAATATTTTTTGTAATTAAATAATACTTTTTTGTTATAAGACTTTGTTTGGTTTGGCTAAAACGAACATTAAACTAGAATAACTATTTTCTAAAAAGTCTCTTATTTTCATCTGTAGTATAATTTTTTTTTAATTTCGAATTAATTTTATTATGCTGTTTTCTTTTCTGACAAAAAATGTCGCATTTTATTTGCACTTTTTTTGAAAAGTGTATTTTTTATATATTCTAAATTAAGAGCAACTTTATTTTATAAATCAATAGGAAGGTCTCAAAGTTGAGAGCTCGTAAATCGCAAAAAATTGCAGCCATTGACTTCTTTCAGGTTATAGTGTGAGTATATTTCCCCATTGTTCCCCTTTTTTGAATATTTTCACCCTATGACTTCGAAGAGGATAATAATCAATTTTTTTTTACATTTTAGGAACACAGCACTTTGAGACCTTTTATATATGTATAAGATAAGGCTGCTATAATTCAGAATATATAAAAAAATACACTTTTCGAAAAAAGTGCAAATAAAATGTGACATACTTGTAGTTCAACTCTTCATACACAGCCTTAATAAAAAAATTAAAAAATTCTCGGCTAACGTAGAAAAATCTATATATATAAAATAGTTGCGTGACTGACTCATCATCGCCCAGCAAAAACCCTTCGACCTAGAAACTTGATATTTGGATTGTAGGTTCCCCTGTCGGCGTAAAGATCCGCTAAGAAGGGATTTTTAGAAGTCCTTACACTAAGGGGGTAAAAACGGCCAAAAAGGGATCTGGATTACTTTTTTTTTTAATTCGTCCATTTAAGAGAAAAACGGCCAAAAAGAGTAAAAATTGTACGTTTTTGCATCTTCTTAGCGTGCTAATTATTAGATATATATATACGAATTTTGGTATACAGACTCCACCGAATACGTGGGCATCAGTCAATAATGAACGAAAACGTATCTCAGAATATGATATATAGTCTGTGGATTCCACTAGAGATAGAAACAGAGATGACAGGAAAAAATTTTAAATTCGGATGTTAAAGGGGGATAAAAACGTAAATGTAAAATAGTACCTTTTTGTATCTTATTTACAAAGTAATTTAGGAATATGAAATTTTAATATAAAGTGACACAAACATAGGCCAAGAATAAACTTTTTTGATTCGAACCTTTAGGGAATAAAGACGGCCTTAAAATAGTAAAACTGGTATTTTTCATTTGAACGTACATTTTCTTAAAAAACAAATAAAAAACAAATAAGAAAATTATAGTCGGTCTAGACCGATACCCTATACCATGCGTTTAGAGAACTGATCTTAGGTCTAACTAATTGGGTTTAGAAAATAAGCATAAGCCAAATCTAAGTGGAGTTTTTATAAACTTTTTTGCCTGCAAATATGAAAAAGTTCATATCGGTTATTATATTTATATAGGGACTAGGTCGAAATAACTGGCTTTACCTTATTTGGCAAAATGACTTTACCTTATTTGGTAAAGTCATTTATTTTTTGCAAAAACATACACAAACCGAATTTGAGAAAAATCTTTGCAATATTTTTGTTTTTGACAGGTTTAAGTGAAGATCGGGAAGCAGCTTTATATTGGGGCTATGACTAAGAATTGTCTCACAGAGTTCATTTTTGGATAACTGGTTAATGGATGAACTTAACTCATTTATATAGTATCATATTTGCATAATTTTGGTTATATTATATGTTTAAATGTTGCTAGAAGCTCCACTATAGAGTAGCTTTTTAATTTATTTTATCTTTTTTATATTATTAAATTATTATTATAAATTATTACAATATTATTGTAAATTAAAACGTTAACTGAAAAAAAAATATATTTTTAATTATTTAAATGTTTTATAATTGCTTATGATATAAAATATATGGAACATTGTTTTGCAGATTTACAGATTTTTAAATTTCTTCCTTTATTTTGAGTAAATTGCGTTTAAAGTTGCTACTAACACATACATAAAATTATGCATATACTATGTGTGTGTTTATTAAATTTGTTAATGTGTTTGTTAATGAGTTTGTTTTCTTCATTCACAATAAAAATAAACCAAAAAAGTGTTGGTGTGTGAATTGGCTAAGTTGAAAAATAAAGTTGCCTAGAATTGCACTCGAATTTCGAGCGCTGGAATCTGCTAGTATATATTATTTAATGAACAAAAGAATCGTAGGTTTAGATTAGAATAAATTGTTGTATAGAAATTAATCAAGGTCATGACTAATTAGTATCTATAATATTAATAGGCTAGGCGATTTCTTGTGACCGATATTTTGTTCTACCGTTTTATCCCGATTTTGACCAAACGTATATTATTTGAATGGTATTTCTTTTTAGCCGTTTTGCAGATTTACAGATTTTTAAATTTTTTCTTTTATTTGGAGTAAATTGCATTTAAAGTTGCTACCAACACATACATAAAATTATGCAATGCTTTGTGTGTGTTTATTAAATTTGTTAATGTGTTTGTAATAAAAATGAGTTGGTTTTTTTGTGTTGATTTGTGAATTGGCTATAATTAATGAGCTTACCTTTTGGGTCTTTATTTAATGAAAAAAAAAAATTTCCTAGAATTTGCACTTGAATTTCGAGCGCTGGAATCTGGTAGTATAATATTAATAGGCTAGGCGATTTCTTGTGACCGCTGTTTTGTTCTACCGTTTCATCCCGATTTTGACCAAACGTATATTATATGAAAGGTATTTCTTTTTAGCCAATTTGCAGATTTACAGATTTTTAAATTTTTTCTTTTGTTTTGAGTAAATTGCTTTTAAAGTTGCTACTAACACATACATAAAATTATACATATGCTACGAGTATGTGTGTTTCATTCACAATAATAATTAACCATAAAAGTGTTGGTTTGTGAATTGGCTAAGTTAAAATATAAAGCTGCCTAGAAACTGCACTCCAATTTCGAGCGCTGGCATCTGCTAGTTTTAATTTAATATGAAATTGCTTTTAAATGTATCTTGTATATTTAACATTTATGTTTACAAATAAATTTTATTTTTAATTTTTAAAATTTGAAAAATGTTCGAACCTAATGTGAATCAAAAATTGGTACTTAAATCGAGTAAGTGGCAATACATTGGAAACTTTTACAAAAGGAGGTCGGTTGGAGACCATATTTTTCACGATATATAAATTCGTTTGTTCAACAATGACACTGAGGATATTCTAATTTATAAATTCAGAAAAAAATTGGAATGGAGTCTCAAGTGTAGATAATCGGGGGAGACAAGTCAGTATTGCCCATAAAACGTATGCGATCATCACTGTATTCCAAATTGCGCTTTTTCCATATAAGTTCCCTGCTTCGTTGCCTCCAATCCGCAACACCAGGGACGCTTGACTGTGATTGGTTATATGTTAGACCTGGAGCTGGATTATTGAACTGAAAATCATTCAACGATCGGCCTGCTTCCCCACCTAAGGAAGGATCTTCGTTGTCTGGTTCTTCATCATCTTCTAATTCTTTCATTAGATCTTGAGTGTCGTCAGGGTAATAATCAATTTCGCTTAGGTCACCTACATTCACTTCGTCTTCAGAAATATCAACATTTTCAAGAAAGTTGAGAAAAATCTTCGATATCCTTATCCTCTAACCTCCTTAGTATTCTAAAACTCAAAGCAAATAAACTTAAAATAGTAAAAAACCAAAAGTAACATTTTATTATTACTTATGTGGCAAACGCATAATGTAGACATTTGGCAACATACAGTATATCCCAAAAATCTCGCATTTACCCAAACAGATTTTTAAATGCAACAGCACTAATTGTAGCTTACCTGGCAACATATCAGATATATTTTTTTTTCCAATTAGATAATTCTCTTCTTTATAGGGAAATTTAAAAATAAATATGTAACTTCAAACCACACACTGATCTCTATCACGCACCACATAAAATGTCAAAAAATTATAAAACTAAGCAGCCAAAATATATGTTAACGGTTCTTTTCACATCGTTATTATTGTGTGTACTTCACACACTTAAGGTCATGACTAAAATTAAGTGGAAATGGAATGTAGACAATTGGCAACAATATGCATTTAAGTTAAAATAAAACAATTGTAGTTGATCTCGGTTGTTATCGTCCTGTCAGGCAACCACTGATATCAGAGAAAAATCGTCTGGCTAGCATTAATATTGCTAAAGAACACATGAACTGGAATTAGAATATTGTTGGCGAAAAAATGAAATATTTAAACGGCCATAAAAATTGCCTATATACCCACATAGGACCAAAGGCTTTGAGTGTTTTACAATAATAACCTATTACAATCGTTTCGTATAAGAATCATCCACCGCAAAGACCATGACCAACATTTAATTCCAGTTTACCACAGGTTTCCATTGTTTTGTCAACAGCATAAAAATCAATACTTTCAAGTTTTGTTATTTTTTTCTGAAGTTATGTTAATATATCTTCTTTTTTAAATAAATAAAACATACAAATGTTTAAATTTATAAAAGAGTTTTTAATTTTATGATCAAATTTTTTGGTATTGTCGTCAAAAATATATTTTGTTAAGAGTCTTCATCGTACTGTCACTCACACTATATTTCTTATTGTTTTTAAATATTATTATGGATTAAATAATTAATATAATCAATTAATTAAGCTAATAACTGCTAGTATACTATATTATAATATTGAAAGTTCACTATGAAATCAGTTAAATTTACATATTTAATTTTAATATTTTATTCGATAAGACTGTTTTGTTTATTAGACTGCCGCCGCCTATTTAGAAGTCAGTTAATAAAGTTCCTATTAAATATTTCCACCTCCTACTTAATTTCTGACATTTGTAATGTTAAAATCATAATTGATAATCGAAATAATATATTCCATTAGCTCTTCGTAATTGATATATAAAAAGAAATTAATTGACGCAAATCTAACATATTTTCTATTGAACAAGATTTTCTAAAGAAAGTTATCACCAATTTAACAACAACCCACACACCAACATAAATCAAAGATGGAGTCAAACCGATAGAGTCATCAGTTTCTTTTTTTATGATATCATGATCATATACCGCACACTAAATGCAACAAGGTGATTCTAGCTAACATCACAAAGTCATAAAACTAAAAACAAAGAAAACTATAAAAAAAAAATATACGGAAAATTCATAAAAATTCACTTTATGCATAGAAATTTGAATGGAAAACTCACACTCGTAAACCAAGAGAGAGAAAAAAAACAATGCACGCAATATAATATTTGTTACATTTTGTTTTTATTGTTTATCATCATATAATAGAGAGATCTTCATGTGCGGGCGGTCGGTTATTTGATTCAGATGTCTACAATTTGAATGAAATAGGCCCAACTTGTTTTTAGTTATTATTCTGCTACGTTTTTTTTTTGTTGTTGTTTGTTCTTTGTTACTCGTACGTTCGTTTATTTGTTTGAAGTGTAAAACACAACATTCATTTAAAAGTCAAAGTAAACCAATTAAAATGTCCAAAAAGCCTTATAAAAGGTAACAGCTCAATGTTGTGCACAATAACAACAACACTAGAATGATTTACACGACCATCATAGACAATGGAACAGTTGTATGGCATAGTAATCCAAAAAAAAAAATCAATTTCAATACGATTTGAACAAATATAAACATAAAGAGCTCTAGCTTAATACATACACAACATCCATACATACATTAATATGAAAGGAATATATAATGAATGTAGGAGAAAATAACTAAAGTTTAATTGTGGGAGTTTTAGAAAAAGTTTAGATAGTCCATATAAAGCTTATATTTTTATCGATGACAAAGGTTTTATTTAAAATAATAACACCGATGTTACAATTCGAACTAACGAAATTAATTTGTATACTCTATACAACAATGTGGTCAGGGTACAATGAATTTGTGCTGATGTTCGTAATTACCAAAAATATTCGACCTAGACTCATCTTTTATTATACCGGACGTCCGTCCGTCTGTCTGTCCGTGTAAACCTTGTAATCAAACCACAGGTCTCAACTATGAATATGCTAACAGTATACCCGCTACATAATTATTAGCGTAATTATTACATTAATTATTAAAACTATAATAATATTTAATAACAATAAGAAATATAATGTGAGTGACAATACGATGGAAACTTTTAACAACTTTTAAGTTTTTGACTTGAACGGTCAATACCCAAATATTTGATCATAAAATCTCTTTTATTAATTTAAACATTTGTATGTTTTATTTATTTAACAAAGAAGATATATTAACATAACTTCAGAAAAAACAAGTGAGAGTGTTAAATTCGGCTGTGCCGAATTTTTGACACCCTCCACCCAATATTAGGTACGGCTACCACTTTGAAACTGTTGCCGATACTGAAACATTAAATCCGAATACCAATTAAATTTAAAGTTAATTGGTTTTTTTGTTTGCTAATTTCTATTATAAACAAGTAAGAGTGCTAAATTCGGCTGGGCCGAATCTTTGATACCCTCCACATTTTTCATTTTCAATTTCCATTTTTTTTATCATTATCCAATTTCCATTTTTCACTTTTCAATTTTCATCTCTCGTTTTTCATTTTTAATTTCTCATTTTCAATTTCCAATTTTTCATTTTCCATTTTTCATTTTCCATTTTCCATTTTTATACCCTGTACCACTATGTGGTTTGGGTATAATGACTTTGTGCTGCTGTTTGTAACAACCAAAAATATTTGACCTACACCCATCTTTAATTATACCGATCGGATCAGATTCACTATCTGATTCGATTTAACGATGTCCGTCCGTCCGTCCGTCTGTGTGTCCATGTAAAGCTTGTAATCAAACTGCAGGTCGCAAATATGAATATATTTTGATGAAATTTGGTATTTAATCTTTTATCGGCCATGGGATGAACGCTATTGAAATTGGTGAGAATCGGTCTATGTTCAGACCTAGCCCCCATACAAATGACCCCTATGAAATCAACATAAATTGCCATAAGATCCAAATTATCATACAAATCTTAGTCAAATTGGGTTTATGTGTATATATTACATCCATTAATCAGTAGTCCAAAAATGATCCCTATTGGACAACTCTTAGTCATAGGCCCCATATAGAGCTGCTTCCCGATCTTCACTTAAATCTATCAAAAAAGAAAAATATTGCACTGATTCTTCTCAAATTTTGTTTGTATATATTTTTTCCAAAATACAAGAGACTTTACCAAATATGGTCAGGATCGGTCCATTTTTGGGCCTAGTCCCCATATAGATATAGCATCCGATATGAACTTTTTCATATCTGCAGCCGAAAAAATTAATAAAAATCCCACTCAAATTTGGTTTATGCTTATTTTCTATATCCATTTAGTTGGGCCTGAGAGATAGGGTCTCTAAACGCATGGTATAGGGTATCGTATAGTCGGTCTAGACCGACTATAATTTTCTTACTTGTTCATCTTTCATTTTTATATTTTCATTTTCAATTTTTCATTTTCCATATTCCACTTTCCATTTTTCATTTTTAATTTTTCATTTTTCATTTTCCATTTGCCATTTTTAATTTAAAATTTTTCATTTTCCGTTTTTATTTTTTCATTTTCCATTTTTAATTTTCCATTTTTCACTTTCCATTTTCCATTTTTCGTTTTCCATTTTCCATTTGTCATTTTTCATTTTCCATTTTTAATTTTCCATTTTTAATTTTTCGTTTTCCATTTTTCATTTTCCATTTTTCATTTTCCATTTTTCAATTTTAATTTTTCATTTTTCATTCTCCATTTTTCATTTTCCATTTTCCATTTTTCATTTTTCATTTTTCATTTTTCATTTTCCATTTTGCATTTTTCAGTTTTCATTTTTCATGTCCCATTTCCCATTTCCATTTTCCATTTTTAATTTTTATTTTTCCATTTTTAATTTTTCATTTTCCATTTGCCATTTTCATTTTCCACTTTTCATTTTCTATTTTTCATTTTCATTTTTCATTTTTCATTTTTTTTTTCATTTTTCATTTTTCATTTTTCATTTTCCATTTTTCATTTTCGATTTTCCATTTTCGATTTTCATTTTTCATTTTTCATTTTTCATTTTTCATTTTTCATTTTCCATTTTGCATTTTTCAATTTTCATTTTTCATGTCCCATTTCCCATTTCCATTTTCCATTTTTAATTTTTAATTTTCCATTTTTCAATTTTCATTTTTCATGTCCCATTTCCCATTTCCATTTTCCATTTTTAATTTTTAATTTTTAATTTTTAATTTTTAATTTTTAATTTTTAATTTTTAATTTTTAATTTTTAATTTTTAATTTTTAATTTTTAATTTTTAATTTTTAATTTTTAATTTTTAATTTTTCATTTTTAATTATTAATTTTTAATTTTTAATTTTTAATTTTTAATTTTTAATTTTTAATTTTTAATTTTTAATTTTTAATTTTTAATTTTTAATTTTTAATTTTTAATTTTTAATTTTTAATTTTTAATTTTTAATTTTTAATTTTTAATTTTTCATTTTTAATTATTAATTTTTAATTTTTAATTTTTAATTTTTAATTTTTAATTTTTAATTTTTAATTTTTAATTTTTAATTTTTAATTTTTAATTTTTAATTTTTAATTTTTAATTTTTAATTTTTAATTTTTAATTTTTAATTTTTAATTTTTAATTTTTAATTTTTAATTTTTAATTTTTAATTTTTAATTTTTAATTTTTAATTTTTAATTTTTAATTTTTAATTTTTAATTTTTAATTTTTAATTTTTAATTTTTAATTTTTAATTTTTAATTTTTAATTTTTAATTTTTAATTTTTAATTTTTAATTTTTAATTTTTAATTTTTAATTTTTAATTTTTAATTTTTAATTTTTAATTTTTAATTTTTAATTTTTAATTTTTAATTTTTAATTTTTAATTTTTAATTTTTAATTTTTAATTTTTAATTTTTAATTTTTAATTTTTAATTTTTAATTTTTAATTTTTAATTTTTAATTTTTAATTTTTAATTTTTAATTTTTAATTTTTAATTTTTAATTTTTAATTTTTAATATTTAATTTTTAATTTTTAATTTTTAATTTTTAATTTTTAATTTTTAATTTTTAATTTTTAATTTTTAATTTTTAATTTTTAATTTTTAATTTTTAATTTTTAATTTTTAATTTTTAATTTTTAATTTTTAATTTTTAATTTTTAATTTTTAATTTTTAAATTTTAATTTTTAATTTTTAATTTTTAATTTTTAATTTTTAATTTTTAATTTTTAATTTTTAATTTTTAATTTTTAATTTTTAATTTTTAATTTTTAATTTTTAATTTTTAATTTTTAATTTTTAATTTTTAATTTTTAATTTTTAATTTTTAATTTTTAATTTTTAATTTTTAATTTTTATTTTTTAATTTATAATTTTCAATTTTTAATTTTTAATTTTCAATTTTTAATTTTTAATTTTTAATTTTTAATTCTTAATTTTTAATTTTTAATTTTTGATTTTTAATTTTTGATTTTTAATTTTTAATTTTTAATTTTTAATTTTTAATTTTTAATTTTTAATTTTTAATTTTTAATTTTTAATTTTTAATTTTTAATTTTTAATTTTTAATTTTTAATTTTTAATTTTTAATTTTTAATTTTTAATTTTTAATTTTTAATTTTTAATTTTTAATTTTTAATTTTTAATTTTCAATTTTTAAATTTCAATTTTTAATTTTTAATTTTCAATTTTTAAATTTTAATTTTTAATTTTTAATCTTTTTAATTTTTAATTTTCAATTTTTAATTTAAATTTTTAATTTTTAATTTTTAATTTTTAATTTTTAATTTTCAATTTTTAAATTTTAATTTTTAATTTTTAATTTTTGATTTTTAATTTTTGAATTTTAATTTTTAATTCTTAATTTTCAATTTTTAAATTTCAATTTTTAATTTATAATTTTTAATTTTTAATTTTCAATTTTTAAATTTTAATTTTTAATTTTTAATCTTTTTAATTTTTAATTTTAAATTTAAAATTTTTAATTTTCAAGTTTTCCTCTCATCTGATGTTTCTATCTCTAGTGGAATGCACTTATTTTATTTATATTCGTTTTTTGTTTGTTTAGAGGATTCCAAAATATAAAATTTTTCCTCTTTTTGGCCGTTTATCGCCCCCGCCCCTAAGACGTTAGAATTAGCAATAGAATTCTTGACTGATGGCTACGTATTCGGTGAACTCTGCATACCAAAATTTATATATATATAGATTAATATGTGAAGGAAAAATTTTTCATCCCTTTTTAAGCATAATGCGGGCACGGATGAGTGCGAAAATTGGCATAGTTTTAAAATTTATGAATAATATGTATTAAAAATATTTAAAATTAGATAAAATAAAGTATTACTAATAAATAATTTTATAAGAGCCTAAAGATATGCTAACCAATTTTAGCCAATTCACAATTCATTGAATTTCATTATAATTGTATATCACACGCCCTGTAAGGAATTGTGAACTGCCTAAAATGCCTTTATGCTCGCATAAAATTATTTATTATCATAATTTCTTTTTATATATATAGATTTAAAAAAATGAAAGAAAAACATTTTAAAAAAAATAAAATTTCCTAGAATTTGCACTCGGATTTCGAGCGCTGGGTTAAACTAGTATAGATTGATATGTTGAGAAGATGGAAAAATGTACCATTTTTACCTTTTTTTCACCGAATTTCGAAAAAAAATAATTCTGAGCTTATGTTTGTTGCTCGGATGGAATCTTCAAACCACTTTCATCTGTTACAATTTTCCCTCTTTTTGGCCGTTTAAAAAATCCTTTCTTAGTGGATCTTTAAGCCGACAGGGAATCCTACAATCCAAACTCTGTGGTCGATGGATTTGGGCTGGACGATGATGAAACAGTCACGCAAATCTTTTATATATATAGATTTATATTTATGCTGATTGTATTTAATAATATTTTTCTATTAAAAAAGCACCAAAATACCTAAAATTTTTGTAATTATCTTATTAATTTTAAACATCATTGTAAAAAATTTAGCCTCTTTTATTTCTTAATGTTGACAACCTTCGTGTTAATAATGTGCTTAGAACATGGGTGCAGGGTGTCAAAAATTCGGCACAGCCGAATTTATTACTATTTCTTGTTTAAAATTTCGTTTAGAATTTACCATAAACTATGTTAATCTTTGTAATGCTTTGGTTAATCTAGTATTAATATAAATTTTTGATGAACTGTTGAGATAGTTTGGAACATTCAAACTAAACATCACAAAAAAACAGCAGCTAAAATCTGTAAATATTTATCAATATCGCCTTAAACCATAAGTAACATACCGCTAACATAGTCATCATCATCATCATCATGATCATCGGCAGCAACAACAGTCAGAGTAACAAACAACATCATCAACAACAATAAACGTTAAGCGCCAAAAGTAAAAAAAAATAATAACGAAAACAAAAACATGTTGGCGCCATTTACATTCTTTTTTGTAATACTTTAAAGCCGCAGCTCAATGAATTAACGTCAAAATCCAATCTAAAATGTGTTGCTAAAACTGCCATACAGGCGGTCTTTTCAATGGCGGTAGCTGAAAATATTGCAACGATATTGCATTGTACTCGTATATCAGTAAGGCCAAGTTAGACTCAAAGCAACAGCAGAGGTAGCAGCCACATTGGGGCTTTAATAATTTTGCCTCATGTTCGATACGTATTTATACGAGTATAAAACGCCCAGTTATTTTTTTTTTTTTCATTTTGTTACTGATAGCCCATTGAAGACAGGCGTTTGTTGTTTGCTTAAATCTATAGAGTTTGAGACGGAGTCACTGTCAACGTTAACATTAACATTTTTATTTTTTTAACATCATCATGGCTGTGGCTGTGGTCTGTCGTCTCGTCTTGTTTTGTTATCAACATCTGAAAGTCCGTCTTTATTGATGTTTCCATCATTAGCAATTACCACACACCTTTAAACTTGTTGTTGTTGTTGTTGTTGTAGTTCCTGGTGATATTTGTTGTCCAAGAGGAAAAGTTCAATGCAATAAAACTCTATTAACACGGTTGATTTAATTCAATTTTAAAAAAAATTTTGTTCTTGTTGATGTTCTAAAAACTCAAGGTGGTCGGTCTAATTGAGGAAGTACGTTTCTCTCCCGTTTAAAGTTGTTTATAATCTAAATGCCGCCAGGTTCTTCTTGATTGATCTCTTTTAAATAAATTTCGTTTAGAAAACAACTGCCACTTATAGAAAATTGTTCGTTTTGTTCGAAACGAAAAAGGTTATACCCTACATGGAAGTAATACTGCTCTAACCAAATGAAAAAGTGATTTTTCCAGTGATACCAGCTTTTCCAAACAAAAAGGGTTAAGCAGTGCCCAAATTAGAATGAAACCAAAAGCTATAAAAAGCGCTAGTTTTTGTTTAAAAAAAAAAAATTATATGATACGAGGACAGTCCCAGAACAACCCGATGTGACAAAGAAAACACAACAAATTTCATAAAAAATTTTCTTTATTTCTCAACGCTATTCAATAGCTTCAATACCCTGTTTGTAGTAAGAACTGTCTAGCTCCTTTAAATACCATCAACCGCAAGCTCAACCTCTACAATGTTGGCAAATCTTTTACCATCGAGCCATTTTTTCAAGTCTGGAAATAGAAAATAATCCATTAAGCAATTCGAACTTTAATTCATGGATTTTGACCATCGCAATAGTGGATGTGTGAACTGGTACATTGTCTTGCTGGAAACAACAATTTGTTTTTCGCCAATTGCGATTTTTTGCGTTAATTTCATCATTTAAACACTGCAAAGAGTTGAGCATAATATTCGCCGTTGATTTTGTTTCCTTTCCAAAGATAATCAATAAAAAATATCCCACGCGAATTCCAAAAACCAGATGCCATAACCTTGTCTGCAGATGGAACTGTCTTCGCCTTCTTTGGTCCACTATTTTGACATTTCCTTTGTCTGAGCTGTGAAGTGGTGGCCCCATGTCTCATCCAACTCGGCTTTATTGTGGTGAAACATCGCCAAACACTTTATTGAAAGATCTTCACAAAGCTGCTTTTATTCTATTGTGAGCAAACGCGGCATCCATCTTGCGAACAATTTCTCATCTCCAAATTTTCGCTCAATATGCGATGTATAGAACTTTTTGAAATGCCTACATTTCAGCTAGCTTACGTATCTACATTTTGTGGATTTTGTTAACCTTTTCTAGCGTGGTCGCTCACAACGATGTTCGTCTTGGCAGCTGGTAAGACCTCGTTTTTGCCACCCAAAATCTTACAATCGTAAATGAAGGAGCAGACTCCCCCAGAGTAGAATCTATCTCGACTTTAATATTGGTTGGACTGAGACCTTTCAAATGAAAGTATTGAATTACATAACAATGGCCAATTTTTGCCATGTTTATAAATTCACTGAGATCGTTTATTTTTGACAACAAAAAATCTAAACCACATGCGTTTTGAATCTAAAAACACATGTTTTATAAGGTTGCCACTTTTCACCAAAGTAATTTCTTTCGATCTACTGCCGCCATCTATACATACGTCAGGTCGGGTTGTTCTGGGACCGCTCTTGTAGAACTCTCTAAATTCAGACAATGATGCACCAACGGCATGAACAAATTTATTGTAAAGGTTAAATTTTAATCAATAGTTCATCGATAGTTAAACTGTAAAATTAAAATCCAAGGCCGTTGCCCCTGGCAGTAGAAATAAATGTTTTAATTCAGTAGCTGATACTTCTTCGTATTTTTTCTTCATCTCTTTGTTATTGGAATTCAGAATACATATTAGAAAGAAAAGTATTTTGGAGTCTTAGGATCAGAAGATTCAGGAAAACAATTACAGAAATGTTGGCCAGAATTATCACAAATGATTACAAAGAGATAATGCAATTTTCTTTCAAAATATCTCTGTATATTTCTGAAATGATGTGGTTCAGAATAAAGTAATGAACTAGCAATACGGAAAATCAAAAACTATTAGGAAATCCGTAGAGATCATTAGCTTTCTTTTGATATATAGTTTAAATCTGCTAATATTACAGTTTTTTCTAAAAAAATCAATCTAGTAAATATTTGACGAGATTGGGTTTTCAATTGAATAAATTAAAGTTTCTTCAAAACGATGCAGCTTATCTTTCTCCAGAAAAGTTATTTAGAGACTTGAAGCTCATTAGCTTTCTGTTGATATATAGCTTAAATCTGCTAATATACAGTTTTTTTTTGAAAATCAATCCAGTAAATATTTGACGAGATTGGGTTTTCAATTGAAAAAATTAAAGTTTCTTCAAAACGATGCAACTTATCTTTCTCTAGTAAAGTTATTTAGAAATCTGAAGCTCATTAGCTTTCTTTTGATATATATCTAAAATCTGCTAATATTACGGTTTTTTTTGGAAAATCAATCCAGTAAATATTTGACGAGATTGGGTTTTCAATTGAATAAATTAAAGTTTCTTCAAAACGATGCAGCTTATCTTTCTGCAGAAAAGTTATTTAGAGACTTGAAGGTTATTAGCTTTCTTTTGATATATATCTAAAATCTGCTAATATTACAGTTTTTTTTTTTGGAAAATCAATCCAGTAAATATTTGACGAGATTGGGTTTTCAATTGAATAAATAAAAGTTTCTTTAAAACGATGCAGCTTATCTTTCTCCAGAAAAGTTATTTAAAAATCTGAAGCTCATTAGGTTTCTTTTGATAATTTAATTATTATCTCAAGTAGGAAACCTATTTGAAGAAATGTTGACCAGACACTTGTCACTGTAGTTTCCATTTAAAAGCCAAAAAATTATTACAAATGGAATTTTTCATTTATTATTGAGTAAATATTTTATTTATGCAATAAAAACATTGTTTTTTTTAAAATAAAATAGCGACTTTGGCGTTTTTTATTTTTTGTAAATGTCCTTATTATACTTACTTCTGAAAGGAAGTATCAATAATTGTAAAAAGGCAAATTGAAACAAAAAGCAACTACAATTTTACTGCCGTCCTAAAAAGGAAAGTCACATCTCCATTTTAGTAGTTTTGAGATATTAAGCTTTTACGTTCTTTATCTAGGAAACATGCTAGAAGTAGTAGATGTTACCATTGTTTTTCAGTCACTTACAGTTGAAAATGGATCTTTTAAGCTTAACACAATAATCAGAAACTCATTCACGGTTCCGAACCTGCCATTACCTCAATTTTGGAATTTTGACGCTTGTGACTTTCTTTCTTAGGACCGCTGTATAGTTATGCAACGCAGTTTATATAAGTATTGGAGCACAGGGCGTCTAAAACAACAATAGAAATTTTTTTAATTTCCAAAAATATTTCCGTCCTAATTTCAATAAAGGCTTGACATACGATTAAGAATATTCCAACCCCTTAACAAACTCAACATAGTCATTCTATGATGAAGGAGACTTCAAAAAGAAAATAGTGGTTGAATTTTGTTTATTTGCTGTATGGCACCCTATTTTATTTTTTTTTTGCCAATGTTTGTTGTTGTTGTGTTTATTAGCCCCCACACATATATATATGTTCGCTTGAAATTTGTTGTAGCGCCAGTTGTTGTTCCGGTTTGATGGCTGATAAAACAACAAACAATCTTTGAAAACAGTAGTAGCCTTTAATGTTTTTTTTTTTTCGTATAATTGTTCGTCTAAGTGGCGGCTTTTCTTTTCCCCCTTTATTTTGCATTTTGTCGCTTGAGCGGCAGTACCACCCAGTATGTTTTGAAGCAGCTGCTGGCTGTCGTTTGTTGGTTGATCGGTCGGGTCGGTCTTATTGCAAAAGACGTAGATAAACATACATACATATAAAATACGTTTATAATGCAGTAGCATTATCAACAAAAACAACAACAACAACAACATCAACCACAATCATCGCGTTGTGTGGCATTTGGATTTAGTGCGTTTAGCTGGGGCTATAACTTTTTTGTTTTTATTCCGTTTTTCTTTCTCAATTTATATTCCAAATGCCACACACATCGTTGTTGCTGATAGTTGCGTTTGCTGTTTGCTGCATTGCGATGCCACAAAGTGCGATTGATTAACGCATGCTTTTTAGCAATACATTCATATAAACGTCCACATGTAATTTGTATAAATGCTTGTTAAACACTTTGTCCAAAATGTATGTGGGTTTTTAATACAAATTTGTTTTACAGTTACCAGTTACCAGTTTGCTTGAAATTGATACACACAAGAAAAGTTAGAAGAAAAACTGGGCCAAAATAAAGAAAACCAATAAAAATGTCATTCTCTTTACGAATGCTGATAATTTTGACATACACACATATAACATATGGGAAGTAAGCGCTGCCTAAGTAAAACCTGACAGACTTAAGGCCTAGTAAGCCATACGTTGTTAAAATGTATCCGTACCGTAAATGTATCGTTGGCATTTAGTGCAATTATAGAACGTAAAAAACGAACCATCATACTGCTGTGTAAAATTAACCAAACTTTATCAGCTGTTGACAAAT
The DNA here is from genome assembly GCA_963682025.1 of Cordilura impudica. NCBI lineage: Eukaryota > Metazoa > Arthropoda > Insecta > Diptera > Scathophagidae > Cordilura > Cordilura impudica. The sequence goes on from OY821521.1 coordinate 189,001,818, forward strand.
GTCACGTACAAAAGTAGTAAAAATCAATTTTCAACAGATTTCGGAGGTTCCGGTTACGTGACGGTCGAGTTAGATAACTGCTCTAAATGCTTTTCATGTAACAGAAAAAAAAAAACGGCTGACACGTTTGGTTACGGTTACGTGTGGCCAACTAGGCCTTTAATCTCTGAGTTTTGGTGTTTTATTGTAAAACTGATATAAAACTTCAAAAAGCATCGACGTATTGAAATTATTTATTTATTTATAATTCACAATAATACAAAAAGCCACCAGGGCCAATAAACAGTATTACATAGCAATAATAATATAAACCATAAAAACAAATTCTTTATTAAAACTCTTTCTTTCCTTATGCATATGAATTTTGAATCTCTCCGTGACTGTGCGTGACTTTGCGTGACTATATTTAAGTTAATATTTGGTGACAGCAGGTCTGTGGACCTAGTTTCAGCTTGATTGGATGAGGGGAAATGGGGGGTTTAAATCCCTCCGTGACTGTGCGTGACTATGTGTGACTGTGTGTGACTATTTTAAATTTAATCTTCGGCCACAAGTCTATGAACAAACTTTCAGATCGATCGGATGAGGGAAATTGAGGTTTTAATCTCCGTGACTGTCCCTGATTATGCGTGACTGGGCGTGACTACCCCAAAATTAATCTATAGTCACAACAAGACTATGGGCTAAGTTTCAGATCAATTGGATGAGGGGAAATGGGGTTGCCCCATGGCAAACATACAGACAGAGAGTGTGAGTTAAAAGAGTTTAAAAAGGATATACAGTCGCTTCAAAAAGTGAGTGCTCACCATCAGCTTAAATTTTCAAATGAATATTTTTATTAAATTTTTATATTTTGTCGAAACTTTTTTTATATTTTTTTATGTACTATACAGTAATATTTAGTATTATTCACTTTAACACGGTGTCTCGGCTAGCTATAATTTATGGCAATGTTCATGTTCAGTCAGAGAAACAAAATGAGACAAAACACGAAGTGGGCAAATTATGTTTAGACATTTCATTTCCAAAATGTCTTTGAACCGTAAACAACAAAAATGCGTTCTTGTACTCAATGCTTTAAAAGAGCTAAAAAACTAAAAATACAAATTGAAGAAGATAAAAATGAAAGAAAAAGCACGAGATTTTGGGTTAATCCTTTTTTAGAATGAAATTAATAATTTCGCTTTTATTTAATTTAAGTTGCGCCATTTTAATATACTTAAACGTCAAAATCGAATGAAACTTCAAATTAATGGCTATGTTGGATTTTTTAGTCATGACATGAACATTAGCGGTCTCCACTAGTCATTGACTTGAACATTGCCATGAATTATGGTTAGTCGAGACACCATGTAATATTTAAAAAGAATTTCATAATTCTCAATTTTGAAACAAAAAGAAGTAAAGTGCTACTTAATGGAGAAAAATATCGGTGCTTTTAAGAAATAAAACATAATAAAATTGAAATAATAACCTTTTAATATATAATTTATAGCAGTTTTGTGACATACGTTGAATCAGATGAAACTATTTCGGGAGTAATCTTTGACATGCCTCCAAAATGAAAAAATCCTATCGAATCTGAAAAAATATTACAATTATCTTACGCTATTCCAAAAAATCAATAAGAGAAATTGGAGAAATAGTAAAAGGACCATATTCCACTGTCAAAAAAATTATTGACAAATATAAAAACACAAAAAAGTTGATGTATGACCCCAGATCTGGGCTTCCATATTTACTGTCTGGAGCTCAAAAACGTTATATAGTTCGGGAAATTAGACGAAATCCAAAACTTCCGGCTACAAAACTTACGGAAACGATAAATATAAAGTTTGATCTCAACATCTATAATATTAATAGGTAAGACGATTTTTGTGACCGATGTTTTGTTAAACCGTTTTATCCCAATTTTGACCAAATGTATATTATTTGAATGGTATTTCTTTTTAGCTGTACACCAGATTTACAGATTTTTAAATTTTTAAAATGCATTTAAAGTTGCTACTAACACATACATAAAATTATATAATGCTGTGTGTGTATTTATTAAATTTGTTAATGTGTTTGCAAAAAAAAAAATGAGTTTGTTTTCTTCATTCACAATAATAATTATGTTGAATTGAATATTTGAAAAGTGTTGAATTGTGAATTAGCTAAAATTGATTAGCATACCTTTAGGGTCTTAATTAAATGAAAAAATAAAATTTCCTAGAATTTGCACTCGAACTTCAAGGGCTGGGATCTGTTAGTTTCTGTAAATACAGTTCGCAATTTACTCATGCAGCCTGTTATCACGCTCGGGTTACAAGGAAGAAACCTTTCATAAGCAAGGCGAACAACAATCAAGTAAGAACATTAAGAACAAACAAGTAAGAACAACGTAGTAGTATAGGATACAAAAACGCATTGAGAATGCTAAAAACCATAAAAATGAGACGAGGGAGTTCTGGAAGCGTGCTATTTTCACAGGCGAAAGCAAATTTCACATGTATGATAATGACGGAAGGTGTAAAGTATGGAGAAAGGCCAATGAAAAATTTAGAAAATAAAAACCTACGTTCCACTTTTAAACATGGGGGTGGCTCAGTATTGGTGTTGAGATGTATGAGTGCCGGTGGTGTCGATGGTGATTTGCATATAATCGATGGTATATGATCACAAATAATATATCGACATTTTAAAGGCCCGGGACAGCGACCCAAAACATACGACCGCCAATATTAATTTATGGCTTCTCTATAATACTCCAAAATGGATGGAAATACCTCTCCAGTATCCGGACATTAACCCCATCGAAAATCTCTGGGATCATTTGGGAAAAAAGGTTAGACAAAAAGAAATTCATAATAAAAGCGATCTGGTCCAAGCTCTACAGGAAGAATAGGCGAAATTTTCAGCGGAGGTGTCCCAAAATTTGGTAAATTCTGTTCAGAAACAATTAGAAGCCATTATTAAAAATAAAGGACCTCAAATTAAGTATTAAATTATAAAAATTTCTGTGTTCTAAGTGATTTGTAAGAACAGTCAGTTTTTTGTTGTTAAAAATAAGTACTGTTTTTGTTTTTGTTATAAAGGGTCCGCTAAATAACTTTTTTTTTTTTTTGAAAAATGCTATAAAAAAAACTACTGAATATTATCTCAATTTTTTTTTTTTATTTGAAAGTACAATCCTTCCGGTTAATAATGCAAAATAATTTCATTCAAATGGCTGCCTCGGCTGGCCATGCAGTAGCCTACACGATCGGTCCAATTTTTAAGCACATTATCGCCAATGGCTTCACGAATATTGTCCTTTAAAGCGTCAATTGTCTCTGGCTTGTTGGCGTAACACTTATCTTTGAGGGCACCCCACAAATAATAGTCCAACGGTGTCAAACAGGGCGCAAAACATCGAGTGTAGGTTCAACTTTGTGGCACGTAGCGCCGTCCTGTTGAAAGCAAATGTTGCCAATATCCTCCTCTTCAATTTTTGTGAACAAAAATTCGTTCAACATGGCCCAATAACGATCGCCATTGACTGTAACGGCCACTCCTTGCTCATATTCGAAGAAAAATGGCCCAATTATGCCTCTGGACCAAAATCCGCACCAAACAGTGACTCGTTTTGGGTGTATCGGATTTTCAATGTATGCGTGCCGGTTTTCTGTGCCTCAAATGCGACAATTTTGCTTGTTTACATACCCGCCAAGATCAAAATGAGCTTCATCTGAAAAGATGATTTTTTTTGGCAAAATCGGCATCTTCTGTAAGTCGATCACAGGTCCACTTAGCGAAGCGAAAACGCATTGGATGGTCAGTTGGCTTCAACTCCTGAACCAATTGGACTTTGTATGGCGTCATACCAAGGTCTTTATGCAAAATTCGTCTCAATGATGCCCCCGAAATGTTCAATTCTTGAGAACGACGGTGAATTGATGTTGATGGCGCTTCACGCACACTTTCTGCCACAGCAGCAATATTCTCGGGTGTACGCACTGTTTTTGGCTTTTCACGCTTTGGTTTATCGATGAGGATGCCACTTCCTTTCACTTTTTTCACAAGATAACGAACATACGGAGCTGACGGTGCTTCTCTTCTTCCAAAATCCGTACGCAATTTTCGCACACATTCTGCAACTTACCATGATTTTCAAAGTAATGTCGCAATATTTCCCAGCGTTGTTCAAGCGTATACACAACCATATTCGTTCAGCGGAAGGATAAAACTAATTATCTGTCAAATCAGACATGAGCTAGGTGTTACCATTCACGAAATAAGCACTAGTTGAAAAAAAAAAATTAGATGGCGGACCCTTTAGTATATAAGATTACGAAAATCATTTCAGTTTTCTAATCTATCGTATGAAACTGTATATTTTAAAGAATGTTTTATGTTTTAAAAAAATATTAAATTGTAGTAAATGAATTTATTTGAAAATTAAAGTTGGTGGTGAGCACTAATTTTTTGAAGTATCTATATATTAATACGTGAAGGTAAATTTTGTAGTTCCCTTTTTAAGCAATATGCAGGCACGGAGGAGTGTGAAAATTGGGATAGTTATAGTTCATATGGAGGAGAAGCTGAGAATGATAAAATTTATGTTTAATCTGTCTTAAAAATATATTAAATTAAATTAAATATTTCTAATAATTCGTTACACCCAGTTAATGCGAATGATTTAAATTATATATCATACGCCCTGTGTTGAATTATGAATTGCTAAAACTGATTAGCATACCTGTAGGCTCATTTAAATATTCGTAAATTTTTTAAAAACATTGAAAAAAATTGTATGAAAAATAACATTCTTGGAATTTGCACTCGAATTTCGAGTGCTGGGCTGTACTAGTATAAAGTAATTCTATCAAATCAAATCATGTTGGCCCCCAGCCACAAAAGTTATATAAAAAGAACAAGAAATATGGTTAGCCCAATTTGTGACAATTAAGTAACAAAGGACTATGGGACCAAGTCCCTGAAATAACCGAAAGGCATTATTGGAATGTGAGAAAATCTGTAATTTGAGTGGCAGATAATTCCAACATCGGGCTATTCTGATAACAAATGTCGAATCTTTGGAATGAATAACTGAGGATTTCTAGTTGGCCCGATTAAAAATAAAGTTCCTGCGTAGAGGCAAAAGCGTACCACTTATAACGACCTTGTGAAATAAAAAAAAGTTACATTTCACAAAAATTTTAAAACGAGCATCCTAGAAAACGTTTGACAAACACCGAATTATGATCCCTTCTATGGATGGCGAACATAAACCACACAATAGTATTAACAATTCGCTTAAGTCTAGCAAAGATCATCCCAATAGTACCCGATGCAACTTCAAGTCCATAGTCCATATAACACTTGCGACATCAGAAGCGCATATGATAAATTTTGTCTTATAATAGAAGAATAAATCCTACGCAAAGTACTTCAAATTTTATAACATAATGTATCAATATACGTTTCAAAACAAAGCTTACTGTCAAGCACAACGCCCAAGCATTTAAGTTGATTTACAATAACAATTTCATCATCACCCAAAACAATATTAAAATCAAGGAAATAGCTATCCGTAGGCCCAAATATGATAGCTCTAGATTTTGAGGAATTAATATTCTAAAAATTATCAGACTTCCATCGCAAAACACGTCCTAAAAAGAAGTTAATGTTACTTTCAACTACATCAGAGAAGTCACGACTTCCATTAAACAGATTTAGAAATCTCTGTATTAAGAAATTCAGGAAGTGAATTAGTATATAGAATGAACAACAGATGTCCCAAAACAGAACCCTGAGGGACTCCAGAGTTGAGAGGAAGTAAACTAGATATAACATTGTTAACAGCAACAAATTGCGATCTACCACTCAAATAAGAGTGTAAAAGTCTACACGCCATTTTCGAAAAATTAAACTCATTATTAAGCTTAACAATCATTCTGGTAATATTAATTGAATTAAAAGCTTTAGAATCTAAAGTTTAGATGGACCGAGGGAAACAAGAACACTCAATTTATTACTATTAACATTCTCCCTAATCATGTCAGTAAGGTTGTGAAGCAATGACATCGTACTATATCCATGGCGAAAGGCAAACAGCAACTCAGAATTATTCGAACGAAACCCAAGAATTTTATTTTTTATTATATGGACCACTCTAGTTTTCGGTATAGGTACAGGGCTTCAAATAATTTCAGCTCGCTGACACATCGAAAGCACAGAACAGTCGCAGGATCATTCACTTACAAAATATGCATTTAGTTCTTCAACGTTACCTCTCTTATTTTCATCGTTCTCTTTATCACTCTAAAGTTGCCATATTTATTTTTAAACCAAAAGTGGTATTGTTCACCACATTTATTGTAAACAAAAAACATATGATTTTGATAAAAAATATGTATATATACTTTTTTAGCTTTGTGTATGAATAAAATGCATATGCTATAATTTTTAGTAGAAATTGTTGATTTGGGGCAACTTTTGGTTTAATACTTATCTTTGATTGATTAATGTTAATTTCTTAAGAAACGTTGATATCCATTCAAAATAAATCGTTGATTTTTTTTCTGATAAGTAAACAAGTTAATGCAAAGCAATTAAAGAAATTTTTTAAGTTTGTGTTTGTGTTTTGAATCACTTTCTAAGTGGTATTCGCAAAAATAGAGATATGTAGTTAAATATTTTGAAATTTTTGTCTAATCTTAGAATAACTTTGGCGCAAAGAAACTGTTTCTAGTTAAAAATTCAAAAAAGATAAATTTAATAAGGATTTGATTAAAACATAGTATTTGTAAAAAGTGTAATGAAAAAAATTTTATATTATTAAAAAAATAATAATTGACGAATTGCTGAAAAAATACTCCACAAAAAAAAAAAGAAAAAAATCGAATAAGGGAATTTTTGCTCGAAAAATCACAAACTAACTTTTATATCCTCAAAGATGTAATATTAAAAAATAACTTTTTTTCGGCTCGAAAAAATGAAAATAAAAAATCTTATTTCTGCTCAAAAAAATAAAAATTCAATTATATTTATTTGCTCCAAAAAATTATTTTTTTTATTTCTGCTCGAAAAAATTAAAATCAAAAAATTATTTTTTTTTGCTCAAAAAATCTGAAATTAAAAACAAAAACTTATTTCTGGTCGACAAAATAATATTAAAACCTTAGAAAGCCTACGTATACAACAAGAAATAAACAAAACTATGAATCTGAAAGAGGGCACAAATAATATAAGCGTTAGCTACAAACGATTAAATGAAACAGTGGTGTGAAGTAATAAGATGTGTTTAAATGTTTTTGCATCTTTTTGTGTTTTTATATTTTATATTACTGTTAAATGTTAATAATATAGATTACTGCATATATACATTGTAAGTTAAAACTAATTACTTGGAATATTAAAACATTGTAATTATATAAAATTTTTGTTTTTATATTAATAAATATACAACCCCTGAAGAACTACACAAAAATCTACGAAACGTCGGGAAAATTTGTAATAAAAGAATGTCTTTTTAATTACATAACAATATTAAGTCTAATTAGCTTAATAAAAATTTAACTTAAACAATAGTTTTTATTTTTTCTCGAAGAAAAAAATCAAAAACAACTTCTATTTCCCCAAGAAAAAATAAAATTCAAAATAAAACTCAAACAATAACTATTACTAGTATAACCCAGCACTCGAAATTCGAGTGAAAATTCTAGAAAATATTATTTTTTCATTCAATTTAAAAATTTATGAATATTTAAATGAGCCTAAAGGTATGTTTATCAATTTAAGCAATTCATAATTCAACACAGGGTGTGTCATAACAATTTATATCATTCTCATTAACAGGGCGTAACTAATTATTAGAAATATTTAATTTAATTTAATTTAATATATTTTTAAGACAGTTTAAACATAAATTTTATCATTCTCAGCTTCTCCTCCATATGAACTATAACTATGCCAATTTTCACACTCCTCCGTGCCCGCTTATTGCTTAAAAAGGGAACTAAAAATTTACCTTCACGTATTAATATATAGATTTCAGCTCGTAAAAATTATTTTGTTATTTCAGCAGGAAAAAATAAAAATCAAAAAAAAAACTTTATTTTTGCTAGAAAAAAAAACTTAAAATTAATTAACTGCTCGAAAAAATAAAAATCAGAAAAAAATTATTTCTGCTCAAAAAGATAAAAACACAAACTTACTTTTATTTCTGCTCTAAAAAAAAAATATTTGTTATTTCTGCTCGAAAAAAATAATATTTGTTATTTCTGCTCTAAAAAATATAAATTCAAAAAATAACTTTTATTTTTTGTCGAAAAAATAAAAATCAATGAAAACAACTTTTTTCCTCATAGAAAAAAATTCAAACAATAACTGTAATTTCTGCCCGAAAATATAAAAAGCAAGAAATAACTTTTTACTTTTGTTCGAAAAAATTAAAATAACAAAATAAGTTTAATTTTTACTCGAAAAAATAATATCAATATCACAAGGATCGCAATTGAACTTGAATCAGTTTTCCGACAGAAGACAGATTCATTAAATTTATGGCCATAATAAGTTATTACAAATAACCGAGTTTGGAGTTGATTTCGATTAAAATTCAGTTGTCTTAACAGTAAATATGATATCACAATAGAAAATGGTTAGCTGCTATGAAATTTCTGTTGATACAATCGAAAATGTAGTTGTTAAAATTTAGATCAATTAGGTTGGAAATTGTTTCTGTTTTTATACTTTTTTTTTTGTTTAAAAAAATATATAAAATTAACTGGTATTTTTGGGTCCTGTGCCAAACACTTTCAAGATTTTACTATGCTGTATTGATTCCGTGGAAATACTTTAAAAAAATAATCAAACTAGGTCAACAAAGATTTCACTTAACTATATTTCTGATCAGTCTCATTGACATAACCTGTCCAAGTTCATCAGCAAACATTTAAATTTAATGTTCCATAACATCATGTGTGTCCAACAAACAGCACGTGTTATATGTTTACATTACTCGTACAACATGCTGTGTATTTTACTTAAACAATTTCATAATATTTGCATATCAAGCAAGAAAACAACTTTAATTTATATAAAAAACAATCATAAAGCATACAAGTAAGAGAATGAAGATAAAGCAAAAAACAACATTAACAACAACTACAAAACATAAAACAATGTAATTGACCTTTTGTCTGTTGTTAAAGACGAAAAGGTCAACTCTCTTTCTTTGATTTATAAGCAGTGAACGAACGTGGTTATACCTCGTAATAAAAAAGCCATTTACGTTTATGTTCGTATTTCACTGGCCACACACACACACACACTCAATTCCAATGAATTCGTACGTTTTTTCGTGTTTCACGCTGGATTTTCAGTATTCAGTATTATTTACAATAAGCGTTGTTTTCTTGTCATTGTCTTGTACGTTTAAATATACAATTCCTCCTCAGTTGCTACTTCTGCTTAATGTTGTTGTTAGTTTAAACACTTAACAGCAACATGGTGGGTTTCTTGTTGGTTTGTGCTACATGGTTGGTCAAAGATCGCGTTAAATTTACAACAATAACACGATTTCTTTTTTTATATTTTTATATACAAGGTCAAGGATTTTTGTTAAGTAAAGCAATATAATTTTATAGTTGCGTTAAAAAGATTTTCTTAAAATATATGTTTGTATAAAAAAAAAACGTGAAATTGATAACACTAGCCAACATGGGTGGAATTTTGGGTGATTGAAATATTATCATCTATGAATATGAAACTTTGGCTCCAGGAAAAAAATTTTCACGGCAAAATTTAAGCCAGAATCTAAAATATATGCCTCAGGAAATAGACCTGAGCAAGAGTATAAGTATAAATCAGACCTGTGCGGAACGTTTTTACGTTGCGGAAAAAATACCCAAATCAATAATGGGCAATGTTGACGGGAAAAATTTTATTAGTTTTTTTGTAAAGTATTCTACAAGTTTTCTGCTTTTAATTGTCTAAACAATAAATTTCTATGCTTTTTACGTTAAATTACTTTTTATTTTCGAAATATTTATTTTCAATAATTTCCAAAAACATTGAAAACATACGAGGATCAATAATTCCGTGACTTTTAGAAACACATTTTTTTTTTGCAAAAAAAAAAAATATTTTTGAACATAATCTCCTTTTAGCTCAATACACTTAGTCCAACATTTCTCCAATTTTTGTATCCCTTCCACAAAAAATAGGATTTTATGAGGTCCATAAAATAGGTATTTTTGATCAATAATTTCATCGTTGGAGCTAAATCTCTTTCCACCGAGCCATTTCTTTAGGTTTGGAAATAGGAAATAGTCGCTGGGAGCTAAATCCGGAGAATATGGCGGATGAGGTACCAATTCGTAGCCCAATTCATGGAATTTTGAAGTTATCACACGATTACGTTTATGGTCAATTGAGAGCAAACGCGGCACCCATCTTGCAGACAGCTTTCTTAAACCCAACTGATCATTTAAAATCGAAACCACACTGCCATATGAAATGCCTATGGCATCAACAATCTCACGCACTTTTACTCTTCGATCCGCCAACACCATATCGTGGATTTTTTCGACATTTTCGGGTGTATTGGCCTCAATTGGCCGTCCAGAACGTTCAGCGTCATTTGTATTTGTGCGACCACAACGGAAGTCAGTAAACAACTTTTTTACCATTAAAATCGATGGTGCAGAGTCCCCATAGTATTTATCAAGCTTCTCCTTGGTTTGATTGACGATTTTTTTTCGCAAAAAATAATGTTTAATGAGCACTCGAAATTCACTTTTTTCAATTTTTAAAAAAACCACGAGGTTGTATGTTTTAGACAGCTGTTAAACGCAAAGTAAATGACGGAACTTGCTCAAAATTTTACAGTAGTCTAGTAACAGGTGGTACTTGATGGCAGCAGTGTTGCGTTTCATATAACTCGTATATTGTTTGCATACAAATTTGATATACATATATCACATCAACTTTGTTGAAATCTGTCAATATTAGAGAGAGAATGAGAGTTGATAAATGAGAAAATGAAAAAGAAATAAATTTTACACATAATCAGAACGTTGTGGTGATTTTGATATAAAGTTTACGTTTATAAAAAATCGCAGGTGACGACCTTACTGAAATAAAATTTATTTGCACTGCGGAGTTTCTTATATTCTCATTTTTCAACCAGCACTCTCTCTGTCTCTACTGGTGCCTTGTTGGTATTTAACTCAGCAATTTTTGATGTTTATGGAAATTATTGAAAATTTAAATGATTTTGAAAATGAAAAGTAAATAAAAATATATTTACTATATATTATTACATCTTGCTACTATATATTGCTACATCCATCGTAAAGAAATAAAAAACTGGGAATACATTTTGTAGGAAACTATATTATTTATATTTGGCGATTTATGATTTTGTCGATTTTTGTTTCCACGATTTTTGATTTTGGCGATTTTTTACTTTGGCGATTTTTTTTTTTTTTGATTTTCGGTTTTTGACGATTTTTGATTTTGGCATTTCTTGTTGTTCGCGATTTTCAGTTTTGCCAAAATTTGATTTAGGCGATTTTTTATTTTGGCGATTTTTGTTATTCGCGATTTTCGGTTTAGGAGATTTCGGACTTTGGCGATTTTTGTCATTTTTTATATTTTTGATTTTTGGCGATTTTTGATTTTAGCGATTTTTGCTTTTGGCCATTTTGGCTTTGGCGATTTTTGATTTTGGTGATTTTTGTTTTTGGCGATTTTTGTTATTCGCGATTTCCGGTTCAAGCAGTTTAATTTTTGGCGGTTTTTGTTATTCGCGATATTTGATTTTTGGCGATTTTTTGGTTTTGGCGATTTTTGATTTATGTGTTTCCGCCCATATTTTCGACGACTACTCACATTGGTAATTATGTACTTGTCAAAAGTTTCAAGAATGTCATTTCCATAGTACTTCATATTTTTTTGAATAGAAGGTGCCACGTAAGACATATGGCATTTAATATTTACTTTGTATGGGGGGTACCATGCCCACTGGTCCGATCCTGCCCATTTTTCCCGCAACTCTTCAAATTTGCTTAATATGTACATGTACATAGTTTCAGAACTCTTGCTGTAGTACTACTTCAGATATTATATGTTAAAATTTGATGTTAAAAATTCACTTAAAGGACGATCGGTTCAGTGGCGTTGTCTCCTATATGTAAACCACAAAATTCCATTTTTATATATAAGACATTCATTTAATTTCACTTGAATGAAACAGATATTAACGAAAAAAAGTAAAAAAAATTATTGTCGATCTAGACCGACTATACGATACCCTATACGATGTGTTTAGAGAAAGAGTCTTAGGTCCAACTAATGAGATATAGCAAATAAGCATATACCAAATTTGAGTGGCATTGTATTAATTTTTTTGCCTGCAGATATGAAAAAGTTCATATCGGATGCCCATATAAACAAGGCCGAAAAATGGACCGATCCTGACCATATAATCAGATGAGTTCATATTTAATTTAAGAGGCCATGATGGAAGAACATTTGTACAACAACCAAAGAGAAAAAGATTAAACCAAAAATATACAAATAAAACTTTTAAGTTTAGCGGTGGCAATATTATGGTATGGAGTTGCTTTTCCAATTCATCTAGTAAAAGATACTCTAACTGGAATTGGAGACAGGCAAATTCTAAATGACATAATGTATCCATACGCGGAGGAAAATATGCCCCTGGTCTGGAAGTCCAAACACGACAAAGAAGAAAATATTTCACAATTTCTGTTTTTCGTGACATTTTTGACATTTCTCTTCTCACTCATTTGCTCTGCTTTTAAAGTGAATACATCTTAACTATTGTCCAAATCTGATATTTCAACAGCCAATTCAGTTAAATCAAACAAATCTTCATTTAAATATTGGTTCATTAAAATCTTCCATGTCTATTGTACAATAATAATTAAATATTGTACAATAATTAAACAATTTTAAACTATTTTTTCTTTCGTATGTATTTTTATGTAGTTGCAAATGAAAAACTAAAGATTTTCCTAGAAAGTGTCAAAAAATTCAAGCGTTGTTGCAAGCAAATTCATAGTGTAACTGGTAACTGTACATGATTTTAGATAGCCAGTTGAAAAAAGAATTGATAAAATTGCATGAAAAATTTCATAATGCAAATTGGCTCATAGAGCCCAAGGTAAAGGTTTCCAATTATTTTGGCAATAGCGTAAAAATTAATACTTTTAAGTTTTGTTATTTTTCTCTGAAGTTAAGCTACTCGTATTTTATGTTAATATTTTTTCTTTATTAAATAAATAAAACTTAAAAATTTTTAAATTAATAAAAGAGTTTTTAATTTTATGCTCCAATGTTTTAGTATTGACCGTTCAAGTCATCAAAAATATATTTTGTTAAATGTTTTCATTGCATTGTCACTCACAATTTATATCCAATTAAGGAAAAAATTTTTTATTTAAATTTTTTATTAAAAAATAAAAATATCGAAATGGATGTTTTGCTGGAAAAAATATATTAACTGAGTTTTTAATTTTTTTTTTTCAAATTTTAGTACGTGAATAAAAAAATGGACCACGGTTCACGTACATGTCTCGTCTCTGCTCATTTTTAGTAAACTAGCAGATTCCAGCCCTTGAAATTCGAGCGCAAATTCTAGGAAATTTTATTTTTTCATTAAATAAAGACCCTAAAAGTATGCTAATCAATTATAGCCAATTCACAAATCAACACAAAAAACAAACATTTTTATTACAAACACATTAACAAATATAATAAACACACACATAGCATTGTATAATTTTATGTATGAGTTAGTAGCAACTTTAAATGCAATTTACTCACAACAAAAGAAAAGATTTAAAAATCTGTAAATCTGCAAAACGGCTAAAAAGAAATACCTTTCAAATAATATACGTTTGGTCAAAATTGGGATAAAACGGTAGAACAAAACATCAGTCACAAGAAATCGCCTAGCCTATTAATATTATAGATATTTTCTTCTTTTTTAAATAAATAAAACTTAAAAATTCTTAAACAAATAAAAGAGTTTTTAATTTTTTTTCTCCAAAATTTTAGTATTGGTCGTTCAAGTCATCAAGTCAAAAATATATTTTGCTTTCATTGAATAGTCACTCACAATTTATACCCAAGGGTGTGAAGGGTATAAAAACCGCGAAGAAAGTCACAAAAAATTAAGGAAAAAAACATTTTTTTTTTTTTTTTTATTAAAAAATGGATGCTGGGAAAAAATCTATTAACTGAATTTTTAATTTTTGTTTTCACATTTTAGTACGTGAATAAAAAAACGGACCACAGATTCACGCACATGTCTCGTCTCTGCTCATTTTTGTTTTATATTTTTTCATTCATTTGTTTTATAAAAAACCTGAAAAAGTCCGCAGAATTCATTTGATTTTCCATTGAGTTTGAAAAAATTATTGAAATTAATCGTAAAATTTAAAATTTAAAATTTGAGAAAAATCATCGGAATTCTGCCGGCTAGTGCTATTTACTTATTTATTATTAACTGAATTTAATAATATTAATGAATTCATTTGTTTCTTAAAAAAAAACCGTCAATATTTTTTTTTTTTTTATTAATTGTTTTTTATGATGATGAATAATAAAAAGTTTGTTTAATTGATGGATGTGGCTTTGATTTAACAATAAAGAAGGCCAACCAGATTGGGACCACCCAAAATGCTAGTTTTTTTTTTTGTTTTTATAAAAGATAATGATTGATTAAAACGCGTTAAAAAACTACATTCAACTGCAAAAAAAAAACAAAACCAAATACGAAACAGAAAAACTGATACAACACATTCCCGTATAACAGAGAGAAATAAAACAAATCTTCCTGACATGTGTTTATAATGTGTCAGTTGAAATTTCTGTGATCCCTTTGCATGTTCGAAAGCATGTTTGTTGTTCTTTGCGATAAGTAGTTGGCTGTGGATTATATGTCAAGAATTTTTTGAGAGTTTTAAGATTTGCCCCATGTAGCTTATTTTATCATCACACATTTGCAACGCCTCTAAACATACGTACTTCATCTAGCCTGAATGGGTGGTCCATTCTTCGTCAATTCTTAGCTTAAAATATAAAAGTTTCTTAAGATAAGAAACTAAGATGTGACAACGTTTTATTGAATTCAGAATTTACCCAAAAGATTTTAGGACTAAACGCGAAATTATTAAAAAACAAAATTGGCAAATTTAGAATTTTGTAAAAGTTCCCAATATATTAGAGTCGAAAATTATTCAAATTATAAAGATCAAAAATAAGATTTATTTGTAAAAATAAATGTACGGTCTAGACCGACTATAATATTCCTACTTGTTTTTTTTTTAAGAAAATGTACTTTCAAATGAAAATTTACCAGTTGAACAGTACAAGTTTTCCACTTTTTAGCCGTTTTTACCCCCTAAATGCTCGAATTAAAACAAATTTTATTATTGTCCGATGTTTGTGTCTCTGTTCACACAGAAAAAAAACTCAATGTAAAATTAACATAAAGAAATGTTGATTTCAAATCATTGTAAATTTCTGGAAAAAAAAAACAAATTTTTTTTACTTTTAACGTTGTTTCATATTAAATTAATGGTTAAACATGTTAATTTAACGTTGAAATAAAATTGTACATAGTAATTTTAACCTTTTACAGAGCAAAAATCACATTGGTCAATGTTGAATTTCTAAAATTCCATTTTTGTAGCGAAAATAAAAGTTTTTCATGTTAAGTTAACATTGGATATAATAAAATCAACATTGATGTCAACATTAAAATTAACGGTGCAACATGTTGAAACAACATTCGTAACGTTGGCTCATATTGAATCAACATGAAAATCATTTTAAAATAAACTTATGAAATATAAATAACAACTGAAACAAGTTTGAAATAAAGTTGCGGAATTTTAAGACAACATGAAAAATATTGAAATGAAATGAATTAATATTGAATCGTAAAATCTACCAAAAAGTACCGCTACTTTAAAACAACAAAAACAAGGATTCTTTTGGTATGTATTACAGCTTTAATTAATACGTTTAATGCGTGGTATATTGTTGAGGTGTAGTTTTATACATAGTAAGTGTATTTAATTCTTATACATAAATATAATAATGTCTGCAGCAAATGAAAATAATATGAATTTAGAAAATATTGTCCAAAATATTGTGTCATTTGAAGAAAATATTAATTTGGTGAGTGATGAAGAAAGACATGTTATATTAAATATTCAAGCGGTTCAAAATACGAGTCGAAGTTCCCAACTAAACGAGCTGTTGAAAACTTTTGACTTAAGTGAAGTCAAGTCTTATTTGACAAGTTTATATGTATATGCACATATTTAAAATTTTTTATTTTTTTTTGTTAATTTCTCTAACAAAAAATAAATAATTGTTTAGGAGCTGAAATAACATTTGAAAGCTTAGAATACTTATCAAAGGAGGACATAAAGGAAGCTATACCTCATATAGGCCTTCGTGCTTCTTTCCGAGAATAATTGTTTATTTGAAGAAAAAGTGAGGCAAAGAAAAATAATTTTTAATTATGGTTTTAGTTGAGTTTTGACTAACTTTTCCGTAATTTTGCAGCATTGATGACGGTACCTTATCTGGACGATTGCGAATAAAGTAGTCTCTTGGCTACAAACTCAATTTAATGTTAGCACAACAATAACACCAACTTCATCTCTTTCTACATCGGTTGGGGATTCTAGGCTATCTAAGGTAAACTTTGAAATAATCATTTTGCTATTTTGTAATTATTAATTTGTTATCAATTTTGATTTTTAGAGCCTTAAGCTTATTTTAGAAGACAGCCTTAAAGGAAAATCCATTAAAAGTTATTAAAAAAAAAATTTTCAACTAACCGATTCGTTCCGGGGAGATTTAATAAATATAATACTAGATGATATTTTTTATCGCGATGTAAAATTATCGCCAAAAGATTTCCCAACCATACTTTTCTTGTGAAATAGGAGTACGTATTTAATTTTTCCTAATCAATTACAGTATTTATTTAAATATTCCTATCTTTCAGGAATACTACTTTATAGCAGGCGGTAAACTTTGGGACAAATATGTAAACCAAAAAGCAAAACGTGTGCGTTCATCAGTGAAAAATTCAGTTTTAATCTCCTAGGAAGCTAGTCCTGAATTTGATTATCAAGTTTTGCTAGCTTTAAAAGCTTCTCTTTCAAGAGATTTTTCTAACTGGGACAAAGTGAAAGATAAGTGGCAAAGGACTTTTTATTAAGGCAAAAAGAACTGAAGACATCTCAAAGTAATTATCAAGTTCTTACTGATTGGCCACTTTATTCAAATAGCAGATCCGATGAACTAGTAAGTTTTACTACACTTAAGAAAATAACTCATTATTTACTTATTTTCATTATTTTTATAGATTAGTATAGACTTCGAACTACTGCATCCAAACAAAACACATCTTCTTTTTGCTAAATGGAGGGTGTTCGTGGAAAAACTCAGCAGTTATTATGAATTAAATATAAAAGATAAATAATCTAAAGCAGTTCTGACAAACTCAAAAGGTACTTCTGACCGAAGCGAGTATTGTATAATCACTTTATTTTTATTTATTTTTTTCTTAATTCACCTTCTTTTTTACTAGATTCTTGATTGTATATATGCCATTCTACGAGCACAATAAAATGTTTGTTGAACTTTATGGATCACTCAAACCTAAAGCTTATTTTTTACTGCACTATGTAACTTTTATAAAGAAATATGGACCACCAAAGTTTTCTTGGAGCTTAAGATTTGAGGCAAAACATAAGGACACAAAAAGATATTGTAATAATATTAACTCTAGAATAAATGTCCCATTAACGCTATGTAAAAAAGCGGGGTTAAGTTTTGCTAAATTTCTTGCAGATTATGAGAATGGAATTCCAGATACTCTTGAATTAAATGATATTAATATAATTGAACCCATTCAAGAATTTAGACATATGTTTGCACATTTAAAAATTAATTTTGATAATGTTGTATTTTATGATAAAATAATTTTCTTAGGTAGAGTTTATAAAATAAATTGTTATGTAACAATCAAAACATAATTTTTAAGTTTGTACAAAATTTCCTATATTGTAAAAGTTCATTCTAAAATGTATGTTCTATGTTATGAAGTTGAAACTGACAACTTTGACGATCATTTCCAATCATATGTAGTGGCCAAGTTAAAGAATGGAAATATTTTAAAAGTACTCTATGAATTTACAAGTCTATTCCCAATTAATAATGGTAAAATATATTTAAGAAATAAATTTTTGTAAACTTTATTGAATTTATATTATATGTGTTTATTAACAATTAAATATATATATAAAAAAAAAAAACAAATTACTTTTTAATAAAACAATATTGTTTAAATATTATTTCAATATAGGAATCATTTAAAATTAATATGACATTTCATGTTATTTCAACATGTTTTAATGTTAATTCTATTGGACCGTCATATTAATTCTAAATGATTTAATAGTTAATTCAAAAATAAATTCGTGTTAATTCAACATGAAATTCATGTTATTGTAACTATTCATAATGTTGATTCAATAAGGACCTTAACATTATTTCAACATGACTCAACTGGAAATACAATGTTAATTTAACATGATTTATAGTTGTTTTGAAATGGAAAAATATAATTTTTGTTTTATTATAAAATCATGTTAAATTAACATGAAACGCTAATGAAGCAAAATCATTAAGATAAATTGTTGAATCAATCTTGTTTCAGTTGATTTTACAATGATTTTTTTTCTGTGTGTTGGAATCTACATAGCAAATTTCATATTACTAAATTAAATTGTAAATAAGATACAAAAAGGTACCCTTTTACACTTATGGGCCATTTTTACCCCCCCTTAACATCCGAAGTTCTAAAAGTTTTTCTCTCATCTAATGCTTCTACCTCTAGTGAAATCCTTTGACCGTTTTCCCTCCCCTAGACGTTAGAATTAGCAATAAATTCATTATTGACTGATGCTCACGTATTTGGTAGAATTGGTATGCCAAAATTTATATATCTATAATATTAATAGGCTATGCGATTTTTTGTTACCGATGTAAGTCTCACAGTTTTACCCCGATTTTGAAAAAAAAAAATTATCATTTGAAAGGTATTTCTTTTTAGCTGTTACCCAGATTTACAGATTTTCATCGTCTGGAATACTTTTTTGGAGTTATGACCGTGTAAAGTTGCTACTAACACATACATAAAATTATACAATGCTATCCCAGTATGCATTGAAATATTATTTCTCCAATGTTGGAGAAAAGTTAAGTTCTCAAATTGATGTCAAATGTAATTCTCAACTTGAGTTGAACAATTTTTCTCCTTGTTTGCTTTCAACGTGACATCAAGTTGAATATTTTTACTCTCAATTGGATATCCAAAACTTTTCTCCACTTGAGACCACACATTTTTTTAACTTGAATACGATTTGTGTTAAGTTTGAGATATTATTTAGATATGTCATAAATAATAAATTTAATTAAAAAATGCCAAAAAAAAAAGTACAAATAATTAATTTAAATATTTTTAATTATTTCTGCTTTTTGTCGAATTTTTTAATTAAAATTCTTATTTATGACATATATAATATTAATATTCATAAAATGTACAAATAATTAATTCATTTACTTTTAATTCTAAATTTTAATAAATATTAACATGTACATAATAATGTTAAATATGTAACGAAATTATATTGAAACATTAAAAAAAGTAAATTGTTTTCATTTCTAAAACTAGTATAATTTTTTTATATGGCAATTCCATTTGATACCGATTGGAGAAATTTCTTTGCTATCAAGTTGAGAATCACAAATTTCTCAATTTGATAACTAAGAAAATCGCCATATAAAAAATATGCCTTTTAAGTTGAGAAGACTATAATCGGATTATTGAGATGCACTTGAGAATTAACGTTGGAGATTTGAGAAATGTATTTGATCTCAAATGCACCTCAAGTTGATAGCAAACAAAAATGTTTATTGGGATGTGTGTGTTTATTAAATTTGTTAATGTGTTTGTGTTAATGTGTTGAGTTTGTTATCTTCATTTAAAATGCTTTGAATTGTGAAGCATGCCTTTAGGGTCTTTATTAAATGAAAAATTTATGTTTCCTAGAATTTGCGCTCGAATTTCGAGTGCTGGACTCTGCTAGTATAGACTAATATGCTAAGAAGATGCAGAAAGGTACCATTTTTGCCCTTTTTGGCCGTTTTCCCATTAAATGGTCGAATTTTGAAAAAAAAATAATCCTGAGGTAATGTTTGTTTCTCGGATGGAGCCCACACACCAAATTTCATATTCCTAGATTCATTTGTTATCATTTTCCCCATTTTTGACCGTTTTTAGCCCCTAAATGTACGAATTTCTAAAAAAATTCCAAGTTTATTTTATATACATTAGGGTCCTTCGTTGTATCGAGGAGAAAAAAGTGTTCGAATTTAAAGTCTCACCCCCTAGAAATCTGCGAATAGCAGAAAAACTGATAAATACCAATTTTTTGGTTCAATCAAAAAAAATTTAGACGTGCCTCAAGTGTGTTTATATGGTGAAAATATGACTTTTTTCAGATTTTACGAAAATTTCGTTCTATAACTAGTTTAATTTTACCGACAACTTGTTACATGAATCGATATCAGTACTAAATTATCTTTTCAAAAAGCTATATAACTTCAAAATCGATTAAAAACTCGAAAAGAAATAACAAATGCTCCAGACCACTTTTGTGCCAAAAAACTCTAGGTCATGAAAAGTGATGAACACAGAGAATGGGTTAACGTTGTTCGATTTATTCAAAATTTTTATCATGAAAGACTTGCACATTTGGTTATTATATTTTAAACGCGTCTATATTTTAAGCGTCGCACTTACAAATTTTTTTTAATAAATTGTCTTTTATTAGCTTGGGGTCATATGTGACCCCAAGTCCAAAAGGAATAATGGGGTCATATAATTTTTTTTCCGAAACCCTAGGCTATTAAGATAAAATATAAGATTTGAAAGTAGAAAACTGATAAAATTTTGATACAAATTATTTATAAAGAGTACACTTACTGAATATTTCACAAAAAACTAATTTTTCTCGAAATTCGCAAAAAAAAATTCCTTGTAAAAAAATTCTGCCAGAGGAATTTACTTAAAAACGCACACAGTTAATCTCTATCATATATTTAACAAAACCTTAAAGTGCCAGATCCATTTTTTGAAATTTTGTTTAAGAAAATTTTTTAAAACTTAAAAAAGGAGTTTTCAAAGTTTTATCAAAAAAATTTTCCATCTTTGGTCACATTTCGCAATAGGTTAACAACGTGTTAATAAAACAATATGTACTTCATATCTGAGCACTTATAGGTATAGAGACCAAAAAAAATTAGGGCTTTAATCAATTTGTTAAAGTTGAGAAAATGTTCATCACATTTCATGACCTAGAATATTTTGGCACAAAAGTGTTCTGGGGCATTTGTTATTTCTTTTTCAGTTTTTATTCGATTTTGAAGCTATATAGCTTTTTGAAAAGATAATTTCGTACTGATATCGATTCATATACCAACTTGTCGAAAAAATTAAACTATAGAACGTAATTTTCGTAAAAAAAAAGTCATATTTTCCCCATATAAACACACTTGAAATTTTCAGTCTACATTTTTTTTTATTGACCCAAAACTTTGTATTTATCAGTTTTTTTGCTATTCGCATTTTTCTAGGGGGTGAGACCAAGAGTTTAAACACTTTTTTTATTAAGGGCCACCCTAATATACACATATACATAGATATGAGAAAACGCTCTGCAACATATGAAAAAAAATTAAATAAATAAAAATTAAATAAATGTTGCAGAAAATGTTTGACACATGTTTCAGTCCCCATATATGTTGCAAGAGAGCACTTTTCAAAGTTTGTAAAAAGTAGTTAAGCTTTGATTATACTGCATTTAAAACGGGGGAAAAAGTCAAATAAATCACGAACAGCCTAATTTTCTCATCTACTATAGAAACATAATCCTAGAAAACTTAGATGACACGCTATAATTATAATTAAAAATCAAGTGGCAACTAGTTACAAAGTTCCAAAAGAGAGTTATAACTGATTGCAAATACAAATTGTTCATCATCGTACTAATTAAAATTAAACAATGGCCAGAAGCAATAAAAAGATTTACGACCACTTTTATTTTAGTTTATAATTGTGGTTTAAATGAAAAACTCAAACTGTTACTTCCTTCACAAAATAATTTACCTTAACAATTCGATTTAGAAATGCATATTTGAATAAGTTCCGGTTCTAAATTATCATTTACCACCAACGTCATCAATGAAGTCAAGCAGTGAATTAATTATCATACTGTTTTCCATTGTACCAGTAAATTTCTGTAATAACTTTTTAAAATGGCATCGTATACAAATGTGTTTCAGCAATTAATTTTGAAGGTCTTCTTAACCAAACATCATTTGTCCTTGTCTTTTGTGGTCACATTAATATTTTTTTTTTATTTTTTGTGTTTCAAGTGGAAATACATTAAAACAAAATCTGAAGTATATTTGGTAAAATATGGTTTACTTAAGTTTTGTTTGTCGAAAACTCCTACTAAAAATACTACTTTTTAGAACCTCTTATAAATGTCCTTTTAATATGTTTTAGTAGATTGTATTTCATGCACACAAAAAGTATTAATAAATTATCTGTGTAAAATTGTAATTAATGACTGTAAACGTAAGTGCAATAAGAGAAATAGAGGAGGTTAAACATTGTAAATACTAAGGAAAGTATGTTTTGCCCATAAAACATATGTATAGGAAAAGAACTGGTCTTACAAAAAGGAATATGGATCGATTTTACGAGGGCGGAATTTCAAAAATATTAAAAAGAAAAGTCTAGATACGGTTTTGTCCGATCGGAGATCAAAAGCGCGACAAATTTTTGATGGTTTAGACATATCATATGACCTTGTCATTTCGTTTTTAACTGATCAGTTGGGTTTTAAAAAGCTATTGTCATGATAGGTGACGCTTTTGCCTACAATTCACCATAAACGCAATGGTGTGAAAACTTCGAATGAGTGTTGGGCGTTGTTCAAACACAATAACGATTAGTTTTTGTGCCGTTTCATAACGGTGGATAAAACATGGCTCCATTACAACACACCGGACCAAGAATGATATAATGATTATAGAATGATATATGATATAATGATTATATCATTCTTGACCGGACGCGTTCTGTGATGAACGCGGCGTAATCCACTTAGAGTACCACCAAAAGCGAAAAACAATAAACGTTGAATATTATGCTAACTTATTAGGCCGTTTCAACGAGGATTTAAAAAACGACCCCATTTGGCCAAGAAGAAAGTGTTTTCTCATCAAGAGAATGCAACGGAGCACACGTATGTAGTCACCAAAGCAAAATTCTGGGAATTGAGCTACGAATTGCTACCCCATATTGCTACTATATTTTCCGGAATTAGCCCCCAGTGACTATTCTCTAAAGGGTAAACCCAATAAGAGTGCATGACATTCGTTACAGGAAGATAATAACAGAGTTCTTGTGGCCGCAACTGGATGATATGGATCTGAACGATATGTGGTTTCAGCAGGATGGCGCTGCCAGCCCAACCGCGTACGAAACAATCGGTTTATTGAAGCAAAGATTTCCAGACCGACTCATCTCCCGAAATTCCGATGTCAATTGAATAATTGTATATCTTTCTTTTTTGTAATCTCAGGTCTAATTGCTGAGCTCAAGGCCGAGAACGAACGCATCATCGGTGAGATAGAGCCACATCTCTGTCAGATTGTCATCGAAAATTTCATGAAAATAGCAAGGGCCTGCGTTAGGAGCCGCAGGGGCCATATTCCGGATATTTGATTATATACCTAATCGGAACATGTCTACTTTACAATACAATAAAAATATCATCACTCGCTCAAAATGAAAATGCGATTTATTTTTAAATTGAATCGTGCACTCTTATTGGATCGCCTTTTACTTTCAAACCTTAAGAAATGGCTCGGATAAAAGGGATTTAGCTCAAACGATTAAGAGTATACAGTGGGTGTCAGCTTATTTGATGCAGGGCAACAATTCGACTCCATCGTACATTAACTTCTGAACCAAAGACGATACCGAAAAAATAAAAACGCCATTTTAAAGAGCATACTGTTTTATTCAAAAATAATATTTCATATAAAGGGTCCGCCATCTAACGTTTTTTTTTTTTCAACTAGTGCTTATTTCGTGAATGGTAACACTTAGCTCATGTCTGATTTGACAGATAATTAGTTTTATCCTTCCGCTGAACGAATATGGTTATGTATACGCTTGAACAACGCTGGGAAATATTGCGACATTACTTTGAAAATCATGGTCATGTTGCAGAATGTGTGCGAAAATTGCGTACGGATTTTGGAAGAAGAGAAGCACCGTCAGCTCCGTATGTTCGTTATCTTGCGAAAGAAACTGGCATCCTCATCGATAAACCAAAGCGTGAGAGGCCAAAAACAGTGCGTACACCCGAGAATATTGCTGCTGTCGCAGAAAGTGTGCGTGAAGCGCCATCAACATCAATTCACCGTCGTTCTCAAGAATTGAACATTTCGGAGGCATCATTGAGACGAATTTTGCATAAAGACCTTGGTATGACGCCACACAAAGTCCAATTGGTTCAGGATTTGAAGCCAACTGACCATCCAATGCGTTTTCGCTTTGCTAAGTGTGCCTGCGATCGACTTACAGAAGAAGCCGATTTTGCCAAAAAAAAATCATCTTTTCAGATGAAGCTCATTTTGATCTTGGCGGGTATGTAAACAAGCAAAATTGTCGCATTTGGGGCACAGAAAACCCGCACGCATACATTGAAAGCCGATACACCCAAAACGAGTCACTGTTTGGTGCGGATTTTGGTCCAGAGGCATAATTGGACCATTTTTCTTCGAAAATGAGCAAGGAGTGGCCGTTAGTCAATGGCGATCGTTATCGGGACATGTTGAACGAATTTTTGTTCACAAAAATTGAAGAGGAGGATATTGGCAACATTTGGTTTCAACAGGACGGCGCTACGTGCCACACAGCCGAAGCTACACTCGATGTTTTGCGCCCTGTTTTTGAAGATCGCATTATCAGCCGCAGAGCTGATGTCGTTTGGCCACCTCGGAGCTGCGATTTGACACCGTTGGACTATTATTTGTGGGGTGCCCTCAAAGATAAGTGTTACGCCAACAAGCCAGAGACAATTGACGGTTTAAAGGACAATATTCGTGAAGCCATTGGTGAAATACAGCTGCACACAATCGATAATGTGCTTAAAAATTGGACCGATCGTGTAGGCTACTGCATGGCCAGCCGAGGCAGCCATTTGAATAAAATTATTTTCCATTATTAACCGGAAGGATTGTACTTTCAAATAAAAAAGAAATTTGAGATAATATTCAGTAGTTTTTTTTTTTTTTATACATTTTCAAAAAAAAAAAAGTTATTTGGCGGACCCTTTATTTTACAGTTTGTTTTGTTGATTTTAAAGAAAATAAAAAGTAAAAAAAAATATATTTCTATATTGAGCAGTTTATTTGATGCGGTCAACTTTTAACGAATTTATAAAATTGTCATTTCGTGAATATTTAATATACTAAAATAAACATTCGAAAACCAACGCACTTTTCTATTTATTTCTGAAACATGAAATTTGGGCCGACGCACAACTATTGAGCAACGGGAGTTGGTCATCCACCACTATAAACCATTGAAAACTCAGCCTGAAATTGCTGAACAAGTCAATTTATCGTCTTCTACAATTCAGCGTTTTATAAACGGTTTTTTTAGAGAAAATAGATCGAAAGACAAGGGCAGAAAGGCACCAAATAAAATTCTTACTGCGAACGACGCACAGTGGCGCCCGTAGAGCAAACGAAGTTGCAAAAATCAAAATTTTCATGTGCGCCGACAAAGTTTTGAATAAACCCATGTTATAGGAAACTTTTCAACGATTTCAAATGTGCTACTCTTAATAATATCACATTTTTAGTTTAGAAGATATAACCGTTCAAAGTTGACCGACTTTCGGTTTTCAAAAAAACACACAATTTTTAGTCAATTTGTTGCGATTTCAGGTGTAATATCACGAAAAATAGGTAACGAATCGCCTTATTTTTTGTTTGTATTGATTGATGTATTTATTAAATGTATAATGATAAAAAAAAAATTAACTGTTTGCTTTGTGTTTCTCCTGGTAAATCACTATTTAAAAACTATCCATTTTTTCACTATTTTTCAACTTTGACGGAAAATAAAAATCTATATTTTTCTATATTTGCCATATTTGCAAAACATGTTCTTTGATTATTTCTTTACATAATTCAAAAGGTTTTATCTGCCCGTATGTGCCCGTTTGGCTAGAGGTAAAAAAGGTTAAAAAGACATGGTTGCAGAAATTGTATGGCGTGCATCCCTTACATGTTTTGACTGACAGTAGTTTGTTCTAATAGTTTGAAAATTGCATTTTAAGTCGGTTGTCTACCTGTGAGCCTCTGCCAAAGTCTACTCCCAATATTCTGTTACAGACACAGGATGCACAAAAAACTACTCATTAAAAATTACTTTGGAGTACAAATGGTCAAGAACAATATTGACTTATGGTCCCTCCAGGTAGGCACAAATCTTATTTAGACACGAGCATAATATCAAAATTGCATAATTCAGCCTAAATCCATATGTATGCAGGGAACAGGTAAATTTTTAGGCATGGTAGCATAAGCCTATATATTGCAAAATAAGCATAATGCCTGGATTAGTCTACGACTGAAAGTTGGCGCAACAAGTACTGAAACCATGGCGTTAAACAATTTAAGTACTGAAAACATGGCGTTGAACAATTTAAAATTATTTGAACTGTCAACCACACCAAAGTTTTTCACGGAAGCTGCTTTAGAAGAACTTGATAGCTTATACGGAAATATTGAGAGAAGCGAAATTATAAAAAATAATTTTTATCTGATATATGCAAATATTAAGGCAAAATGGGTGAAATCTAATCGAACCATTCAGAACTTCAACTCCAAATACGAGGACTGGCTTAATGAAGACACCATCCTGGATATATTAGCAGTTGATAAACCCACCACATCAACCAGAGGAGCAAAAGGAAGGCCAAAAAAAAGTATTGAGGAGTGTTCAATTTTCACAAGAAAGAGGAAACTTGCCGATGCCACCAATGACTTGACCACGAAGCATTTATCGGACGCGCTGTCTATTAAATATACAAAGGATAGTGAAAGAGTTAGGTCGCAGATTACAAAATTTGCTGATGCAAGCCCACTGCGACTAAAAAGGATTAAGGAAAGAATTCCCACGCCCACAAACGCACACATTAAAAAGTATGGTTCCGAAGAAGCCTTGGCCTTATTTATGGACTTACAACTTTCCAAAGAAAAATATGAGATACTACGGGCATCCTTGATGCGACACGGGGCTGACGTTTTACCAGGATACAAGAATATTACGCAAACCAAAATAAATTCACGACCACTGCATACGGAGTTTACGGAAGTCTCTGTGAAAGCCAATCTGCAGGATCTCATGGGCCATACAGCAAAACGGTTGTTGGAGAATTTTCCTGAAAATGAGGTGAAAATTCTTCCTGAGAAACTGACATTGATCAGCAAATGGGGCTGCGATGGATCATCCGGACAAAGCGTTTATAAGCAAAGGATATCTTCCGATGACGCTACAATATCGGACGGAAATATGTTTATGGCATCTGTTGTTCCTTTGCGGCTAAAATCTGATGTTTCCCAACACTGGAAAAATCCACGTCCGTCATCAGTGCATTATTGCCGACCAATAATGTTTCAGTTTGCAAGGGAATCGGCAGAACTCATAAGGACCACGGTGAAGGACATTGAAGAACAAATAAGCAAGATTAAGCCTACAAAGCTGCAAATTGGAGAAGGAAAATATATTGAATGCAATTACGAGTTCCACCTGACCATGGTTGACGGAAAAGTCGTAAACGAACTGACAGGAACAACCTCAACATTGTCATGACCGATTTGCAAAAAGAGTCTGAAGAACTTTGGTAATTTAAACGATTCTACAAACGAGGAGAATTACGAATATGGAATGTCACCATTGCACGCAAGGATAAGGTGTACGGAGTTCTTGCTAAAACTGGCGTATACCCTACCACAAGAGGAGGAAAACTTCGATTAAAATGCATCAATAAAGGATAAGGAAAAGATCAGAAAGAAGCAAATACAGGATGCTTTTTTTAAACAAGTTGGACTAAAAGTAGACTGTCCCAAGCACGGATACGGTAACTCAAACGATGGAAACAATTCTAGGAGATTTTTTGAAAATGATGAGGCAGTAACTAGAATCAATGGAATTGACAATCAAATCGTGAAAGGATTGGGAACGATCTTGAATGTTTTAAACTGCAAAGGAAATGTCAATTCTACAGAAATGTATCCACAGAAGAAGTTGACCCCGACCGTCCATAAAATATTGGCGCATGGCAAAGATATAATTGAGTACCAGTCTTTGCCAATTGGAGAGCTTTCTGAAGAAGCACAGGAGTCTCTTAACAAATTTTATAAAAAATATAGAACACATTCAAAGCATCAAGGGTAAGGCAAAATGAGGACCTCTTCAACATGTTGGCAGCATCTTCCGATCCACTTATTTCTTCCCTGCGGCATGTGAAGTCACGAATAGAGTTAGAAAATAATTATAGTTTAGAAATGATTAGTCTTTTAGATATACCTTCTCTTACGAATTGTGATGAATATTTTACAGAAAATTTAAAAAAGAAGTAATTTTTTTGTTGGGTAATAGTTTAAAACATAAAACCATAAAGAAAAAAATAAAAACAATCTAAAAATGTAACAAGTAAGAAAATTATAGTCGGTCTAGACCGACTATACGATACCCTATACCATGCGTTTAGAAACCCTGTCTCTTAGGCCCAACTAACTGGACATAGAAAATAAGCAAAAACCAAATTTGAGTGGGATTTTTATTAATTTTTTTTGGCTGCAGATATGAAAAAGTTCATATCGGATGCTATATCTATATAGGGACTAAGTCCAAAAATGAATCAGTGCAATATTTATTTTTTTATATATTTTTGTTTTTTAATAGATATAAGTGAAGATCGGGAAGCAGCTCCATATGGGGTCAAAGGGATCATTTTTGGACTACTCATTAGTGGATGTAATGAACGCATACAAACTCAATTTGAGTAATATCTATATGACAATTTGGATCTTATGGCAATTTATGTCGATTTCATAAGGTTAATTTGGATGGGGGCTAGGTCTGAACATGGACCGATTCTCACCAATTTCAGTAGCGATCATCCCATGGCCAATAAAAGCTTATATACCAAATTTCGTCAAAATATATTCATATTTGCGACCTGCAGTTTGATTACAAGGTTTACATGGACACACAGACGGACGGACGAACGGACGGACGGACGGACGGACATTGTTAAATCAACTCAGAAAGTGATTCTGATTCGATCGGTATAATTAAAGATAGGTCTAGGTCAAATATTTTTGGTTGTTACAAACAGCAGCACAAAGTCAAAGGTATAGGGTATAAAAATAATTTTTTTTAGTTACCATAAAATTGATTTTTCTTTTAACTTTGATAACCCATAAGTAGGCCCCTACAAAGCGTAGCACCCTTTCCAAACGCTCATTTCATAGGCTGAACAGTTATCTATCATATGCTGTTTAAACTGTTCAATTATGTTATTCGGTTCAAAAGATATGATTTTTGCAACGAAAAAACTCAAATGGCGCCACTGTGCGACGATAGATGTATCATAAGGAAAATTAATGAAACCCCTTTGTTATCCGCACAAAAATTGGCTGGTGAGGTTCACAATTCTCTTGGCAAGGCCTGTAGTGCATCAACAATTCGTTTTCTCTTGCGATCACATGACTTTCATGATCGAGTACCACCAAACGAGCGCTACAAAAACCAAAAAATAAAATCTGCCGGTTATTTTTCTCAAAAAAAAATACTTTTCAAAGGACTCAGAATTTTTAAACACTGTCATTGTTCCCGATGAATCTAAATTTGAAATATTTGGCTCAGATGGAAGGACAATGGTGTGGTGGAAGCCCAATACACAGCTTGAGTTAAAAAATTTGCGGGCGTCTGTAAAACACGGTGGCCGTTGTTAAAAACTAACATCCGCAAACACAACATTTCGAGCAAAAAAGCTTAAAAACAGCATTGCGAGAAGAATGGAGTAAACTTCAGCCAGAAACTACACAAATACTAGTTGATTCAATGCAAAATCTTAAGGTTGTTATATCTTAAAAGGGTTATCATACCAAATACTAAAAGTGGTGGAAAAATTAAGATTATGTTAATTTTTAAGTAATAATATGCTGCATCAAATAGGCTATATGTGGAAATATAGTTTTTTTAATTTTTATTTTATTTAAAATCAACAAAACAAACTGCAAAATATATGAAATATCATTTTCAAATAAAAAAAAATAATATTTTTATTTTTTCGGTATCTTATTTGGTTCAGAAGTTAATGTACGATAAAGTCGAATTTTTGCCCTACATCAAATAAGCTGACACCCACTGTAAGTACCATTAAACCATTTTTCCGTTGCATAAACAAATACCCAAAACAACAACGGACAACGTCGAACGCAAAAATTGTCAATTTCGTTGTTTATATTTTCTTTTTTTAATTGTTTTAAAAAATAAAATTCTCTTTTTTTTTGCGTTGATATCTATTTGATATAAGTGAAATTATTTTCGAAAAAATTCATTTCCAATAATTTGCATAAGCATAAAAAAAAATATTCTTTCTTCATAAAATTGGTTTCACCACATCAATTTTGTAAAAATATGGCACCGTTAGAGAGAAAATGAAAGTTTAAAAATGAAAATATGAGAAACTCCGCAATGAAAATAAAATAAATTTTATTTCAGTGCGATTTTTTTCCAATTTTATATGAAAAAAAAACCGAAAGCAAATGCCTGTTTTGAAGATCTTTAGAAATCCTTTTATATAAAGTGTATTGATCTAGGACACAATGCTGAGAAATATTTTTTGCTCTTTTTTTGTATTAAAAAATGTTACTGATGTATTGATCCGCCCTCGTATATAAATACCACTAAATTAAATGATTTATATTTAAATGATTTATATTTAACAATCGCAGTTTTGCTCTTTTTCAATTCACAAGGATTTTTTGTATTTTCTCATAATTTAATTAAATCTCATGATGTATTTACCGAAATTTAAAACAACAAAATAATAAAATATTTAAAAAATATTCTATTATTCGAATTATATACGTGATCTCGAACCGAACAAAAGAACTTAATATTTGTAAAATATAAAGATCAACAATACATGACCCGAAAATATTCAAAACCTTATATTTTAAATATATCACAAACTAAGATTCTAATTTATTTTCATGTTTGTAAAACCGTTACCATATACGTTTTCATGAAATAACCGGCAAAATATCCTTACCCTGATTAATTGTAATAAAATTGGCAACTACATGGAATTTATCAAACTACGTGGCATCTCTGTCGAAAACAAATTGACATATTTGACACTTACCAACGCAGCCGCTCTGTGTACACGAGCACAAAAATTCCTAAGCTTTGCGAATTTATAATATTTCTACCAGTGTTTACATTATTTAAAAATTAGAAAATGCCTCCAAAAAAGGCTGCCGGACCTAGTAAAAAAACTGAACTGAAGAAGAAGGAAAAGGTTATTGAGGTAAGCTTAAGAAAAGCATCAAAAAAAAAACAACAGACTACAACTCAGCGCAAACATAACCTCAACTTTGTGAATAAAATAATTGTTCCATTTATTTTTCTCATAATAACCACCCACGAATGATTTTCAATTTTTGCTTATCCTAGGACAAGACTTTTGGTTTGAAGAACAAGAAAGGTGCTAAGCAACAAAAGTTTATACAACAAGTTTCCAAGCAAGTACAAAGTGGTGGTCTTCATCCTAAAACAGATGCCAACAAAAAGAAAGATGAAAAGGAAAAGAAATTGTCAGAGTTAAAGGAATTAGCGTCTATTTTCAAGCCAGTACAAGCTCAAAAGGTTGAAAAAGGCACTGATCCTAAATCAGTGGTGTGTGCCTTCTTTAAACAGGGTCTCTGTACCAAGGGCGAGAAATGTAAGTTCTCCCATGATTTGTCAATTGAAAATAAGGTGGAGAAACGTTCTATGTATGTGGATATGCGTGATGATACCGAGGATGATATGAAAAACTGGGACGATGCTAAACTTAAGGAGGTGGTGGACCAAAAACATGCCGAGGAGAAAAAGAGACCCACAACTGATATTGTAAGTAAATCTGATATAGCTAACTTAAAAGAAACATAGATATAAAACAGTTTTTCTTTCATATAGATTTGCAAATTCTTTATTGATGCCGTGGAAAAATCGAAATATGGTTGGTTTTGGGAATGTCCCAATGGTGAAAAATGTATCTATCGTCATGCTTTGCCAGCGGGCTATGTTTTGAAAAAGGATAAGAAAAAGTTAGATGAGAATAAACCTGCGGAACTTTCTTTAGTTGATTTAATTGAAAAGGAGAGAGCTGCTTTGGGTTCTAACACCACTAAGGTTACATTGGAAACTTTCTTGGCATGGAAGAAACGTAAGATCCAGGAGAAGAAAGAAAGAATGGCCGCTGATGAAGAACGTAAAAAGAATGACTTCAGCAAAGGCAAACAGTTCGGTATCTCGGGCAGAGAAATGTTTAGCTTCAATCCAGACTTGGTTGATGATGGCCCGATGGAGGATGGTGATGCTGCTTTTGAAATGTATAACCGTGATGACGATGATGACGAGGGTGTGGAGTACAAAGAATTGGACTTCACAACAATGTCATTTGAAGCCCAGGAGGCAGATGGTTCCGGTACGGTGGCTTCTGACTCACGATTACATGAACAAGCCAGCGCTTTAGCCAAAATTGAAGAAGCGGCTGCTGCAGCAGCGGCAGCCGCTGATGATTCGAATGCACCTGCCTCTGATGCTGCACCTATAAATAAAGATCTATTTATGGGCTTGGCCGATGAACTTGATGATTTAGATTTGGAAGATGAAGACGACGACGATGAGGATGATGATGATGATGATTAAACATTAACTTGGAGGCATTTCCATTTTTTACCCTACCATACAGGAATATTACTATCAAAAACAAAAAATAAGTGCATATAATGTGTTTAAAAGAAAATAATACTTGTTGAAATATAAAAAGTAATTGTTTGGAAAAAATAAAGAGTCAACAGCAAATTTAATTATTTAAGTTTTGAATGTGGTTATTATAAGAAACAAAATTTTTGTTTATTGCTATAACGATCTTTGATTTTGATCATAAGAGTCCATCCATGTTCAGGAAATTAATTATTGTTCTCAATAAAAAATTTAATTTTTTTTAATAATTTGTGTATAGTACGGCATAGTTAAAATATTTTTTTATTGAGTTTTTTAATATTAATTTTATTCTTACCAAAATCCTTGTGGCAATATGCCTAGAGGCTTTTGTATTAGTCCTTCTCTTATGAATTTACTTAATAACAGTTCTAATCTAGCTTTAGGTCCTCCTTTATCTACCGCAGATAGTTTAGGAAAATATTGCTGTTGTATAGACACTAATAGCTTAACAAATTGCTTCCCATAACACGACCATAAATCACTACCAACTGTTTGTAACACTTCCATAATAAGCGTAGCACAGATGTCCGGCAAGGGATCCAAGGATATAAAGTTGCTTAACCAACGCCAAGCGTGCTCTAAGCCATAGGGATGTGAAGGACCATCTTGTTGGCGACCATTAGTTATCATAACAGCAGCATAAAGACGAGCTATACCACCTTCCCTTTTCAAATACATATCCTGCGGTTCAATTTGTCCATCAGTCATACGATAGCCCAAAACTTTGGAGTATTCTTCTAGAGTTTGACCACGTTTTTGTGGTATAAAATATGGTACCAGGAAGGGACATTCCTTGAAAACATAAGCTAAGAATAATTGACCAAATTCTGGTATATGTTTCCACAAAGAGACTATAACCGAGGCTACTGGGAAAGCAGCCTGAGGATTACTAGAGATGGTCGTTTCTCCTTGTCCTACAAACTTTTTGGCCATTAGTAGTATACAGTAGTCTTTTCCCAAAGCAGGTTGTGAATTCACAAATGTATAAAGTTTATCAAATTTATCTTGTATGTGCTGTTGGCTGACGGCCGATATGGCATTTACAGGTATATTTATGTTCTTCTGGCAATCAAAGCGATATTTTTTCATCGAATCATCAGACTGTAAAACTTTAACTCTTTCTACCTTTTCCTGATAGAAAGTATTGATTTTTGTATAAAACTCAAAACGTTCTGAACTTACAAGTTGTAACGATCCCATAGTGCCACTGTTGGTAACAGTAGTAGAGGCTGAATTTTCAGTTGTATATTGAGGGGGTTTTGTTGTTTGTACCTCTTGAGTATTTGCTGTTTCTGGTTGTTGTTGTTGTTGATGAGTAGTAGTTGTAATATTTGTTATTTGTGGCTGCTGTTGTTGTGTTTCAACCAATTGTGTCGGTTGCTGGGCTTCTTGCTTAGCTATTTCCTCATCTTTTCGTCGTTGTTCCTTAAGTTTTTCTTCTTGTTTTGCATTTTCTTGTTTGCATGCCTCCAATATACAAACTTCCAAATCTTCCAATGACTTGCATAAATTTTCCGCCGTTTTTAATTCGGTGGGTCCACATTCTCCAGATTTAATTTTTCCTATTAATTGTTCAAACATGAGTATTAGTTCCTTTAATTTTTTATTGTATTCTGCACATGACATTAAGCACTGCTTGTCTATGGACATTAACAAATGTACAATGACCTCATATTTTGTACGAAATTTCGATTGATACTTTGCAATGCCTTGAAATGATATTAATTGTAATTGCCTCTGAGTTTGTCCTCTGAGTTTTTCCAATTGTCCTTCATGTTCTTTAATTTCAATGGCCGATTGTTGTTCAGCATGTTGCAGTATTTGAGAATCACTGCGTCTTTTCTTTTCCAGCCATTTTGTGCGTTCCTCTTGACTTTTTTCTTCGATTGGTTGTAAACAATGACGCATTATGGATGTATGCTTCTCTTGCATGTCGCTAATTTGTTGACGTATAGAACGTTTACGTTGCTCTTCAGCTTCTCTTAATAGTACGCTAGAGTTAACGGCTTGAAAATCCAGATTCTAAAGAAATATAATTATTTTGTAACAAGTTTTAATTAATTTTGTTTTTGATTATCTTCACTTACGTGCAAACTGTTTGCTTCTACTTGTTCGATTACTGGACTTCTCGTAAGTTTGTCTTTGGAAGGTGTTTTCTTTCGATTTATTTCATTTTTATCACATTTGGAAATATCGTTTGGTACCTCATTCTCCTTGGATTTGGGATCTACGTCGGGACCAATAGTGCGTTCATGCACGAATGGTGATATAGCGGCCGCATGCTTTAAAGTTGTTAAATGAAGTTTATTTACTTCATTTAGTATATCATCCAACTTAAACGACTTTAATAAAATAATTCGAATTAATTTTTTAGTTGCAAATCAATATAATTTACCAAAACTTACTAATTTATCCATTTTTTTTATAAACAAATACAGTACATCTATTAACAAAGTGTTGCCATATTTGCAGACTTAAATGGTGCATCAACACAGAGTTGTTATATTATAACAGTTTGAACAAAACAATGCCAGATGTTGTTTTTTAATAAAAAAAACGTTTTGAAACTTCGTTTTCCTTTTTCCATTATCTTTCTAAATAAAAGTTCAATATTCTTTTTTTTTCTTTTAATTCCCAAAAATTTCTTAGAAAAACTTAACACCATAACTACCATCCATCTCAATCAGTTCACATCTACCCTTTTCCTCCAACAATCTTAAAACAGTCAGTAGCACGGCTTCATCAACATTGTGGAACTTGATGAACTTGATGATTTAGATTTGGAAGATGAAGACGACGACGATGAGGATGATGATGATGATTAAACATTAACTTGGAGGCATTTCCATTTTTTACCCTACCATACAGGAATATTACTATCAAAAACAAAACATAAGTGCATATAATGTGTTTAAAAGAAAATAATACTGGTTGAAATATAAAAAGTAATTGTTTGGAAAAAATAAAGAAAGTCAACAGCAAATTTAATTATTTAAGTTTTGAATGTGGTTATTATAAAAAACAAAATTTTTGTTTATTGCTATAACGATCTTTGATTTTGATCATAAGAGTCCATCCATGTTCAGGAAATTAATTATTGTTCTCAATAAAAAATTTAATTTTTTTTAATAATTTGTGTATAGTACGGCATAGTTAAAATATTTTTTTATTGAGTTTTTTAATATTAATTTTATTCTTACCAAAATCCTTGTGGCAATATGCCTAGAGGCTTTTGTATTAGTCCTTCTCTTATGAATTTACTTAATAACAGTTCTAATCTAGCTTTAGGTCCTCCTTTATCTACCGCAGATAGTTTAGGAAAATATTGCTGTTGTATAGACACTAATAGCTTAACAAATTGCTTCCCATAACACGACCATAAATCACTACCAACTGTTTGTAACACTTCCATAATAAGCGTAGCACAGATGTCCGGCAAGGGATCCAATGATATAAAGTTGCTTAACCAACGCCAAGCGTGCTCTAAGCCATAGGGATGTGAAGGACCATCTTGTTGGCGACCATTAGTTATCATAACAGCAGCATAAAGACGAGCTATACCACCTTCCCTTTTCAAATACATATCTTGCGGTTCAATTTGTCCATCAGTCATACGATAGCCCAAAACTTTGGAGTATTCTTCTAGAGTTTGACCACGTTTTTGTGGTATAAAATATGGTACCAGGAAGGGACATTCCTTGAAAACATAAGCTAAGAATAATTGACCAAATTCTGGTATATGTTTCCACAAAGAGACTATAACCGAGGCTACTGGGAAAGCAGCCTGAGGATTACTAGAGATTGTCGTTTCTCCTTGTCCTACAAACTTTTTCGCCATTAGTAGTATACAATAGTCTTTTCCCAGAGCAGGTTGTGAATTCACAAATGTGTAAAGTTTATCAAATTTATCTTGTATGTGCTGTTGGCTGACGGCCGATATGGCATTTACAGGTATATTTATGTTCTTCTGGCAATCAAAGCGATATTTTTTCATCGAATCATCAGACTGTAAAACTTTAACTCTTTCTACCTTTTCCTGATAGAAAGTATTGATTTTTGTATAAAACTCAAAACGTTCTGAACTTACAAGTTGTAACGATCCCATAGTGCCACTGTTGGTAACAGTAGTAGAGGCTGAATTTTCAGTTGTATATTGAGGGGGTTTTGTTGTTTGTACCTCTTGAGTATTTGCTGTTTCTGGTTGTTGTTGTTGTTGATGAGTAGTAGTTGTAATATTTGTTATTTGTGGCTGCTGTTGTTGTGTTTCAACCAATTGTTGTGTCGGTTGCTGGGCTTCTTGCTTAGCTATTTCCTCATCTTTTCGTCGTTGTTCCTTAAGTTTTTCTTCTTGTTTTGCATTTTCTTGTTTGCATGCCTCCAATATACAAACTTCCAAATCTTCCAATGACTTGCATAAATTTTCCGCCGTTTTTAATTCGGTGGGTCCACATTCTCCAGATTTAATTTTTCCTATTAATTGTTCAAACATGAGTATTAGCTCCTTTAATTTTTTATTGTATTCTGCACATGACATTAAGCTTTGCTTGTCTATGGACATTAACAAATGTACAATGACCTCATATTTTGTACGAAATTTCGATTGATACTTTGCAATGCCTTGAAATGATATTAATTGTAATTGCCTCTGAGTTTGTCCTCTGAGTTTTTCCAATTGTCCTTCATGTTCTTTAATTTCAATGGCCGATTGTTCTTCAGCTTGTTGCAGTATTTGAGAATCACTGCGTCTTTTCTTTTCCAGCCATTTTGTGCGTTCCTCTTGACTTTTTTCTTCGATTGGTTGTAAACAATGACGCATTATGGATGTATGCTTCTCTTGCATGTCGCTAATTTGTTGACGTATAGAACGTTTACGTTGCTCTTCAGCTTCTCTTAATAGTACGCTAGAGTTAACGGCTTGAAAATCCAAATTCTAAAGAAATATAAATATTTTGTAACAAGTTTTAATTAATTTTGTTTTTGATTATCTTCACTTACGTGCAAACTGTTTGATTCTACTTGTTCGATTACTGGACTTCTCGTAAGTTTTTCTTTGGAAGGTGTTTTCTTTCGATTTATTTCATTTTTATCGCATTTGGAAAGATCGTTTGGTGCCTCATTCTCCTTGGATTTGAGATCTACGTCGGGACCAATAGTGCGTTCATGCACGAATGGAGATATAGCGGCCGCATGCTTTAAAGTTGTTAAATGAAGTTTATTTACTTCATTTAGTATATCATCCAACTTGAACGACTTTAATAAAAATAATTCGAATTAATTTTTTAGTTGCAAATCAATATAATTTATCAAAACTTACTAATTTATCCATTTTTTTTATAAACAAATACAGTACATCTATTAACAAAGTGTTGCCATATTTGCAGACTTAAATGGTGCATCAACACAGAGTTGTTATATTATAACAGTTTGAACAAAACAATGCCAGATGTTGTTTTTTAATAAAAAACGTTTTGAAACTTCGTTTTCCTATTTCCATTATCTTTCTTTCTAAATAAAAGTTCAATATTCTTTTTTTTCTTTTAATTCCCAAAAATTTCTTAGAAAAACTTAACACCATAACTACCATCCATCTCAATCAGTTCACATCTACCCTTTTCCTCCAACAATCTTAAAACAGTCAGTAGCACGGCTTCATCAACATTGTGGAATTGTTTACCTTCCGTCGCTTCTCCATTGGCTATCTCATATACAGTACAAACAGTATTAGTTTGTCCTGTTTCTTGTATCCAGTCATATATCATATTTCCATATTCATCCAAAGTATACCAATACACCTGCCACTCTTGTTTTTTCTTATCCAAGGGGTGGGCATGCCCTGTACTTTGTAATCTATCCAATATTTGTGTTATCATAGCTGGAGACAATCGTCTTTTTAGAGTTTGATTATGATACAAAGGTAATGTATTTTCATTAACATTTATCGTAAATTTGTTCATATGTTTGAGGTATTTAAGAAAAAGATCTGACCAAACATTTAGTTGTTGGTGGCGTGTTTCTTCGTGGGGCTGAAGACTAGAAAAATTGACTTATTACTTGAATTAAAGATTATACATGCAATATATTTCACTTACGTAAAGAATGGTGGAAATGTATATTCCCAGGGCCATTGAAATTCCGTCATGCTGCTTAAGCTATATATTTAAAATTCTATCTTGTTTTTAAAACTTTTGGATTATGTCTCTCAATTATTAATAAATGCAAAAATGACTCAATTTAATCAGCTGTTTTGCGATAAACTTAACTACAGCCACCTGTGTTATAATAGTCGAGCTACCAGACTAAATTTTTAACGTTACAATTTGCTTTCTATACAGTGAGATTAATTTCCGTTTCAAGCGAAACATTAATTTGAATTTTAATACATTTAACATTCAAATTAATCGCAGACCGTTAAAATTGAGGGGCTAATACATTTAAATGAGACGATTAAAATTTATACGAAATATTGAAAACTTGAAATAAGTTTTCATAATTCTTTTATATTTATAAATTTTAACAAGAATACGGCCATTTTTTTTTATCAGCGAAGGAATAAAATTGTTAATACATTGTATAATTATTCAATCAAAATCAAATTTAAAATTGACGGGCTCATTCTATTAAATGAATTGATTAAAATTTGTATGAAATATTCAAAACTTAAAAAAGTTTCCATATAAATTTAAAACGTTTCTCTACATTTCGATCAAACCTAGGCCAACAATTTTTTATTAGCGAGTAAAATTGTTTATCTTATATAATTTAAACAAATTAAAGATCTTAGATATTATTAACGAAAGCGTCAAATATTAATTATACTCACTTGAAAATATCACATAGTATCAATAATAAAACAATTGTTTTTTTTTAATTTCATACTATACACATTTATTAAATTTTTCATTTTCATTTAAATATGAGTTTTATAAATTTACATAAAGTTTACATTTGCTTTTTTTTGTTAATTATAAACATAATTTATATAGAGAAAAAATTTAGCATACATTAAAAAAAAAGTTAATAAGTCTTGTTAATAAAAATTCTTTTTTAAAGAAAACAAAATAATAAATCCAAGAAATTAAAGCTTGAAATAATAAAGAGAATTTAACATAAAAAAACTCAATGTACAAAAAAGGATTTGTTAAAAATTAAGCCAGAATGAAAACTAGCTAAGCTTTTTTAAAATTTAATAAGCAAATTTTAAATATTTTTACTGAAATGTTATTTAATATGATTATCCAGTAAGTTTCGTTCGTTCTGTTAGCTGCTGTTAAGTTAACATTTTGCAAAATATACAGGCTTTTGAAAAAAAATTTCAAAATATAATTTTTAAAATATACTAAAGTCAAAAAACTTTTAGATATTACCAACAATAAGTCCCCAAAAAAAACTGCAATAAATTGAAAAAATAGGCGTCAAATAGAACGATTAAAAAAACGGAATATAGACGTTTTTGCTTAAATTTTAAACTAGTTAAGCCAGTCTTTCAAACAGGTTAAGAAAAAAAATTATAAAAATTAATTTAACAAAATCTTAAAATCTAAGCATTTACAGTTTTTGTTTTCCTTTTTTCATTTTTTTAAATCCTAAATATTAAAATTAAACTATTTTAAACTTAATAACTATCTTTTTATATAAAGTAAACTTATAAATCAGAAGAGACAGAACTAAAAAAAAAGCTTTCTATTTGCATAAAAATATATTATTAAATATAGTTATGTAAGACATAAAAAAAACAATGCATAAAACATAAAAACAAAAATAAATATGAATTATTTTGTATATAAAAATATCAATCTAATGTCAACAAAATGGCATTTTTATAGCAGGTTTTTATACTTACAAACTACAAATGGGTTTTCTGTTTTTTTTTTTTATTCAATATATACTTTTTTAAGAGCTTATAACATAATGGTATATATATATATTTTATGTTTTGAAAAATTACATTTAATGCGCGGTTTTTGCTTTGCCTACTACACATTATATATTTTTGTTCCATATAGAGAAAGGATTTTTTATGTTTCGTTAAAGGAATTTGTTTGATTGGGGGCAAGGAAGGAGTTTGTTTTTGTTTTTGTTTAGCTTAACTACTCTTTTTTTTTTTTTTTTGTTTTGTTAAATAAATCCACCATAAACACCATGTAATTAATGTCTTTATATAAAATGTTAAAAGTGTGTTATTTTAGTAAATGTTGTGTTGTTGTTGATTTATATATATATATATTTTTTAATTTACTTTTCTAAAGGCTCTAAATAACATCTCACAGTATTATTTTCATCCAACATGGCTGATATATTACGTCCCACTACTGGTGTATTGACTGATTGTGGCGATATTTGTTTCTGCTGTTGTGGCAGTTGTTGCTGAAGTAGTGGTGGTTGCAACTGTTGTGTTGGTGGTTTCTTTTGCAAGGGATGTTGATTGGCCGGTGGCAAGGGCGGACCATGACTGAATAGTTCGTTTACTGCCAAGCGACTACCGGAAGCTGTTGTAGTTTTTTTGAAACTACGCACTGAACCTCCAGCGCCGCTACTTACCCCAAAAACCGTTATCGGTTGTTGATGTTGTGGCAGTTGCTGTTGTTGTTGTGGTGTTAGCGGATATTGCGGTTCATGGTAGTCATTGTAGCCGGGTGGTGGTACTGTACCTTCATTGGCTTGGGTTTTTCGTAATTGACGCCTAAAAGTGTAAAATATTAAAATACTTCCGGAAACTTCCTAAAAATTAGATCCTTCCCTGCAGATAGAACATAAATTGTGCTAAAATATCAAGAGTTCAAAAATTTTTTATAAAAAAAATTTTTTTTGGGTAATTCTTCTTGAAAAATACTGCCGATTCTGTAGTCTGGGAAAATTTTATACGAAAAAATTATAATTTATATGACCTGAGAACATTTTTATAAGCAGGACCAGTAACAGTTATTTCATAAAAGTCACAAAATAAAAGTTATTTCTCGAGTCGAAGTTAAAACTATTTTTTTTTTCGACCAAATATAAAAATGAAACATAGACAAAAAAAGAGAAAAATTCATTCCATCTTGGCATTAATGTTAAATATGCCAACAAATTTTTTCAATTGATTTTTTTCTCATATATCTCAAATTTTTTTCGAAATTATTGATTTTTAATTTTGCTCAAAGTAATAAATCAAATTCACAAGGATCAAAATTGGATACTTTTTTTGTTAAAATAATATCAAAACAACTGTTATTTTCGGTTTCCGTTTGTAAGACATATCCATCGGCGCAGAAAGGCCGAAAATAACAGTGAGTTAAAAAAAATTGTCGAAATATTCAACTAAACAATACTTCAATAAGAAGTCTCAGCACTACTTGATGGTCTTCTTTGGATAAAAATCAGCTTTTAGATTTACCAGACAACACAACTACAACAGAATAAAATAATTAAAAGAAAAAAAATCTGGACCCCATAAAATATATATATTCTTGATATATATAGCTATTTCCGCCTGTGGAAATCACGATAACACCCTCAATAGGTAAGCTGAGTTGATTATTTTTTATGAAAGTGATTTATTAACATCCTGAGAAGGTTGTTATTTTAAATCATCAAAATCGGTTCAATAAGTCTCGAGATATCAATGAAAAAGTAAAACAAGAGTGTTAAATTCGGCTGCGCCGAATTTTTGATACCCTCCATCCAAAATTGGGTACCGCTACAACTTTAAAAATGTTGCCGATACTGAAACATTAAATCCGAATACCAATTAAATTTAAAGTTAATTGGTTTTCTTGTTGGCCAATTTCTATTATAAAAAACAATCTTATATATTAAAAGAATTTATGAATAAACTTTGCATTCAAGATTTTTTTCAATATTTTTCTTCTCTCAAACCTCTATAACTAGAGTTCTAATTAACGTAGGCTGACATAGACATAGGTCTAAGAACACTCAGTGGATCAAGCTCCTTCTTTTGAGCTATTAACTGCTTAAATTCGTTGGGTTTGAGGAAAGTTATGCGCGGAGAATCAACTTTACTTTTACCGTACGTTAACTTATCTTGGCATATTTTGGCATTACTGTACGTTAACTTCGTTTGGCAAATTCGTTGGGTTTGAGGAACGTTATGCGTGGACAATCAACTTTACTTTTACTGTACGTTAACTTCTCTTGGCAAATTTTGGTATTATATTATAAAAATTAATATAATATATTATAATGCTGCGGAGCAGCAGGGGTCCTCTAGTGATCATTAAAAAGAATTAATTACTATTTCAAAAATTTCATTATTTTTCATTTACTAGAGTAGAAAACCCCTAAGTACTTCATAGAACACCAATGGAATTCATTATTTAACGCAGCCGGCATCATAATAATATCCCAAGTTTGGTCACTATAATCCTCTTTTGGTACTATAATTCAAAAAAAAAAAAATCCAAATGATTCTTGGCTACAAATTATTAATATTAAAAAAAGGAAATTTTAAAATAATTTTATTTAATACAAAAAAAAACAAAAATATTAAAAACAGGTAAGAAACTAAAGAATGAAACTAAAATTTGTAATTTTTAAGTTTTAATTTTTAATTTAAAATTTTTATTTTTTAATTTTTCATTTTTCAGTTTTTCATTTTAAATTTTTAACTTTTCAATTTTCACTTTTCATTTGTCATTTTTGATTTTTCCTTTTTAATTATTAATTTTTAATTTTAAATTTAAAATTTAAAATTTAAAATTTAAAATTTTAAAATTTTAAATTTTTAACTTTTCAATTTCATTTTTCATTTTTAATTTTTTATTTTTTTTATTTTTATTTTTGATTAATTTTTAATTTTAAAGATATAAAAAATGTGGTAGTACTTGCTTAGGCCAACTCCACACGTTCAGTATTAATATACACATAACTGCAATAACTTCAACAATAAGAAGAATTACAACATATACAACATATCTTAAG
Organism: Cordilura impudica; assembly: GCA_963682025.1. Classification (NCBI taxonomy): domain Eukaryota; kingdom Metazoa; phylum Arthropoda; class Insecta; order Diptera; family Scathophagidae; genus Cordilura; species Cordilura impudica. The sequence continues at coordinate 189,045,985 of OY821521.1, forward strand.
AAAAACAACAAACACACTGAAAAATTTAATATTTTCAAGAGTTTTTTCAAAGTTTCATTCATATCTCGTGACCCCTTTAACCGATTTTGACGATTTTAAATAGCAACTCCTTTGGGATGTTAATAAACATTTGTTTATGAGCGTGTGGATACCTCCCAAATGTTTATAAAATAACAGTTTTGTTAATTTTCGCTTTAAGAAAAATTTGTCAAAAAAATATATAATTGATTCAATATAATATTGGTGTCTTTAAAAAAATATAATTTTATAATTTAAATAAATATTACCAATATTAAATATTTTAAATTGTTCATTGACTTATAACATCCCATAAGCGTTTGTGTATGTTATACTTCACGTGTCATATTAGTTTAGACCGGTATTGCCACAATGTTTTTGTTGTAATAGTTTAGTTAATAAATATAATTAGTGTTTGCTTGTTGTTGTTTTTTTGTACATGTGATCGCTGATAAACAAACGAACAAAAATGTAATTGTATGTATTTACACTTATGCTCATTACATTTAATATTTGGTTTCTATTAACAAGGACGAAAATACCTAAAATATTTGTTAAATATTTTATTAATTTTAAATAAAATGTGAGATCTAGCCTTTTTTTGTCTCTTAGTTATAATATTGTGTTTAGAACACGGGTGGATGGTATCAAAGATTCCTTTCATTTCTACATAAAAATATGTAGAAAAACCTTCTTAAAATTCTGATAATACTTTTCTTAAGAAAACTCTTTGATTTTGGGACTTTGCACAGACTGGCAGTGTTGCCATTAAGAAAAACAAATAAAATTTTTCAGTTTCTTATTTCTTTCTTAAGTTCTATAAAAAAAAATGAGACCACAGCTAAACATTTTTAATTCTTAAAAATTGTTACTTTAGGAAATTCTTAAAATTCTGATACTTTTCTTTATTTTGGGATTGTTTCCTTGATTGTTTGGAATGTTGCCATTAAGAAATATATACAAGTTTAGCAATTTCTTAAATTTTTCCTTTAATTTCTGAAAAAAATAATGGTTTTGGGGCCACAGAAAAAAGTATCAGCTGAAAAAATAGCCCCATTTGATGAATTCGTCTTCGAAAAGAATGGAGAACCGACCCATACCGCAAAAACCACAAAACTGGTTCCGGGCCAATAATATTAATGTTTTGGACTGGCCATCATCTAGTCCAGACCTAAATCCCATTAAGTCGGTATGGGCCATTATGAAGAGAAAACTCAGAAATGATCCTCAAACAATTTTCGGCCTAAAACTCGAAATTCGGCAAATATAGAATTCAATAACGTTTAATGAATGCCCCAACTTGTTTAATTCATTAATTTAAATAATATATATAAGTTAGATTAAGTTCTTACTTTGTAAATTAAAAGTTTTTAGGAATTAAGAATTAAGTTGTTATTTTTAATAAAGAATTAATTTATTTTTAAATAATGCGTTGGTTTTTTTTTAATCACGTTATTAGTATTGAAAATAAATAAGCCTGATAGTTTAAAATAAAATGCCGCTGTACGAAACTCAAGTGGTTAAGGTAGTAATTATGAATTTTCAGAAATGCTTTTATTTCTATAATTTTTTTTTTTTATTTTCTCAGGAATAAGTTATTATTTTGATTTTTATTTTTTTTTTCGAGCAGAAATAAGTTTTTTTTTTTTTTTTTTTTGGCAGAAATAAGTTTTTTTGGGCAGAAATAAGTTTTTTTTCGAGGAAATATGAAAATTAACCAATACAAAAAAGTGAGAAAAAAAATCAATTGAATAATTTGTTGGCATTTAATATTAAGCCGAATAAAAATTCCCAAGAAGCCCACTTATTTTGAAAAGTTTCTCAATTTATCGACCTATTTGAATTTTATATTTGGTCGTAAAAATATATATAAAAAAATATTTTTTATTCCTTCACGAATAAATTTGTGACTGTTATGATTAAAGGTACAACACTGTTACGGTGCCTGATATCAAGTTTATCTTTAAATATTTATTCTATAGAATTTTCTCAGAAGTTGGTTACTAAATCCAGGGAATTTTTTGCGCAAAAATATTTTCAAGACCTTTTTTAAGATTTTTCTTTATCTGAGTTAAATTTTAAATACTTTTCTAAATTACGTTTCTTTTTTTTTTTGTTGTTGTTGTTAATGTTTACTTACTGAAACCTCCTTTGAAAATCAGCATCTTGCATAGCCATTAACCGACGCATACGTTCATCACTTTGTGGTGGCAAATGATCATCAATGCACTCCTCATCAGGCTCTTCATCATCACCGTCCTCATCTTCGTCATCCGTATAGGGACTCTCAGCCTCATGACCCTCAAAATCGTCCACATAATCATGAGCAGCGCGAACAACACCACCGGCTACAGCCACCACACCGCCAGCACCATTATGCTGTTGGTAACGGTGATTTAACATTCTTTGTTGTTGTTGCTGCTGTTGTTGCCTTTGATAGGCGGCCTGCACGACACGTTCGTCTTCATAGTCGTGCGGTATCAAGTCATCGACATTGTAGTGTTGAACATCTGAGGAACGATTACTTAAAATCTCTTCGTATACAGGACCATTATCACTGGCTAATGAACCTTGATTATAATAGGTTTCACTGCCGCCACGGGTTAAATCAAACTTATCGGGTTGATTTAAATCACAGTTGGAATGCTTATTTCTATAGTAACGTTGTTGGGTACCCGGTTGTGAAATGGCAAATTCACCGGGTCCCGGGCCACGACGATTCATTTGTTGCAAGAGATGGGCATGAGCAGCATGTTCCATTTGTTCGTCATCGGAGGAGAGTTGTTGTTGCTGTTGCTGCTGATGCTGTTGTTGTTGATATTGTTGTTGCTGATACGGATGGACTCGACGATGGTGCTGCTGTTGCGGATGATAGTGAGGAGGTGGTGCTCCCGGATCTAATGCCTCAGCATAATAAGGATGTTGTGTTTGTGTTAAAGCTGGTGGTGGTGGTTGCTGTTGTTGCTTTAGTGAAGTCTTCTTGTAAGAAGGATAAAATAAAATTTGTTGTGACGTTGCGGTATTTCGGGAATGCAATGAACCACTGGGTGAATCAGAACCCGTATTACTACCTCGCTTCTTTTTACCATGACCCTGATTATGTTTTTGAGTCCAATAGAAAAATTCATGCTGCTGTTGCTGTTGTTGCGGCGATATGCCCGCACCATGATAATCACGTGCTTGACCTGCCGCCGCCGCCGCCTTTGCATTGGCCTTTTGCCAGGCATAATAATCGGGTGTATGATAAAAAGCTTCCTGTGTTGTGGCTTGACCAATCATGCTGCCTGCAGCTAATTGCTGTTGTTTATGTCCCTGGCCAAAGATTAAATGTGTCGAACTGACAGACGATGTGGGCGAGGTATGACCAGCACTTGGAGTACGCATACCGCCGGTGGATCTTAGAGTTCCAGTAGTACCCGGACCGCCTCCGGCTATTACGGCATTACGCTCTAGCACTACGTGACCTTGTATGGTGGGATCTAATGATTTTGTGGTGGTATGTTGCAAAACTAAACTACCCGGTATGATGCCACTTTTTATAGTACCATTGGTGGTATTGCCACTAGCAATAGATGCTGAACCTTGTCTACGTGATTTACTACCCTCGTTTAGCTCACAATCACTTGAAGTCATTATGGCATCTTCTGTTGCTGTTATAATGTTACCGGTCTCCTCATTTTCATTTGTATCACCCAAAGCTATTTTCGACTTTTTCAATTGCGGACCGGAAGAAACTAAAGCATTGGTGTTGGTATTCAAAGTACCCGTATTGCCAGCAGAATTCATGCCACAGGCACTACCGCTTACGATGCCCGAAGATATAGAAGTTTTCGAACAGCGTAAACATTTAGGAAGCCAAGAATTTTGTCTGACATATTTACGATATTCACGGCGTATCTAATGGAAGTGGTGTAAGAGATAAAAATAAATACATATACAATCTGAAATTATATTTCTAGACCAAAAAATCTCAAGAGATCCTCTAATCTACAATAACAGATGCTAGAAAAAAAAATTTAATTTCAAAATTACCTTTTCATTCTGTATGCAATGAAACACGAAAATGTAAATACCCATCATAGTATTAAAGCCTATGAAGAGATAGCCATACAACTGAGCCATTTCGTCATCAATTTTGGAACGTCTTAAAAAGAAATAAGCCGTAAACCAGGCACCACAAAGTAACAGCAAAAATATAAAACTGCAGCGTATATCGAATCTTGATAATATAAGAATTAAATAAAATTTAAAGGCTTCCACTGATAATATCCCCTTTTAAAATGTCTTACCTAACATTGGCCAATCTGGTATGTTCCTTATTTTTTAAAGCTGATCGCGATTTGCGACACATTATTACCCAGGATAAAAATGTATAAGCCACGGCTCCCTGTATTGCAAAAAAAAAATTAGATTTTTTTTTTAATATTCTCCGGGTCTAGTTTTAAAATTTGTAAATGGTATAACTTACCATTAAAAATAACAATAGTGGTGTTACGAATGTGGCATAGAATAGAAAATTTGTTTCCATTAGCACACAATAATCATTTTCGGTATATGTACTGGGATTTATGGCCAACGATATGGCCACAACGGTAATTGATAAAGCATACGATAATAAATAGTAACAATTAACTTTAGCAGATTGATCAACCTCCAGTAAAATATCATCGGTGGTTAGAGTTGTATAGGATTGGAATGCTAAGAGGGGAGTAATAAATTTAAATATGTTTTTATACAGATCAAATTAATAAATTAATTATCAAATTGATTTTCATTTGTTTTTATTTTTATTTTTAATAAAACGAAACGTAACGAAACTTTTAAAATTAAATTTTTAATTTTTCATACAAATTTTAATCGAATATAAAAAATATTGAAAAATATTTCAAAGGTTGGAAATTTTCTTAAAATTTATATGAAAAACTTTAAAAAATATTTCAGTTTTGTATTTTTCATAAAAATATTAATTAAGCAAGATTCTGAGTTCATATACTTAGTAAACACCATTTCAAGTGGTCTAATTTTAATTACGTTCTTTAAATATATATTCAAAATTGCAATCGATTTTTTTTCAGTCGATAAATGTGTACGTTAGCCCTTAAATGCATGATCTCTTCTTTTCTTAGCCATTTTTTTATATGATTAATTAAGGTGTTTTAATCAGAGTTCAGAAAAAAACACACACTGAATAAAAAATTCGTACATATATGTTAACAAACATAGCTCAAACCAACAAACACATATTTTTATTTTCATATCAATTATCTGTGTTTCAAAATTTTGTACGGTGACGAACACAATCATGACTGTGTTTCGTTTTAATATTTCGTTATCTACACGACCATTTTTCTATCGCGTATTTTTTGTTTCGAACACAAATAAACCACATAGATTCGACTGTAGTTTTATTTTAAGTTCGTTTTCTTGCACATGTAGTACCCACTCGCGATCGAAAAAAAAACGAAATTAAGTCATAAACAACATATAAAATTTCTCTGTTTTCTATTTTATTACTATCTTTTTATTTTTTTTTTTATTATCTTTTTAATTTTATTATCTTTTTATTTTTATTATTATCTTTTTATTTTTATTTTTGTTATTATCTTTTAATTTTTATTTTTTTTATAACTGCTAATGAATTATTTTAGATTTTTTTAAAAAATTTGTTTGAAACAATGGTTGTCGTTATTATAGGGGTGTTTCAGATTTTCCGATCGGGAGTGGATAATGTTTTAATTTTTAGATGTACGCGTTGAAGAACATGTTTTGCTTTTTTTAGCAGTACACGTGCAAGAACACGAACTTAAAATAAAGCTACACTGGAATCTGTGTGGTTTATGTGTGTTCGAAACAAAAAATACGTGATAGAAAAATGTTCGTGTAGATAACGAAATATTAAAACGAAACACAGTCATGATTGTGTTCGTCACTGTACAAAATTTAGAAACACAAATAATTGAAATGAAAATAAAAATATGTGTTGGCTGCTTTAGAATAGAACATTGTGTGTTTGATGTGTGTATTTTCTGAGCCTTGGTTTTAATCCAAAGAAAAATACCAAAACATACATTTTTTTTTTGCCAAATGACTAAATTGCGCATTTAAATTATAAACTCATGAACAAAGTATTATTTTTACTAATGTACAGACTTATATCCTCAATATTTGATTTAAATTCAGAATTCCATGATTTCAACGGTTTTATATTATCAGATTTTATGTTTAAACTCGAAGCAGTTATAAAGTTTCCAGATTTTATGGGAAAAATTTTTAATTAATTCCAGTTTTTTGTCGACCTTTTTTATTGTATTTTTTTGATATATTTAGAAATACTTCTAATAGGCTTTTAAGGTCATAATCAATGTAAATAAAAGATTATTTATTTAATTATTTCATCCTACGTTTCGTTGGGATTTTTTCCAACTTCTTCAGGGATATTATAATTTATCGTATAAAAACAAGGAAAAATGTTTTAATATTAAATGTGAAAAATTGACAAAAAGATTATATATCTAATAAATTATAATATCCCTGAAGAAGTTGGAAAAAATCCCAACGAAACGTAGGATGAAATAATTAAATAAATAATCTTTTATTTTTACATTGATTATGACCTTAAAAGCCCATTAGAAGAATTTCTAAATATATCAAAAAAAAAATTTAATTTTGAAATATATCCTAAATGTTGAGTTTATTCAAATCCGATAGTCAACTATTTATCGTCATGCTCCGTTTTATTATATAATTTGGCGTTTATTAAGTTCGACAATTTAAACAAATTTTTTTTATAATTTATATAAAAAAAATGTATTTCCCTAAATGTTAAGTTTATTCAAGTTCGAATTTTCCCGAAATATCACTTAAAATATTTAAAATATTTTTTTCTCTCTTAAATCAAACTAGAGCCAAATCACCGCTTTCGTTATCGAAATTTTTCGATCGAAATTATTTTTTTATTTTCGAAAATAAAATACTAAGTATAATTTTACTCTGTTACAGTTAATGAATTATGACGCACTAGTAAAAATTAAAAGTGAAACGAGGGCTGATGTTTGTCCGTCTTCTCTAAATAATAAACCAAAATATGGAATTTCGATTGATTTTACTCGATATCGAATGCGGTGATTTGGCCCCTGGATTTACTTGAATCAGTTCTCTATAAATGTTTATATTGTCAAAAAATTTCTAAGTAACTGTCATTCTGGTAGCTGCAAGTCAGTCTTCAAAAAAAATTTTTTTGTATAAACTCGGTAGATTTAAGTCTTTATTCCAGTTCAAACTCTTATAAATATGTAAAAAAAATTTTTAATTTAAAAAAAAGAAAAAATACACAATTTTTTTCATTGAATTTATTTTTCTCGGAAACTAAATTTCATTCAAATGTTTTGGTAATCATTAAAGCAAAAAATAACAAAACATTTCTGCTATTGAATATCCAAATAACGATTTTTATAAATTTATTAAATTTATTTATTCAAATTAGCATTAAAAAAACGGGTAATAATAATTTATTTTCAATATATTTTTCTATTTAATTTCGCTTGAAAATTGAATTTCACATAAAGAAAAAAAAAACTTGTTGGAATTATAATAACAAAATTTAATGAAACATATCTAATGTTTCTATAATTTGTAACAATTTTGTTAACAATTTTTCTGAGGCTAAGAGTGAAGTTTGGGGATGTTAGTTAAACTAAGTTTAGTTAAACACTAATAACTTTTTGGCTAAAGTTATAAAAATTGTGCGTTTACCTAATTTGACTAAATTGACTTCTTAATAAAAACCCGGTATTATACTATTTGACTAAAGAGGTAAAAAAATTTGTTTAAGCCAACTAAGCGTAGCAGATATCCCATGAACTCGCTTTTAGTCAAACTGTTTAAAGTTGTAAGACCAAATTTGTTAGTTGTCAGTTAAACTAAGATTAATTAAACTACCGATTTTTAACACTTTAGTCAAATAGTTTGAAAGTTGTTAGTGTTTAAAAACTAAACTAATTTTAACTGACATCACAAAAACTCGCTTAAAACTCGGAAAAATTTGTAGGAAAATTTGTATATAGGGACTAATCAGACTTGAAAAAAGAGGTTTATGCTTATGCTTAAGGGGAGCACGAGGTTAAGATGACTGTTTTTGTTTAAAGATTTTAAATTTTTTTTTTTAAGTTTAATACTTAGCCTATAATTTTGTCAGCTGAAATGCAAAACGACATAATTAATAATTTTTTATATTTAAAATTTGTCGTGTACACAGCGTCACAACTAACAGGGAATTCATATTTTTGAGAAAAACGTGTTACAAGCTAGTTTTTTGTCTACGAAAATTGGCGCTACAGATGGGCTTTATACAAATTTAATATCTTTTGAAATTTCGTAATTTAAATTCTTTGACTCTTGCTACCGATTTAAGTAAAAAATCAATTTTCCAAACTTTCTAAACCACCCTTCCCCCTTTAATAAGTAGTAAATATTAAATTTACAGATTTTTGGAATAAAAAAGAACTAAATTTATGAGATTACCAGAGTTTGCAATTCATAAATTTAGAATTTGTTCAATATTTCTTTTTTTTTTCACTTCAAAAAATATTAAGATTTTTGTTTATCACTTTTAACAGGCTTTAATTTAATTTAACTCTATTCATCTTTGTTTTTGTTTGCTTGAGGCGAATGTTTGAAATTGAACTTTCGCCAACTTTCCGACTACCTAGAGCTCTGAAACTTTCAACATTTAGGTAAATTGGATGTCAACCCATTATTTAATCAATTTCTAAATGAGTTAATTATTTCCCGCGGTTAACCCGAAATCGTTTAAAAGCATTTCTTATTTATATTTGATTAACTTTTTTTAATTCGAAAATTTAATTTTTCTTTTTTTTTTAATATTTTTAATCCAAATTTTATCTAAAAACTAAAAACAATGTACATATTTATCTTTAAAAAAATAATTTAAAAAAATTTAAAATATCGCATTTTTTTTAATTTACTTTTATTTTTATATTCATCAAAAGATGAAAATCTAATTTTCTTTTAAAAAAAATTAAAATAAAATTAAAGAAATGAAAAAAATATAAAATTTATAATAAAATAAACTTTTTTTTAATCACCATTGCCGTAACTGCTAAAGGCCCATTTATCTTTAAAAAAATAAAAAATAATTAAAAAAAAAAATTAAAAATATCGTTTTTTTTAATTTACTTTTATTTTTATATTCATCAAAAGATGAAAATCTCATTTTCTTTAAAAATAAAATTAAAACAAGTAAGAAAATTATAGTCGGTCTAGCCCGACTATACGATACCCTATACCATGGTTAAGAGACCCTATCTCTTCAGTCCAACTAATTGGATATAGCAAATATGCATAAACCAAATTTGAGTGGCATTTTTATTAATTTTTTTCGCTGCAGATATGAAAAAGTTCATATCGGATACTATATTTAAATGGGGACTAGGTCGAAAAATAGACCGATCCTGACCATATTTGGTAAAGTCACTTATACTTTGAAAAAATATATACAAACCAAATTTGAGAAAAATCTGTGCAATATTTTTGTTCTTTGATAGATTTAAGTGAAGATCGGGAAGCAGCTCTATATGGGGCCTATGACGAAGAATTTTCCTGTAGGGAGTATTTTTGAACTACTGATTAATGGATGTAATAAACATAGACAAACCCAATTTGACTGAGATCTATATGATAATTTGGAACTTATGGCAATTTATGTCGATTTCATAGGGGTCATTTGTATGGGGGCTAGGTCTGAACATGGACTGATTCTCACCAGTTTCAACAGCGTTCGTCCCATGGCCGATGGAAGCTTATATACCAAATTTCATCAAAATATATACATATTTGCGACCTGCAGTTTGATTACAAGTTTTACTTGGACACACAGACGGACGGACGGAAATTGCTATTTCGAATCAAAAAGTGATTCTGAGTCGATCGGTAAGTCACTTGTACTTTGAAAAAATATATACAAATCAAATTTGAGAAAAATCTGTGCAATATTTTTGTTTTTAAATAGATTTAAGTGAAGATCGGGAAGCAGCTCTATATGGGGCCTATGACTAAGAGTTGTCCAATAGGGATCATTTTTGGACTACTGATTAATGGATGTAATACATACATACAAACCCAATTTGACTAAGATTTGTACGATAATTTGGGTCTTATGCCAATATATGTTGATTTCATAGGGGTCATTTGTATGCGGGCTAGGTCTGAACATGGACCGATTCTCACCAATTTCAATAGCGTTCATCCCATGGCCGATAGAATATCAAATACCAAATTTCATCAAAATATATTCATATTTGCGACCTGCAGTTTGATTACAAACTTTACATGGACACACAGACGGACGGACGGACATCGTTAAATCGAATCAGATAGTGATTCTGATTCGATCGGTATAATTAAAGATGGGTGTAGGTCAAATATTTTTGATTGTTACAAACAGCAGCACAAAGTCATTATACCCAAACAATAGAGGGATAGGGTATAAAAAGTAAAAAAAAATATAAAAATTTATAATAAAATAAACTTTTTTTAATCATCATTGCCGTAACAGCATATGAGGAATATTAATTATTTAAAGGGAATATGAATTATTATGGGCCAAAAGATTTTTGAGATGTTTTTCTGAATTTTTGAAGGTCGGTGTTACAGCATCGCGGAAATCGATTTTATACAAAGAAATGTTACGAAACACAAAATGTTTTTTCTCTGTAGCTTTATGTTCACAAAACCAGATTAATCACTTCTGAAGTGTTATTTTATTTAAAAAAAATTATACGAGGTAAAAGTACAATTATAACTCGAGAATTAGAAAAAATTGTCAAAATTTCATGACATTTTATTAATTAGAAAAAAGGTTTCCGTTACAAAAATGATGCTGTCTTTTAAGTTTGAGAATGATTAAACATTGTTTTTTGGTGGGGAAAAAATGTCCAAGCCAAAGAATGCATTGACAAACATTATGGTGAATCTTCGCCGTCATATTAAATGGTTAAAAGGTGGTAGTCCAAATTTAAACGTGGTCGTACGAGCACAAATGATCTAGGTCGTTCTGGTCGTCCAAATGAGTCAGTTACCGAAGAAACGTATAAAAGTGCATCAGGTTGTATTGGATGAGATTGCTGGCATCATAAAGATACCAACAGAGTTAGTCGGCATATATTACTTGATCATTTAAATATTAAACCGTTTCTGCTCGATGGGTGCCGGGTGTTTTAACAGCTAAACAAAAACTAAAACGTGTTCATGATTCAAAGTGTGCTTGAAGTAAATTTAACTGAATTTTTACGTCGATTTATAATAATGGATGAGACTTGGATTCAGTATTATACACCGGACTCCAATAGTCAGTCTGCGGAGTGGTTAAAAGCGTGCGAAAGCCGACCAAAGTGGCCAAACACTCAACAATCGGCTGGAAAGGTTATGGCCAGTGTTTTTGGGATGCACGTGGCATAATATTTATTGATTACTTGGAGGAAGGAAAAACAATAACTGCCAAGTACTATGTTGAGTTATTGGACAAATTGGAGGAAGAAATAAAGAAAAAACGACCCCACTTAAGTAGGAATTAAATCTTGCACCATCATGGCAATGCACCAGAGCATTCATCTGCTTTGACCTCAGAAAATGTTAAGTCTTTACATTACGAATTGCTTTCACGCCCCCACCCCGTATTATCTTGATCTGGCACCCCAGCCTTTATTTGTTCCCAAACTTGAGAAGTGGCTCTAGGGAATGAGATTTTCCACAAATGAAAAAGTCATATCAGAGACGGAAGCCTATTTGACGGAAGGCGAGTTTGACAAATCGTATATTTTCAAGGGTATTAAGATGTTAGAGGCTCGTTAGAATAAGTGCATTTCACGTAACGGAGATTATGTTGAAGAATAAAATTGATTTCAATTCCAAAAACTGGTTTTTTCATTGTTAGGTCACGAAATTTTCGCTCCATGTAGTAACCATTCACACTTAACAGGTACAAAAAGTGTATGTTAAATATTTAACTTAAATAACTATTGATGAAAATCGTAAAAAAAAACCAAGTGCCCAAGTTTTTTAACATTTGACAAAACCGTTATTTTTTTCTCCCTTCCAACGTTTTATATTCTATTTTACAGTGTTTTATTTATTGTTGAAAATATTTAATATATATTTAAAAACTCTTCATATTTATCTTTATACAAAAAAGTTTCTTTTTTTTCATTTATGTACTTTTCTTTTTTCGAAAACTTTTTTGGATTATTTTCATTACTATTATTATTGTGTGTTTGTTTTTATTTTCAACTTATGCGACAAATATTTTTGATAAAAACAAGTTTTCTCAATTTCGCAATTGGCTCTTATTTTCTTTATTTTTTTTTTTCTAGAAACATCAAACTTACCTTCAAAACAAAACCATGCTATGGCCGTTAATATGGCACAGTGTAAAAATACTGTTGTAAAACCACAAAATGTTATATTTCCGTCGGCTTGTTCAATACCAATTAGGAATAAAACTTCGATTAATAATAAACAAATATAAATATTGCGATAAATAGATGTACGTGCAGACTGTAAAGAAATTTTGGAAGAAAAAAATAGAGAAAAAGAAAAATATTGTAGACATTTTTTTTGCCAAATAAAGGAAGGGATCAATAGATATAGAGCCAAATTAAAAGAAAAAAATAATACAAGGAACATTTAAAGTACAGATTGAATTTAGAAAAATTTTCTTAAAAAGAAAATAAAAATTACAATAAATCTTTTCGAAAACTTTCACTTAAATTCGTCTGTGCTTAACAAAAAAAAAAAAAAAAATTGGCTGCATTTATAAATCTAAGCCTAAATTTGTAAGTCTATTTATGTTATTAAAACTCCAGAACATATTCAAATATGTTTTGAATTTAAAACGTTTTATAAGAAAAGACTTAAAATTAAGGCTTAAATTAAACAAATTTTTAAATTTTTTTTTTAGATAGAAATGATTTAAAATATATATTTTCAAAATTTTGGTGGTGGTGGTGGAAATTTATAGTTTAGAGAGAAAAAAAATTAAATTAATTAAAAAACACACACTTTTTTTAATTTAAAATTATTACAAAATAAATTACATTTATTTATTAAAAAAAAAAAAAATATTAAAACATAAATTACAAAAAAATTAAAAACGACAATAAATTATATGAAATTTACATTACAAATTGACTTATGAATGATGTTTTACCATAAAACTAAAAGAGTAATGATGATACAATCCAATCATAAAAGTTGATCAAAACTTAAGCAGTATATTCATGAAAAAATCTTTTTATAAAACATAACCTTACTAGTTTTTTTCCCAAACAAAAACAAGGTTAGGTTATAGTTAAATGTCAATGATTAATTTTTCATAATGAATATGGCTGTAAGTAAAGAAGTTTCGAAAATAATGGAATATTGATGGTTAAAAAAAGAAATCTTAAAAACTAATTATGTACACAAAATAAATATTTATTGAATATATATAAAAATCTAAAAATTTTCTATAAATTTTAAAAGGATTAAATTATTTAATTTACTTAAAATGTATATCACAAATAAGTGGATAAATTAATTTGTATATATAAGAAAAGAAAAAATTAATTATATAAATTTCAACAAAAAAAAAAAAAATGTGTAAAAATTATATTTTTTCACCACCACCACCACTTATATTGTAAATCATCCATATTTCCTTGCATTATAATATTATTTGGATCAGAATTGTTAATGCGATTATTACTATTATTATTATGATTATTACGATTATTAACATTTAAATTATTACTAGCTTGGGCTGCCAAGGCAGCCGCATTATTGGTCGTCACATTATTATGATGTTGTTGCAAGGCGGCTGCAATGGTAGCTGCTGCAGCTACTGCTGCGGCCGAGGTATTTGACATGGACGTTTCCATTTGTTGTTGTTGATGGTGATTTAAATGATTGTGATTTAAATTATGGCCATGATTATGATGATTGTGAGGAGGTTGTAAATTAAGATTTAAATTTAAATTATTCATTTGTAAATTACGTTGATTATTATTGGCCACTACAACGGCTGCAGCGGCAGCCGCAACAACTTGTTGTTGTTGCTGCTGTTGCATTTGTTGCTGTTGCAATTGCTGCAAATTATAATTGTTCGCATTTAAATTGTTACGATTCGAATTGCGTATCGAATTGTGTTGTATAAAATTATTGGCATTTAAATTCGAGGGCGCCACCGTTAAATTATGTAAATGTTGTAAATTTAATTGTTGTTGTAAATTTTGTATATTATTTGCATTTGCCGTAGTATTAGCCAATGGGGTAGTAGCATTTGCTATTTGTATCGACTCGTGAGTCTGATCTATAACATTATTTTGCCTTCGAGAACTACCGCCCAAGCCATTGCCATTGCTACCGCCGCCTTGACTACGACGCGAACGATTTAATTGATCTTGTTGATGCCTACTAGATCTTACCTTAACAAATACTCCATTAAATATTTTCAATGTCAATAAGGCTATCACTATGAATACCAAACATATCGATATGCTAACATAAATCAGGATACGCATATTGCCATCGAACATGGTAAACAATGAATTGCTATGATCATCCATGACGTCCATCAATATAGCAAAGTTAGTCAAATGATTGCACATACAGACACTGTGCGAACGATTTGTGGACTCCAAAATACAGCCATTAGCCGACCAGGCACTGAAAAATTAAGCGAAAAAGATAATTCGTATTAAAAAAAAAAAAAAGACCAGCACTAAATTTCAATGCAACAGGTAAGAGAGATTAAGAAATTTTAAAATAATTCTGGAATTTCGGGATTTTCTCTAATAAATTTTTAAAAGAATAATTTCTAACTAGCAGATTCCAGCGCTCGAAATTCGAGTGCAAATTCTAGGGAACTTTTTTTTCAACTTAGCCAATTCACAAACCAAAATTTTTTTGGTTTATTTTTATTGCGAATGAAGAAAACAAACTTACAAACACATTAACAAATTTAATAAACACACAAATAGCATTGTATAATTTTATAAATGTGTTAGTAGCAACTTTAAATGCAATTTATTCATAATGAAGGCAAAAATTTAAAAATTTTTAAGTCTGGTGAACAGCTAAAAGGAAATACCTTTCAAAAAATAATATACGTTTTATCAAAATCGGGATAAAACGGTAGAACAAAACATCGGTCACAAGAAATCATCTAGCCTATTAATATTATAGATGTCTGTGAACATAAATTCAAATTTTACTACCAAAAATACAAACCAATTTTAACTAACTCGAATTTGGTGTTGATTTGAACCTTACCTTTTTCAATCTTAATACCTTGACTATTTACCATAAATAATATTAAATTCGAAAACTACTATGGTGTAGAAATTACTTCTTCTCTACCACGGACCTTATATTCTTTATACCCTTTACCGCTATACAACTATGTAGTATAGGGTATAATGACTTTGTGCTGATGTTTTTAACTACCACAAATATTTGACCTATTATACCGTTAGCCTTAGAATCACTTTCTGAGTCGATTTAGCGATGTTCGTCCGTCTGTGTGTCCATGTAATCAAACTACAGGTCGCAAATATGAATATATTTTGATTAAATTTAGTGTATAAGCTTTTATCGGCTATAGGATAAACGCTATTGGAATTGGTGAATATCGGTGCATGTTCAGACCTAGTCCCCATATTGCCATAATATCCAAATTGTAATATAGATCTCGGTAAAATTAGGTTTGTGTATGTTTATTACATCCATTTATCAGTAGTCCAAAAATAAACCCTATAGAATAATTCTTAATATTGCACAGATTTTTCTCAAATATGGTTTGTATATGTTGCCAAAAATAAATGACCTTACTACAGTTGCAATCGTCGCTTTGAACTGTTAACAACGTACAAGCAAAGATCGCAGTGTTTATCTCAACACATATAACTGTTAAAAAATTCTTTTACTCTATAAACAAGAATTTAAAAAAGCAAAGTAACAAATTAAATACAATTACAACTATCCTAATTTAAAACCAATAACAACATGAACGAACCTCCTGACGTCGCAAAACAAAAAAACAACTATTATAACACTGGCCTACAATATGACTTCTCAAAAAAAAAACATCGATTAACTCAAATGGCCCTATTTATCTCGTTATTAACCGAGTAAATAGTGACTCGAATTTATCCAACGTGTCTCCGTTTTTAATAAAAAAGGCAATTGATTCAACTTGCAATGGCGAGGTATTAGAATGCAAAAAACTAAGAAATGGCTCAATACTTGTCAAAACAAAAAATGTAATTCAAGCTAATAAACTAATTAAACTTACTGCCTTTAGTGAAAACATTAAAATAGACATCACAGAACACAAGGCACTTAACTTTTCAAAAGGAATCATCTACTCCTCAAACCTTTTTGGAATTCCTGAGGAAGAGATCCTCAGTAACATGTTCTCACAAAAAGTAACTGAAATAAAAAAAATATTAAAAAAAGAAAATGATGAATTAAAGGAAACGGGTTTAATAATTCTAACTTTCTCAGCGATTGATCTGCCAGAACATGTCTTCTTGGGGTATGAAAAAATTTATGTCCGTCCCTATATTCCCAACCCAATCAGATGCGATAATTGCATCCACTATGGCCACGTACAAAAATATTGCGAATATCAAAAAATTTGTTACAACTGCGGTAATCCCAACCACATCGATCAAGATACAAATGAACAATGCACTAACGAACTTTGCTGTATCAACTGCAAAGAGAACAACATTCAAGACTACAAACACTCAGCTAGAGATAAAAAATGTCCAATCTTCCTTAAAAACAAGGAAATTCAAGCCATCAGAGTTCTTGAAAAAACAAATTTAAAAAATGCTGAAAAAATCTACAACAAGAGACAACAAGACAAAAACATAACTTTTTCATCAATCACAAGCTCAAACAAAACACCCATTGCTCGCACACAACTCGTTAATTACCATGACCCAATATTCAACCCTACACAGGCAGTAAAAAATACTACTAATGGTAACAACAAAAGTAACGCCAATGAACATCAAAATACCGAACCCGCATCAATCATAATTGACCATATTGATCAGTCATCAACATCCAACTACAGCTTGAGGAATCGAACCACGACAAAAATTCTTCCTAAAAACATCTCTAACCGTCTAAAAGCACAGCTAAAATCCAAACTCAAAACAAACAACAAACCCAACAGCAACAGAACAACTAAAAACCAACAAGAGGAAGTACACAATATGGATCTTTAAAAAATTTTTTCAATAGCCCCTTGTTTGTTCCCCCGAGGGACTGGAATCCTTCCCCGTGAATATTCCAAGAATTTTCGCGGGGGGTTTTGTGGTCCCTCGGGGTACCATGCAAGGAATATTTAACTCTAAATAATTTATTATTGTATGTTATTTTATAACTAACAAGTAGATTGCAATTTTATTATCCCTACTAAATATTTATCTATACTTATCATGATTACCATAATTCAATGGAATATCAATGGATATGCGAACAACTATAATAACCTACAATTACTACTAAAAAAATAAAGCCCTAAAATAATAGCCCTTCAGGCAACACACATTCATTCACTTTCTGGTTTACCAAACCCATTAAACTACCAAATATTTTTCAAAAATACTTCAAATCATCCATATGGGGGTGTTGCACTCTTGGTGCATGACTCTCTCCAATTCACCGTTCCTACACTCGCTAGCAACTTAGATGCAGTAGGTGTCACTATTCAAGATAAAAGCAAATTTACAATTATAAATACTTATATACCCCCCTCAAAGAATTTTGACCTACTTTCTTTGAAAACCATATTTGATCAATTTGACAACAATCTCCTCGTAACTGGCGATTTTAACAGTTGGCATTCCATTTGGGGTTCACCAACTGACAATCGAAGAGGCAAAATTGTGGCAGATTACATCATCCAATCTAACTCAGTCATATTCAATGACGGATCCCCAACACACTTTAGTACACATCATTCACTCACCCACATTGACTTAACATCCGGCTCTGCCTACCTGAAATTACAATCAAGCTGGAAAACTGAAAGCGACCTCCACGGAAGCGATCATTTTCCAATAATTATAAAATTATTCAATACACCTCAATCAGTTTCGACCAAGCCCATACCTAAATTTATCACTAATAAAGCTGACTGGGGAAAATTCCAGCAACTCTCATTAAAATTCGACAATGATCGTCCAATTTCCAATAACATTTACAAAGAATCTTCTAATATACAAAAAATCATACTACAAAGTGCAAATGCTTCTATTCCACAAATTAATCCTTCAGTTATAAAAAATGTTCCATGGTGGAATAACCGTCTTAACGAGTTAAAAAGCGACAAAAATAGAACTTGGAATACACTAAAGAGAAATATCAGCACAGACAATATTATAAACTACAAAAAGGCAGCGGCCAAATTCAAAAAAGAGTTAAAAATTGCAAAGAGTAAATCAATCTCAGACTTTACTGCTGAGATAAATCCAGAAACACCAACAAAGAAAGTATGGTCCAATATAAGAACATTCTGTGGATTAAGCCTACCACAATCTATCAATGCCATTCAATCAATGGACAATCCTAATCATTTCTTCACCGACAAAGACATAATTGCCAACGAATTTGGTAAATATTGGTCCTCTGAATCAGAGGACACCAATTTCTCAACTGAGTTCAGATCGAACAAACGACTACTATCCAACAACCAATACAACCTCCAGCCCACCAATAATGCCAATATAATAGAGCAAAACATTTCGTTATCTGAACTAAACATTGCCCTTAGTAAAATGAGAGGTACTACCCCAGGCGTAGACAGGATATCTTATCCGATGTTAAAAAACTTGGCTATTGAGACTAAACACAGACTAACCCATCTCTACAATCTTATTTTAGCGGACCATATCCCACAATTCTACAAGATAAGCACTATAACCCCTATTCCTAAACCCAATTCAGATAAAACCCAATTAAAATCCTATAGACCAATTTCTTTAAATTTATGCACTTCCAAACTCTTGGATAAAATCATAGCCAATCGCCTTTGGTGGTTCGTCAACACCAACAACTTACTTTGTCCAAATCAGTTAGGATTTAGAAAAGGCAAATCTGTTACTGATGCCCACCTATACATTGATCACCTGATCACAGATACCCTATCTCACAAAAATCACCTGTCAATCATATCACTGGACTTCTCAAAGGCGTTTGACAAAATAGGAATTCATACTATTATTCACCAACTCATAGAATGGGGCCTAGGTCCGAAAATAATTAAATATGTGAAAAATTTTCTGTCCAACAGAAAAATCAGAGTACGAATTCAGAATCGGTATTTCAACTTATACCCATTATACAATGGAATCCCTCAAGGTTCACCCCGCTCCGTCATTCTTTTTCTTATTTCCTATAACAAACTTAGTAAAGACCTCCTATCACTGAAACCATACAGCTTTTGCGCTTACGCTGACGATTTCTACATAATTAAAAAACTAGGGAAGGACAAAAATCAAACAATTAACATAGATTCCGTAACGAATCACATTAGTAATTGGTGCAATTACTCAGGAGCGGAATTATCACTATCCAAATGTAAACACTTGCATATTTGTAGCAAAAAATCTTGTAACCCAAATATCTCCTCGGGTTCTTACACCATTGAAAGCGTCCCTGTCCTAAAAATCTTAGGAATTACGTTCAACAATAGATACAACTGGAATGACCATGTCCAATTTATTACAAAGGATTTGACACGCAGTTTAAATATAATAAAATGCCTATCCAGCAGGAAATTCAACTGTAATATACTCTCATTAATCTCAGTAATAAAATCAATGTTTCTATCTAAAATTTACTATGGTATATATTTATATGGTTTTGCACCTAAAACATTACTTCAAAGGATTAAAACTATAATTAATTCGGCACTTAGAATCGCCTTGGGCGCTTTCAGAACAACGCCAATCTATAACATGCTCTTTGAAACCGGAATAGAACCTTTGGAAACCAGAAGGGACATCATCACATTCAATTTATTACGAACCATCCTTAAAAGTTCAGATTCTCCTATATCCAACATATGCACAAAACTATATAGAAAACCAAACCTAAATAAAATTCAATCCTCCTTAAGCCGTATATTTAATTTCGCTAGAAATCACAACCTCCCAATAAAACCTCTCAACATTGCTAGTATGTCAGACTGTTCACCTTGGAACTCTCTGTCTGATCGTTTAATTACTTCGTTAGGCCAATACCCAAAATCTTCAACCCCCCCTAATATTTATAGGAGACATTTTCGTGATATTATAGATAAATACAATGACCACAGACTAATTTTCACAGACGGATCGAAAGAGTGTGAGAATGTAACATACAGCGTTACCACTTCAGACTCTGTCATAAGAACATCCATATTACCTTCATACTCTACAGTATTCACTGCAGAAATAATAGCCATCTTTGAAGCGATAAAATACATGAATAATACTACAACTAAAACCATAATTTGTACCGACTCATTATCAGCCATCCGGACAATCGGAAACCCACATACCTTAAACTATTACGCCACATACATTAAAAATTATATGATGAAAAACCCTAACATAGTTAAAATAATGTGGGTCCCAGGCCATTGTCAAATCCCTGGTAATGAGTTTGCTGACTTCATAGCCAAAATGGCCCTTAAATCACCATTATTTTTAACAATAAACTTAAATTTATATGACTTGTCAAACCACATTAAAAAGATATTGCTCGAACAGGCTGACATATGGCCAAAAACATCTTACTGGTACAAACAAATTAATCTAAGGAAAATCAACGTCAAAGACTATCTCAATTGTAACTATAATAACATTATGGGTACGCAAGACTGCAGAAAAATAATCAGGCTAAGGTTAGGACATACAACAATTACACATAAACATATCATTGACCCCAATTCTTCGAATAGTTGTACATATTGCCGTGCTGCTATAATCTCTATAGAACATATATTAAAATACTGCACCAAATTTGAGGCAACCCGCAATCGAATATTTAACACAAACCCTATAGAATACCTTTCCAATCCTTCCTTATATAACATGAAAATACTAACAAACTTCCTAAAGAAGAACAACATAAACAAAGACATACATATAACTAGATTAATAATTGTTCGCAAAAAAAAAAATGTATCAACTTAAAGATAAAAATTACTATTCATATATAATACAATTATCTCATAGCTGTATAATCCTAAGTTATTTATTGCATCATCATATAATCACATAATCCTATACATTGTACATTCTTACATAAATTATTAGAATTATTAGCTTAAGGCCACCGTAGCCGCTGCTTAATTTAAGTTTTCTTGAATTTTATTAAAATCAAGTTAACTTATAAATAAATAAATAAATGACCTTACTAAATATAGTCATATACATATAACATCCGATAAGAACTTTTTCATATCCGACGGCAAAAAAATTAATAACAATGCCGCTCAAATTGGGTCAATGCTTGTTTTCAATATCTAATTAGTTGGACCTAAGAGATAAAGTCTCTAAACGCATAGTATAGGGTATCGTATAGTTGGTCTAGACCGCATATAATTTTCTTACTTGTTTTCTTTTTTAGTTTTTAGTTGAAGTTCGAGCATCGAAAAAGGAAAATTTGCCCCAAAAAAGTAATTGTAATTATATTCAACATTATATGTTAAGTCATTAACGGAGCTCTGTTAACTTATTTTGTATCTCTGATAAAAAAAATTGGTTTGTATCTTGGCTTGTTAAATTCGAATTTATTTTCTTACACGTTAATTTCTTCATGATATAAATTTTGCTTAACGAACAACGTAATTAAATAAATAAATTAGAAAGGAAAAATTCTTAAGAATGAAAGTCCAAAAAAATTTTAATTTTCAATTAGAAACCATTTCTTCAAATCAAAATTATTTTCTTCATGCAAATGACAACAGAGATTCAAAAAGAATTTTTTATTGAAATTATTTAATGCTAGGGAAAGTCGTACATTTTATTTATTTATTTAAAAAATATTCTATAAAGAAAATTTATAAAATATAGAAAAAAGGCTTCCGACATCTAGATAATATGCGCTCGTATATAAATGTTAATAAAGAACTATGTATGTATATGCATTCGGTTAAATAAAAACAAAATATAAAATGTTAATTAAGTTTACACAAAAAGAAAAAATTTCAAGAAAATTAATTTCAATGTATAGAAAAAAATTTTGTTTATCTATAAAAAAGGGTCTAAAAAATATATGTATTTTTCTTTTTAAGAAACAATTTCATTACAAAATAAAACGAGCAAAAGAAAAGACCTCATGTTGCCATACATCATTTTCTACATAATTTTGCCACTCTGGATGCAGTTTTGAAATCGCCCGGGTATTTTGGATATATTTTGACTTTAGATTTTTAAATTTTAACGGTTTTTTTTTAAATTGACAAATGTTCTAGGAAATGAATATTTAATAACATGATGGTAAACTTAATTTACAAAGAAATTGAGTATAATAAAAACTTGGTTTTTATATATTAGTTTTTTTTTAAATATATAAACTCCAATTTTTCGTATATAAAAAATTATTGAAATTGTTTGTGCAAGAAGATGTCCTTCCAAAAATTTAAATTTCCAGAAAAAATCAACAAAATTAAAAACTCTCCTCAGGAAATATTGTTTTAGAATCAAAATTTCGCATCATTATAATAGTTATGCTCATCAGTGATTCACTGATCTGCTGATTCTGTGACGCTGTACGTATACGTATGATTAATGATATCATTAAATATTTATCATACGATATTAATATTGTTGAAAATTTAGTCCGATGTTTAAAACTTTTTTTAGGGTTTCCTGATTGAAAAACATCAAATTTTGGAGGGGAACATACATACATTAAATCGGTTAAATCTCCAAAAACAAGCATCATAGAGAAATTTTGCCTTCCAGATACGAGACCCGATATGAATTAGGGGATAATTATTTTTAAGGTTGCCAGAGTCAAAAACATAAAAATAAAAACGTAAAACTAAGCGTTTTATAGAGCAAAATGGTTGTCATTTTACACACTAAATTAATACGACTTATGAATTGGATGGGAACTATTGTTAGGGTTGCTTGATCTAAAAACGGCATCGTAAGCCATCGTAGAGCAAAATGTTTGAAATTTTTCCACCTCAATGAGACAACCCCTCCGAATTGTATACTAAATGTTTTCAGGATTGCAGCATCGAAAAAAGATCGCTTATATCGCGAAAACTAAGCGTCGTAGGTCAAAATGTTTGAATTTTTGGCCTCTTTTTGAAATTCCGATCCGAATTGTACATTAACTGTTTGAGGGTTGCCTGATCGAGAACGTAAAATGATCATAGGGAAAATGGTTAAAAAAGAGCTTTTTTAAGAAAAAAAAAAAAAAAAAAAAATATTTTCTTAAAAAATTTATTTTTTTCAACAAATTAAGTTTCCTTAAAAAAATAAATTTTCTGAGAAATTTATTTTCATAATTTTTCCACGGGCGTCTTACAACTAACTTGTTATTTCATATTATATATAGAAAAGAAGTTTACTTTTGTTTTAAGAAAAATACATTTTAACTGTTTTCAAAATTTTAGTTTTTCAACGTAAAAGTTCCTGATATTTTTTATTCAGTAAAAAGATTAATAATTGCTTCTTTAGGAACAATACGTGAGAAGTAAAGTCCACACAATTTGAACTTTTTTTTTAGCTGGAAATGTATATATTTTCCTAGAGTAATAAGAAATTAAAAGAATTTGAATTTCCTTCTTTCGAACAAAAGTCAATTCAACAGAATCGAAATGTTTTATTTTTTTATAGAATTAGTTTCTTTAGGAAAAAGACTAATAAAAATGAATGGCAAATGAAAAAAACAGAAAGATTATTTCATAAACTTATCAACTTTTCGATAGGAGAAGCTCTCAGAACTCTTTAATAAGCAAATACTTCTATATAAAAAGTACTTAATTTCTTATTGTTAACATCTATTTTAATAAACAATTGTTTACTTACTGGTCTATGTAATTCCAAAAGACACACGTTGGATTGGTAACATTATCCGTTTTTAAATGTCTCAATATCAATTTGATGGGTTGTGATAATTGTATGTGACGTCCTTTGCCCAAACTAGCTGAGATAACTTTACTATTTAAAATGCGTATGCGTTGTTGTAATGCAGTATTCGAAGATTCTGTGTCATTTGATAAAATTGCTGTAGTGCGTACTAATGAAAAAAAAAAATAAATAAATAAAACAATTGTTTTTTAAAATACCAAAAACAAAAAAAAAAAAAAAAAGAAAGTTGAAAAGAAACTTACTATAACTACGGGCTGATTTCAAATCAAAATGATCATAGGATGGTTTAAGTATTGATTCCAAACGATCAAATGCCGCAAATACTATGCGCACTAAACCGCCATCACTGTTGTCAATAAGAGCAGCTTTGGGCAATTCAATTTTGTCATCACTGAGTTGCCATTGTTCAGCTTCGGGAAATATCACATTGTTTTGTATACTTTTTGTTTCTAAAACTCTGACAGAGAGTACTGTAAATGTAGGAACAGAAAATCAATAAATTTCTTCAGTTGAAATTTTAATTTTAAATAGTTTTTACTTACATATATTTTTAACTTTTTGCACAACATTGCGCTCCCTTATTATAGTGTCGGCCAATAGGAAGGCATTGTCTTCCAACCCAGTCAACAATGAAGTAGCCACCCTCATTTGATCCTCCTGATTAAGATCTAACCAAGAAGATAATTGCGATTCATCTAAAAGATTCGAACAAGTTTTAACTACACCCTGCAATAGCTCCAATATCATGGCTTCTCTTAGACGTTGATCTGGGAAAGTTTCCTTGTCATGGTACATTTTCTCGGCCATAGATTGTATGATTTTTGTGGTTACCAACATATCACCACCATATAATGTTTTGCTGCTGGTAACCTCCGAAAGATCATTGGCTATGGAGATGAGAGAAGAGTCTCGTTGATTGACACGTACTTCGAGATTGTTCAACCAAAGACTACGACATTGTGTCAGATCGGGTGTTAGAGGATGCCAAGTTGGTTCGAAATTTCGTAGCCTAAGATTAAGGCAGGTGGTTCCATTGCACAAGGGTGTTTGTGTTGAAGAGCTCTCATCGTCGTCATCAAGTGTAATTCTTTTCATTAAAACACAACGCCATTTCGCTATGCCAGTAGCACCACCGGGACACGGCTGTACATTAACATCCCCCACACGAGTCATATTCCAGAAAAGATTTCTAGCATTTATAGGACCACAGAACATATTGGTTTCGTCTTCTCCCCCCAGTCCGGTATTCAGATTTATATTGTTTATCGTTTTTATAACACCAGCACCCAGAGTAGTGTTTGCGCTGCCCAAGGAAGAAGCTGTTGTTGTGCCGGTGGGTAAAGGTGATTGTTGCTGTTGCTGTTGTTGGCCTCTGGTGGTAGTTTTTGTTGTAAGTAAGGTACCATCATCACTACCACTACCACCCACGCCTGTTAATATTCTAGTATTAGGTGGTGCCGTAGTATTGTTGTTTGTACTAACTGGAGCTTTACTTGTTTTAGTTTCTAAGGGCGACTTATGATTATGTTCTTTTGTTGGCGTATCCTTTCCTGGTTCGTTGGCTGTGGCATGATGTCCTCCAGTATGGTGATGATGATGCAATGGCGGCGGTGGCGGTAAGCCATCATGTCTGGTGGGTGTTTTTAGAACAGTATTATTATAACCGGCCTTTAGTCTTCCACCCGGCAAAGTGGTATGTATTGTTGGTGGTCCTGCCGATGAGGGTATAACACTGGGAACTCCCGCTGGTAAGTTACCATTGGCTAAACCTGGCAAAGGCATTTGTGGTCGTTGGGCTGGTGGCATAAACGGTGATATTACGGCAGGATTTATAATTGACGAGCTACCATTTGGTAACATTGATGGAGCATTGGATCGAACCCACGGTGGTAGACTGGGACGATTTGTAGTCGTCGAAGTTTGTGAAGCCGATATGCATTGATAATGAGCCTCTAGATATTTGTGTGTACCCGGGCAGGGATCACCAAACATACTTGTTGTAGCCAAAACACTACAACTTTGTTTATGGGAACATCTTAAAGAAAAAAATGTATTTTTTAAAATTATACAACTATTCTTTTCGTAATAGTCGGAGCATGTTTAAACAAACCTTGAGTTAAGCACCGTTAAACTTTTGGGAAACATGCAATTAACACTCCATTCCATATTGCCATGATCATTACATATCGTTATTGAGAAACGTCCATAATTGGCTCGTATCAGATTAATCAGATCGCCTGGTTCACATTCTATTGTCAATTTCTTACCTTCACAGGCATAAGCAGTTTGATATTTTGGTGCTAAAAATTTCATATTTAACAATTAGTTTAACTACTTAAAACATTTTCGATAATAAATATTTAATATAACAATATAATCAATATAATGAATATAACATTAATTAGTAGTTGATGAAGTTTGTAGTTGGGGTTTTTTTTGATTGGATTGGTTTGGTTGTTGTACCTGCAAAGAGACTTTATGTAGATATATATGGATCATGACAATGGGTCATGTTTAAGACAAAATATAGTTGTAAGATATTGGATAAAAATGATACTTTTACAGTTTGAGTTTGTTTTTTGTTTTATTATACTTAGTGATGTGACATTTTTTTAAGTGGAGTAGAATTAGCAGTTAACAATTAGTTAAGTTTGCAATTTATTTGTGATGGTTTCATATTTTTCTTAGAGCATAGCATAGACATATCATATATACCAGAACCATATTGAAGAGGAAACGAGGCTGTTTGAGATGAACGGCTTTAGAAACATCCAGCCTTGGATACAGGAAATTTACAGCTGCAATTAAATCAAAGCATTTTTTTTTTAATTTTTTATAATTATATAATTATTTTATATATATTTAGTATTTTAATAAAAAAAATAATAATAAACTAAATCTGCACTTATAATTAGAACTTCCGTAATTTTTTTATTTATTCAAAATCCAGTAAATCAAAATTAATTATCAGTAATAGAAGTGTTTTGTTCTTTTTATACAAGTATTGGATATATATAATAAAAATCAAAAAGAAAACAAGTAAGAAAATTACTATACGGTATAATAAAAGATGAGTATACGAGGGCGGATCAATAAGTCCGTGACTTTTAGAATGAAACAGTTTTTTTTTTTTAAATAAAAAACGTAAATCTCCTTTTAGCTCAATATACTTAGTCCAACGTTTCTCCAATTTTTGTATCCCTTCCAAAAAATAGGATTTCTCGAGGTCCAAAAATAGGCATTTCTTTGATCAATTATTTCATCGCTGGAGCTAAATCACTTTACACCGAGCCATTTCTCTCGGATTGGAAATATAAATTAGTCAATGGGGGTTAAATCCGGAGAATATGGTGGATGAGGTACCAATTCGAATTGCGGTTAAACAACTCCAAACAATCCTTTAAAGTTGTCACACGATTACGTTTATGGTCACTTGAGAGCAAACGCGGCAGCCATCTTGCAGACAGCTTTCTTAAACCCGATCTTTTAAAATCGAAAACACGCTGCCATATGAAATGCCTATGGCACCAACAATCTTACGCACTTTTACTCTTCGATCGGCCAACATCATATCGTGGATTTTTTCGACATTTTGGGGTGTATTGACCTCAATAAAAGATGAGTATACTCGTAGGAAAAATATTTTTGGTAGTTACAAACATCAGCACAAATCATTATACCCCGACCACATAGTGGTATAAGTAAGACGGTATATGCACTTGTTCAGTAATTTCATGCTGACTTTTCAATTGTTTATAGTAGTGGATGACTTACTTCCGTTGCAACGGAAAAGAAAAGAGTATATTCAGAATGAGTTTTGGAAAGAACTAAGTCTTCGTGTTGATGTTCCGAAAGCAGGTGGTTGTGGTTCCACAAATGACGGCAACACGTCGCGTAGAGCATTTACGGAATATGATAAATTTTCGAAAATTTTAGGAGTAGACACCGAATTAATATTTCGAATGAGAATAATATTAATATGTTTATCTTGTCAATTTTCCCTAAATTTGGATGAATTTAAAGAGTATTGCTTTCAAACTGGTCAATTATATCAAAGCAAGTACCCCTGGTTGCCAATGACTACCACAGTAAAAAAAATTTTATGTAAAAATTTTTTTTTTTAAATTTTAATTCTAAATGTTTATAATTTCTTTAAAAAAAAATTAATTATTTTATACAAAAACACTTAAAATATACTGCAAATTCAAATTCCAGTTAAAAATTCCGTTATTTTAAGTTTTAATAGTTTTGGCCAAGAAAAGTGATGTTTCCGACCATAGTGCGTTGGTCAATAGGTGTGCGTCGGCCCATATTTTAAGTTTTAGAAAAGTGCGTTCGTTTTCGAAAGTTTATTTTAAAATATTTATTTTTTCACGAATTTTATAAATTTAAAAAAAGCCTACTACAACTCGGCTAACGGTATCAATATCGTTAAAAGTTAACTGCATCAATTAAGCTGCTCAATGTAGTAATATATTTTTTATACCCTCCACACCTCAGTGGCAGAGGTTATATATAGGTTTTTCATTCCGTTTGTAACGCATCGAATTATATTTTTTGTCTGTTAAAATCACGCTCATTCACGATAAAAACCATCTAACTGGGTAAGGTTACCATAATTTCATTTGCCATTATTCCCACCAGGTTGGTATTGAAAATGACCTAATCCGGCATCATTGTGCTTAGATACTAGCAAAAATATGCAGATACCTTTAAAAAACATAAAACCCAGTGTGTTTGCTGTAATATCTTAATGGTTGAACATAATAGTTGTACAACACATTCACAGTTCAAAAAAGCCACAAAAAAAAAAATGATGCAATCATACCAACAAACACAACTACCATGAGCTACATATTTTTTTTTATCGTTATCACGATATAATAAAAATATCGCCATTATGAAAGAAAAAATATAATCCCTAATGAAAAAGGAAAAATGAAAATTTAAAAATAGAAAATGAAAAATGGAAAATGAAAATTGAAAATGAAAACTGAAAAATGGAAAATTAAAAATAGAAAATTAAAAATGGAAAATTAAAAACGAAAAATGAAAAATGAAAAATGAAAAGTGTAAAATTAAAAATGATTAAAAATTAAAAATGGAAAATGAAAAAGGAAAATTGAAAAATGAAAAAAAAATAAATGAAAAATGTAAAGTGAAAAATGATATATGAAAACCGAAAAATGAAAATTGAAAAATTAAAAAATCTATATTAATAGGCTAGGCGATTTCTTGTGACCGATGTTCTGTTCTACCGTTTTATTCCTATTTTGACCAAACGTATATTATTTGAAAGGTATTTCTTTTTAGCCGTTTTGCAGATTTACAGATTTTTAAATTTGTTCCTTTATTTTGAGTAAATTGCATTTAAAGTTGCTACTAACACATACATAAAATTATCCCAATGTGTGTTTATTAAATTTGTTAATGTGTTTGTAATAAAAATGAGTTTGTTTTTTTGTGTTGATTTGTGAATTGGCTATAATTGATTACCATATCTTTAGGGTCTTTATTTAATGAAAAAATAAAGTTTCCTAGAATTTGCACCCGAATTTCGAGGGCTGGAATCTGCTAGTAAAAATTAATGTTTCAGTATCGGCAACAGTTTTAAAGTGGTAGCCTTACTCAACATTGAGTGTAATATTGAGTTTAAGACGCAGGTGTAGGGTATCAAAAAATTCGGCACAGCCGAATTTAACACTCTTACTTGTTTTACTTATTTTATTTAAAATCAACAAAACTGACTGTGAAATATATGAAATATCTTTTTTGAATAAAAAAGTTTTTCTTTTTTCGGTATCCCAACAACTCTATATTGCATTTTTCTGATAGAAATTAATTCTTTCTATAACAAAAAACCATCATTGTTTTTATAAACACGCAATAAATAAGAATTTATAATAAATACTGGTCAAAAAAGAAAAACATTTAATTTTAAATTTAAATGGTAGTAGGATTAAAAAGTTAATTATACTGTGGAACAGTCCGATTGTTGTACAGTGTTATTTACCTTTTCATCATAAAATTTTTTTGTTCGGTTTTGTATTTTTCAAAATAGAAAATTATATACATATGTTTGTTATAAATTAAATTTACTTAGCTAACAGTGTATGTATTTAAAAACTGAAAAGCAATGATTTTTTTTAAATATTATTTTTGTTCATTATTTCTTTTACTTTTTTTCTTCTTAGTTCTAAGTACTAACCGAGACACTCGTCTCAAGTTATCTAATATTTTGTCGGGAGCAAACAAACCAACTCTCTTAACTCCAATGAATATATAAAACACTATACTTCAGCTAGCAGTATCTCACATTTGTGGCGCGGATGGAAAGCCTCAAGACATAACCGCTGTTCTAAAAAGTACCAATTTGTTTGTAAAATTTTAGAGCTATTGGACTTTTTTGCTCAAGCTAAAAATTTTCAAAGCATTAAAACAAATAGAAAAAATATGTATGTATGTTCTCATATTTACATTTAGAACCATACTGTAGAAATACGTTACTTTAAGAGTGTTTAAATTTCATTGTTAAAATTCCCACCTAAATACAATATAAACTCCATATCAGTTCTTTTCTTAAAGATAAGTTGTTTTTGTTTTTATTAAACATAGACAATATATTGAAAACATCTGTAAAGTATTCTTTGATATACTAACAAATATTTACACACAGATAATATCAAAAGAGACAACTTTTGTTTAAACAAATTGAAAAATAAAAATAAAACGAAATCATGCTTGCAATCAGTATGAGACAATAGATCGCGTCACCAGTAAGATATGTCAAAAATTTTAAATGTTGAACGAATTTATCGCTGGGCTCGACATCTGGCAAAAACATAACATTTGTTATCACAATCATAAATTTTTTTGTGCGACATAAATAGTAGGGTTGCTTTGAGCCGATGAAGCGTCATTTGCGTGATATTTTGATTTACTTCTTCAATTTGAAGAAATCTGCAGCTGAGGCTCATCAATTGCTTGTAGTGGTGAGACTGCCTTAAGTGCTGTCAAAAGTTTAAGAACGGTGAATTGACATCAAAGTTAAAGAACTTAGTGGAAGGCCGAAAGTGCACGAAGATATGGAATTGGAAGCATTATTGGACTAAGATGATTCAAAAGCAAGAAAATTGCATTCCATTTGAGCTGACGCCGACAAACGATGAAAGGTTTTTCTGTACGGTATAATCACTGGTGATAAAAAAAATTGAACTCCTATAATCAGTGAAATAGGAAGAAATCATGGGGACCACCTGGCGATGCTTCCACATCGACAGTTAAGCCAAATATTTATGCCAAGTTTGATGAAAATTCAAAAGCCTTTGGTCCGTGAAGGTGTTTGATTCAAAATTAATCTATACTCATACTTAATTCAATTTGTTTATATAAAAGGTTGGAGGACTTTTTCCATACGAGAAATAATGTATACTAGCAGATTCCAGCCCTCGAAATTCGAGTGCAAATTCTAGCAAATTTTATTTTTTCATTAAATAAAGACCCTAAAGACCCTCAATTATAGCCAATTCACAAATCAACACAAAAAACAAACTCATTTTTATTACAAACACATTAACAAATTTTATAAACACACAGCATTGTATAATTTTATATGTGTTAGTAGCAACTAAATGCAATTTACTCAAAATAAAGGAAAAAATTAAAAAATCTGCAAATCTGCAAAACCGCTAAAAAAAATAATACCTTTCAAATAATATACGTTTGGTCATAACCGGGTAAAACGGTAGACCACAACATCGGTCACAAGAAATTGCCTAGCCTATTAATATTATAGATGTATTATAGTAAAATCATGAGGATTCAAAATATCGAAAATCTAAAAATATCTAAAAAATAAACTTTTTGTCAGATTCGGTGGTTATCATTGGGAAATGTCTTTCAATTAAAAAAAAATATATCTTACAGTCCATTTTTTAAAGCTGTTCAAAGATTGTAATTTTTTGCGTTTCTATAGTACCCACCCCTCCTGCCTTAAGATTTGTGTTTAAAGAATATTGATTTTTGTGTGGTAAAATAAAAAAATAAAAAAGAAATCATTAAATTTTGTTTTTCAGTGATTTTTTTTTAATTTGAGTGAACAAATTGTAAAGTGAAATTTTTTTATAACTTTCATTAGCTAATTGGGTGCTATCGTAAGAGCAATCTGGGACACCTGATGACGGAATTAGAAACATGAATGATATCACTAAATTTTTTTTGCGATTTGTTTTTTTTTTTTTATTTGAGTTCAAAAATTTTTTAATCGAAATTTTTTTATAACATTCATTGACTTAATTGGGTGCTATCGTAGGAGCAATCTGACACCTGATGACGGAATTAGAAACGGTCATAGGCCGCTATAAAATATGCACGATACAGAAAATGACAACCCAGAGTCAGATTATGGCAGCTCTCCCTACATCTAGAACGATAATTTCTCGCCCGTTTCAGCTACTGCGATGGATTTTCCTGGCCCGTTTGATACTCGCAACTATGCTGGGCGAGCTTGCTTGGTAAACAAGGGTTATGTATGCCCGTTTGTGTTTTTTGCCACGAAAGCGATTCGCTTAGAGGTAGTCGGTAGTCTTGATTTGTTTTTTTTTTTCATGTAAAAAATTTTTATAATGAAATTTGTTTATCACTTTCATTGAGCTAATTGGGTGCTATATATACACGTCTCCTATCCAATTTCTTGACAAACACGTTTTCAGCAGAACAAATAATCAAGATAAATTTACAAGTATCTTTCCTATAACTATTAGAGCTATTAGACTTTTTTGGTCAACTGATGTATCAAGCTACAAAACTTTCAGTCTTTAAAAAATAAAAAAAGCATAGGCATTTTTTTTTTATCGATATTGAATGTACTATTTATATTTAAAACCATACTGTTACAATACGTGACTCTAAGTGTGTTTACATTATTGTTAAAATTCCCACCTTAATACAATCATATCACTTCTTTTCTTAAAAGATGAGTCTTCTTTGTTTATATTACACATAGACTGTATTGAACACAGCTGTTAAATATTCTATTATATTTGGTTATATAAATAAATATTTACATACAGATAATTAAAAGAGATAATTTTTGTTTTAACAAAATGAAAAAAAAAATTCATAAATAAAGCGAAATCTTACTTGAAAACACTTATGTATATACAATTTTTAATAAAAAAAAAAACTAAATGTGTTTACTGTAAACTTACCTACCCCATGTTAAGATAATGAAAAATCCATTTAAAAATAAGTGAAAGGATTCGATCTTTTTCAGCTACAAAGAAATAAACAAATTAATGTAACATTAGTTTAAGAAAATTTAAATAACATCATAATTTAACCCATTAGATCCCAACAAAAAAGTTGCATTTTCTTTTGTAATATTCATCTTAGTCGGACTCAAATAATAATAAAACGAAAAAAATAACAATAAACAAAAAAGTTTTTGGAAAAGTTTTTATAGCCTGCACACATACGAGTACAATTGGACAATATAGAAGCAAAAGTTGCTGCATTAAGTTAACTTTAAATACATGCTTACCAAAAAAAAAATCAAGTTTCCTTATAATTCTGTGGTCACAAGCAATAACCGCCTAAGTCGAAAATCATGCTTTCGAGAAAAATAACTTTTTATATAAATATAATGAGGCATCATTACGACATAGGTCAGCATGTTTTCATTAATAACTTTTTTATGAACAGTGATAGAGAAATGGGGATTTAACGTAAATATAAAGCGTTTTTAGTAGAATATGATAGCATACATAACTTAAATCATTCTTAAGTCGACTTAGGCGGTTATCGCTTGTGACCACAGAATTTTTTTTTTAATATTTAAACATACTCGTAGACATGTTTAATTAGTTTTTAACTTCAATTTGGCACTAATTAAAAAAGTGAAAAAATTCCAAAAACGAAATGACTGTTGACAAAAAAGAATGTGCAAATTTACCGTTAAATTTTTTTGTTTTCAACTCCAATATATTAATTCTCTACACTCTTAGATAATATGTATAACAAAAACTCTTTAAAGAAAAATAGTAACATGTCAGACATAGCATCGCAAAATTTACCTTTTTTTGGCAACTACAGTGGGAATGAATGGGTTAACATAATACTTAAAAAATAAAGGTTATAAAATTTGGAAAAAGGATAAATTAAAATAGGTAAACACAAAGTACGGCAGAAAAAATTGAGAAAGAATTGACATTAAAATCTTCTAATGAGTTAACCATTATTTATAAAGTGAAAATAATTTCACCAACAACTTTATTATTTATAATTCTTATTTTATATGAGAGATCCTTGAAGCCATTTTCTTTAAAATCTATCATTATTTAAAAAATCATTAAAATATATTTAATGATATAAACCATTATTTCAGCTAACGTATGGGTAGTAAAATTAAAAAGCACTTAAAAACTCGTTGCTAAAAACAACCATGAGTTGGGAATAAGATTCAAATATTACAAAAACACCGTAAAAAAATGAAAGAAACTGCACTAGCTACTACTAAGAGACAGAATAAAGTTATCAAATGTAGATAGTGTCAACTTTTCAAAAATGTAATTTAATTTAGAGAAAAATTTATATATTTCGTAAGACATAGTTCCCAGGAAAGGATTTATTGTGGTTGGTCATAAGTGAACGTGGTCTCAGTGAGCCAATGCGCAAAACTCTATGTTTCTGGCCAGCTTTAGCATCTTCACATTACTCTAAGCCTACGTGAAAAACTTGAAGACAAAAAAAAAATCAAATTTGTGCCTAAAAGAAATCAAAACCCCAAATGTTCCTCAACGAACAATTGAAAATTTTTTGAAAATTCGAAATGTATATACATGCAAAGTAACAAATTTTAACTGTTTAATTCCAAAAAAAGAAGCTCAAAACCAAAGCTACATGCCTGAAGTTCCGAAAAAAGTCGGAGAACTAGCCGATTGGGTTTATTTTTTTTTTTTTAATATTTTGTAATAGAAAAACCAAATAAGAGAATTATAGTCGGTCTAGACATATACCAAGCGTTTCGAGAGAGGGTCTTCGATCCAACATTACTAAGGCAATGTCTGGATATAGAAATGAATGATAAACTAACTTTTAACGGTATTATTAATTTTTGGCGTGCAGATATGAAAATGCCAAATTTCATCAAAATATATTCATATTTGCGACATTTAGTACGATTTGAAATTTTACATGGACATAGATATAGATAGATACCCCATACCGAAAGTATCAGCTGTAATAATTTCAAATAAACCTTTAGAAAGTGTAATAATTGATGTTACTCCACAAACAGTAAGAAATTTTCTGCATTCGAAAGATATCAATGACTACACACCACGTAAAAACCACAACTTAGAAAGTCACTTGCAGTAAGCCAATGACTTTGGTAGCAAAGTTAATGTTTTGGAATTATGTTTTTTATTTAAACATATTTGGATAGGTTTGTAGGAAAAAAAATAGAGGCTTTGAATACCCGTATTGTTACACATACTGTGGAGCAGTGATGATTTGGTGTTTGTGTATGTGCCCGAGCACTATAATACCAAAATCCATATCTGAAACCAGAGTTATGAACATTTATAATCAAGAAAATAAATATATAATCTCACTATATAGCAAAGAAACGCCTGGGTTCGTTTGGCTTAAGTCTAGTTTAGGGGCGATGCCCCGATCGGTTCAAAATTTTTACCACTTATAAAACTTTTTAATGTGATTCCAGGGAAATATTTTTTTTTGTCGGTCGAGCCTATTTTCCGAGTTATGGACCCCCAAAGTTTTGATATTGACTACTGTATAACTTTGATATTTAGTATCGGATTTCGACAATATATATATCGTTGGAAAGCTTATTTGAGTGCCTTCTATGTGGTATTTTAAAATTTGAAATCCATTAACCCATTATGAACCTATTGCAAATTTTGCATTTTTGTGAGAGAGTATTTTTTTTAATATGGGATTATCTCATAAATAGACGTATGTCATATATGGTTTTATATTAACTGAATAAAAGGTAGGTCCACAAGCTTTATTTTGATGTATCTCATGGCAACTTAACCCTTTCAGAACCGGATATATTTGGTATTGTATCTTCATTTTTAAGGCTTTTTGAAAAATTTATTCCTAATTCTAGCCTGCAGCGCTTTAAAACAACACAACAAAATTCTTTATCCGTCCTATTATGAAAATTTTTTAGAAAAAATCGCGCGATTTGTTCTAAAAAATTTTCGCCTGCGGCGCTTTAAAATGAGACAACTAATTGTTTATATTTTTTAAAACAACAGAACAAATTTTTTTGATGAAAATTTTTTAAATCAATAAAGTTGCCACAATTTAAAAAAATTATATAAATTTTAAGTACCTTCGAAATACAAATATATTTTCCAAAAAGCATTACAAATATGACTAAATATATAAAATAAATACACAAATAAAATAAAAAAAATATTAA
This sequence comes from Cordilura impudica, assembly GCA_963682025.1. NCBI lineage: Eukaryota > Metazoa > Arthropoda > Insecta > Diptera > Scathophagidae > Cordilura > Cordilura impudica. Next base: position 189,082,618 of record OY821521.1, read on the forward strand.
AAATCCATAAAATATCATATATTTTTCAAAAAGCATAAAAATGTAGATAAAATACCAAATATGTCCGGTTCTGAAAGGGTTAAGTTGCCATGAGATACATCAAAATAAAGCTTGTGGACCCACCTTTTATTCAGTTAATATAAAACCATACATGACATACGTCTATTTATGAGATAATCCCATATTAAAAAAAATACTCTCTCACAAAAATGCAAAATTTGCAGTAGGTTCATAATGGGTTAATGGATTTCAAATTTTAAAATACCACATAGAAGGCACTCAAATAAGCTTTCCAACGATATATATATTGTCGAAATCCGATACTAAATAACAAAGTTATACAGTAGTCAATATCAAAACTTTGGGGGTCCATAACTCGGAAAATAGGCTCGACCGACAAAAAAAAAATATTTCCCTGGAATCACCCCAAAAGCCCCTACCCCCTCCAAAAAAAACTAAAATATCGGGGCATCGCTCCTAAACTAGACTTGTTCCAACTGGAGCTCGCTCATTTACACTTCGTAAGTGTACAATTTTTTTGTCATCTGTATTTCACAATAAAATCTAGATTATAAAACAGCCATATTGACAACACCGAAATAAATATCTCTTATAATTAAAAACAAACAGTCTTGAATACATACCTTATTACTTGGCTTTGTTATATTTGTTATACAGCGAACACAAACAAAGGAATTACATTCCTATATCATTTTCTGCTTATAAGAAACTTTTCTTTTTTCTAACAGATAGTGTAGTATTGCTTACATAATGAATGCATTTCCCTATTTTCTTTTATTCATATGTGTAAATACATATATACTACTTATCCACACGAACGCAGTCTTCGTCGTATTTTACACCAACAGAAATTACGACAGATACAGAAAATTTATTTCAAGCAAGTTTGAGTTGAAAAAAGTCATTAATTTTTTTATATGACTTTATATTATAAGCTTATCCATATCTATATGGTTTGAAATTAAATCCATTTAAAGCAAACGAAAAACGCCCACGGCAATTTACTTCATTGAAGCGAGGTTTGGGTATATTGGAATATCTTTTTAGCGCAGACATTATTGGTTACACTCTGTTCGTAATTTTTAAAGTTCTTTACTAATTAGTTTTTATATATGTATTTGATTTCTCCTTTAATTAATCAATGTATTAAAAACTGGTTTCCATGAAATAAACTGGATTTTTCACCATTCAGTTTTTTCGTTTCTTGAGACTCCGCTGGACGGTAATCTTTAGTTCGATATTTTCTACGAAAAATTCGTTAATTTCTTAAGTATTTTTTTATAATATTGATGGTGCATATAAAAATGTAAGTTTTAAACAATTGTGAGCCATATATTGTTATAGATTAATTATTTAAAAAATTTCATTCAAAATCTTCACAGAGCTTTTCACAAAAAACACAACTCAACGGCACTGAAAATTTCTCTATACTAAAAAGTTACCTCCTCCTTAGGATTAGCGATGCGTAATGTCGTACCTTTAATTTTTTAAATACAATTTTTATTACGAAATAAATACAACTGTTATGTTCAATCAACTGTAAAACTGCACATCGCAAAGAAATCATTTTTTTTTGTGCAATGTAACGCACGACGCTCTTTTAAACAATTATTATTTGTTGTGTTGTGAGGATTGTATTATTGTTGAAACAATAATAATAATAATAACCGTGTAAGTAAAATTTAAACTTTTGAAATGACACACAAAAAGACCGAGACACCCCAACTAATTTTTGGGTCATAGAATCCAGTGGTATACTCCGTTTTAAAAAGTTAGCTCAAAATAACGAGATAATTCGATTTTAAATTTGTAGTAGAAGATTTAAGGTGATTTATGATTTTATTTGAGGGAAAAACCTGCAAAAGCTCTTGTTAAATCAATTTATATATTTTTTTTTCGACAAAATGTAACCGCAACATCTATTTGGAAGCGGAATTAGTTTACCTCTTACAATTTGGGGCCATAATAATTATAATAATTTTGGGATTCGGGATTTTGGGATTGGTATCCCTATTATACAATATCCATCATTAATTTCGCAGGAACATTTAGATAGAATCGTTAGAAATCTGAAGCTATCTCAAAATAATGCAATGACTTTGGCTTCGGAACTAAGAAGCGTCAACGTGCTGGCATCAGGTGTAAAAGTTACATCTTATAAATATCGGCAAGAACTATTTATGCCTTATTTCATGCTTTCCGAGAACGCAGCTTATGCATATTGTCAAGATATTCCCGGTTTAATGAATGAAATGGGAATCTGCAACTATAATGCATCGTTATGGCGTCTTTTCATAGACTCTTCAACCTGAAGCTTAATAAAAGTAGTCTTGCTATTTGAAAACAGCAGCGTTAAACCAGTGCCATTAATGTATGCTCTTGGAATGCATGAGTCGTATGATACCGTGAAATTAATTCTGGAACGCATCAGTTATGACGAACACAATTGGAGCGTAAATTGTGATTTTAAGGTTCTTTTAGCTGGAATGCAAACTGGCTGTATAAAGTACATGTGTATTTTTTGTAAATGGGCAGCCTTGCAAAATGCAACCAGTACGAAAAGCGAGATTGGCTAAAACGCGATTCGCAAGTTGTTGGCGAATTAAATGTAATTCGTCCACCATTGATCCCGCTTCAGAAAATAATGCTTCCGGATCTTCATATCAAGCTGGGAGTTGTAAAGAATTTTTTAAAGCGTTTGGTTCCCGTTAACGAAAATGCATTACCATACTTGAAAAACAACGCTTATCCAAAATTATTAATTAAAAAATTAAAAGAGGGTAATTTTGTGTAACTAAAAGTGTGTGACTGCAATATATTTCATATCAATTTTTTAACAGGTGTAGTTAACGGTCCAGATATACGTAAAGTTTTAAGGGATACGAGTTTTTCTGAAATGTTGGATGAAACTGAACTAAACGCATGGAACTCAATTCGTGCGGTAATTGAAACCGTTCTTTGCAAAAATCGCTCACCAGAGTACCGTGACTATATTGACAACATGATGAAATCTTTCAACAAACTTGGCGTTAATATGTCGTTGAAAATCCACATGTTACATGCACATTTCGATTTTTACGATTGACAATTGTCCACAGAAACAGACGAAACTGGCGAAAGATTTCATCAAACTATAATGGCATTCGAAGACCGTTTCGCTGGAAAAATAACAGACTCAATGCTTGTTGATTTCTGCTGGTCGATTTCAAACAAAGAGTAAAAGTTGAATAAATCCAAAAAAAATTATAAAATCATCAAAATAAGAGATAAAATAGTTCCATGTCCGCTTGAAAATGGACGTCCATTATTTCTAGATATAAATTTTTGACAAATAAATAAAAAACAAATTGATTTTAAACAAGTTTTTTCATTCAAGTAAAATCAAAAATCGCCTTAAATCTACTACAAATTTAAAATCGACATATCTCGTGATTTTGAGCTAACTTTTCAAAACGGGGTACACCACTGGATTTTACGATCCAAAATTGAAAACGCGCCAGTTTATGCCACCTGATAGCCATCTTCCGCGATCGAACGTTGTAATGCCTTTTGTTTTAGTTGGTGATGAGGCCTATTCATTACTGGATATACTATTAACACCGTATACACGAATTAATTGCACCAACAACAACGATGAATATTTCAATAGACGACTATCAAGGGCGCGCGTGTGCATTGAACGCGCATTTGGATTTATTTCCAACAAGTGCGCTTACTTCATAAGAATATTGAACTCGAGCCATCTTTTGCTGATCAAGTGGTACAAGCTATTTGTGTTCTTCACAATACCATTATTGACCTTGAGGGTAATGATAACGAAGTGGAACCAAACAATGATTGCAATGTTAATTTTAATACTGACCAAAATATAGAATTAAATCTCATGAATTTACACAGATGACCTATTGTAAGGTATGCTTTTCGCGATTTTGTTTGTAAGAAAAGATTATAAATAAAAACAAACAACATCTTGAACAGCATCCCTTATTGCAAGGCGTCCTCTTGTTAAGTTCATGGCATATAATCCTATTTTTTGGTCAATAGTATTAAAAGTAACATTATAATCATTGCTTCCTTCCATTTCGTTAATATTCCCCTCAAGGTTAATAATGGTACAGTTAAGAACACAAATAGTAATTACGACTATATTAGCAAATCATTGATCAGTTTCAATAAGCTTCAAAAGTAAGCACCAATTGTCATTAATTATTCCAAATTCGTGTTCAATGCACACGCACGCTTGAGAAAGTCATATTTTTAATTTGGTGCAATGAATTCGTGAATATGGTGTTAAACGATAATCCAGTCATAGATAGGCCTCATCACCAACTAAAACGATTTAAACAAGTTTTTCGTAAAGATCTGGTTCATATTATAAAAACAAGTTTTAAATTTACACTTGAATTTTGTAAGCAAACACAAATATATTAAAGTAAATTTTTTCTAATTAATATTTTTGTCCTTTATTTATTAATTTTTTAACAACTAGTTAGCAAAAACAACAATAAACAATAGTACTTTTAATACAACTAAATACCCAACATTAATACTAGCTTTATCATAACTATCTTATATTTTATGGCAAGTATTAAGAAACTTAAATAAATATCAACTGCTGTCTATAAAAAGCAATTATTTTGAAAATACTTATTAATCAATATAATGACTTTTAAATTGTTTATCATGAAAAAATACTAAGACAATATTTACTTAATAATCTAAGATCTTTAAAAAACTTAAGGAACAATCTTTATATTTATTTATGTTTAGAAAACTATTTGGCATATTTTAGATCTTTTCAGATAAAAGCACTTAATGTAATAAAAAATTTTTTAAAACTACTATTTTTAAATTATAAAAAAATAACACAGAAAATGGTGGGATCAAACCGATAATAAAGAATAGTTTTCTTAAAAATTAATTGAAATACAATTTTACTTTTAAACCATTGAAACATGTCTTTTTACTGGTTTGAGTATATTGGTGGGAAACTTAAAACTTTATTATAAATAGTTATTTATCTTGTTTAATTACTTTTTTTTAAATACCATAAATAAAGTATAGTTATAAACTTTTATGACCATCAAAACGATTTGTCAACACTAAGCCCGTTAAGTTGTTTGCCTTAATTTATAAATTTTGTGAAATCAGAGTGGTATTCTGATTTGTTAAGATTTCATTGTTCATGTTGGGTTTTCCGATGCCACCTCAGACTGGCAAATTGTGCAAAACTTTTACCGCATGGCTGACATTTGTACTTTTTTACAGGTGCGTGCAGTTCGAGATGTTTTTTGAGATTACCATAAGTTGTAAAGCCCTTGCCACACTGTTCACACTGATGTTTACGTATATTTAAATGGACATTCATATGATCGGTAAAGCGATTACGTTCATAAAATGATTTATCACATATTGGACAATGGAAGTTAGACTGTTTTAAATGGGTTCTCTTGTGTATATCAAAGAAGGACCACGTTTTAAAAGTCTTACCACAAAAATCACATATATAAGGTCTCTCGCCGGTGTGCGATCTCATATGGATACTAACTTCTGTAGAAGTGGCAAAAGATTTTTTACAAATTTCACACGAATAAGGAAAGTCTCTTCGATGTCTTCGTATGTGTATTGTAAGATTGCCGGGCATTTGAAAACCTTTGCCGCAAAGAGTGCAAATAAAAGGTAAGTTACCATCATGTTTCGACAAATGGATTTTATATTGATCATAAGTTTTACAGATTTGTTGACAATCAGCACATCGAAAGGGCCCCAAGTTTATAGTTAAAAACCCAGATAATTTCTCGTATAGCAGCAATGAAAATGCAGTGTTATCGCTATTAGTTATGCTATCATTCATAATTAAGCGTTTTTGTTTTTCAGTTGAAAAATCTCTACGCATTTGATAAATGGTTTTTTCCAATTGTTGCAATTCGATTTTGTTCTGAGTAAATGTTAGATTGACCGCTTCTAACATTTCATTTAATGCTTTATTACGATAATTTGTAGATCTATAATCAGGATGATCAACATCCCATAAAGAGGTATAATTTCGATAAATTTCTATAAATTGCAGTTGTTGTTCTAAGTCCGCAAACTTGATTTCTTCAGCTTTTAGGAAATCATATTTACCTTGGGTAAAATGTCTGGCAATGTGGCAGGATTTCTGAAAGAGTTTAAACAAAGTGAAAGTTATTTTTTTTTAAATAAAATTAATATTAAGTGTCATTAAAGGAAAATTTCCTTAGAGAAATGTTCACTAAATCTCAGTATTTTTCTTAACGAATATCACCTTAGACAATTTTGAGATGTTTTAAGGAATTCAATTGGATTTTAAAGATATATGTATAATAATTAAAATCTATTTTAATATGTATATAGAAAACATCTTTTGATTCTGGGAATTTGACCTCATAGAACATATCTCAAGCTCTGAGAACTTTAATTGAGAAAATGCTATATTCTAAAGATGAAGAAGGGCACTTTTCATAAGTAGTTACGATTTTAAGTATTAAAAAAATCTACTCAAATTCTATAAATCTCAAGAATCTTAAATTTGATAAAGTTCCCAAAATCTGAAATGGTTTTTCAAATTTTCAATTTCTGGACTCTACTTTCTTACCTTTTTTAATTTTTTTGTAACTTTCTCTTCCATAAGGGGTCTTAAAAATTCCATTTCATCAAAACACCATAACTTTGTTATATACAGACCCTTGAGCTTATGCAAAATCCTCAATTCCTTACGATATCTAATACGTAATTTTTGAATTTCATTTAAACAATCTTTCACCGTTATAGATATATTAAATTTATCCTGCATTTGCAGGGCTATTTCTTCATATACCTGGGATTTATTACAAGATTCATATTCCGTAACGTTAGGATTCCAAAGGCATTCAAAGTTTTTGTAAAGCTGCAGTAAATAGCTCAACACCTGTCTATCAGTTATATTTTTATACAGAGCATCCGTATCAGAGATTTCGTTATCTTTTGTTCTTTCTTTGCGCTTATCTTCGATAATCTTACGTAGAAATTCCATTTGCTCAAAATACCATAGATGTGTTTTGTGTTTGCCCTTGCGAGCCTGAAATTTTGTCAATTCTCTTCTGTAGCGTCCTCGTAATGCATTGATTATGGCAAATATTTCATTTCCGGTTAGGGAATAATTCATATCTTGTAATAATGGTTTTGACAGTTCATTATAAATTGTTCGGCGGGCATTATATTTGTAGCTGGGATGTTCTGGATTCCACAATTTTTCATTTTTTCTATAGGCCTTTAAGAGGTAGGATATAAGATCCTTATTGCTTAAAGCTTTACTAATGGCAGGCTGTTGAGAGAAAATCAGAAAAAATAATTTTTAAATTTACTGTGATTATTTCGTATACCTTATGATATATCTTCAAAAATGAGACTTACTGATTTAATATATTTTCCTTTGGGTTTTTTATCACATTCGTCATTTTTCATGAGATCGGATTCCTTGGGCTGTTTTTTAAACTCTGCGATTGGGCTTTTCCAATTGTCATCAAAAGTATTAGTTGACTATAAAAAAAATACGTCAATAATATACAGGAAAAAAAACATATTTTTAACTTAAGTCCGTATTCTGTAACATAAAAGTTACATTCGTCTAGAAAATTTATATGGAAAACGTTGTTTTTGAAAACTTATCCACATCAATTTTTTTAGACAAACTGAACATTTAAGTTTTAGATGACGGGATTTATGATTATATATAAATGTTAAATTAGATTTTCAAACTGAATTTTTACTTAATTCTGTTTAAATTCGCGATTAAATTCTAGGAACACAATTTCTTGAATAAAATTGTATCTATTTTCATATATAAATATTAATGTAATTTTTTATATTAACTGGCCTCCTATATGTGAATTTATTCTGATATAAAATTATTGATAAGAATTCTTTCAATGCAATTTATTGTAATGAATTCATTCAATTATTTCTCTCTTAAAAGAATTCAGTCTTTTTTCATTTCATTAATTTCATGTTTTAATATGTGGTCCACTTAAAGAGTATTTGGGAAGAGGTTTCATTTCAGTCGATTTAATTTAGCTTAGAAAGATGCCAGATGTATTATTTTTTTTTACATATATAGAACAACATATATGGAATAACGGTCTGCAACATGTGTGAAGATCCCAATAAACAGCAAATGGCGTGCATAAAAGCCATTAAATTGTGAAGAAGTGTCTGACACATTTTTGGATTACCATATATGTTTCAAAAGATCACTTTTCGGAGTTTGAATAGGCTTTGACGACAGTTAAACTTAATTTAGTTAAAGGCCAAGTTTTACATACTAATAACTTTCAAACTATTTGACTTGAGGTGTTAGCTAAACTTAGTTTGATTAACTTCAAGTTTTTAACTCATCATTCAAACAGCTTTAAGTTATAAAACCGCAAATTATAGGGCAAATTAAATGTATTTTAGTTTAAGTTAAGATTTTCATGCTTTAGTCAAATAGTCTGAAAGTAATTTGTGCTTAAATTTTAACATTTAATTAATTAACATCCGTGCGACTTGTGGGATGTTAGCTAAGTTTAGTTTAATAAAAATCAAATTTTAAAGATTTTAGGCGAAGTTTTGGTATTTCTGTTAAAACTTACTTCATCAAACTAGTGTTTAACTCTGTAATCAAATAGTATAAAGTTCTAAAATTGAATTTTTGGGATATAATATTAACTTATTTTAGTTAAATTCAAGATTTTTAAAATTAAATGTTTGAGTGTTAAAAATTTCAGTTTAACTAAACTAAGTTTAGCTGACATCCCAAAAACTCGATTTTATAATATTTGCCAAAAGAGTTAAACCCTTGAGTTTAATCAAACTAAGCTTAACTGACATTCCAAATACTCTCCTAAAATGTTAAAAATTAGAATTTAGTGAAACTAAACGTAGCTAGCATCCCAAAAAGTGGCTACAGTGAATTTCTTACTGATAGAAGTTTGCAATTTGATGAAATTTAGCATTTGAAACTCTTTGGTTAAGTCTTTAAAATCCGTGATAACTTATATACCTTTCTTTTCATTTGAGTTCTCAAAAACATCACTTTTAGCTTCAGTCAAAAATTTTGGCTGAATATTTTTCAACAGTAGTGGCAGATTTTTTATGATTTGGATCATTTTAGTATTTTTACAAGACTGGATTTGACAGAGCGAATGAAAACACTTAATTGACTCGATTTAAGTGAAAAATCATCTTAATTGTTACATTTTTTTTTCTTTTTTTTTTTTTAAATAATGTTTTTTTTTAAGCCTAGTTCCGCGAAGCCAAGTGGCTTGTCTGCAGATTTTAATTTGGCTTGTTTTTTTTTGCAGCGACAGACCAAAGCCTCTGGTGGGAATCGAACCCACGACCCCCTCATGATAGGCGAGCACGCTACATACTCACCTACATTTATTCGTTTCACGTGAAAATATCGGTCAAATTCCTAATAAAAACTATCAGCTCTTGCTTTAACTTCTTCCTAAAAATTGTACGCAAGTTGAGACTCTCTTCGTTTAGTTAAATAATAAATGTTACTGAAACATACATACAAACCACATTTGTTTCTACACTTTTAAGATACACATTCTCAGAGTAAGCTGAATTTTATCATTTAATATAAAACAAAAAAATAAAATATGATAAAATGTGAAAATTTAAGAAAAAACAAGTAAGAGTGTTAAATTCGGCTGTGCCGAATCTTTGATACCCTCCACCTCGGTTTGAGTATTAATAATAAATTTAAACAAAATATTGGAAAAAGTAAACAATTTGTTAAACTTAATACCAAATTATTTCAGCAAATTCTTTGGGTTGGTTTTCGTTTTCTATTATTTCGGATTTATTTCGGTGTTTGCTTTTTGGTCATTGTGGTTGCTGAGCGGCATGCATTTAGGTTATATACCAATATGCATGCGTTTCCGGTTATATGACATAACTTCTCGTTTAATTTAGTTTTTGCTAATTAAATAGCTCGCCCTAACCTCCATTGCAAAGGTAATGGTTGTGTATTAAATCGTGCTAATTGGAGATGGCTATATAGTTTCTTTTAACTGGCCAAATATTTCTTCATTGCGGCCATATAGGTCGGATGGAGTAACAAAATAATAACCAAAAAAGAGCTGTCTAAACTTTTTATTAAAATATTGCCATATTTGGAAAACATAGAGAATAAATTTATAATAATAAATAATTAAATTAGGGATGCCAAACGCAAAAAACCAAATGTCCCAAACATTAAAAAAAAAATAATTTGTTATCTTAATTTTCTGAAAAACTTCAAATTTTCATCCAAAAAAATTATGAAAATTTATATATAAATAACATTCTCATCAAATTGCGTTTATTTATATAACAGTTTTTATGTTCGCAATTCTTAAATATCATTTGAGGTTTTCTAAAATTCATTGAATTTAAATTAATGTTTTCTGTAGTCCGATTCTGTAAATTTCAACGATCCTACAATCGCAAAATATACCGACAGCTATTGTTGTTTGCACTAAGGATTAAGTGATTCACTAAGTGCATACATCTTAACGACAGTCGACCAATCTATTTTTCTATTTATTTAAATTGTAAATGAGTGGCATCTCTGTCAAAATAAACGAAAAACACAAAGAAGAATAGAAAAAAACAAATTACTTCGGGTTTGACAGGATGATTTTATGTTTATGTTTAATATCTCTATTTTTTTTACTAATATTTCTGTTTATTTATTTGAAAATGAAATAATGAATTGAATATGCTATTTAATTTTTTTATTTAAATTTTTTATTTATGTATGACGACATTTCAACTTAAAAATTTAAGTTTTTATCGATTGAATAAACAACACAAAAATGGTTGTCGTTTAGATAACAACAACAGCTGACTTTAACAATAGCGAATATCGTTTAAAAATTTTACTGCTATTTCCTTTTTTTTTAACGATTCGACTATCGTTAAAAGAAGTTACTGAAAAGGTATTAATTTCTCCTGAATGCCAATATTTTTTTTAATGTAAACATTTTTTAAATGTAAACATATTTGGTGTTTGTTTTGGAATTTCAATTTGTGTTTAACGAATAAAATTTATATATTAAAGATGCAATTGATGTCTTCTAAATTTAAAATTATTTCCGACGTTTTGATATGATTTTCTGAAATTCAATTAATATTTTCTAATATATAATTTGAAATTTTAATTCCAGTTTTTAGAATTGATATATTCTAAAATTTGAATGGAAAATTTAAAAAGTGCAATTTTGAATTTATGTGAATAATAATGCTTTAGTAATTATAAACAATTTTTAAAAATTAGATGTAACCGTAATCAGATATTGTGTATGTAAAGCAGAATAATAATTCTATATAACTATGTAGAACTGTTTTGAAAGCATTGATGAACTCGGTAACTCTATTTTGTAAAGACAACAAAAAGTTAATATGCCAAACTTATGTTCATATTTGTAAAAGAATAATGAAAAACGTATGAAATAAAATACCAGCCCGTGTATACTCTTAACATTGTTCTGTATGATATCCAGTTGAAAATATTAACATTCATGTTAAAATAGAAATAACTATTGCAAAGCTAGTTAGAACAAAAATGGTGGCGCCATCTACTGTGGCATAGTCACGCTGAGCAAAATGAAGTGACACTCTGTTAATGCAAAAGAAATGTATTTTCCCCACAACAAAATATGGCAGAATTTTATGTAAATAAAATAATATACCGACTTATTTCTAACATGCAGTTGTTAAGGATATACATATATAATATATGTATATTATTTGTATTATTTAATATGTTTATGTATATAAATGTAAATATTACACACAAAAAATACAACATCAAACGTTATTTTTGTGTTTTTCTCTTTAAATAAATTTATACGTAATTTTTTTTTTTTTTTGCTAAATTTACCTTGTTTTTTTTTTAATAACAACTATGTAGGTATTTTAGCATTATTTGCTTTAGATGTTGGTAAATTTTTACTCCCTTTATATTAACTCGTAGTGTCTGCTTGTCGAAAAAATTTTGGATCGATTTTAACCCCTTTCCCGTGACCCATTCGATCTGAAATTTTGCAGGCAGGCTCGTGGTAATAACAGAAATGATCTAACAATTTTTTTAGTGATGCCAAAACAATGGAAACTTTTAAATTTTTCTACCAGAGTTAATAAAAAATGTACAAAGGGTTAGTTTTTATTATATTATTACCACAACGACTACAAAAACAACAATTCCACCTATGACAACAACACAACATTTAGAATAACAACAAGAACAATATAGAAACATCATATTTTTCATTTTTTTTTTTTACTTTTTCAGAGATTTCCCTGGACCTGTTCTACCGATTTTAATAATTTTTGAAATAGAAATCTTCCCATGAATTTGGTGAATCATTCTTACTAGAAATGATCACCGTAGCTGCACTATTGAGGGCGTGATCGTGACAAGAACAACATAGAAAATTATATATTTCAAGACTTTTTTTAGTTGTTCATTCAAATCTCGGGCCCTAATCGACCGCTTTGGACGATTTTAAATAGCAAACTTTTCAGGATGTTAATGAATCATTTTTTATGTCAACGAGCACCCTAGCTGCCCGATTGATGCCGTCATCGTAATTTCCACAGACGGACATCGCTATATCAACTCCGGTTGTTATAAGGATCACAAATATATATATTTTATGTGGTCAAAAATTTTTTTTTCTAATTATTACAAACGGAATGACAAACTTATATATACCCTCTGCACACTGGAGTGGAGGGTATAATAAATGATTTTATTTACAATATAAAAATAAAAACATTTGATTGTAAAAACTAAATAGAATGAATTCTTCAAATGCATGTCGCTAAACATTTTTTAAATGATTTATTTAGCATAACAGCAATTGAAAATAAATTTTCAAAGCTATTTCTTTATTTTTGGCCCCAAAATCATATATATAGGAAAAGGTTTTGTATCTCTGAATTTTATTTCACCCTGCCTCCGAACACATAAAGAAGTCAGGTTTTGTTACTCAACAGTATTTGTACGAGATATTGGTTATATACATATTTCGGAAAACGTTCTGCAACATGTTTCAAGTTTTCAATAAGCAAAAAACATATGCAAGAAAGCCAATAATGACAATGACAGATTTTGGAGTTAATGCAATATTATATTTTCTACAATAAATTGTCTGTCATTTAATAAATTGTTTCTATATAATTTATGTAAGATCACCCTTTATTTATAAACAAATTTGTGTTGAGTTTTATTTCATTAATTCATTAATCAAGTAGACATAAATAAATATTTAAGTAGAGTGAATGTTTAGATAAATTTGATTGGGTGAATTCCAGTATTTATAAAATGATAATTTGAAATTTATTTTATAGTTTTGTAGAAATATTTATATTGAATTTGAAATATCTATAATTGGCATATTTAGTTATTATTTAATGTGTACCTAATTAAAAGAATATTGGAATCAGTTACTTCTGGTTAAGATTAAGTTAAATGTACATTGTCGAGCAATGTATGTATATTTTTCGTCGTAGATCTCCAGAACATCAATAACTTGGTATTCCCATCTGAGTTTGAGTTAATCACTCCTTAATCATAAATATGCCTTACTACATGCTTAAGCCATTCTCAATTGAAAGACATCGAAGCGATGTTCAATTGTTGATTTATTTTTGAAACAATTGAGAGATATTCAAGAATCTTCTAAACTAAACTGGTTTTGAAATGTCCATGCGAAATGAGTTGTACATAAAAAGACTAATTGAAGTGTCTGATATTACAAGACAAGAAACATAACAATAAAAAAGAAATATTTTATGTTTTTTTAAGACAAGGGGCACTTCAATAGATGTAGATATACACTAGCGAGCAAAAGTGAGTGCATGTTCACTTCAAGTATCATAAAATTATATGTATTAAAGGAAATTTTGTGAAACTTTCAGCGATTATTTTTTCCTATATTAGCAAAAAATTTAATATTCAAAATAATGATAACGAAACAAAAACCAAAAAATTCAGGCTACATTATTTACTTAGTTTTGCACGTTTTGAATAAGTGAAGTAACAGTAGGCTGTACTTTTCTGAGCAATTCAAAAAATACCGCCAGATGTGGCTAGTAACTTGTCATATACTTTTAGATTTTATTATGTGTGATTGTTTTTTATTGTTTCTTATCATTAATACCACTTTTACATAACGAAATAAAGAAAACTAAGTAAGAGTGTTAAATTCGGCTGTGTCGAATCTCTGGTACCCTCCACATCGGTTTTACGTTTACATTAATATCTGGACTTATTGCACTATTTATAGAAAATGTAAATAAAATATTTTAAAAAGCAACAATGTGATAATTTGACACACCTAATATACTAAATTATTATGACAAACACACTGAATTTTTAAATTCTTTTAGAGGTGTCTTCATCTTTTTGGACATATATCGGCACATTGATCCTCGAATTACTCCATTTTCAATAATAACCTGCTCGAAATAATGGCAAAGCAATATTATCATAACTGTACCCAGGTAAATGCGAATGAGCGTGATTTCAACAGACAGACGGACGGACGGACAGACAGACGGATATCAAAATGCGTTACAAACGGAATGACAAACCTATATATATATACTCTCTTTACAGTGGTGTGGAGTGTATAAAAAATAAGGATAATCAACATAGACACCGAAATGTTGCTGAGAAATTAAAAATGAGTCAACGGACCGTGTTTTCGGTAGAAGAACGACGAAATATAGCTTCTAAAGCGAATACTGGATGTCGTCATAGATTATTAAAAAATACAGACGCGCGAGTAATGGTACGAGAGATGAAAATAATTCTTTGACAGTAAATATATAATTGAACGGCATTCTTAACAAAATAAGTTTAGTGACAGTAGTCAAAACGAAAAACCAGCTATTTATCCGATAAGAACATAAAAGCACTGAAATCCTGCAAAATGTATAAGCATTGGACCATAGAGGATCGGAAATGGGTTATTTGATCCATTGAGATAAAAAATAACCGATTCCAATATGATGGAGAAGAATATTTCTTGAGCAGACTTTATGAATCATTTAAAAAGTAGGTGGCTTTGGGTCGGCTTGTAATAATTAATGGAATAATGAAGTTCCAAGTTCTTCACAAAATTAACTATCTGGGCAGAAATGTCAGCTGAAGAAAAGTCCACCTTAACCCGATGAAAATTTGTGTTCTATATTGAACAAACGATTGGGACAACACAATCGAGTGCTTAACAACATATTGGAGCCTAAAAACCGAGCAAAGATAGAGTGAGAAAATATTCGAAGTGAATTTAAAGAGAATTTGGTAGGAAGTATGTCGAGGCATATGAAAAACTTTATTCGAAACAATAGATTGCAGATAGCGTACTTAAATATTTATACATAGTTAAGCTGCACCAGAAAACGTGCAAATCTGATTAAATTGAGTTTTCTTATGATTTTATATATGCATTTATGTCTTTTTGTTCTGTTGTCCATTATATTAAAGATTAATTTTTCTTTCAAATAGAATAAAGAATAATTGTTGAAAATTTCATAAAATTTCCTTTACTGTTTATAATTTTACATTAAATTTTGCTCGCTACTATAAATGTCAGATGAACAAATAACAATTGATTCACCAATCATTTAGTTAAGTGAGTGACGACTTCAACGATGACAACGATGAAATATTATTGCAGTAGCGACTCAGAACATGATAATGATGATGCTTTACAATTACTATAGGAACAATTTAGCCATAAATAATATCAAAAACAAATATGCGGGCATTGGCATTCGCGTAGACTTTCCGACACGCCTCATAGCATACTATAGATACAAAAAAATTCATTCATCTACAATTTTCGTTATGCTGATAAAATGATTGTTTGTTTACGTGCGACTTCACGTAGTAATATTAATTTATTTAGACATACATACAGTTAATCAAATAAATAAGCTAACACCCTTGATTATTAAACCACAATCCTATCTCTATAACAATTTATTTAGAACTAAATTTCTGAGTCGATTTAACGATGACCGCTTAACTCTATAGATTGCAAAAGTATTTATAAAAATTCAATCGACTCAAGATCGATCAAAATCGGTGCATGGACAGACCTAGCCCCCTTACAAATTCGCCCACGAAGTTGGATTTAAATAATGCTAAGGCCCAGCCAATCATATTGTTTAAGTGTGAATATAAGAATTCATCATTCTAAATACAAACAAGATAGGACCATTTTTAGCCCCGTGAAAAAAGTTTCCCGATATTGACTTAAGATATGCGAATAAGATGTATTTTATTCAAAATTGGTTTGTGTATGTTCTAAGATCATTTAAGTGGCCTCAAGTCAATATAGGACCATTTTTTTATATATGACAAGTCAATATAAGACCACATAATTATTACATCCGATATCATCAGGCACACAAATCTCACTGACAATCTGACTCAAATTTAATTTATGCTTGTTGACATACGCTTTTAAAAATCTCAACAAAAATGTTTGAGATCTGAACATTTGTGCTCCCAATTCCCTATCTCGAAATTTATTCTAGATCGTCCATATACTTTTTAAGTGTTAAACAAAAAAAAAATCTGATATATGGTAAACTTGTTATAAAATACAAGGTGTACACTGATTTTTTAAAGTAACTGTATGAAGTTAGGAAAAAACGTACAACAAAAAAAAAATTACAAGACACAGAAAATTGTTGCAATATAAACATGAATTATGGTTCTGACAACAATGGAAATTTGTTCATTATTTAAATAACAATAATGATCGATTTCCGAAGAATTTTAGAGCATGGTTTTCTTTTTTTGAAACGTAACATCTATTTTTGTTAATTACTGTAATATAAAAATTTTTCTATAAAGTAAGATTTTTGCTGTAAAACTGTGTCCAAATGAAAATGTGGCTTTTTATTTCGCGGGTTTATCCAGTTGAGTTGGTAGTACTTCTTTTGGCATCTGTATCAAAGTTCATGTGACGCACGATTTTGTAAGCAACAAAAAACGAATTTTGCGTTTTTAACAATGTCCGAGTTTACTGAATGAAGATTTTCCAATAAATTTTGCCTTCGGTGACCAAGAACTATGTCGCAAAAAATGTATACAGTTCGAAAAACGCAGAGAAAGCGTTGAAGACAAATAGAGGCCCCGGAAGAGCAAAAACTTCAACTTCTGAACAACACGTCAAAGAAATAAAATATTTGGGATATTTAAAAATCGTCGATTGATTAGTAGATATCTTGCTGATACTGTTGACATTTGGACCTCAAACGCTTCAAATCTCGATTGCGTCCAAAAACATTCAATTGTTTTTTGTTTTTTTAAGCCTAGTTCTGCGATGCCGAGTGGCTTGTCTGCAGATTCTAATTTTTGGGTCCAGGGACAAGCTGGATTTGGCTAGTTTTTTTTGCAGCGACAGACCAAAGCCTCTGGTGGGAATCGAACCCACGACTCCCGCATGATAGGCGAGCACGCTACCTACTCACCTACCGGTGCGCTTTTAAAAGAGCTTTGCGTTCATATTTCTGAAATAATGCTGTTTGGCTATCAGAATGAAATAAAACGCATCATTACCGACACAACCTACTAATAAAGCGAATATCGTGTAAAACGTGAAGCAAGACCGAAAAGATCACGCCAAGGTTATTCAAACATCAAGGTCATGTTAAGAGTTTTTTTTTCGATTATCGTGATTTGGTGAATTATGCAAGGAATGTTAATTCAAAGCGGCCAGATTTATATGCAGACAACTCTTGGGTTTTGCACCATGATAATGCACCGTCTCAAATTTCATTGGATATTTTAGATCCTTTTGCACAAAATTCAACTCATACGACTCATTCGACTACCATATAGCAGGGGAATTACTTTGAAGGCAATTAAATTGATTGAGAAGAATAAATAATAGATTTTTCCTTTTATAAAAAAAGTCACCTTTTCATTTAAACACAGTAGAATGTCCTATGAGTAGTT
Source organism: Cordilura impudica (assembly GCA_963682025.1). Lineage (NCBI taxonomy): Eukaryota > Metazoa > Arthropoda > Insecta > Diptera > Scathophagidae > Cordilura > Cordilura impudica. The sequence goes on from OY821521.1 coordinate 189,100,652, forward strand.
ATCAAATAGATTAGGCAAGATGGCCTTTTCGCACAGCTTTAGTTTTTATGTCCTATACAAGTTTGGTTGTGCTGATGTTTGTAACTATCAAAAATACGTGACCTAGACCCACATTTCATTATACCGATCGACTCAGAACCACTTTCTGAGTCGATTTAACGATGTCCGTCTGTCCGCTCGACCTCCTGGCTGTCCGTGCATGGACGTATAATTAAATGCGTGAAATAGGTCTTCAAAATATCTTTCATTTTAACTCCATCATGAAATTTACATATGTTGGTACAAATCTTATGTTTAGGGGACAGCAATGGGTAGAAAATTATCTTGTTTCAGGTTTAAACAAAAGGTAACGATTTAATTTTTCGCACTTGAGTATTTAAGGTTTGAGCTCGGATACTTCATTTTTACTTTTAAGATCATCAAACTGCCCCTTTAACTACTAATTTTAAATTAATAATTCTTCAGACGTAATTTATCTGAGTTTGTGAAAATAAAGCACAGGAAAAAAATAACTAATGTATGTTTCATAACCTATTTTTTTTTTTTTTGATAAATCGACCTTAAAAAAAATCTGAAAAAATTCTCAAAAATCTTTTGGACTATAAGTATTCAAATTCCGCTTTAAGAGTTGTAAAAATAAAAAAATACAACTTTTTCGGTCATTTTTACAATACATGACAATCAGACTTAAATTTGGTTTATGTTTATCATTTATGTCCGTTAATAACCTCAATCAGAAGAATTGGACGTACTAATATAGGGTATCGTATAGTCGGCCTAGACCCACTATAACTTATTTTATTTATTTTTTTTTATATCATCAAGTCATGTGTGAGGGTGTGATTGATTTTAAATCATGATAATTCTATTAAGACTAGTTAATATGACCATAAAAATTAATTGTTTATTTTAATGAAATACAATTTTATTAGCAACATAAGTATAAAAAGAAATAAACAAAAATATGAATTTAATGGTATTATTATCATATGTATATATAGACGGAAATATAGAACAATAAATTAATATAATATTATTACAAAGCTCTGTTGAAAAGAAGACATTAAAAATTGTTTATATAAAATAATATGATACTTTGATAATGTCTTTTAATATCAAAAAAATCACAGTCAATAAATACAAAATATCATAAAATTATATAACTGTAGATATGTCAATGATGTCAGTGTATACATTCACACATACGTTCTTAGAATAATAAGAATAATTGTAAAAAAAAATAATTTCAAAAAAATTTGAAATTTTCAATAACAACTTCTTAAAACAGCGTTAATAATTTTTGAACATCTCATTTTTCACTGTCTATATACAGCTAATATGCGCATTTCATAAAACGATTAAAATCTGTATGCAATATAAGACATTTTTAAAATTTATTTACTTAAAATTTTTTATAAAAAATTTTAAATGTTTCATTTTCAAAATATGCCCAAATATATAAATATACATATATATATACAAGTATAAGCAAACTGCGGAAAGTGCTCTCTGGCAACATAAGTACATATACTATGGGAAATAAGAAATGTGTCAGACATACTTCTGCAACATTTTGTGGCTTTTTTGTATGCGTGTTGTTGTTTATTGAGATCTTGAAACATGTATGTATTTTTAAATGTCAGTCATATTGCAGACCGTTTTACGATATACATATGTTTATAAGCAGAAACGTATGCACACACTGTTGAGCAACACAATTTGGTTGCTTTCTACGTTATATTTATATTTTTGTGGTAAAAACAATGTCAGATTCATTGAATTTTTCTATTAAAACGCTGTTCATAAGTGTTTTCCTTTCGAAAACAGTTTAGAACTGATAAAAATTTTGGCAATATTTCTATATAAAGCAAGCAGGAAAATTATGGTCGATCTAGACCGATTATACGATTCCATATACCATGCGTTTAGAGACTCTATATCTTAGGTCCAACTAATTAAATATAGAAAATAAACATAAACCAAATTTTAGTGGCATTGTTATTAATTTTTCTGCCTTCGGATATTAAAAAGGTTCATATCGGATGCTATATTTATATTTGGACTAGGTTGAAAAATTGACTGATCCTGACTTTATTTGGTAAGGTCACTTATTTTTTGCAAAAACATATACTAACCAAATTTGAGAAAAATCTGTGCAATTTTTATGTCTTTGATAGGTTTAAGTGAATATCGGGATACAGCTTCATATGGGGGCTATGACTGAGAATTGTCTTATAGGGTTTATTTTTCGACTACTGATTAACGGATGTAATAAACACACACAAACTCAATTTGAACTAAATCTATGTGATAAGTCGATCTCAAAGGGGTCATTTGTATGTGGACTAGGTCTGAACATGCACCGATTTTCACCAATTTTAATAGCGTTCGTTCTATGAACAATAGAAGCTTATACACCAAATTTCATATTTGTATAGTTTGATTACAAGGTTTACATGGACACACAGACGGACGGACGGACATCGCTAATAATAAAATATGGGTCTAGGTCAAATATTTTCGGTAGTTACAAACAACTGCACAAAGTCATTATACCCTAACCACATAATGGTATCTATATATATAAAAATGGTGTAAAAAATGTATAGTAATTCATAAAATGAGAACGGCTGGGCCGTTTTCTGTAAAATTTTTTGTCAGTTATTCGTATTTTCGAGGAGAAAATCCCTCCGGAAAAGTCGGAAAATTGGAAAAATCGAAAATCGAGTTTTTGTATGAAATTTTGTGTGAAATAGAAAGTTCTTAGTCTAAATCATGGAAAATTCCGGAAAATGCGAAATGCGGAAAATTGGAAAATCTCTCCGCAAAAGTCGTAAAATTGGAAAAATTGAAAATTGATTTTTTTTGTACGAAATTTTGTGTGCCTTTCCAAATGAAAAAATAGAAAGTTCTCAGCCAAAATCCGATAGATGGCGTTATACGTTGACTTAGACTTTGCGCAATCTGACAGGTGTCATTTTGGCATTGTAATTTTCTACAGTAAATGTTCTATTTTTCTTGCTGCAATTTATACGAGTTGTGTGTATTATTGAACTGATTCCGGATTGTTGTAAATCACGCATTATATCCATATACGGTAAAAGCATTAGAATCAATTGAAATTCAGTGCAATATTTATCAAAACATTCATTCTTCAAGAAAATAGGTTTGTGTGAAAAAAGTGAGTTTATCTAATTGGATTGCGAGCATTCATATAGAAACATTTATTCCGTAAGTTTGTATCTTTAAACATAATTTTCTTTCAAATTGGATTAGTCAAAAACGACTTTATTGTTTTTTAAGAGTTTTGTATCTTCTGCTGCGGATGAACTTAACGCGTGCCTGAAATCGTCGTCTTTGTGGCGGCATGTCCAGAAGTTGCAATTGACCACAAACATGAGAGTCCCGTTGCAGAACGACCCATCGGCTGCTGAATTCTCGAGACAACTGCTGGGGCTTGGCAACGGCCAAATTCCTGTTGATGTTTCGACTGGATTGATATCGTTCCCTGAAAATTTTTGTGAATTCACATCGTCCAAGGAGGAACTCACCAGCAAAGTGTTCCCCGGCATTGCACAAAATTACAAAAATCTCAATTGTATTGGTGAACGGGCAATACTAGCAGCGAAGAATAAGGACGTCGATAGCTTAAACTTAATTATTCAAAGTCAAATCGCAGGACAACTGCATACGTACAAACCTGTTGACTGCGTGACCGACGAAAATGAAGCGACCAACTACCTGACGGAATTTTTGAACTCCCTTGATGTACCAGGAACTCCGCCGCATAATTTACAGCTGAAGGTGGGATCGATCATAATCATGTTGCGGAATCTCAATCCTCCAAAATTGTGCAACGGTACGCGGTTGTCCGTCACAAAGCTAATGAACAATGTGATTCAGGCGACAATCATCAAGGGCAAATTCAAAGGAGGGGAAGTCCTTATCCCACGAATTCCCATTATTCCAACTGACCTTCCATTCCGATTCAAGCGGATTCAGTTCCCCGTTCGATTGGCATTTGCGATGACAATAAATCGCAAGGCCAATCACTAGAAGTCTGTGGGATTAATCTCGAATTTCCCTGTTTTTCGCACGGTCAGCTGTACGTTGCATGTTCGCGTGTTGGGAAACCGTCTTCGTTATTTGTTTTTGCGCCGGAAAACAAATCGAAAAACATTGTTCATCAAATCGCTCTCTACTGATTCCATTCAAATAAATCACATCGGAAATTTAAATATTTATGTTGTATTATTACTCTAAAGTTTGTCTGAAGGCTTAAAATTGGGGCGAGGCGAAGTTTGCCGGGTCCGCTAGTAGGGTATAAAAAGCAAAAAAAAAAACAAGTAAGAAAATTATAGTCGGTCTAGACCGACTATACGATACCCTATACCATGCGTTTAGAAACCCTATCTCTTAGGCCCAACTAACTGGACATTGAAAATAAGCAAAAACCAAATTTGAGTGGGATTTTTATTAATTTTTTTGGATGCAGATATGAAAAAGTTCTTATCGGATGCTATATCTATAAAGGGACTAGGTCCAAAAATGGACCGATCCTGATCATGTTTGGTAAAGTCTCTTGTATTTTGCAAAAATATGTAAAAACAAAATTTGAGAAGAATCAGTGCAATATTTTTGTTTTTTGATAGATTTAAGTGAAGATCGGGAAGCAGTTCTATATGGGGTCAAAGGGATCATTTTTGGACTACTCATTAGTGGATGTAATGAACGCATACAAACCCAATTTGAGTAAGATCTATATGACAATTTGGATCTTATGGAAATTTATGTCGATTTCATATGGGTAATTTGTATGGAGGCTAGGTCTGAACATGGACCGATTCTCACCAATTTCAATAGCGTTCATCCCATGGCCGATAAAAGCTTATATACCAAACTTCATCAAAATATATTCATATTTGCGACCTGCAGTTTGATTACAAGCTTTACATGGACACACAGACGGACGGACGGACATTGTTAAATCAACTCAGAAAGTGATTCTGATTCGATCGGTATAATTAAAGATGGGTCTAGGTCAAATATTTTTGGTTGTTACAAACAGCAGCACAAAGTCATTATACCCAAACCACGTAGTGGTATAGGGTATAAATATTGCAGAAAAATGTCTACACACATATCTAACTTCCTTCCCATATATGTTGTCAGAGAGCACTTTGAGCGAAATTTAGAGCACTTTGAGCTTTGCTTATACATATATGTAAGTTTAAAAAAAAAAAAAAAATAAAAATAAACTCGTGCAACCATAAAAAACCCACTAAAATTTTAGGGTTTTATTAAATAATACGAGCATTTGAGAATAACGTTTTTTTGCTATTTTTTGGCCCCTAAATATTAGATTGGGCAGCTTAAAAAACCTTCCCTGTTAGTTTGGTTAAATTTGGTTTAATTTAACTCACATTTGACTTAAGTATTAATAACATCACTAAGTTTAACTGACGTCCCAAGAACTCGATATATAATGTTCTTCTAGTGCCCAATGTTGGACTTAGTCCCCATACTTGCTTTTTTTTTTGTAAATTGAAACAGTTAAACATAATAAGTTAAAAGATTAAATAATGACGAATTATTTCTTGTCATTCATTAATTTTATAATTGGGTCATTTGAAAACATTAAAAAATGTAATGGGTTCCATATGTTTGCTTAGGCAACAGAAAGATTAGTTAAAATTGAAAATGTTCTGACAACATGTTACTTAAAATTTCAATTAACATTAGTCATAATTTCTAAGAAACAAGTAACAGGTGTAAATGTTTATAAATTAAAATGAAAACGTGCTTCTCAAACGTCAGCACTTTCATCTTATTGTGGCATATAGCAAAATTGTGTTAAATCATAAAGATTTTTTGATTTTTTTAAATCCCAAATGACATTGTCAAAAAAACCCTTATAGTCGATTTTGCCTCAATACATGACATACCCGGCTTAACACATACAAACATTAAGAATAATAATAATAATTATAGTCTGCAACATTATCTCTAAAAGCTCAAACGTAACGAATGGCCGTTAAAAAGAACTTCAAGCACAGTTACTTTATGACCAAAGAAAAAATAAATAAAAAAAAAAAACACTTCCTATATCATTTATTCTGTACATGTGTACTAGTAGAACTCAAGTTAACCGAACTTCACCCCAAAAAATTTAAGAAATAAAAGCAATTTGTATTTAGACATGCATTTACTTTTCATTATCTAGTTGAAGTTATTTTTGGGTTAAATTATCAGAAGATAAGTGTTTTTGTTCCATTGTTTTCCCTTAAAAACATAAACTAATTAATGTTTATTTAAATACAACAATTTGTTAATAAATAACATTGTTTTTTTTTTATATAAAAGCCCCACTCATAAAAAATCAATAATAGCAATAAATTATAAAGAAACAAGTAAGAAAATTATAGTCGGTCTAGACCGACTATACGATATCCTACATTATGCGTTTAGCGACCCTATCTCTTAGGTCCAACTAATTATAATATAGAAAATAAGCATAATCCAAATTTGAGTGGCATTGTTATTAATTTTTTTGCCTTCGGATATGAAAACTTCATATGGGGACTAGGTCGAAAAATGGATTGATCCTGACTATGTTTGGTACGGTTACTTATTTTTTGCAAAAACATATCGCACCTTAAATACAAAAGTGACACAACTCAAAATTTTCAAATATTCAGGAGAGGCAAAAAACTGTATATGTAAAAATTATTGTATTATTTAAAAAAATTAAGTTTTATTATGAAAAATATCCATTTTGAGGAAAGTTTTGCTATACTTTTTTTAATATATACTGTGGTTGTGGAAATAAAATATAATTTTGAGTTATAACCCTCTGACTGAAATTTTTTCATTTGACTAGTAACATATATCAAGTTGTGCCCCAGATATAATGGCATTTTTCCTGCTAAAAAAGATAGTTATGAGAAATAAATTTTTGCAGTAGTTAGTAATGTGTATTATGAATTAATTTATGGACTAAAGTCAATTTTGGAAAATTTTGAGTTGTGTCACTTTTGTATTTAAGGTGCGATATATAAACCAAATTTGAGAAAAAAAAACTGTGCAATATTTTTGTTTTTTGATAGAAGCAGCTTTATATGGAGGCTATGACAAAGAATTTGTCTACAGGGTTTATTTATGGACTACTAATAAATGGATGTACTAAACACTCACAAAAACAAATTGAACGAGATCTATATAATAGTTTGGATCTTATGACAATATAAGTCGATCTCATAGGGGTCATATGTATGGGGACTAGGTCTGAACATAAACTAATTTTCACAAATTTCAATATCATTCATCCTATGACCGATAAAAGCTTATATACCAAATTTCATCAAAATAAATTCATATTTGCGACCTGTAGTTTGATTATAACGTTTACATGGACGGACGGACAGACGGACATCGCTAAATCGCCTTAGAAAGTGATTCTAAGTCGATCGGTATAATAAAAGATGGGTCTTAGTCATATATTTTTGGTAGTTACAAACATCACCAAGTCATTATAGCCTAAAAACAAGTAAGAATTTTGCAACCGATGTAGACGGACTATACGATGTCCTTTATCATGGGTTTAGATAAAAGGTTTTAGATTCAACTTTGCTGAGGTCATCATTTGATATATTAATGATTATTTTACGTAGTTTGTTGTTTCATCAAATAGTTTTTAGTGCACTTAATTTCAAATGAAAATTCAGTTGTTTTCCGAAGAAATGTTTATTTGTACTTTTTAAATAGTTATTCAAAATTGATTTCTGTACTTAACGTATTTTTTTTTCGGTGTCGCGTGCTTATTTCACTTATTTAAAATTAAACAAACTAATACGTTTTTTAACTGAAATTTCCGTATTGTAGTTTTTTTTAATTTCAATAAACATTCAAATACAATTTTATTTAAATTTAAACTATATATATGAAATTGAATGATAACGTATACAATATGCTGCTGCAACAGATGTTTATAAACATTGTCGTAAATTTGATGTTGGTATATAAAGGGTGATTTTTTAAGAGCTATAGGAAAGTTTTCCAAAAAAAAAACACATAAAATTCTGAAAAATGCATGAAATCTTTATTTGAATCGTAGTGTTCCATATAATTTAATGTTTGAAGATTATTTCATGCAAATGTTGACCGTGACTGCGCCTCAAATGGTCCATCCGCTTAGTCGAATTTTGGCATACTCTTTCCAACATTTCGGCCGGTATCTCACGAGTAAATGCTTCAATGTTGTCTTCCAATGCTTCAGTTGAAGCGGGATTGTCTGTATAGACATGAGCTTTAACATAGCCCCACAAAAAATAGTCTAAAGGCGTTAAATCGCACGATCTAGGCGGCTAATTGACCGGTCCCGAACGTGAAATAAAATGTTCACCGAACTCGCCTCTCAATAAGTCCATTGTTGCGCGTGCTGTGTGGCATGTGGCACCGTCTTGTTGAATCCACATGTCATGCAAGTCAAGCTCTTGGGCAAAAAAAGTTGGATATCATCTCTCGGTAGCGCTCACCATTCACAGTTACGTTACGTTATCGACGAATCGATAATTGATGGTCATCATTAACACTGGCCGATACAGCTGCGATATTTTCTTCAGTTCGCACTCTACGTAAGCGTGTTGGTGGTTTAATGTCCAACAATGTAAATTTGGTACGAAATTTAGTCACAATAGCCCGAATAGCCGCTTCAGTGAGTGGGTCGATTAAACTGACCATAAAATGGAAGAAGCGCGCGATGAACTTTCTTAACAGAGCACGCATTTTGATAATAAAATTCAATAACTTGCAAGCTTTGTTCGTTTGTAAGACGATTCATGGTTAAATTATAGACCAAACTGAAGATGTTTGACAAAGAAACAAAATACGAAACGTGCGTCAGCTGTTTAAACCAGTGTTGCCAAAAAGATAATAGCTAAAAAATCACCCTTTATATAAAAAAAAAATAATAAAAAACAAGCAAACAAACGACAAATCTTTGTTTTAACTGAATATTAATTTAAATTTTCTCAGTAAACAAAAACTATTTGTTAAATAGTTATTTTTATTATATAAAAATAAATTAATAATATTTTGTCGGGATTTTACATATATGTATATTCATTTCTTTTAATATACATTTTCAGTTACTTTTATCTACAAAATATTTTGAGTGCATTGAAAATGAGCATAAACCAAATTTGAGTGCCATTTTTAATAATTTGTGGCCTGCAGATATAAAAACGTTCGAAAAATGAACCTATCACAACCTCATTTAATAAAGCTACTTAATTTCATCAGAAACATATATAAAACAAATTTAAACAAAACCTCTATGCAATACTTTTTTAGGTGAAAATGATTCTGAGTTGATCGGTACAAAAAAATCTGGGTCTTGGTCAGTTATTTTACAAACGTTAGCACAAACTCAATATAACCCGACCGCAGAGTGGTATAGGGCATTTGAACAATACATTACGATTTGGTTTGACTATCTGGACACTTGAAAATAATAATTTCTTTTGGCTTAATTGAGGGTGTTAATTAGAATGTTAACGAAAACTCTTAACTTTATAGCTGTTTCAACTCATATGTTTGACATTATCGTTAATCAAATTGTCCACATGGCTTATTGAAAAAGAAATACAATATGATTATTCGAATAGATATGCGATTTATTTTTAAACACATATGACTATATAAAAAAATTATAAAAAGGTAGTTTTTATATACGCCATTTTGACACTTGATTATTTAATTTAAATAATGTTTGTTTGTCCTGTTATCAACGATATCTTTCCATAGCGACATTTTTAAACCCAGTGACGCTACAATTCTTCATTATTAGACAGAGTTTACTTTTGTGGTTTATATCAAAAAGACAAATAGGCCGAATACTTAATATTAATGCCTACTTAAAACATTTTAAAGTAATTTTTCATTTTTATTTATTTTTTTTTTATAAAATTTTTAACACCAAATATTATGAATGATTATTATACTCTATACCACTAAGTGGACGCAACTTTTATTCTACCGATCGACGTATAATCATTTTCTGAGTCGATTTAGCGACGTCCGTCCGTCCGTTTTTCTGTCAGCGTCTGCCTGTCTGTCTGTGTGTCTGTGTATTAATGTAAACGTTTTGATGAAATTTGGTATATAAGCTTCTGTCTGCTATATGCATATAGCGCCCCATATTTTTAAAGCAGCAAAAAACAAGAATAGCTAAAAACTTTATTTTGCTTAACATAATTTATGGATTATTAAAACAATATTTTTATTTATACCCTAAACTACTATGTGGTATATTTGAACTAGACCCACCTTTTATTATACCGATCGTCTCAGAATCATTTTCTGCGTCGATTTAGCGATGTCCGTCCGTCCGTCTGTCCGTCTGTCCGTCTGTGTGTCCATGTAAACCTTGTAATCAAACTACACGTAGCAAATATGAACATATTTTGATGAAATTTGTTATGTAAGCTTCTATTAGCCATATCATGAACGCTGTTGAAATTGGCGAAAATCGGTGCATGTTCAGACATAGTCCCCATACAAATGACCCTATGAAATCGACTTAAATTGCCATATGATTCAAATTATCATATAGATCTCGGTGAAATTGGGTTTGTGTGTGTTTATTACACCCATTAATCAGCAGTCAAAAACTAAACCCTATAGGACAATTCTTAGTCATAGCCCCCATATAAAGATGCTTCCCGATCTTTACTTAAATCTATCAAAAAACAAAATTATTGCACAGATTTTTCTCATATTTGGTTTGTTTATGTTTTTGCAAAAAAAAAAGTTACCTTACCAAATATGGTCAGGATCGGTCCATTTTTCGACCTAGTCCCCATATGAATATAGCATCCGATATGAACTTGTTCATATTCAAAGAAAAAAAAAATTAATAACAATGCCACTCAAATTTACTTTATGCTTATTTTCTATATCAAATTAGTTGGTCCTAAGAGATAGGGTCTCTAAACGCATGGTAAAGGGTCGTATAGTCGGTCTAGACCGACTATAATTTCCTTAAATATTTCATATTAAACTCCCAATTTTATTTTTATTTTAATATATAAAACTTTAATGGAGCTTTTTCGGTTATTCCCCCACCTCAAATAAGGAAATGTTTTGATCAATAAATATGACTTTTATGATCGAATAATCTTGATACGGAAATTACAAAAACTTAAAAAATTATAAATGAACCAACACAAAAATTAAAATATTTTAAGAAAATGTTTCCAAAAAAGGATCCCAATATTGATTCGAAGCAATGTAAACTCAAAAAGAACTGGCGATATATTTTCAGGGTTCTGCACCTAATTGGAAATTTCCTTTTAATCCCTGACCAACTACCCCCAATTGTGTTTATGTTTTCGCCATCGTCTCTCACTAATACGACAGAGTGATTTACCACTTCATGATTATAAAAGTTGACGTTATTGATGCCTCGAAACGCATCATTGTTATTTCGTGTAAGGTTTAACGTCCCTCCTAGCGACTACCTCCAAAAAAAATTTCTCTTTCAGGTGTTCTTTCGGTGATATTTTCTCTTACCGAACTCGTCAAGTTCGACCACTAATCCAGGAACCTTCAATTATCATGCCATTTGGTATAAAATTTTCGACGACTTATATTTCTTACACAGAACTTCCAACGGAAGGAAATAAATAAATAATCAAATAATTTTTGGAATGTTTTAAATTTTAGCAAAATAAAAATTTTTTGTTTTTTTCTTTTTATAATTGTTTTAATCATTATGTCAGATTGTTTGAATGAGAAAAGTCATCTTCATTGAAGAAATTATTTCCTTATTTTGGATGGGGGGAACATCCGATTTTCAAACACTTTAATACATACTTATATAAAATAATATATATAAAATTTTTTATGCCAAAATAAGGGATAAGGAAATTAATCACTGACTAAATGATGTGCACTTTGTATAATGTTGGCAGATTTTTTTTATCTACGAAAAAATAAATAAATTATAAATATGAATTTCGTTTTTTGGAAAACTAGCTCCCATGCGTCACAGTCGTTGTTTGTTTAGTTATCATTCTCTGAATTAAAAAAAAAATCTCAAATTTTGTGAAATACAAAAGCCTACTTACCATGTGATAAATATGAATTTCTTTTTAATAACGACCAAAAAAGAAAATATTTGTTTTATGTACGTATGTATGTATGTATGTCATCATTCATTATTTACAAATTTGTTTTTTTTTATATATTCATTTTATTATTTTTTTCTTACTGCGTACCATAATATATATCATGTGAAGGATTGACTTAATTTTTTGTATATTTCGCCCCAATCGGGTAGTAGCCCCGAGCCATGACGTTACTGGCTCGATCATAGTGCCGGCCCTGGTCATATGACGATCGGTATTGAAATTGGTGAAAATTGGTTCATGTTCAGACCTAGCTCCCATACAAATGACCCCTATAAGATTGACTTAAATTGCCGACTTAATTTCCGTCGATTTTGGTTTATGTGTGTTTATTACACACATAAATATGTAAGTAGTCCAAAAATAAACGCTGAAGGACCATTTTTAGCCACAGAAAGCTGTTTCACTTAAATCTATCAAAAAACAATAATATTGCATAGACCTTTCTCAAATTAGGTTTGTATGTAGGTATATGTTTTTGCAAAAAAAAAGAGTCTTTACAAAGTATGGTAATGATCGGACCTTTTTTTTACCTTGTCTACATAGAAAAATAGAATCCGATATGAACTGAAAGGAGCAAATTAATAATAATTCCACTCAAACTTGGTTTATTTTATATATTCTGTATCCAATTTTCACCTTAGCAAAGTTGAATCTAAAACCATTTCTGGAAACTCAGGGTAAGGCATCGTATAGTCGGTCTAAACCGATTATAATTTTCTTTTTTGCTTTTATTTTTGTTTTTTTTTTTAATTAAATTAAATATTTATTAGTTATTATTAAGAATCGGAATTATATGCAAATGCATATCAGATTGAAGCGTCTTAGCAAAGCGGGACCTTATACTGAAAATGTTTGTCTGTAGCTTTGTTCAGATAAAAAGTTTTTAATACAACAGTATATAAGTACAAAAACCCACAAAAACCGACTGGCAAATCAGTCCGAAAACAATTCAAATGGGAATAGAAACTTTTTTTATGATTTATGCAAAGCCATGATAGCTGCAAATATTCCATGGAACTCTTTAAATAACAGCACATGGCGTTCGTTTCTGGAGAAACATATGAATCAGCAGATACCAGACGAATCAACTTTGCGAAAAACTTATTTAGATAAGTGTCATGAAGATAGCTTAAACAAAATTCGAGCCGACTTATCTAATGATTACGTCTGGGTATCTGTTGATGAAACAACAGACACAATCGGGCGCTATATAGCAAATCTAATAGTTGGAAAAATGAGCGAATACGACCCTACAAAATCTTACTTATTGACATGTCAGGAATTAGAAAAAACTGATCATGCTTCTATTGCGCGATTCGTCAACACGTCCATCTTAAAGTTGTGGCCTAACGGGGACAGCACAGACAAAGTGTTATTATTGGTGACTGACGCTGCACCTTACATGGTTAAAGCAGGCAAACATTTAACATTTTTTTACCCCAACATGAAGCACGTAACATGTTTAGCACATGCCGTGCATCGTGTAGCTGAAAAAATTCGAGAAATCTTCCCAGAAGTCAACAGTTTAATTTCCTCTATTAAAAAAGTATTTTTGAAGGCTCCATCTCGGATTTGCTTATATAAAGACATAATGATCGATTGCCCGCTTCCACCAAATCCGATTATAACGAGATGGGGTACTTGGATTGAGGTGGCCCTTTTTTTATGCAGAAAACGTCAACAATATTAAAAGGGTAAGATGTATTAAAATTAAACCAAAAATGTGTTGGACTACGCCCAGTTTGCTTAGATCTATCCCTATATAGACTTTTTTTTAACTACATTACAGGTGCTTAATCTTCTTGATGATTCGGAAGCCGAAGCAATTAGAACTGCCAAGACTATGGTTGACAAACCTTCGGTCATAAATAGTTTGATATTTATTCAACAACACTTCCATACTTTACCGACTACGATCAAACGGCATGAGGAGCAAGGAACCCGGCTAACTGAATCCGTAAAAATAATCATGGATTTAAAAAAAGATTTTGAAAACGTTCCGGGTGAATATGGAGTTGTGGCTCGAGAAAAGTTCAGTATGGTTTTAGAAACAAACCCATCATACGGCATGCTAAACAAGATTTCGGACGTTTTCCAAAATCCACGTGCTCACAATATTTCAGAAAATGAAGTAAAATCTGAGTATATATCAAAATACACTTTTACGCCAATTACTTCTTGCGATGTGGAAAGGTCATTTTCTGCTTACAAGAATATTATTATAATATAATATTGAGTGACAAAAGGTGCAGATTATCTTTGAAGAGTTTAGAGGCTATTATGGTCTCTTATTGCAATATATAAATAAAAAAAGAAGTTTTTTTTATTACACCAAATAATATTCTGTTGTTTTAATAAGGTGCATATTATTAGAATTTTTTGCATGTATAGTGCATACTAGCTTATTCGTACCCTGCGTTGCTCGGGATCCGAAAGAGTATTATTTTTTTATAAACTCCTGAACACCTGGTAGCTTTGGAGTCTAAAGATGTTTGTGTTTCGTCAAATACCTAGAAAAATTTTTTAAACTAACCACTTGTTACAAATAAGTCTTCCCCATCGTCAATACTATACCTACATGGAAATATTTTCAGCCTTCTAGCTCTAAAAAAACAAATAATAATAATAGCGATGTTTGCATATGTTTTGCACATATTTTGCATATTGTCTGTGCATATAATTCCGATCCCTAGTTATTATGTTAGCATTGCACTTAGTGTTTGAAAAATATCTTAAAAATTAAATTATCGATAGTTCTATAAAAATTATTATTTATCGATAATTGCCGATAAAAACAATGCAAGTTCGATTAAAAGTTTAATAATAAAGTTTTTATTTCATATAACTTATTAAAAAACGCTTTGGGAAAACAATGCATTTAGGCTTTAATCATTCAATCGTATATATTTGTGCAGAAAATATCTGCAGCCGAAAATGCCATTTCTGCTCCATATTTGCTGATTGCACGGATCTAAGGTAAGGTCCGTTCCACAATTATAAGATCACTAATATTTTACTAAGTATATCTCCAGAGAGACTGATTGTAAGGTAAGAATACTTTCTAAACAAACTGTGTTGCTAGTTAAGAGTACATACAGCAAGAGGTGAATTTGAATCACGATTGCGAACCTTGGCGTTAAGACGAGTGTTCTTGTTTCTTTTTGACGTTTATATTTTTTGTGCAAATATTTGAAGACATCCTTCTACATTTTACGTTTCACTTTTTAATTTTTTCCATTTTTATTTGAATATATATATGGGGGTTTCATGTCAAGTGCACCAACTTTTGAAACCCATGTCTTCCGATCGGGATGAAATTTGCATCAAGGTTAGTCCTATTGGATAGTAGTTTAGACACAATTTTTCAATAAGATCGGTCCGGATCTCTCTGAGTTAGAGGGGATCAAAATTTGACATTTTGGCCAAACAGGTGTTTTTTCTCATCCATGTAACTTATTACCTATTGTTCTTAGAAAATTTTCTCCCAGATAGTTTAGATAGATTTCTTCAATATTTCGGAAAAATAAAAAAAAAAAAAAAATAAAAAATTTTAGACTTTTTTTTTTTGCTAAATTAAAGCATTTTTTGCCTTTTTTCAAAAAGGGCATTTTTTTTTTTTTCATAAGAAAGCTTAGAATTTTTCCTTTAAGAGCTTTTTGGTCGCTTAGTGGGATGGGAGTGGGATATCTATCAAAATAAATGTTTTGTAACTCAAGACAACGGTTTTTCAATTTTTCACAAATACACTATTTTGAATTTTTTCCTATTTGTGTCTAAAACCTTACAAATAAAACTTATACTGAGAAACTAGACAAAGTAACCTTTGCGAAGGTATGTAACATACCTTTATAACATAACAGAAGAAAATGGTTCTCTGTAACCTGAAGGAGTTATTTGCAATATTTCAATCTGAACACGAGGATGTTAGAATTGGCTTCACGAAATTAACCGAAATGAGGCCAAAACATTGGGTTTTGGCAGAAAGCAGCGGAACTCACACAGTACGCGTTTGCATTTACCATGAAAATGTTAAACTGATGTTAAAGGAAATCAACGTAAAATATTTAACAGATGACTCGGCAGAAGATTTACACGATTACCGCGATTGCCTTAAATTGACTATGTGTCCTATTGTAACAACTTCTTGCCACTTAGGTGAATGTACCAATTGCCCGAAAACCACATTCATCAAAGAAAATTTAATCAACTCTTTAGATAGAAAATATATAGAGGAGGTCAAATTTGATTCTTGGATTCAGACTGACAGATGCACATTGAAAACAATAATTTTAAATGTGGATGATTTTGTGGAAGAAATGTGTACAGGATTGCTAAACTTGAGAAATCATGACTTTTTAGTCAAAGAGCAATGCTCATTCTTCAAGGATTTGAAGATACATTTGAAGTCTGGTGAATTCGTTATTTCATATGATTTCGCAGAAAACTATAAATATGTTCTTCAGGATTCCATAAAGCATTCCACTTCAATAACGACCAAGCAACTATATTCACAGTAGTTATTTACTACATGAAAGATGAAAAACTGGAACACAAAAGTATGACAATCATATCCGACGATTTAAAACATAATACCGTTGCAGTTTATGAGTACCAGAAGAGAATGCTAAAATTTCTAAAATCTAAATTTACAGTAAAGAAGGTATACTACGTTTCGGACGGAGCTCGTCAACATTTTAAAAACAAAAGTAGCTTGGCAAATCTTATGCCCATGAAAAAGATTTTGGAATGCCAGCTGAGTGGCATTTTCATCCTACTGCTCATGGTAAAGGAGCATGTGATGGTATTGAAGCAAACCTTAAAAGAAATGCAGCGAAGTATAGCCTCCAGTGCTGTCATCAAGATCGCATCTTAGATGCGACTGCTTTATTCCATTGGGCAAAGAATTATTGTAAAGAATCTAAAATAGTTTTTAGTAGCAAAGAGGATCATCAGGAAACATTGAAAACACTGAAGAGCAGATTCGATGCTGCGGTAACAATCGATGGCACCGCCCAATACCATGCTTTTATACCGCTTGTCTATGGAAGACTCAAGTTGAAAAAGTTTTCTGCCTCTATTCAATGCGATTTCTTTCCAAAGACAACAAATAAACCAGCAGCGAAATCAACAGCTGAACCTAGTAACGCCAAGAAAGGATTGACAAAAAAAACGCAGTAAGGCAACAAAAAAGCTGGATGAAAGACTGGGTATTTAAAAATTTACAAGACTTAAATACTTCATCAGCTACAATAAATTAAGTATAAAAATAGTTATGATATAAATGGATCTAATGCAATTAAGATTAAATTTTAATAAATTATTTATCTTTTTATTTTTAATATTATTATTATACATTAATTTAATTATTATTAAAAATAAATAAAAAATAATAATTTTTCAACATTTCTATAGAGAAAAAGCGATTTTTTCCTGAGGTTAACATATTCTGGGTATTACAGTATTGAGGGTATAAAATTTTAGTTAGGTATGTTATATACCTTCAGAAAGTTTACTTTGTCTAGTTTCTCAGTATAAGTTTTATTTGTAAGGTTTTAGACACAAATAGGAAAAAATTCAAAATAGTGCATTTGTGAAAAATTGAAAAACCGTTGTCTTGAGTTACAAAACATTTATTTTGATAGATATCCCACTCCCATCCCACTAAGCGACCAAAAAGCTCTTAAAGGAAAAATCCTAAGCTTTCTTATGAAAAAAAAAAAAAAAAAAAAATGCCCTTTTTGGAAAAAAAGGCAAAAAATGCTTTAATTTAGCAAAAAAAAGTCTACACATTTTTTTTTTTTTTTAGTATTTTTTTCCGAAAAATTGAAGAAATAGCTATCTAAACTCTTTGGGAGAAAATTTTCTAAGAACAATAGGTAATAAGTTACATGGATGAGAATAGACACCTGTTTGGCCAAAATGTCAAATTTTGATCCCCTCTAACTCAGAGAGATCCGGACCGATATTGTTGAAAAATTGTGTCTAAACTACTATCCAATAGGACTAACCTTGGTGTAAATTTCATCCCGATCGGAAGACATCGGTTTCAAAAGTTGGTGCACTTGACATGAAATCCCCCATATGTATGTAAATATACAGTTTTTATTTGTTAAATGTTTCTATTTATTTTATTGCACACACTAATTTTTTGTTTTTTCTTTGCTTATATATTTTTCAGATAAACTAGCGATAATTTTTTATCAAAATTGAAGAAGATAGTACATTTTTCGTGGTTCGTAACTAGATTCAAAATTAACCAAGTAGGTTCGCTCTCAAAATTTTGTATGGCGATCATGTAGATTCAATCATGATTCGGGCGCGAACCGTGAATGAGTGAGCGAACCGCAAATCTTGCTGTCCGTGTGAACATAGCATAACTGTACATTTCTAGAACAACAATAACGAAACTACAAGTGTTTCAAGGTCAATAACTAAAATCATATTTGGCAGTGTCATCGGTGTCTTTTTAGTTTTTAAGATATTGAATATTTAAAATTTTTAAAATTGCCACGAGACACAGCTTTCTGCATTTGAGCAAGGTCAGTGAAAGAAATCGGGAAGCAACTTTATCATAGTCTGAGTTGTATTTCATGCAAGGCCAGTAACTTGAGAAACAGAAACACATTCCAAAAATAATGAAACGCCACAAAGAGCCAGAGTTTATTTTGCTTTTAAAAAATTTATATCATCGAGGTTATATTTTACGAAGAAAAAAGTGGAATTTGGATGCGACAAATGGTTGTCAATTGGCATGATGTCCGGATGCAACCATTACGTTTCACAAAACATAATTTTGGTGGTGGAAGGTTAATGGCGTGGGGACATTTTCAACTTTGAACTTCAAATAACATCATGTCGAATGAAGAGCACAGAATACATAAACCCCTCGAGGAAAGTCTGGTACCATTTTGACATACCGTGGTGTTTAAAACAGGATAACGCTTGGATCCATGTTAGCCGAGAAGCAGAAATGTGATTTTTATAAAAAAAAACGCCAAAGTTTTGGAGTGGTCGGCATGCTGA
This sequence comes from Cordilura impudica, assembly GCA_963682025.1. NCBI lineage: Eukaryota > Metazoa > Arthropoda > Insecta > Diptera > Scathophagidae > Cordilura > Cordilura impudica. Next base: position 189,119,866 of record OY821521.1, read on the forward strand.
CCAGACCCCAATCCCATAGTAAATATGTGGAATACCTTGACAAAACAAGTGTATAGTTTAATACTTTAATACTTTTATTTGAGATACTTTTCATAAATTGTCTATGAAAACTCTCTATAGAAATGTATATTGGGCTAAAGATCTAAATGCACTAGGTAGACACTATGGGCTAGAATGGACAATAGAAAACTTGAATATAAATCTTTGGTCTGATGGTTTTGCTAGTTTGTTAAGCCAGATTAGAAATCATAACCACCAAAAATTGTGAATAAAGTCTTTGCAAAGCAATACAAGAATCTACAAGTTGCTTGCCCACAACATTGGCAAAACATATTTTTAAAAAACATATGGAAGAAGCAGGATATCAAGACAAGATGCAGTCTTATCGGTCTGAACAGCAATTATTTTACACACTTTTTGGAAAGAGTAATTTAGAATTTTTTTTTTTATTATCATGTAAGAATATTAAATGAATTCCGCTGATTTGAAAATTTTTAAAGTTTTAATTTTTTAATAAGGAACTATCTATCTATCTATCTATCTATCAAATACACTTAAAGTAAGAATGGCAAAAAATTTACCTAACAATCTTGTTGGAAGCATGGAAAAACCAGGGACCGAAAATAACAGTCATTTTGAAATTTTAAAACAAAAAAAGCATATAAGAAGTAAATGTCGGAAAACTGATTGAAGTATACCATATTCATCCTTATGATTATTAAAATTTTGATTTTTATTTTTTCCAGCAAAAATAACACTTACATACTTTTTGATTTTGATTTTTCGAGCAAATATAAAATTTATTTTTTGATTTTTATTTTTTCAAACAAATATACACAACAGTTATTTTTTGATTTTGATTTTTTCGAGCAAAAATAACAGTAATTTTTCGATTTTTATTTTTATTTTTTCAAACAAAAATAACAGTTATTTTTTTATTTTTATTTTTTCAAACAAAAATAACAGTTATTATTTGATTTTTATTTTTTCGAGCAAAAAAAAAAAAGTTATTCTGCGATTTTTATTTTTACGAGCAACAATAAAACTTATTTTTTATTTTTATTTTTATCAATGCTAATATCAAGTATATTTTAAACATCAGAATTTAGTTTTACTAAAATTAGTGCTTCCAAATTTTCCACTGACAAATTGTACCGCAACTCTTCTAGAATCAGTTTAAGGGCTAAAAAGGATCTCTCTACACTAACTTGTGTCGCAGGTATAGAAAACACAAAAGATGCCAGGCTACGTAGCCATGTAAATACATATTTCTTACTGTTCCAGTATTCCATCAAATCATCATCGACATCCATTCGTTTTTCTGTACAGTTATCAATTTCACAAAAAGCTTTGCTAAAATTTTCATTAATTATTATGCCGTGTTTTTGTTAAATTATATAATAATCATTTTGTAGAAACCATATTGTAGAAACCAAAAATAACTTTTATTTTAATTTGAAAAAATAAAAATCAAAAAATAACTGTTACATTTGTTTGAAAAAATCAAAATCAAAAAATAACTTTTGCTCAAAAAAGTAAAAATCAAATAGTAACTGTTATTTTTGCTCGAAAAAAAAAATAAAAAAACATATTTTTGTTTGAGAAAATGAAAATCTAAAAATAACTGTTATTTTTGTTTGAAAAAATAAAAATCAAATAATAACTGTTAATTTTGCTCGAAAAAATAAAAACCAAATAATAACTGTTATTTTTGCTCAAAAAATAAAAATCAAAAAATAACTGTTATTTTTGCTCGAAAAAATAAAAACTAAAATAACTGTTATTTTTGCTCAAAAAATAAAAATCAAAAAATAACTGTTATTTTTGCTCGAAAAAATAAAAATTAAAAAATAACTGTTATCATCTGACTTTTATGAAAACAGGAATAATTATTACGGTCCCTGGGAAAAACGATTTGAAGATGTTTAGAATAAGAGAGGAGAGTGTATACAATATTTTTCCCCCATAAATTTTGACATTTCTTTACTTTTCGTCAAAAAACCTTGACGACATTAAAATTGTGGCACATTTGTACACAGTATGTGTTTTATGTATGTGTTAGTAGCGTTAATCCAAAAAAAATTTACAGACGGTGCAAATCTATAAATATGGTGGACAGCTAAAAAGGAATACCTTTCAAATGAGGTATTTTTGGTCAGAATCGGTTAGTAATTAAAATTTATAAATGGGTAACAAGAAATCGCCATTATAGATATTTGCTCCCATACTTGTAATTAATAAAGAATCGTTTTTCCATAGTAGCTGTACATGTTAATTTTTATTTTTACTTTGTAATTTTTTTGTTTTAAATTTATTCGAATTTTTTTTTTAATGCTGTGTTAATTATTTTTTATTTTTATTATTAGTTTGTTCTGAAATTTATTTTTCTATAATTCATGTTCAATGAAATATCCACAAATAAAAATAATTAAATTTAGAAAAACTATTAGTTGTGCCAATTTGCTGAATAACACTTTGTGTAAATATAGATCATTATAAATAAACATTGACGTTAGAAATTGCAAAAATATGCAATTAATTTTTTGGACTATTTCAATATATCTAAATAAATATAAAAAAACAAATAAAATTACAAAAAAAAAACATCTACGGGAAGCAAAAGCTGCCAAAATAAAACAAGTGTGAGAAAATTTAAAAAAATATCTGCACAGCAAGTATAAAGTCAAGGTCACCTCGCTAAACCAAGCCCTATCCACTTTATTCAAACTCCGAAAAGAGCTCTCTTGAAACACACCTAAATATATGGTAAATCGGAAATGTGTTAGAGGTTTTTCTGCAACATTTATTTTATTTTATTTTATTTATTGAGATCTTGCAACATGTTCCAGACCGTTTTCTGACATATATTTATAAATAGAAACGTTTACAAACACTATAGAGCAAAACAATCTGGCTTCTTTTTGAGTTCGTTCGTTCATTGGATCTGTTTGAAAAGTAAACATAAATAGAAAAGAGATTATTAATTATTTTGGTCGGTTTCAGGATTTAGTCCCACGTGAGCTTATGTTGCTCAACGTTTTTGTCTTGTTGCAAGTAGTAATATATATGAAAGGTCTGTCATGTGTTTGTATACATTTTTGCTTATAAACATATTTATAATGATGACAATACATGTTTCAAGACCTCTATAAGAACAAAACGTAACCAAATCTGGCAGAGAATATAACTGAAACATATAATATTCATATGTATATGTATATAATATTCATGTATCTATGTTGCAGGATAGCTCTTTACAGTGGTTTAGCGAAATGGAAAACTCATTGCTGGTTAATTTATATGATTTGCACTGAAAATGATTTTTCACCAGTTATTATTTCTAGTTTCAGAATGATTTATCACCATGCTTCCATTAAACGTTTCGATTGTAAATTTAGATGAAAACATCTCAAACAACTGAATTGTTTGCGTGGAAAATGGGGGAATAAACTTTTAAATATTTTGTTTTTTTCTAATTGTTGTCATAAAATAGTTTTACAAAAATTTGCTCAATGGATGTTTTTCTGTTTGGTACGTATTAAATAAAAATACATTTGTTTTCTTAACAACCTTGAGCTGACAATGTCAACATAAAAGAAATATACATACATATACCTATATTATGTTTGTATAGACATGAACTTTTAGGGGGCAGATTATAACTCCTAGCCATTTCTCCAAAGTAAACAAATTTAAATTTTTCATATGAAAAAATTCAATATTTTCCTTGAAAAGTTCATACACAGTGTGGTACAGTTGGAAATGGACAATATTCAAAATATTGTTTTACAGTACCTTATATTTTATGGCTTTTCAACATGTTAAATTGAAAAACAAATAAAATATTTTGAGTAAAAAACAATTTTGTGCCTGAATTTTTTTTTCTTGTAGCTGACCTAAAAATTTTCATAATTCAGAAAACTAATTTCTTCAACAATTTTAGAAATCTCATTTTATCCCTTACCTCTTTGATCGCACTGTACTCGCTTGGTAAAATAGGGGGCACCTTTAAAATTAATTTTAAATTAATAAATTTTATTAGTTAAAATTCGTTATCTAATCGTATTTGTAGGCGAATGGGATAGAGAAGCAAGCGGGATAGAAAAAAGTCTCGTTTTCTGTTTTTGACGATTTTTTTTTTTACATTTCTTTCTACATTCTTTCGTTTTCTTTTTATTTTTATTCTTCTAGTCTCAACAAAGTGACAAGTGATTTTATAAAAAAAAAAATACATTTAAAGTGATTTTATTAATCGCAATTTAAATTTAAAAAATAATAACTAAAATGTGGACAAAAGAATTTAAATTGTCCATAATTTTTTTACGTAATTAAAGAACACGAAATGGTTCTTAAGTTGTTTATTTATTGCCAATGAACAAATGGAAAAGATTTATGAAATAAGCGAAAAAAAAATCAAGAGTAGTTGCAACCAAATACGCACGGGGATTTACTAGCATCTTCAAAAGAGAATTGAAGAAACAGCCTACGTGAAAATTCCCTCTTAGATTCTACGAACTTGATCATATACAAGAATGCTCAGAATATAAGAATGATCAGAGACTAACAATATTTTCTATTGCCTTGAAGTTATATGGAAAATTTTTTTCTTAAATCGCTTTTTTCCAATATACTCAGGAAAAATATAATTAAAGAAAAAACTTCAGATCATGATGAAGTTTTGAAGATATAGATTTATGATAAAATTAAATTTCTAAAAACACTATTTTTATTAGAAATATCAAAATTTTGCTCAAATTTAAAAAGTTGTTTGAATTTCACGTTATCATTTTTATACATACTAGTTAGTATAGCCCAGCACTTGAAATTCGAGTGCAAATTCTAGGAATTATTATTTTTTCATTCAATTTTTGTCTTCCAATGTTTTTTAATCTATATATATATATACATAAAATTTATGAATATTTAAATGAGCCTAAAGGTATGTTAATCACCACAGAGCGTCTGATTATAATTTAAATCATTCGCATTAACAGGGCGTAACGAATTATTATAAATATTTTATTTACTTTAATTTAATATATTTCTACGAAAGATTTAACATAAATTTTATCATTCTCAGCTTCTCCTCCATATGAACTATAATTATGCCAATTTTCACACTTCAAGATCTCAATAAAGAAAATTTATGCAAAATTAGACAATAAATGTTGCAGAAAAATACCGTATACATTTGTGATTTTTCATATATGTTGCAAGAGAGCTCTTAGCAGTAATTGAGCGATGTAGAAACCAGTTGTTGTAATTAAAAGTCTAGGACAAAATGTTGCTAGTATTTTACATGTGTGCTTGTGTACCATGCATTATTATGGCGCATGAAATTTTTATTAAAGAATTTTTGACCCTCACCACATAGTGAGAGTTTGTGCTGATGTTTGATGTAACCAAAAATATTTGACCTAGACCGATTTTTTATTATACCGATCAACTTAGAATAACTTTCTGAGTCGATTTAGCGATGTCCGTCCTTCTGTCTGTCTGTGTGTTCATCAAACTACATGTCGTAAATACGAATATATTTTGATGAAATTTGGTACATAAGCTTTACTCGACTATAGCATGAACGACATTGAAATTGGTGTAAATCGGTGCATGTTCAGGGTGCTAGTCCCATTCAAATAACCCCTATCAGACCGACTAAAAAATTTCGTAAGATTCAGATTATCATATACATATATGATTATGTATATACATATATCGATAAAATTTGATTTATGTGTGTGTATTGTACCCACTAATCAGAAGTCCATAAATAAACCCTGTAAGACCATTTTTAGTCATAGTCCCCATATAAAGCTTATTCACATTATGCTCTTTAAATCTATCAAAAACCAAAAATGTTGCATAGATTTTTTAAATTTGGTTTATATATTTTAAAGAACTTATTAAATAAGATCATGATCGGTCCATTATTTAACCTCTCTCCCATAATAAAATAAAATTCAATTACAATAAATCAACCTCAAAAAACAACCACATACACAAATTAAAGAACGCACGTATCTAACAAAAAATTGTACGAATACAATTGACATAGCCTGTCTTAACACTGCCGTGTTTTTGCCAAAACAATGGACTAAAAATAAATCTACTTTACTATTTGAGAATATAAACAACTGGACTAAACGTATTTGTTTGGTCTTTACGCTTTTAAAATAAATAAAAGCGAAGATAAACAACAAATAAATGAAATTGAAAATGCAATTCTATTCTACTCCAGCTAACATGCTCGTATGTTTGTTTTTGTAATATACGCCTTTTATTTGCAAATTGAAATAAATTTTCACTTTCATTGGTATTTGCTTACCTTACTGCTGCTATCTTCAGTAAATGACATGCAATCACTAAATCCACCACTTACACTAGTGCAAGGGCTTTGCACCAACATTATACCACTATCTTCGCCATCACCAATTTCACATGCACTGTCATCCGGTGCACACTTAATACAATCTGAGGTGGCAACAGTAGTAAGGGATGGTAAAGTAAATGTGGAGGAGGTGTTAGTACGACTTTGCAAGGGATTAATTGTAATAAGATTTTCCAATTCTTGGTTCGAGGATAATGTTAGTAAATCGTTATTTTCCAAATCGTACAACAAATTGAGGTCTGTCGTTGCTGATGTTAATGACACTACTTGCGTTGGCGTAAACATATTTAACATAACACAGTTTTGCTCGCCTTCGATATCGAGAATATTTTCATTATTTTTGTTACTGGTGTTTAACTTTAGATTTTGTTGCATTGCAATATCTCCTAAATTGACTTCTTGTTTATTAAAATTTACAAATTCACCATCAATTAATGTTGGATTTTGTTGTTCATATAATTTAAAAATATCCGCTTTATGTTGGTCTTGCAAATGTTGTAGAAAAATGTCCGATTGTAAACAAATACCCGTACAAAATAAACAATTGAACCCGATATATTGTATATCCGGAGATATAGTAATTTCACCACATTTTCGAAAAAATATATAATCATCCGGTTGCCAAACGGCAGGTGTTAATACGGCCGACATTTTTTACAAATTAAAAATGAAATTAATTAATTTGAAAATTAAAAGAAATTACGTTAAAACTATTTTAAATTATACGATCCATAAAAACATTTTATTATTAACACGGTTTGGTGTTTCTTTTCAGTATTTCTCCGTTGTTTGTCGTTTCAATGCCGGCCACTGACTGAATAATATTCACCAATTTACAGTAAGTTTTCTACTACACTCATTTAAGCTTTTCAATGTGTTGTGGTGTTGATGGTGGTGTTCTAGCTTTAATGCGTGCCTGTCTGCCTTCTTATTAAAAATCATCTAAACAATTAGTAATGCAAGGGTATTATTTATGTATTTGTGTATGGTTACCTTAAATTGATGTGGTTCTTGAGGTTTAAGGTAAATTAAGTTGTGGTTATGTGTGCAACATGTTGATGTATACAAGGAGAACACCGTAAAGTCAACATAATTTTCATTCTCTTAGTAAAGCTAATTTTTAACAATTTGTTTTGCTATGGTGAATTTTAAAAAAGTGTGGCTCAACAGTGTTTATATGTTTTTGTTTATAAACATATATCTGTGGTTTTCTGGAATAACCGCGTATGTCCATTTTTGTCAGTTTTGAGTCAACGATGCCAAATATATTGATTTTTAACGCTCTTTGCATGTGTTAATTTTAACGACGTAACTTAAATGTTTATTAAATTAATTTGCAGCACTATCGACGTATGTCAACCTACGTTTGATCGCTGAGAAATTATTTTCTCAGAAAACGACACATAGCGACATACGTTGTTATTATTGAAAAAAAAAAAATGCAAAATAGCTTTCGATTATTTTTCAGTTTATAACCGCTTATATAAACTTGTGTGTTTATTTCTGTTATTTTTTGTCACTATTATTCTTGATACGTTGTTATATTCTCATCCTAAGTCCCGTTAACTTTTTGTTGACGAACAGAAAATCAATTTTTCAAGCAACAACAACTTATGTCTACATGGGTGGTTGAATTGGTAGTTTTCTTTTTCAAAGAAAACGACGTTTGTCGACATAAGATGTTTTATCTGCACACACTTTAAGTATTATTTACATATTGTTTTTTTCGCCCTTTTCTAGGATCTATTCCTCTGAAGATTTTTGACTCAAAATTTTATATAAAGTATTTATTGCCCATATCTACAGGACTGTTAAATAAAAAGCTATAAAAACTTTATATCGAGCCCATAATTTCAAATATAACGTTTTTTGGCTCCCCTGAACATTTTGATTTTATGACATACGCGGTTATTCTAGAAAATTACAGATATATGAAAACGGTCTAGACCTTAACTAATGTTTATAAATACATGTATCTCAATAAGTATGTTTCAAGCTGAATAATACTTGAACCAAGTGTAAACTCTGAATTTAACGAAATGCTTGATGTTTTAATAAAAAAAAATATGAGGTATGAAAAAATTTGAGGTGAATATCTAAAATTCAAATTTTCACACAAATTCTAAATTGTACGCAAACGCCAGGTGAGATTTCGGTCAATCGAAGAATCTTAAGATTAAACTTTGGTTCTTTAAATTTCGATGTAGAGCATTTGAAATTCGTTACTGTCGACTACAACTAGTTAATTGCAAAAAACAAATTTGTTGCATACCATGTGTGTGTATTTTTTGTTGTTGTATGTAATGAATGTTTGCAGAAAAGGAGTGTAATTTAAGTTGCCATATTATTTTTAATGTTAAGGCTAAGGCTTCGAAGGTTGTTTTTTATATACATTATGAATAAACGTATGTTTATAAATATAAAAGATAATTGCATTTTTATTGATATTACATTATTTATGACATTTAATGACCTGGTCACTTTTATAATATACGGAAAATCTTTTTCTTGTGCAAATTTGTTCGTAATTAAGTGTTGTTTAAAAAATAACAGTATTTTATATTTAAAATATTAGAAGTGAAAGTAACAATCATTTAACCCATTTATCAAAGCCATTAATCAAAATTGTAAGAAACAAAATCCTTTAAATTTTTTAATGAACTCAATCACTAAATCTACTAATTTAAATGTCAACATTGTTTAAATTTTGCAAAAATTTGTTTGTAATTTCTCTTTAATTGGTTCACAATGGGTTAATAAATTCAAAGTTTTTCCCCCATGAACTCTGTTTAGTACAACCGATATGCCGCCCCGTTATAAAGAAAGCAAATATAAAAATGGTTATGACATTTTGAGCAAATGGTTTTAGGATTAGCATATTTGATTTAAATGACGCCAACTTTTCAAACCAATCGTAAAAACTCTACTCCACAAAAGAAATGTTCTTTTTGCAACACATTCAATAATGGATATCGATGCATATGTTCTTCATATCGTAAATCCCATTGATATACAACGTTGCCATGTAGTATTTAACAACTCTGTTTAAAACAGCTGTCATGCGCTATTGTGAATGAGGCTGCAAAAAATCGGTAATATTTCTACGAAATCGCTCAATTGTTAGTTATTTAATAGGATTTTACATTAAATATTCACAGAAAAACTATGCAAAATTGGCAGAAACTATTAAAATTGGCTGTAAAATGCCAACAACGTTCAATTCACACCACAGCGTCACTAGACGGCAAACGAAATTTCCGTAAGTTCATGGCGTATAACAAACGATGCACGAGAGTTGTTAAAGAGGCCCAACGTACCCAACTCAAGCCTGATGTGCCAATACATAAACGTGGAGTACGTGATACGGGTATGATAGTAAATGGCAAATATGTAGAAATTCCAGAAAAAATACCTGCTCTCATTGTACCGAATTTGGATGGATGTCAATTAAAACCGTACGTCTCCTATAAGGCTCCTGATGTTATACAATCTGAATTCACCAGTTTGGATTTATTTAATGCCATTTATTCGAAAAAGATAATTGAAGATTTTAGGGAGGGTAAATTGACAGAAGACGGTAAACCGCTAGAGCCATCCGAAAACGAGTTGCAAACAGCAGAGCAGGCCTTGCAAAATGCCCGAAAAACAGGCTCAGATATATTTTAAATTTATCCATTGTTATCGGTTATTTGATTTGGAGAATATTTTAAATATAAATATATTTTAAAAAACCGGCATATTATTCTGTCATATATTTTTGGCGATATAGAAACAGTTTACGCACCCATTTATCTTGTTTGAGTTCAGCATCACCCAAAAACTGAAGGAAAATACAAATTAGTGCCAGTAATATATAATTCATAGTGAGTGAACTTACACTTGGATGAAATAATTCATCTTTTGTATTCAATTCTTTGCTTGAATCAGAGAGAATTGGAAATGTTACAGTTTCCGCTTTCAGGTCAATTATAACTTTATCCATAGACACTGAGGACTTTTCAGGGGCTTCCCGATCTCTTGTACTAAAGAATGACCTAGGAACAAAAGTATCTTCTTCTATAGTTTCTAAATCCTTTTGTACCTTGACATCCAATAAATCTATGGCTTTTGTTACAGCAGCAGTATTCAAAGTTGTTGAGGGTATTACCGCACTTCTCGAATTACTTTCAGAGCTGGCAGCTCGTGTTTTACTATTTCTGGAACTCGAATATTTAGAAGTTCGGCTACTACGGCTACCCCGACTGTCTCTTGAGCTACTCGAGGTAGTCGAGCTTGAACTTGAGCTACGTCTGCGGTGTTTAGATTTTTTTGAGTGCTTGGACTTCTTTGATTTCGATTTGCGATGCCTGGAAGAATAGTAGTCTCTCTCACGGTCATAATTTCTGTCACGGTCCCTATCGCGGCTGCTGCGATCCCGGTCTTTGTCGCGGCTGCTGCGGTTCCGATCTTCGTCGCGACTGCTGCGATCCCGTTCTTTGTCGCGGCTGCTTCGGCACCGATCGCGATCCCTTTCACGATAACGCTCCCTGCTGCGCTCCCTTTCACGATCTCTTTCTCCTGATTTTGATACTGTTCTGTGACTCGAACGTTGATAGCTTGAAGATTTTTCTGAATCTCTCATTTTTATAAATATTTTTAATAAACTTAACAATTGTTTACTCCTCCCTAGCTTGCAATTTCTTGATTCCTTTTTCTACTAAAATCATTCACAATAACATTGTTTATTTTGATAGACATTGGTGAATGCAGTACTGAACATGTCTTTCGCTATAGTGCTGCCATTCTATTGAAATATATAGACCAATTAGGGCAAATGCGCATTATTTATAATCATTAATTTGGATGTTAATATATATAAAAATTCGTTTCATATCAAACCATTTTACAATCTTTGTATAATTGCTAGATATTTATAGGAACACTTTTCCAATTTTCATTATACAAAATATTTAAATCTGGCAATGCCATAAGTATTACATATTTGTATTAGGATTACCAGAAGTACATTAAAAACTAAAAAACGGGAAATATTTTTAACAAAATATATATATAGGCCTTTAAATACTTCAATATAAAATATGTTTATTATATTAACATATCCGTTTTATATTTAGAATTTTAATTAATATACAATTTGTTCAGGTTTCTTCTAGGTAAATAGGATTTTTGTAATACCCTTAAGGAGTTCCACTTCAATAACCTGTTAACTCACATGCGTATTCCGCCGCCATTTTTACTTTAGTGTGTATTAGTGAAAAGAAAAATTCTCATAAGAAAACGAGCGTCGCTGTGAAAATTGTGGAAAATTGTGCTAAACCTTAAAAATTTATAAATATATATCCGACTTTTGGAAAATAATTATATGCTACGCTAAAGCTTAGCCATGAAAATTTCCAAAAGTGATATTAGTCTAGAATTAGACTGTTGGATCGAAGAGTTATCGCCGGCTCAGTTGGCTGCTTATGAAAGAGTTGCCAACGAGCATAATGCCATTAAAAATGCTCTCAAAAGTGCTTTAAATGCCAATGACGGCAAAGAATTATTTAATGGTCAGGTTTTCCAGGCCTACTCGTTTAAGGGCAAAGTATTGCAAGAACTAAAAGAGGCCACTATACCGCCTAAAAAGTCGCCCAAGGTTGAAGAGCCAGCAGCGCCCCAAAAGACTGGTACAAGAGGAGGAGGACGAAAAAGAGCACCAAATTTTGTTTATTTGGAATCATCCGATGAGGAAGATGACGATATTCCATTGGCGAAGAGAATTGCTGTGGCCGGAGGGAAAAATGTTAAAAATACAGATGGGGCTGTTACGCCTGGTAAAGGTGGTAAAAAGGGAGCTGCTGCAGCCGCCGCAGCAGCAGCAGCTGCTGCTGTTGAGTCTAAAGAGGCAACACCTGCTAAAGGTGGCAAAAAAGATTCCAAAAAGGGCATTAAAGGTGCTGTTGCCGAAACAACTCCGGCTCCTAACTTTCGTCCTTCAGAAGATTCTGCTGTGGGTGGTTTGATAATTGGTTCGGACACAAAGGATGGCAAGACTACCAAAGAAAATAAGGAAATCAAATTGCAGGGTAAAACATTCCCATCGTTGGTTGTTTTGGCTAAACCTTGGCTTAAAGTCAAGGATATGTCTGCAACTCGTAATAAATTAGATTCCAAGGTGAAGTTGGTTTTGATGTTGACACCCAACAAATTCACCGAATGGCTGATACAAGAGGGTCTGCTAAAGGCTGAACAAAAATGTGCCAATCACAAGAATACTGATTTGAAGTTGGGTAAGTTGGAAAAAATTTAGGGGAAGCAAAAAATTTGGTAGGTAAACGTCAAAAAAAAAGGAAAATTGTGGAAAACAAATGGTGGGCATTTTTAGTACATATATGTATAATGAGCATTTTTTTATTCTTGCTAAACGTTTTATTTCTTTAGTTCTCGATGACACGTATAATATTTACTAAGCCTTTTGTTACAATAAAAATAACTATTTTTGATAAATGCTTCTGAAAAATTAATAAATTTTTAGTATATGTTTAATATATATGGAGCCTTTTTAAACAAAAACGGCTCAATATATAAAACATTTATAAATTTTTTAGAAACATGTTATCGAAACTAGTTAAGGTGTGTTTACACTATGTGTATTTTCCATATGTAAATTCAGTTTTACGATCCATACGTAATTCCGTGTGTGTGTCAAAATTAGCGTTTTACATACGATTCATAATTTATGCGTTCAAACGTACATATGTATTTCCGTATGACATAACCTCAAAATGTAAACAACAGCTGATTTAATTTGTGATTTTAGAAAAATTTATTGTTAAAAATAAAGTTATATGTTTTATATATTTTTTAATTGTTAATTAATATTAAACAATTTATTTTTCTTTCAATATTAATCTTTATAATTTACTCTTTTTTCTTTCGCCACAAGCAGTGTTGTATTTCCATATGTTTGTCTTGCCAAAATAGAACCTGCTCTAATTGAAAAATTTACATATGTCTTGCAAAATGTGTTGTACATAAACAATGTTTGAAAGGGTTCACACTATGTGTACAAATTACACGTGCTAAAAAACTAAGAAAAACACAAGCAAAACGCGTAGTGTGAACGCAGCTTTACAGAAAGACTCAATACTAATAAAAAAAAAATAGTTACAATATATATTAAACATGCTACCGAGAACTATTTCCTTTCTAAAAATTTATTGATTTTTCAGAAACATCGAAAATAGTTTAAAAATCTGAATATATATTAATTGTTATAGCGAACTATTTTCTTATTTCTTTACTAACAATTTATCTATTTTTCAGAAACATGTTATCCACATATTATTTATCTAGACTCTTTTTTGCAATAAAAATAACTATTTTCGATAAAAATATTTTTGGAAAATGGCTTAATTTTTAGTACACATTTTTTTTTGGATAATATGAAAATTATGAAAATAAAAAAAAATCGCTACCGTTTATAAAATAGTAATTCTATTTTTTTATGTTATTTTTCATAGGCGTTTATTCGGATGCCGCGAAATTCCCCTATACTGGTGGCTACGTTTGGATTAGTGAATGTTGCCCAACCCGTTTTGTGTCTGTATTTCATGGTTCCATCTTTGAAGGTGCTCCCCATCCACCTTCCTGTATTTTAAAGCTCGTCTATCATTGGGCTTGTCAGACTAACATACAAAACGTGGTGCAATGGGTTAAGGTGGATAATGTCTACATTAAAGGTGTCTACACCTGGCTTAGAGCTATTTGCACCTTGGCCGTTCATCAAAAATGTAAAAAATTAGGCGGCCCCGATAAGTTCGTCGAAGTTGGTGTCATTTCATTCGGCACCACCTCACAAGATGGCCAACAAAGACAATTGAAGGTGGAGGTTTTAGGTGTTTTAGATTATTCTGAGAAAACTATACGTTTGCGTGCGGTAGAACCCCTCTCGGACTCTGATCGTAATTACAAAAAACGTTTTCAAGTTATATTGGAACCGTTGAAACGTTGGGTCTCAACAGAGAGTACGATATGCATAGATTTAACCGTGGATAAAATGACTCTCTATTCGATGGGTTTTAAGAATGTTGTACAAGCGGCTGCCACAGATAATACGGCGAAACATACCAATTCGGCTGTTATGGATTATTTACGACGTATTGTTCCAAGAATGTTTCAAAATACTTTGTCATTGTTGTCGCGACAAATGATCCAACAATTTTTGGATGAATTAGTGTGGAGGGAACAATTTGGCACGTATGCATTGCAGGCTTTCAATAACATAACGGCTCATATTGCTGAACAAACGCGTATAAATTGCAACGAATCGTTAACTCAGCGTTTGTATCATGTGAGTATATATATATATATTTTAAGTCCTGAAAGTTTTCGTAATAATTTAAAATTATTTTCGATTTGTTTTCAGGTGGCTACTAATCCATTTAAGGACTGGAGTATTTTACCAGCTAATTCTAAGGAAATTCCAGCTAATACTACACCCAAAAGATTGAAAAAACGTTAGTAATTATAGAATTTAAGTTAAACAAAATTATGCTAAAACAAAGAAAAAACTAGGGCAACAGAAAAATTTGCTTTTATTTGTTTTTCTTTTGAAAATATGACCAATGTTTTAAAAGACAGTAGAAATGATAAGGATGCATCAAGAAATATATGACTATAATTATGAAAGTGAACTAAGTCATATGTTTTCTACATCGAATTTATTTAGTTTAAAAAAAATCGTGATATAAAATAACTGATAAACATAATTTTTTTTTTACTTAAACCCTTTTAATAATTATGGGCACATAAACATTCATATGTGAAAGAAGTCAAATAACTATAATTGTTAAATTTTGACTTTGACCTTTTAACAATTATGGGTGTAATGAACATTTATTTTTATTTTTTGACTTAGACCTTTTTCATAATGTGAAGCTCATAAAAATTTTTAAACGATGTTAACTGAAAACATTTTTTTTGTCTTAATTTTGGATAAGGACTTATTTACAATTATTTATTTATTTATTTGTTTATTTATTTTTTTGACTTAGACCTTTTTCATAATGTGTAGCACATAACTATTCATATGCAAACGATGCAAAATAACTTTAATTTTGATTTAGACCTTTTTAACAATTATGGGTACATGAACATTAATTTTTTCTCTTTGATATTTTCAAGCTTTATTTCTAGTTTCAAATAAAAAGATTTTTATTATAAATGTTTGATATTCTATGTTCGGTAAAAGATTTTGTTCTTGACTATTTTTTTTTTGTCTCAATCCTTTCAAATGCTTTTATCTCCTAACCTAGTTTTGTGTATTATATGTAATGTATACATGCATACATATCAGTTTCTTGTTTCTTGTGTTTACTTTCTTTTTTCTAAATTTATTTTCTGTTGCCCTGTTGTTTTCAGCCAGCCTTGGAAGAGTCTACTACTTAAAATTAATATATTATGCCTCCTTCTTTTTTTTAGCTCTAAACTAATTTTTAATACTATAAAATAAATTATATCAAAGTTGCTAGCATCTAAACAAAATCCAAAACTTAAAATACCTCAATTTATCATTTCAATTATTGAAATTTAAATTAAAAATATCAAAACTGTGTTATTGGGTTTCATTTTGTAAAATACTTTTCAAGTAACATTTAACAAAATAAAAGACAAACTCAAGTTATTTATTTTTATGATTAATTAATTTAAAAATCATTTACCTGAAGTTAATTATTTGCCAAAATATTTGTTTAATGTTAAACAAAAAGCATAACTTTATAACTCTTGTTTTCTTATTATCTAAAAAAATTGTTAAATGATTTAGTGTCATGTTTTATTAAAAAAAAAATATTTATAAATAAATTTTTGTTGTTTTGAAAAATGTACAAAAATTATAAATTTCTTTTTTATTTCCATTTCCCCTCGACCTCTCAAAAAAACGTAAGTTTTTTATTTATTAATATTTTAAAACATAATTAAGTAAATTTATGCTTTTTGTTTAAAAAAAACCAGACAAATATTTGTAGCAGCCCATTAGAAAAGTAAAGAAATATAGAAAAAAAACTAATTTTTTTAAATAATTTAGTTAATTTAGTGTTTTTAATCTATTAAAAAAAATTTATAGCCATTAATGAAGCTGATTATGTTAATGTTGAAAAAGTTAATGTTAAAAATATTAAAAAAGAAAAAGATGACGATACACCTACTGCTACCAGTAGTAAAAAGCGCCATAACAAAGCACAAGAAGAAGATGCAAAACCCTCTAAAACTTCCAAGAGTACGCCGGCCAAGGGTGCTAAAAAAGAGCCAGCTTCGACGGGCAAAAAAGAACCAGCTTCTGCTAAAAAGTTAACTGAAACTAAAACAGCTAAAAAAGAAAAAGAAAAGGAAAAAGACAAAGACAAAGATAAAGACAAAGACAAAGAAAAGGAAAAAGATGACGATGAACTTAAGGGTTTGGAGGAAATGTATTATGGCATTCTAGATGGCCACGAAGAAAACTATGAATCGTTCCCCTATAAACCAGAACCCAAATCAACGACATTGGAGGGTGCAGCCGTTGAAGAAGAAGATCTACAGATTTACCCCACCCATGTAGATTGTCCAATTTGCGATACTGCTACTACTTTCGATTCAAATGAAAAATTACAAACCCATTTACTGTCCCATCTTAATATCGATGGCAAAGATCATAATCTACAATGTCTATTTTGTTTGGAAAAAATGGATACGGAAACTGTTTTGACTAAACATAATAATATAATGCATCCCGAAGAAACCAAATCAGCAAATTCGGCCTCGTATCGCTGTTTGATATGTCAGCAACGTTTTAATTCTTTAAATTTCTTAACTTCACATTTACAAAATAAACACTCTATGCTGGAATTGCCGTATTGTTGCCAGGCCTGTGGCTATAGGACCTCTTCGCAACGTGACGTTGTGCGTCATTATTATGATGATCATAAACATCAAAATTTCCTACAATGTCCTTATTGTTTAGATGTAAGTTTTATTATTATTTTTTTTTGATAATTATTTAATTTTCATTTTTTGTTTTGCAGATCTATCGTTTCTCTTATAAGGGTAAAATTAATCAAAGTAATATTGAAAACTATTATATGCATTTACGACAACATATGGCCAAAAAGGACATCAATCTCAAATGTACTAAATGTTCTTTGAGTTTTATTGACAAAGGTAATAACAAAAATAGATATATTTTATTTATCCACTCCTTTCAGAAATTATTAATTTATCACTCATTCTATAAAACGAAACGCAATGAAATGATTCTAATTTGTATGAAAAATTCAAAACCATTTTTTTTTTTAATTCAAAAATATTTTTTAAAAAATTTTTTTCTTATAAACTTTCAACGTTTCTTTACGTTTCAAAAAATTATTATTTTCGATCTATATCATCTATAATATTAATAGGCTAGGCGATTTCTTCTGACCGATGTTTTGTTCTACCGTTTTATCCCGATTTTGAGCAAACGTATATTATTTGAAAGGTATTTCTTTGTCGCCGTTTTGTAGATTTACAGATTTTTAAATTTTTTCCTTTATTTTGAGTAAATTGCATTTAAAGTTGCTACTAACACATACATAAAATTATACATACTAGAAGATTCCAGCACTCGAAATTCGAGTGCAAATTCTAGAAATTTTATTTTTTCATTTAATAAAGACCCTAAAGGTATGCTTCACAATTCAACTCATTTTAAACGAAGAAAACAAACTCAACACATTAACACAAACACATTAACAAATTTAATAAACACACACATAGCATTGTATGATTTTATGTATGTGTTAGTAGCAACTTTAAACGATCATAACTCCAAAAAAATATTCCAGACGATGAAAATCTGTAAATCTTGGTATTAGCTAAAAAGAAATACCTTTCAAATGATAAATTCTTTGTCAAAATCGGGATAAAACTGTGAAACTTACATCGGTAACAAAAAATCGCCTAGCCTATTAATATTATAGATGGTATGTGTGTTTTATTAAATTTGTTAATGTGTTTGTTAATGAGTTTGTTATCTTCACTCACAATAATAATAAACCATAAAAGTGTTGGTTTGTGAATTGGCTAAGTTGAAAAATAAAGCTGCCTAGAAATTACACTCGAATTTCGAGCGGTGGAATGTGCTAGTTTTAATGATTGAGTTCGAATGTTTTTACTTTAAATAAACGTTTCATTTTATTGAATGAGCCCATAAAAAAACGTGGTACAAATGTTGAACGGAGTTAAGAAATATTTAAAATTTACAATTGGATGAAGGTCGCAGAAAGCGATGATGCTTGAATATGTTATTGAACACGAAAAAATTAGTGACCATTTTTTAGCCGTCCAATTTTATATTTAGGGGATCAAAAATGGTACAAAAAACGACCGTTTTGTTATTTTAAAGTTTTTTCATATTTGGTCCAAAGAAACCATATACAAATTAGTCATCATATGAAAGGTATGTATATGTATGACCTATCCAATAGATGTTATTGGGTATTATTTAATAAAAATCCTAAGTCCTAAAGGAGTGATTCGAAAAATCTTAACACACGTTTTTCCTTTTTCCTCAACTTCTTTTCGCCAACATTATTTGAATTTTTTTATGATCAATTTTTATCCTTGAAAAATATGTCAGTTATTATGTCTATTGACAACACTGTCAACTTGTCGTTAGTTTGATTAAAGGAAGAAATGAAACAGTAGTAATTGCTAAAATTTTTAAATATTTTGTAACAAAACTTCAACTTCATTCTACAAAAAGTTGGCCAAAGAATCTAAGGTCTGCCGTCAAACTGTTTCCAATGTTATTAGCAAATATCAGGAGAATTTTATTATTAATAGGAAATCTGTTTATGGAGGAAAGATCTATAAGATGTTTGTAAGGCCAAGAAAAGAATTTTTTTTTAGAGTTTTTTAGAAAAGCAAGCCCCGATTAACTCAGTGCTCGAATAATAATTTGGTGCTAAAAACTAAAGCCAATGCTGATTAGAAAGCCTACAAAGTCCAACAAGTTTCAGAGCATTAAAATTGAAATCATGTTTCATAAAACAAAATTCCTGCTGCTTAATGGACGACCAGACGTATATACTGGCATATTTTTCGCATCGTCCGTGTCGAGGAAATGTTGAAGATCAGTTTAGGATCTTAACACTGACGAAGTTTCCAAAAATGTTCCTAATATAGCAAGCAATATGTGGTTGCGACTAAAGAAGCAAGTCATTTGTTAGAGCGAGCTCTATAAATACCGCAATTAATATTAAGCAGTCTTTGCACAAGAGACTCTTCCTTCCTTTCATAAGCCAACACAATGTGTCCACATATTTTTGACCCGATTTGACATCCTGTCACTACGTTAAGAAAGCTGTTGAGTAGAACAAGGACAATTCATGGTTTTTGTAGAGATATTGGGTTCTTGTGAAAAGGAAGTTGAAGAGTACAAAAAAGGCATCCCAAAATGTGGAATATTTTAAAAAATTATAGAAACAACTATAATATCCCTAATGGAAGGTTTTCCGGAAAAGGTCCATAAGTTCAAAAGAAGTGATTAGACTATAAATATCAATAATTTTATTTCTATGTGTACATAACCAATGTGTACACAAAAATTTAATTCGGCTGTGCCGAATCTTTTATACCCTCCACCCGTATTCTAAACACAATGTCATAACCAGTTTATCAACACTTAAAGATAAAAAGGCTAGATTTAAAATTATATCGACTAGATTAACAAAAATTTTAGAACAACGCCAGATCGACTTCTCCATCGAGCATATATATTGTTTATAGAGTCTGCGAATTTATTTCGACGAGTTACAAACGGATTGACAAACTTATACCTTCTACGTAGTGGTATGGAGTGTATAAAAAAAGTCTGATTGAAAATGATGAAAATACTTTTTTAAGAGAAGCCAACTTTTGAAGAGAAAGCACTTTTTAAGAAAAGGTACTTTTCGAGAAAAACCAATTGTTCAAGAAAATTAGTTTTTTAGAAAAGCCACTTTTTTTTAAAAGAAAGTACATTTTAAGGAAATGTTTTCTACTTTTTAGGAAAAGAAAGTTTCAAAAGAAAGAAAATTTACTTTTTTTAAAAAAGAAATTTTTTTAAGAAACGGAGCTTTTTTTTCGAAAATGTACTATTTTATAAAAGGTACTCTTTTAAAGCAAAAGCACTACTTTTTTATTTATAATTTATATCTTTTTAATATCTAACTTTAAATTTTTTTATTTCTATTTTTTATTTTGAACTTTAATTTTTTATTTTTTAACTCTTAATTTTTAGTTTTTCATTTTTCATTTCGCATTTTTCATTTTTTATTTTAATTTTTTTAAAAGGGTACTTTTTAAAAAAAAGTGTTCTTTTTTCAAAAGAGGGTAATTTTTTAAAAAAGTAAGTTGTTTGACTTTTTTAGGGATTATATTTTTTTTCTTTCATATTGGCAATTATTTTTATTATATCGTGATAACGATAAAAAAATATGTGGCAATACTACTAAATATTGCTCATGGTAGTTGTGTTTTTTGGTATGGTTAATATATTTGCATATTTTTTTTTGTGGCTTTTTTTGCAACTGCTGTGAAGTTGTTGTACAACAATTATGTTCAGCCACTAAAATATTACAAGAACCACACTGGGTTTTTTGTTTTTTTTTTTAGAGGTGTCTACAAATTTTTGGGTCGTTATCTCAGCACAATGACGCCCGATTTACCCAATTTTTAATATCAACTTGCTGCAAATAACGGCAAATAATATTATCGTACTATATCCAGGTAAATGGTTTATTTTGTGAATGAGCCTGTTTTCAACAGACAGACAGACGGACATCGCTAGATCGAATTTTCCTGTTATAAAGATCAAGAATATATATGGTTTTGGGGTCTCCGGAATTTATATCTTTGAGTTACAAACGGATTGACAAGCTGATATATACCCTCTGCACAGTGGTGTGGAGGGTATAAAAAAATTTATAAAAATTTTGTGCGATATAATGGACGATTAGCTGAGCAAATATTGAAACCAGGAATGTGAACTTTAAAGTGAGATACTAACCATGAAATTTAGTTTGAACAATCCGGAAAATTTTTTTGTAAGTTTCAATTGGTTCTAATCTGTATATCCTTTGGATGGTTTCTGTTTAGGCTTTAACATGCTGTACAAAAAACTATTCCTATTAAAAAAAAAGTATATCTATAATATTAATATGCAGGGCGATTTCTTGTGACCGATGTAAGTTTCACAGTTTTACCCCGATTTTGACAAAATATTTATCATTTGAAAGGTATTTCTTTTTAGATGTTATCCAGATTTACCAAGGTTCAGAAAATACACACATGAAACACACAATGTTCTGTTCAAAAGCAGCCAACACATATCTTTATTTTCATATCAATTATGTGCGTTTCTAAATTTTCTACGGTGCCCAACACAACCATGACTGTGTTCGTTTTAATATTTCGTTATTTACACGAACATTTTTGTATCACATACTTTTTGTTTCAATCACACATAAAGCACACATTTCTGAGTGTTGCTTTATTTGAAGTTCATGTTCTGGTACGTGTACTGAAAAAAAACACAGAACATGTACAATAAACAGGTTAGAGTTCAGTTATATTTGAAGTCGTGTTGTGGCTCGTGTAGTAAGAAAAAACAGAACATGTACAATAAACAGGTTCGAGTTCAGTTATATTTTAAGTCGTGTTTAAAATATAACTGAACTCGAACCTGTTTATTGTACATGTTCTGTTTTTATACCCTATACCACTATGTGGTTTGGGTATAATGACTTTGTGCTGCTGTTTGTAACAACCAAAAATATTTGACCTAGACCCATCTTTAATTATACCGATCGAATCAGAATCACTTTCTGAGTTGATTTAACAATGTCCGTCCGTCCGTCCGTCCGTCCGTCCGTCTGTGTGTCCATGTAAAGCTTGTAATCAAACTGCAGGTCGCAAATATGAATATATTTTGATGAAATTTGGTATATAAGCTTTTATCGGCCATGGGATGAACGCTATTGAAATTGGTGAGAATCGGTCCATGTTCAGACCTAGCCCCCATACAAATTACCCATATGAAATCGAAATAAATTGCCATAAGATCCAAATTGTCATATAGATCTTACTCAAATTGGGTTTATATGCGTTCATTACATCCACTAATGAGTAGTCCAAAAATGATCCCTTTGACCCCATATAGAGCTGCTTTCCGATCTTCACTTAAATCTATTAAAAAACAAAAATATTGCACTGATTCTTCTCAAATTTTGTTTGTACATATTTTTGCAAAATACAAGAGACTTTACCAAACATGATCAGGATCGGTCCATTTTTGGACCTTGTCCCTTTATAGATATAGCATCCGATATGAACTTTTTCATATCTGCAGCCAAAAAAATTAATAAAAATCCCACTCAAATTTGGTTTATGCTTATTTTCTATATCAAAGTAGTTGGACCGAAAGATAGGGTCTCTAAACCATGGTATAGGGTATCATATAGTCGGTCTAGACCGACTATAATTTTCTTACTTGTTTAAGTCGTGTTTAAAATATAACTGAACTCGAACCTGTTTATTGTACATGTTCTGTTTTTTCTTACTACACGAGCCACAACACGACTTAAAATATAACTGAACTCGAACCTGTTTATTGTACATGTTCTGTGTTTTTTTTTTCAGTACACGTACCAGAACATGAACTTCAAATAAAGCAACACTCAAAAATGCGTGCTTTATGTGTGATTGAAACAAAAAGTACGTGATAGAAAAATGTTCGTGTAAATAACGAAATATTAAAACGAACACAGTCATGGTTGTGTTGGGCACCGAAGAAAATTTAAAAACAAACATAATTGATATGAAAATAAAAATATGTGTGTGTTGGTCTAAGTTATGTTTGTTTACCTATATGTACGAGTTTTTTATTCAGTGTGTGTTTTTTTCTGAACTCTGAGATTTACAGATTTTCTTCGCCTGGAATATTTTTTTGGAGTTATGATCGTTGCAACTAACGCATACATAAATTTATACAATGCTATGTGTGTGTTTATTAGATTTGTTAATGAGTTTGTGTTAATGTGTTGAGTTTGTTTTCTTAATTTAAAATGAGTTGAATTGTGAAGCATACCTTTAGGGTCTTTATTAAATGAAAAAATAAAATTTCCTAGAATTTGCACTCAAATTTCGAGTGCTGGAATCTGCTAGTTTATATTAAAACATCTATCTGTTGTCCATCATTTTTGTACGGAAGTAAGTCTTCAATTTTTTTTCTTACACTTTGGTTATGTCCTCATAAAAAAAATATATATTACTGATACCTATATTGCCTATAATTTTTGCACACGGTTGCCACCATCGAATAAAATAAGTTGGAAAAGTATCGGCTAAAACACGGCTTAATTAAAAAAAAGCTGGAATAAGTGTTCACTAAAATAGAACTACGACAAATATATTTATGTGAGTTTTGGTTGAAAATTCATATGGACCACCATACAAAACACCCTAAAATTTTATGGTTTTATGAAATATTACGAGCATTTAAGCATGGTCGCGCATGTCTTATATGCTACTGGATTGGTCTTACAAATACCATTCATTTATTGTCCAATAAACTTAAAAAACGCCGCTTTTTTATATAATTTTTTACCCCCCTAACTATGAGATTGAACTGCAACAAAAAGTATAACTTATATTTTCTATTCTATAACAAATCCAACTTTAATCTCGTTCTGAAGGTGACTCTCGCGAAACCTTCCTTGTTAGTTCCGAAGTATAGAACATTAATGCCAAATTTTATTAAATTCAAATTTTATAAAAATATGTTGTTGACTTGAAATGGAAACTGGGGGCCGCATTCGATATCGACTAAAATCATTCGAAATTCCATATTTTTTATTATTATTTAAAGACAACGGATAAACGTCAGACCACGTCTCTCTTGTACCATTAACTATGGGCCACAATTCGTAAACTATGACAGTAAAATTATTCTTAGTATTTCATTTTGGAAAATAAAAAATTTCGATCGAACAATTTCGATAATGAATGCGACAATTTGATTATGGAATTATTTAGAATTAAATACAATTCAATATTTTCAGTAGAATTTAAGAAAATTTTAATTCTTTACAATTTTTTTTTTTATATATTTTTATATTATATATATTTTTTTTTCTTTTAGGAGCTTTAAGACAACACATTTCTTTTCATCATCCCACTTTATTAAAGAACTCTCAAAATATACGCAAACTCCTAAGAAATTCGATGCTAATACAACAACCTAAGGTGGGCCGCCATAAAATTTCAGATATTTTAGAGTTTGAAAAATATTTTTTCCCATTGTTTTTTTCCTTTTTGCTTCCCTTTCCTTCTCTACAGGTTCGCAGTCACCACAAGGAACCTTTACCGTATTCGCAGCTATCTAAATTGGGCGAATTTTATGCTTTTATCGATGGTTCTATATGTGCTGAATGTAATACAGAAATTATAAGCGAACAGCATTTTATGTAAGTACCAGCAGAAAATCCCTTCGAACTTTATTTCGCCCTGGCCTATAGTCGTAAATAGTTTCTTGGGTAGATTTAAAATAAGCCGTTTATTTAAACAACAATATTAGGGACTTCACTTAGACTATATTATACTAGGTAGTTGT
Source organism: Cordilura impudica (assembly GCA_963682025.1). Taxonomy (NCBI): domain Eukaryota; kingdom Metazoa; phylum Arthropoda; class Insecta; order Diptera; family Scathophagidae; genus Cordilura; species Cordilura impudica. The sequence goes on from OY821521.1 coordinate 189,144,903, forward strand.
AACTTAGACTATATTATACTTGGTAGTTGTAACTTAGACTATATTATACTAGGTAGTTGTAACGCGCCTAAAGGACCCATTGAAAATGATGAAAATGTTTTTTTAAGAAAAGGCTTTTTTTTAGAAAATTAATTTAAAATAACGCCATCATTATGGTCTACAACGTTAAAATTTCGCGATAACAGAGAATCGTTTTTCCATCTGGCAACCCTGATCGCCTGATCGGGGACAAAATTTAAACAATCATATTCTACGACGCTTAGTTTTGGAGATATAAGCGATTTTATGTTCTTCGCCAAAGTTTTAGGTTTTCAGATCTGGCAATCAAAAAATAGTTACCGCAATTGCTAACCATAGAGCAACTATGACGCTTAGTTTTCGAAATATAAGCGATTTTATGCTCCCCACAAAAATATTACGTTTTTCGATCTGGCAACCCAAAAAATAGTTACCGCCCAACTTATAAGGGACTTCGTGAATTTGGGGCAAAATTTCAACCGTTTTGTTAGACGGCCCGCAGTTTTCGTTTGTTTTTCAAATCTGGCAACCCTAAATAGTTTTTAAAGCCGACAAAATTTCAAAAATTTTGTCCTACGACGCTTAGTTTTCTAGATACAAACTGAAATTTTATTTTTCAATCTTACAACCCTAAAAAGAGTTTTTAAAGAGGGGACAAAATTTTAGCAATATTGGTCTACGACGCTTAGTTCTTGATTTTATGTTCACTGCCAAAATAAATACGTCGACGTATGGTTGCGTTAGAGAATCAGCACATCAGTGAGATATTTGATTTTGTGTGAAAAGTGCCACGTCCTCTTTCCCGATCCCTCCCATTTTTTGCACGACTCTTACTCTTTTAAATAATAAACTCTCATAAAGACTCCCGCTATCATAATACTCGAGATATGTAATGATAAATGTTTACTTTTTATGGGAGGTACCAAGCACTCTGGACCGATGCCGTGCATTTTTTGAAAAAAAAAACCTAGAAGAGCTCGAAGCGAACCTATGATGTAAATCTTAGCTCGCTAGCTTTTATGGTGCCGGAGATCATTCGTTGCAAACAATTCGACCAACGATTTTTTATATATAAAGATAATGTGAATATATTAAAAATTCTTCCGCCGTAGGAGAGTTAATGGGAAAACAGAAAATGTTCATAACATATTCTTTCTCATAACTTCTAAAGAAATCAAATTATGAATTGAACAATGAATTGAACAATTTGTGAATTTCAAAAATTTTAATTTAAATTTCCTGATAAATTTGAAGCGAAACGAGGAATGCAAAAAATATAAAATAAGGGTCTTAAACGTTTTGTAAAATAAGATTATTTTATTAACAAATATTGGCTATAGAATCAAAATTCCTTTTGTCTACTTTGAATAAAAACTATTTAAAGAGGGAGATTGGTTTTCCTTTCCCAATCATTCAAATATTCCTTGCATTTTTTATATTTTTTAGCGGTAATTTGAAGTGCAATAAATGTAATTTCAAAACTTCATGTGTACGTGCAATGTTTCAACACACCAGCAATTGTACTGGTTCTACTGGCAGTAAAGATGTTATGGAAATGCCATTGCCCAATGAAATGCATTGCATTTGTGGTTTCTCCACAGCCAACGGTAATAATATGGCCCATCATTTGGCAAGTTGTGGACAAAAATCCGCATATCCATCGCCACAGCAGGCTCATGAAAATACCGTCAAGCGTAATATGCTTGATATGTTGGGTTTGGTTAAACGTGACGGCGAAGCCGGCAGTGAAGTTGATGGTGGCGGAGAACAAAATGTGTCAGACGACATTATTGAACAGCAAGCAGATGAACCAATGCCTGGCACCCCTACCGAATCGGAAGCGGTTGATGAAAGTTTGCAACAACCCGATACTGACCCGGAACCGGAACCAGATACTATGGACGATCAACAACATTCGATTGAACCCGATCAAACGCCCATACCATTTGGACAAATGGATGCCACGCCTGTCGATCAGCAACAACATGCTACCCAGCATTATGCTCATATTGTTGATAATACCAGTCATTTACAGGTGCCCGGACAAAATCAATATCATTTGCAATTCGGTCAAGCAGAAGTGGCACCGCATACTTTAAATGCGGCCGACATTGATATGCCGCTTATCGGTGAATTAGCCGATCCCAATCCACCACCGACACCACAATTTTTGGGCGAGGTTCATACACCCATGTTTGATGCTGTGGCCGCTGCTGAGCAGCAACATTATCATCAAATGATGCAGCAACAACAACAGCAATTACATCTTCAACAGCATCCCCATTTGCAACATCATCAACAACAATGAAAATGACCCAAAAATGTCAGGGATCGACTACCTTCTATACCACCCTGGCAATATTATTAAACAGAAACAGAATAAAAAAAAACTAAAAAATGGTAAGCTTGATTTTTTTTTGTAATTTGTCTTTTATAAAAAATTTGTTTTCTTGTTAAATTATCTGATATATATATTTTTTATTATTAAAATCCTTTAAATTGATAAGATTTTAATAACAGTATAATTTTTAAATATAATTTCTTATATATTTAGGCCTTTCACAGAATTTAACCGAAAGTGAAAGAAACGTTTTCATAAATCCGAATTAAAAAAAATTATTCAAAAATATGAAAAACTAATCTGTAACATATATTGCTATATTACTAACAATATATGTTTTTTAATACTAACTAATAAACAAAGGTGAATGCGAATGATAGTAAAAGTGGACAACAAAAAAGGTTTGCAATAGTTTAGGAACACAATAAAAAAAAATTTCAATTTCAAACAAATTCTGTGTCAAGCCAAATATATAGGAAAAGGATAAAATAAACGCTAATCTAAACTAAACCTTTTACCACAAATATACAAAAGAAACCATAAAGGTAAAGTTTTAAATGTCTATGAAAGTATGCTATGTATATTTAAATATAACACACTTTTCTTTTTCAATTAAATACACATTACAATATTAAAGGGAAATTTCTGAGAATTAATCTTAAATAATACAAAAAAAATATTAAAACAAAAAAATATTAATCTGTAGAAAACTGCAAAAAAGCCTAAAATAAATAAAATTTGTGACAGAATTGGAAATTTGACCGGGTTTGTCATAATTGAAATCTATATAGAATAATAAAAAAAAAAATGCACAAAACATTTACTGGGTACGATTAAGATAAGAATATGGATTACTAAACCAGAGTTTAACAGATCATTTTCTATATGTTTAAGCCCTGATTTAAAGAATGTTAAATACTTTAAACAACATATACATAATTTTACAAAGTTTTCTTACAAATCATTACATTTTAACTTACTAATATTGGAAAGAAAAACTATATAAATAAAATAATTTTAATCAAAAGTCTTTAAGACCATATAACTTTTTTATCTATTCAGAAACAAACACAAAATAAAACCGGCTATTAAAATAACTATATTTTACCAGTAATCAATTTTTGTTGTCAATAAATGTTAGGCAAACTATACAGTTGCTTTGCTCTGAAGAAACGTATTGGTAAAAGGTAATAATGTGTGCCAACAATATCTTAGTTAATATTTAAAAATTTTGCTGGTAAGTTTTAAAAAATTTTAGTAAATTAATTTTGTTTATAGAATAAGAATTTTGTTTATAGAATTTTCGCTATTAAATGTTATGAAATTAAATTATGTTTGAAATAAAAACCAAACGTTATTGTTGAGATTTTTGTCGCATACGCGATGTATGTAAAGCTGATAGTACTAAAGCCGTATCCAATTCTTTATGAGTACCTCTTTCACTATCTAAAATAATTTCCGAAGCCCGTCCATGAAATCTAGCTAAAACACGGGGACGATAATCTAAAAAGATATAAAGATAAGTGATTGTAATACAATGTAAATCATATTAAACAAACTTAATATTAACCTACCCACACTGCTAGCTAAAGGATTTCCCGTTAATCTCAATGTTTCCAATAACGGCAAACAACCCAGATTATCCACTTCCTCCAAATCTCCTATCAGATTACAGCTTAAATCCAAATTTACCAAAGAAAGTAATTTCCTTAAGCCGTTTATAGATTTTAATTTATTTTGACCTAAATTCAATGTTACCAGATTACCCAATTCCAAATGCCAATCGACACATTCTGATATAACATTTATGGATAAATTAATTACTTGCAAATGTGGCAATTCGGCAAGATTTTTTATGGCTCGCAAACGATTCTGTTCCAAGTTAAGTACTCTAATTTGTGGCACAGTTCTTATGCTCTCATCGATTTGTGTTAACAAATTACCCGATAAATTAAGTTCAATAATATTACGCCACATAGGAGAATTGGAAGTCATTGTTGGGGTGGAGCCTGTAGAAGATATAGCACGATTTAAAGCTATATCTTCGCCGCAAGGGATGTCAATCGATGTATCCTTATGAACGTTATCACACAATAAAACCTGATTAATGGAGGTTATTGTAGTATTATGAACACATATCTTTTGCAAAGAAGGTTTTAGTAAAACAATATCGATGATATTTTCCGTAGGCAAGGCAAAAATCTTTAAACATTGTAAATTGCGAAAGGCATTTAAATTAAACTTAAGATTTTTCGGTATAATATTACTACGTCCAATAGGAACATCAACGGCATTATAATCGCTGGCAAATGTATCATTATCTTTTACCGGCGACACTTTAATCACCTCCAGTTGAGTACAGAAATCCAAAACATGTGAAAAATCGAATTTCCCTCTTTGTTCTATACTTTCCGGAGGACAAGGTAAATTTAATCGTTCACTTATAGCATAAACCTAAAATAAACAGCAAACAAAAATATTTAATTCACAGTAAACTTATGTTTAACAAAAAATCATACCTCTAAAGCTGAAAAATGAAATTCTTTCTTTGAGCTTAATAAATTATCACCATTTTCGTTGAATAATTTGGCTAAATCTTGTAAAAGATATATGATATCGTATTTATTAAATTCTAAAAATTCCGCCAGTACACGGGGTAATTGTATGCGAAAGAATACCAATAGTTCTTTAAGATATTTTTCTAATTGCTCACGTCTTTGTTCAAGAAATGCTGGATTTTTATTACCAACAATCTGGAAATGCAAAATATTTATATAATAATTGTATTAAGTCTGTTTTGATAATAATCAATATGTATAACAGTTTTAAGTTCAACATTTAATGAAAAGTAATTATTAATTCCATACAATCTGTAGTAGAGTATATAACAGTTAGCATTTTTTTTTTTTTTGAAAATATTCTTATAAAACATTAAATATATATAATACAAAAGAGAGATGGTTAAATAGTTAGCTTACGCATTAAAATTTATCCAAAAATTATTTTTTGATTTAAATATTGGTTTTCACTTTACTATTATAACAGTTTTACACAACCTTCAAAAAAAGTATACAATAATCCTCGTCAATATTTATAAGATTTTTGGGTAATTATGTGGGGGGGGGAAAGCATTTAAACGAACACGTTTAATTACCTCATAAGAGGCAATTAGACGAATAATTTTAAATACATCAAAAAGGCAATTATCCGAACATATGTAAAACAGGGTTATTAAAATAACGTTTTAATAAATAAAAATAATTCATGTGTATCACATGAATTGCAAACACTTTTTGGTATGTTCCTACAGTTACACAAAAATAATAATGTTAGACGCTGTTTTTGAGAGATTTATTGCCTTTGACTGGGTCCCCTTTTCGAGCTAATGTTCAATTTGGAACAACTTTTTAAAAAAGGCCACTCTCATCAGCATTAAATACATTCTCAGGAGTATAATTTGAAGAATTGAGGAAAAATTCCTACATTCCAGACAATTTCGGGCACATTTACGACCATTTTCATTACTTTTTCCATGTATCTTTGTGAATTTTATATTTTCTCTCCTCTGCCACCCCCCACAACCAACTGTACGGTTCTAAATCTGAATTAATTTTTATAGCAAACTCCTTTGTTTTATTCATTACAAATTTTCTAGAAACAGCATTATTCATATCGTGAGTCAATAAGTACTTTGGGTAATAAAACTAAGGAAATTTAATGGACATTTTATTTTCTGGAAAAATATTTGAGGTAATTACCCGAATTGGGAAATTAAGCAAAAGTTAATTAACTGTAGAGTTTCGTTAGAAAAAGTGAGCAAAAATGGGCATTTAGAATTCGAGGTAAATAAGCGTGAAATGTAATTAAGCGTGGGGTAATTAAACGGGTTATACTGTATTAATATCAATATTTTTAAATTATGATTCTTTTATATATTTTATAATATGTAGGTATTTTATAGAACTATGTTGTGTAAATAATAACAGTTGAAGAAAACATCGTCTTTGTTCAAATTATCATTTTACTATGTGTAACAGTTGTTTATAAAGAATCCAATTTAGAGAATTCTATAATTTTTTTTTTTATAATTTACCTTTTTTGGTGGCAGTAATTTTTTCGATATGCTTATTTCTTCAACCAACTTTTCATGCAGCTGATCAAAATCCTTATAACGTCTCTCCACTTGCCACTCCACCTGGGCCAGCCGGACTTTTATGTCATAATAGGTGACACCCGTGGCAGATTCAATAAACTTTGGTATTGTTATATCACAATCAGAATTTTGACGAAAATAACACGACATCTTGAGGCTATACGGAATCCTTCTTGGTATTATTAATACAATTAAACAAATTTCGAGAAAAAATTTACAAAATGGGAGGACTAAACTATTAACATTCGTAACTCAGTTAAAGCGTTAATTATTTATTGAGTTATTATTGATAAAAGGTATATAAAACTAGTATTGCACTTTTTACATTTAAAATTTATTAGATTTAATTAAAATAATTTGTTTTTTCTACATAAAGTTAACACAGAACATATTTTTCGCGTGACGAATAAAAAATGTATTAAACAAATAAATTTTGTGAACAGCTGGGTACTGAATTGTTTTAGAGTTGCCCTGTTAAAGACTTGGCATCGCTTATTTTGCTAACAGCTGTATTCAACTATCTGGCATCATTCTGGCAGCTGTTTTAACTGTTCTTGATTGTGACGTTTTTTTTTGTTTACAACCTAAATTTTATTATTTCTTTAGAGGTGTTGGCTTTTTTTTTATACATCGTTTTTCCCCAAGTTTCTTTTAATTTATACAGTTTTTCTTTAGAAAATGCTAATTATTAAGTAACAATTGTAAGTTTGATTGAAATCGTTACTGAAATGGCATTTTTTGAAGACTGTATCATAGTTTTTATGTCCCAGGTAAGTAGTCATTTGAGCTTAACCAGATGCCGGCGATTGTTTTTAATGTGTTTGTTGTAATTCTAGGTTTTGTTTTTTGCTGGTGGCTGGATATTCTTTGTTAAGCAATTATTCAAAAATTATGAGATACGTCATATGTCAGTACAGTTGATATTTTCAGTGACATTTGCATTATCACTGACCATGTTTGAATTGATCATATTCGAAATATTGGGTGTTTTGGAATCAAGTTCACGATATTTTCATTGGCGTTTGGGTTTAACTTCGTTGTTGCTTATGGTCATAGCAGTTATACCGCTCTATATCCTGTATTCTGTTATACACAGCATATCCTTTGGTAAGTATTGTACAGAGCTTATGCCCTCTGGTCTGACTATGTTTCAACCTTGATTCAAATGAAGTTGGTCCTTTTGGAGCAAATGCCTGTTTATATTGGGCTTGGGTCTAATATTGGATGTAACATTTCTACTCTATCAGAGATGAGGGTTTAAGACAAGAAATGTTTTTTTTTATAATCATTTATATATGCTTCCATAAAAAATTTTACTATATAAAGTTAAAATTGTTTCTAATTGGTAAAATTATTTAAAATTACGTTAATTTCCAGTCTCTGAAAAATGGGTACGCATTATCACCACCTGTTGTTGGTTTGTGTTTCTTTATGGTTTATGGCGCATAGGAGAACCTTTTCCACTACTAAGTGTTTCGAATGGCATATTTACAATTGAACAAGGTGTATCACGTATTGGTGTTATAGGTGTTACAGTCATGGCAATATTATCAGGATTTGGTGCTGTGAATTGTCCCTACCAAAGTATGACATATTTTATAAGGTAAGTTAAACTATAGAGATATTTTTAAATTAAATACTCAAAAAGAGACTTTTCTTCTTTATTTCAGACCTGTTTCACAAAGTGATATAATAAATTTAGAACGTAGATTACAATTAACCGTAGATATGTTAACGGGTAAAAAGAAACGTATTGCTTTAGAAAGGCATAGACGTAATAAAACTAATCAGGCCCGGCCTAGATTATGGAATATATTAAGTTCTGCAGTAAATCGAGTAGATTTAGGTGGAGAAAGTATGTCATATATTTGAAAACTAATTAGTCTCATTTATATTTTTACATAAATAAATTTCGTTCTAGATATCAATCAGTTACGCATGGAAATCTATGGTTTAGAGGAGTTATTGCGTCAACTTTTCTTGGAAATAAATTATTTGAAAAATATGCAGGAAAGACAAAAATGGTCCCAAACATTGCAGGGAAAATATTTTAATGTTATTGGACACTTTTTTAGTGTCTATTGTTTGTGGAAAATTTTTATTGTTAGTCTATTTATTTATTTTTTTATACAAAACAAGGTTTCTATATTTAAAATTTTGTTTTTTTTAGTGCTGTGTTAATATTATATTCGATAGAGTCGGTCGCAAGGATCCTGTAACCAGAGGCCTAGAAATAGCGGTACACTGGTGTGGTTTTGATATAGATTTAGCCTTTTGGAATCAACATATCTCATTTCTCTTAGTGGGCTGCATGGTTGTAACATCAATTCGAGGTTTGCTGTTAACTCTAACTAAAGTAAGTTTTAAAATTAATATTATTTTTTTTGTTAATATTTGTAAAAATATCTTTCTACTTTCAGTTTTTCTATCGCATTTCCTCTAGTAAATCATCCAATATTATAGTTTTAATCTTAGCCCAAATAATGGGCATGTACTTTTGTTCATCCGTTTTATTAATGCGCATGAATATGCCGGCCGAGTATCGTGTTATAATCACCGAAGTTTTAGGTAATTTACATTTTAATTTCTATCATCGTTGGTTTGATGTTATATTCCTGGTAAGCGCCTTAACTACAATTTTTGTATTGTATATATCCCAAAAACCTTGGAATTACGGCGATTCATCATTAGACTAATTTTATATCTACATTAAACTCATTAACTTATATAATTGCTAGTGTATTTTGTATATTTATGTGTATGTAAATTATAACAAAATATTAAAGACAATATTCAATTTGTTTAAGTATGATAGAATATTATTCTTTTAACATTAAAAGACTTATCCCTCGTTTCTCTCGTTAGTTTATGTTTATTTTTTGTATTTAACATTTTTCATTAAATGTATTTAAAATATTTTATGTACCATATAAATTATATAATTACATTATAAATTTAAGAATATAAAACAATAAAAAATTATATATATTTTTGTGTAAAACTGTTATTGAAAAAATATTTCTAATTCGAAAGTTGCGAAAGAAAAATCTGTTAGAAATTAAAGATAAAAAAAAATCTGACAGAATCTGAAGAAATTTTCTAAACGAATGTCTGTCAGAATCCGATGAAATTTACGAAACGCAAATCTGTCAGAATCTAAGGAAATTTTGTAAAAGAAAATCTGCCAGAATCTGATGAAATTTTCTAAAAGAAAATCTGCCAGAATCTGGCGAAAATTTCTAAACGAAAATCTGTCTGAAACTTGATTTTAAAGGAAAATCTGTCAGAATCTGGTAAATTTTTTTAAAAGAAAATCTATTAGAATCTCAAGAATTTTTTTAAATGAAAATCTATTAGAATCTGACGAAATTTTATAAACGAAAATCTTTCAGAATCTGAGGAAATTTCCTAAAGGAAACGTATCAGAATCTGACCAATTTTCTAAACAAAAATCTTTCAACATCTGAGGAAAGTTTTTAAACGAAAATCTGCCAGAATTTGGCGAAATTTTTTAAACGAAAATCTGTTAGAATCTGACAAAATTTTCTAAACGAAAATCTACCAGGATCTAACGAAATAATCTAAACGAAAATCTCCCTGAATTTTTTTAAAAGAAAATCTATTAGAATCTCAAGAATTTTTTTAAATGAAAATCTATTAGAATCTGACGAAATTTTATAAACGAAAATCTGTCAAAATCTGAGGAAAATTTATAAACGAAAATCTGTCAGAATCTGAGGAAGTTTTTTAAATGAAAATCTGTAAGAATCGAAACGAAATTTTCTAAAAGAAAATCTGTCAGAATCGAAAAAGGAATTTTCTTAAGGATAATCTGTCAGAATTGAAACGAAAATTTAATGTCAGAAGAAGAAATGTTCTTAAAAAAACCTGTGAGAAGCAAACATTTCTAAACAATAATATCAGAATCGAAAATTAATTTTCCTAAGGATAATCTAACGGAATTTGACGAAATATTCTAGACGATAATCTATCAGAATTTGACCAAATTTATTACACGATAAATGTCGAATTTTGCGACATGATTTTTTTTTTAAAGTAAAATCTATCAGAATCTGGCCATATTTTCGAGAGGAAAAACTATAGGAATCTGTTGAAATTTTCGAATGAAAAATATATCAGAATCTATTGTAATTTCCTAGAGGAAAGTTAAGTCTTAATCTGGCTAATTTTCTTAACAAAAATCAGTCACAAATTTTCTAAACGAAAATCTGTTTGATTTTTTTGAAATTTTCTTTAGAAAAATCTGACAGAATCTGACGAAATTTTCTTAACGAATCAAAATAGGAGAACACTTTACAAAAGAAAATCTGTCAGAATCTGAGGAAATTATCTAAACGAAAATCTATCAGAAGCTAATGAAATTTTCTAAAGGAAAATCTTTCAGAGTGTAAGGGAGTTTTCCAAAAGAAAATCTGTCAGAAGATGAAGAAATTTTTTTCGAGAAAATCTATCAGAAGCTGAAGAAATTTTCTAAACGAAAATCTGTCGGAATCTGACAAATTTTTCTAGAGGAAAATCTTTCAGACTCTTTAGAAATTTTTTGAAAGAAATATCTGTCAGAATTGAAAAGACAGAAAGAATCTGAGGCAATTTTCTAAACGAAAATCTGTCAGAATTTGCCGAAATTTATTAGACGACAATATGTCAATATCTGTCAGAATATGCCACAATTTCCTAAAGGAAAATTTGTTGGAATGTCATGAAATTCTCTGAAGGGAAATCTGTCAGAATCCAAACCATGTTTTATAAACAAAATCTGCCACGATCAGGAAAAATTTTTCAGAATCTGCACAACTTTTCGGGACGACAATATGGCAGAATCTGTTAAAATTTACGAAAGGGAAAACTGTCAGTATCTGTCAAAATTCTTCAGAATCGAAATGAAATTTTCTAAAGCAAAATCTGTCCGAATCTGACGAAAATGTATTTCAGCATATGCAAGTCTCTTCAAAATCATTCGATGCTGTCGAGATTTATTTTAACATAACATTATTAAAAAAAAAGTTCTTCATTGTATAGATTTTTTAACATTTAATAAATATAGTTTTCAGTTACTATTTATTATTATTACGATAACTTCATAATTACTTCAATCTTTTCTTTTTCCTTTTCCAGCTTTCACAAGTACATAAGTTATATTGTTCGTGGTTAACAAAGAAAATTGTCACAATATTTCCTGGCTCGGTATGTATAAATCATATAATTTCAACACTTTTTTAATTAACTTAACACACTACTTATAATGAGCAGCCACCATAAGCAAGCCAGCCGACAAGGCAGGCAGACAGGCAGGCCGGCACAACTAACAAATTAAATGGTTAACTGTGAAAAACAACTTACTTCCGCTTCCGTTACACATTAACACACTTGACACACCATCAGCCAGGCAGTCAGTCAGTCAATCAGTCAGTCAAAGCTACATTATCATATGGCAACGTTGTGAATATTTAACTGTTTCGAAAAAGCAACAACAAAATAAAAAAGGAACAACATATTAAGTCAACACGTGATTTTTTCAAAAAAAAAGGCTATTAAAATAGAATACGTACACTAAGCTAAAAGCAAGCAACAATGTTCACCACACATTCATCCATTCAGACCATTAAATTTACTTATATTTTGCCATTGTTGTTGTTGCTGCTTATTGAGAGGTATGTATGTACTAGGGATATAACATTTGGCATTTCTTGCAAATATCAAAATTTGGCTGGCAAGGCTGAATAGACCATGAATAATTGCGGTTTTACTTTTTCGCGATCGTAAAAAAAGGTTTCGCAACAAATGCGATGAAGTTTGGAATTAGAATTTTTTTTTGATGCCACTATTTAAAATAAATTTTCTGATTTTAGTTACTCTTTGTTTCAATGCCGGGCAATGGAATCCATAATCTGAATGAAATATTTACTTTAACTAGCATAGCCCAGCACTCGAAATTCGAGTGCAAATTCAAGGACATTTTATTTTTTAAATTTTTTTCTTTCAATGTATTTTTAATCTACATATATATGTAAAAAATATATGAATATTCAAATAAAATGCATTAAATTTCGTTATAAATATTTGCTGAACACATAGAAGATATATAAATGGGTTTGTTAATAAATAATAAATAAGATGCTAAAGGTATGCTAATCAGTTTTAGCAATTCACAATTCAACACAGGGCGAGTGATATACAATTATAATGAAATTCGATTAAATAATAAATAAATTCGATTAAAATTATTAATCGATTAATAATTAAAATCAAATATTTATTTAATTTATATATTTTTAACACATATTATAGATAAATTATATCATTCGGCATTTCCCCTATCTAGGGAGATATTGAAATGTATATCGTTTTTATCGATATCCAAAGTCTGGATCAAGAGTTTGGTAAAATGTCAAGATATACAAAACAAAAAACTTTTATTCACTTTTATGATATTGTTCAAGGCATCTTAATTCTTACCCGCGAAGCCATTTGGCTTGTCTGCAGGAGATTAACCTATAAATTAATTTTATGTTATTTTTTCTCGCATTGCGGTTTTAATTCTTACCCGCGAAGCCATTTGGCTTGCCTGCAGGAGATTAACCTATAAATTAATTTTATGTTATTTTTTCTCGCATTGCGGTTTTAAAAAATGTTCCATAATAAGTTTTTTTCTGTTATATTTATTTGTTATATTCATTATATGAACTAGCAGCGTATTTAGAATTGTTGGTAGTGTTACGGTTAAAGTATTTTTTCCATAGTTATTGTATTACCGTTCGACTTTAAATCTTTCCTGCTTTCGACGTCTTGTGTTGTGGCAATGCTCGATAATATGCAATCGTTGTATACTATATACTTTTTACGTTGAGTACACGAAGATCATTAAAAAGGTTTTCGGGAGCATGAGTCCTGCGGCTAACATTGTTGTAGTAATTGGTGTTGTTGTTGTGGGCAGAATTGGTGAAGTCGTTTTGGGTGATATTGTTGTTGTTGTGTATGTTTCTGTTGTTGTTTATGATGATGTTGTTGTAGTTATTTGTGATATATGAAATTGTTGTTGCTGTTTATGTTGATGTTGTTGTTCATGATGTTGTTGTTGCTATTTATGTTATTGTTGCTGTTTATGTGTCTGTTGTTTATGATGATGTTGTTGCTGCTGTTGTTGACAAAATGTTGATTTTTCCAAAGGATTTTTAATATTCTGTTTTGGGTATGTTGTAGGGTTGTACAGTATGTTGAATTCCCCCATGCCGTTATTCCATGACTTAAGTAGGATTCGGATAACGAGAAGTAAGCCTGCCTTAGGACATTATATGTTGAGCAATAGCTCAAGTGAGAAATCATATAAGCAGCTTTTCGAAGCTTTTTCTTGACATTTTCAATATGGGTTTTCAATTTAAAATTCTGGCCGACATAGACTCCGAGATATTTGTTAGTATTCACAAGTTCTATGTACGTATTGCAATTATCATTATAATTTATGTTGTTGTTGAAACTGTTATGCAGACAATTTTGGTCATGAAATTGCAGCATAATGTTTGTGCATATGATGTGTGGAGCTTTTATGTGCATTAATTTTGTTTTGGTTGAGTTTATGACAAGTCCATTATCATGGTACCAATTTGATAAAATATTAAGGTGATTTTGCATGATTTCAGTTGGATTATTATGGTTTTCTTTCGCAACAATTCTGCAGTATCATCTGCATAAGCGAACGTTTTGCTTTTGTTGAGCATACCGGTCATATTGTTTGCATAAAGCTTTGAGTCCTGGGACACGCACGCCATGGCATAATGGAATTTCATCACAAAATTTATTATTTATTTTAACTTTATATGATCTGAAGCTTAGATAGTTTTTAACCCAGTTTTAGCAGCTACCTCTAATACCAGTCCTCTCTAAGATATTTATGAGCTTATCGTGCGACAGGGTATCGAAAGCTTTACTGAAATCTATAAATAGAGCAAGACAGTGTATGTTTTTGCTTACGGAGGAATTTACGTAATTTGAAAAATCATCTAGTAATTTATTTATATTCTTTCCTTTCTGAAAACCATATTGATTTGGATTGATGATACATATTATACTTTTCAAAAAAATGTGTAAGTCTTCGTACAGCTATTTCTTCAGTTACCTTTTCGACAACAAATGCCCAATCAGAAACATGTTATTGGAAGGTTTTACGGCTTAGCAAAAGAAGGAAATAGTAAAGATAAAGAAATATTTGAATTTGTGGATGAAACTTAAAAAAAAAAAATAGGTGGGAAGTATTAAAAAAAAAACTATGTGAGTCCGATCACAGGGGAGATGTATAAACATATATTTACACATCAACTAAAATCAAACAGTAAGCGCCATCTATGTATAGAAAGCAACTGCTACGGTTGTTATACTTGATGGTTGCAGTTGTTTGCTATACATTCATGGCGCTTTCTGTTGGTTGCTGAAATAAATTTAAATCATAATTTTTGCACCAATCCATTTACATATACCTCACACCGATTTTGCCTTACGCTGTTTTTATGATTGTATTGTGAAATAGATTTTTAACCCCCTGAGCGCATTGATGTTTACACATCAAAAATGTTAAAAACCAAAACCTTTTAAAACGTCCGAATGCTGTATCCAGTGAAAGAGAATCTCTTTTTGAACAAGAACCCGTCCAAAATATAAATTGATTTAAATGATTCTGATTTATCATAAATATCTGAAGATGATACTGATGAAAATCTAGATGACGATAACTACAAAATCAAATTAAATTGTCGTTAAATCCAGCTGTAACTTTGGTCAACAATGTTAACGTGAACAGCAAATAAGCAGCTAAGATTTGCAAATTGACTTGGTCTGGAACAATCATTGCCACCCCAACACAAAAAAGAAGAACTGCATAAAACATTGAAAAACGAAGATTGGTCTTCACTTCGATGGGAAGAAGATTGGAAAGAAAGAAGTGCAGGTTATCAAAAACGAATTTAAAGAAGGGGACTAAGGGAAGCGCTTTGAGTCAATTTTATAACCACCATCGCAATATCTTGGTTGCCAGCTCCACATCCTGGATTTATACTAAGATACTACATCAAGTGAAAAGTACATGGCCTCACATCGAGATGGTGCGAGAAGTGCCATTTTTTTTGTTTACTCAGTTGGGCCAAGTATTAGAAAAATTGTGTAAAAATTTCATCACATTTCATTAATTAGAAAAAAAATTACCGTTGTAAAAATGATGCTGCTTTTAAAGTTTGTGAAAAAATGGATTGCAAAGAATATCGTGTTTTGCTTTAACATTGTTTTTTGGTGGAAAAAAATACTATCCAAGGCAAAGAATGGATTGATAATCATTATGGTGGATCTTCGCCGTCATTTTCAATGGCAAAAATGTGGTAGTCCGAATTTAAACGTGGTCGTACGAGCACAAATGATGCAGATCGTCATGGTCGTCCAAATGAGGCAGTTACCGAAGAAACGTAGGAAAAGTCATCAGTTTGTATTAGCTGATCGAAATATTAAACTGAGTGAGATTGCTGGCATTATAAGGATATCAACATAGCGAGTTTGGCATATATTAATTAGATGATCATTTAAATATGAAAAAGCTTTCTGATCGATGGGTGCCGCGATTTTTAACAGCTGAAAAAAAAAAACTGAAACGTGTTCATGATTCAAAGTGCGCTTTGGAGATGTTTGAAGTAAATTCAACTGAATTGTTACATCGATTTATAACACTGGATGAGAACATGGATTCATTATTATGCACCGTACTCCAATAGATAGTCTGCGCAGTGGTTACAGGCTTGCGAAAGCCGATCAAAGCGGCCAAAGACTCAACAATCGGCTGGTAAGGTAATGGCCAGTATAATATTTATTGATTTCTTGAAGAGGGGAAAAACAATAACTGCCAAGAACTACGTTGAGTTATTGGACAGATTAAATGAAGAAATTAAGAAAAAAAACGACCCCACTAAATGAGAAACAAATCTTGTGCCATCATGACAATGCACCGGCGCATTCATCTGCTTTGGTTTCAGAAAATTTTAGGTCTTTACATTACGAATGCTCCCCCCCCCGTATTCTACAGATCTGCGTCCCAGCGATTATTATTTGTTCCCAAACTTGAAAAGATGGCTCCAGGGAAAGAGATTTTTCACAAATGAAGAAGTCATATAAGAGACGGAAGCCTATTTTGAAGAGTTTGACAAATCGTATTTTTTTCAAGGGTATCAACATGTTAGAGGATCGTTGGAAGAATTGAATTTCACTTAATGGAGATCATGTTGAAGAATAAAATTGATTTCAATTTCAAAAATCTAGTTTTTCATTGAGATTTTAGGTGGAAAAACATCATCGCCTAACATTCATTATGATTTTGTTGTTGAGCTACAGAATATCTACATAGATACATCTCAAAAATACCTTTAATCATTAAATGTATGGACATTAAATGGCGTGATGATATGCAATTTTTGTTTGAGCTTGGTAAACCATTCAGATATTACTAGCAGATTCCAGCGCTCGAAATTCGAGTGCAATTTCTAGGCAACTTTATTTTTCAACTTAGCCAATTCACAAACCAACACTTTTTGGTTTATTATTATTGTGAATGAAGATGGGAGCAAAGTTGTATCATAAAGTTACTGGTCCGCCAGTGACGGTTGATACTTCGCCCATGCCTATAACCTACCTCCACGTGGTGCTCCCGGGCAACGCTAGGCAAAGCCAGTTAATTCTGGTGATTATTCCTAGCGGCTAAAGGTTAAGGTCAGGTCCGCCAAGTACTATTCTTTTTGGGGAATAACTTGGTAGTGGCTAGTATGTTGCCAGACTGGCTGCGAAGCCTTACCTGAGGCTATAAATAGGTACCACGGGTAAGCTATCAAGCCCAAGGTTACCTCACGGCGTCTTCATACTCAAAGACAGCATAAGCAAAAACACAAAACTGGAGGTGTCAAAACCTACCAGATGAAATGGTTCTCACATCCCATAATTGTGTAGTTGTCCCAAAGTGGAATGAAGTAATGTAGGTAAGATGGTAAGGAGGTACATGAGCGAAAGGAGACCGGGTGTGGGTGCGTCAGTTGTCCTGATAAGATACCATGACGGAGGAATGGAGCGAGAGTGTGGGTCGAAGACAAGTCGAAGGCGTTTGAGACAGGCGCGCATGTCAATACAGCGTCCAAGACAAGTCGGAGACCAGTTGAAAAGCGAATTACCGAAAGTTGGCGTACGCATCATCTAGCATGATGGCGCTGATTAGTAAGTTCGGAGCGTAGTAGACGGAGGTAGGCATGAGTCGAAAAGTTCGGAGCTGCGAATGCAGTAGAATAAGTAGGCAAGAGGGTCGGATGGAAGATGAGTCCAAGAACGCTTGAGACATTCGACAATACAGTGTTTCGCGGACGAAACGGAAATCGGTTGAAATGTTGGTGATGAACGTTGTACATATCAGGGCCACCTGATAATAACAGCTAGTAAGAACGAATGTAGTAGACAAATGGACGGTTATTGGAAGTATGTGTTTTTGCAAGTGCTGCCGATGACCGAGGACAATGTGTTGTACCCTTAAATAGCTTTTATGGGAACGGCCCTTCGGGGAGTTTCGTGGTGGCTGTGGTAGCCCAAAAGCGCGGGAAGAACACAGTTCGATGTGGAGTTGCATTTCAACCAACCGGGTCTACGCCCCATAGGCTTTTAGATCGGGCCAACCCAATAGCAAAGGAAGGAGTTTTGCCAAAACAATTCTCCTAGTTTGCTACCATCTAAGGAAGGGGCGAAGGCAAGACGCATAGTATCTTCCATGTGCTAAGACCACCGTGTGGTTAAGTCGTCAAGACAGGAATGCACGTAAAACTCTAGAGACTTCTGTGAATGAAGATAACAAACTCATTAACAAACACATTAACAAATTTAATAAACACACACATAGCATTGTATAACTTTATGTATGTGTTAGTAGCAACTTTAAATGCAATTTACTCAAAATAAAGGAAAAAATTTAAAAATCTGTAAATCTGGTGAACTGCTAAAACGAAATACCATTGAAATAATATAAGTTTGGTCAAAATCGGGATAAAACGGTAGAACAAAACATAGGTCACAAGAAATCGTCTAGTCTATTAATATTATAGATAATGAAAATGTTAGGTTTCCATTCAATAACTTTAAATCATTATCAGCAATAAATAATGCCCGATGGAATTGCAGAGCAATGATTAGAATCTTGGCACATATTCTTATTCAAAATTATCGGGAAAAGTTTCTCCCTATCTGTAAGATCATATGTGGTCCATGGTATGATGTATTGTGTTCGGATTACTGTTTCCGTACAAATAACTTTTCATCATTAAAAAACTCTCTTACACCACTTAAGAAGGCTCAAGAATGAGTTTTTACGCCACTGGGTGCAAGAACCGTCTGCAATTAATAGACAGCAGCGCAGCAACCTATGTGCAGAACAAGCTGTGAAAATAGTGCAAGATTTGTTTTGCGCTATACAAATTGATTTCTTGTAAGGCCGAGGCAACGCAATGAGCGGCAAAGCGGCGAGCGGCAGAGCGGCGCCGCTCAGGAATAGAACTTGTTCTAATTTCTAGTTGTTTTCTGAGCGGCAAAGAATAAAAATGGCAACAAAAAATGGTTTTTTTTTGTTTTGTCAATCTGTAGCGCGATTCAGTAACTTCTTTTAACGATAATTGAATCGTTAAAAAAGAAAACAACAAAATTATCGATTTTGGTATTCAGTAAAATTTTTAAACGATATTCACTATTGTGAAAGTCAGCTGTTGTTGCTATCTTAACGACAACCATTTTTGTGTTGTTTTTCAATCGATAAAAAGTTAAAAAGGTGGAAATGTAGTCATACATAAATAAAAATCACAAGATAGTGAAAATATTTTGCTTTTATTATAAAAACTTTTTATATAAATAATAAATAATGACATTGACAATGGCATTTTCACAACTAACCACTCAGAAATGACGCTCAGTAATAAGCCACTTGCCGCTCAAACTCGACGCTCTGCCGCTCATTGCGTGGCCTCGGCCTAACACAAAGTTTGTATTTTTCCTTTATTAATATTGTTATGTTGTTTTAAAATTGTTAAAAAAAAAAAAATATTGGAAGGTTTGAGAAATCACATTCGCTGCGGAATGTTTTTGATTTCAAACTGAGTTTTTATTATCAGTACAAAACGTAGTGGCTGGGAAATTTTTTGTAAAAAAAAAGTTATAACCCTAGTTTGTACTCTACAATTTTTATTATAGTTATTGTTGTTTTTTCTCTGGCTTTAGCCACACAATAAATAACATGCATGCATTTGTGGGTAGAAACAAGGCGACTGCCGCCACAAATACCGCAATTACCAAAATGTTCAAAGGGCAAGTTTTTGTGGGCATTTTCCACTGTTATTGTAGTAATGCTTTAACTGTTATACACACCTTAAACAAAAAAAAAAAAGAAAACGTGTTTAAACTTTAGTATAATATTAAAATACACAAATAAATTGTTCAACACACACACACACACACACATACTTACACACAAAACTTTTACTATAAAAAACACTCCCTTAATTGTTTGCCATCATTGACGAATGCTTGCTGGCGAGGGGATGAGAAGGTTAGCAACATCATTTTTGGCTGATATGGTTAGACACCATCATTATATGTTTAAATAACGTGTCAAAATGCAATATTAAAAAAATATTTTTTTTTTGATGATACACAGGTACTGGGAATTTAAATAATATTTTATTGAAAAAAAAAAAAAAAAAAAACTGCTCGTGCAATAATTTTTTGGCTTAATTTTATTACAGAAAATGTTGACTATTTTAAGGTTTAAATTCTTTAACAAATTATTTAATGGTTTCATGTTGTTAAGCAGTTTTTAATTTGAATTTTTGCTCACACTTATTGACTGAACAATTTTACCTAGCAAAAAAACAAACAAAAGTGAAGTCATTCCTAAAGAATGATGTTTTCATTGCTTCCAAAGGTTTTAAACAAACTACCTAAGATATAAATATAAAGCTATTATGTAAAATTATAATTTCAAATCTTCGCAATATCAAATTGAAATTATCCAAATTAAACTTAAGATTTTTTTAGTTTTTCCAAAGATCTGTATTTCAGCTTTTTGAATTTACATGCCATACAATCCGGAATTTAGTTTTAAACTTAAGAATTGTTAAAGTTTATTGGTTAGAATAAATAAGTATTAACCCAAATTTAATTGATATCTGTTATACCCTTGACTACCCTGTAATCTGTGTTTGTGATTTCCAAAAAGATCTGGCCTCACTTTGAATTTAACGGATTAACTTTGAATTTAACTGGCGAATAAAGACAGTAGGCTGTGACATTATTATACCCTCCACTCCAGTGTGCAGAGGGTATATATAAGTTTGTCATTCCGTTTGTAATAATTAGAAAAAAAATTCTGGACCCCATAAAATATATATATTTGTGATCCTTATAACAAGCGAAGTTGATATAACGATGTCCGTCTGTCCGTCTGTCCGTCTGTCCGGCTGTCCGTCTGTCCGTCTGCCCGTCTGTCCGTCTGTGGAAATCACGATGACGGCTTCAATCGGATAGCTAGGGTGCTCCTTGGTATAAAAAATGATTCACTAACATCCTGAGAAGTTTTCTATTTAAAATCGTCCAAATCGGTTAATCTGGTCCCGAGAATTGAGCGAAGAATTAAAAAGTCATGAGAAAATATGATTTGAATATGTGTTCTTGTGATAACGCCCTCAATAGGGCAGACAGGGCGCTTGTTTTTAGTGAGAATGATTCACTAACATCTTGAAAAGGTTCCTGTTTTTAAATCATGACAATAGGTTTCATAGGTGCCGAGAAATCACTGAAAAGGTAAAAAAAATATGACGTTTTCCTATATTGTTTTCCTAAATTTTGTATTTTGTCATAGCTGTGCATGTTGTTTTTGTGGTCGTTGTGTTAATAATATAAAAATTCATCAATATCAATATTTTTTGGTGTAATATTTAAGTTAATTAATTAATAAAAGAAACTATATAAAATCAATATCAATATTCTGCGATTTTTATAACATCACAAAATGTTACAAATTGATACATACTACTGTTGCCAATATCAAAATACTATAAATAATATTCATATATTTTGTATATGTATATCCATAATAAGCGCATATTAAAATAAATCGGTATTTTATTTTATTTTTACAAAATTCTGAAATTTTTAGAGTTGAAAAAATAGTATGGTTTTAAGAGTTGTATTTTTAGTACATGTATAAACCCTGCATACTTGCTTTCAAAAGTAGTAGGTAGGTAGGTAAGCCATAAAATATTTATTTACCCTGTAAAAAAAATTGTTGTTTAGAAAAATACTATTTTTTGTCAGATGTTAAAAAAAGATGTTAATTAAAATAAATTTTTAAACTTTGTTATTTAATGTCGGGACGGAGGCAAACGCCATTCCGAAAATTTTGTTTCAACAGTTATCCACATTAAGAATAACCGCGGAGCTCAGCTCAATCAATGTGCAATGATCGAGCCTTGCCCTGGGAAACATGCGTTTATGCTTTTCTTAACACAAACGCCATTCCCAACTACCAAAAATTTTTGACACGAGCTATTCACATTATGAATAGTCGCGGAGCTCAACTCAATCATAGTGCAATGATGAAGCTTCGCCCTGGGAAACATATATTCATGCTTTTCTTAGCACAAACCGAACTTCTTATGGCACATTAAAAATAAACTAATTGAGAAGTACAATTCATCATTACGCTGTATTATAATACTATTTTCTTATTTTACTAGTAGCTAGTAAACAAACTGATCGTATCATTGTGAACGAAATAGAATTGAAATTGTATGCAGATTTGTTTTACTTAGTCCGAGTTCACACAAGGCAACTTTTGTTGCGCAATTCTTGAGTTTGTAGATGTTTGCGGTGAGGGGAATAAAAAGGGAAAAATAATTGCCGGTTCTCGGATATTTCAAGCAATTCTCTCATTCGCTTTTTTTTGTTGAATATTTGACATTTCTTTTCATTCGGTGTTTCGCTTCTTGGTGTGAAGAATTCGTAATTATTGTTTACTTTATTAAAATAGCCTTTAAATGGAATCGGGACTTAATTTTTTTCTTTTGAATTCATTTTTCAACAAAACCAATTAAATTAATTTATGTATGTATGTATTTAATTTCATTATTGTTCCTTACGACTAGAGCACAAATGTCAAATTATAAGAAAATAAAAACACAACAAAACAGTAAAATTGCCGAAGAAATTGTCGTGTGTGGACATAAAAGCAATTTCAAAAGAGAATTGCCAAAAAGTTGCGCAATAAAAATTGCCTTGTGTGACCCCCGACTTAAAAAACCTGTTTCTACAGATAGTGAATAAAATCCCAGTAAGCATTTTATGCAATAAATGATCATGTAGAGTCTTTTTGACTCATATGTGCTATTAAAACAGTTATAAATGCGCCCTTTTGCTGATCACAAAATATTCTTTTGTTGGGATTAAATATTACCTTACCCGCGAATCTTCTTGAGAGTCCTTTTTATCCGCTTTTCTAATCAGTTTCGACTCATTTTTGAGTCTTATTTAATGTAATTATACCCTCCACTCCAGTGTGCAGAGGGTATATATAAGTTTGTCATTCCGTTTGTAATAATTAGAAAAAAAATTCTGGACCCCATAAAATATATATATTTGTGATCCTTATAACAAGCGAAGTTGATATAACGATGTCCGTCTGTCCGTCTGTCCGGCTGTCCGTCTGTCCGTCTGTCCGTCTGTCCGTCTGTCCGTCTGTGGAAATCACGATGACGGCTTCAATCGGATAGCTAGGGTGCTCCTTGGTATAAAAAATGATTCACTAACATCCTGAGAAGTTTGCTATTTAAAATCGTCCAAATCGGTTAATCTGGTCCCGAGAATTGAGCGAAGAATTAAAAAGTCATGAGAAAATATGATTTGAATATGTGTTCTTGTGATAACGCCCTCAATACGGCAGACAGGGCGCTTGTTTTTAGTGAGAATGATTCACTAACATCTTGAAAAGGTTCCTGTTTTTAAATCATGACAATAGGTTTCATAGGTGCCGAGAAATCACTGAAAAGGTAAAAAAAATATGACGTTTTCCTATATTGTTTTCCTAAATTTTGTATTTTGTCATAGCTGTGCATGTTGTTTTTGTGGTCGTTGTGTTAATAATATAAAAATTCATCAATATCAATATTTTTTGGTGTAATATTTAAGTTAATTAATTAATAAAAGAAACTATATAAAATCAATATCAATATTCTGCGATTTTTATAACATCACAAAATGTTACAAATTGATACATACTACTGTTGCCAATATCAAAATACTATAAATAATATTCATATATTTTGTATATGTATATCCATAATAAGCGCATATTAAAATAAATCGGTATTTTATTTTATTTTTACAAAATTCTGAAATTTTTAGAGTTGAAAAAATAGTATGGTTTTAAGAGTTGTATTTTTAGTACATGTATAAACCCTGCATACTTGCTTTCAAAAGTAGTAGGTAGGTAGGTAAGCCATAAAATATTTATTTACCCTGTAAAAAAAATTGTTGTTTAGAAAAATACTATTTTTTGTCAGATGTTAAAAAAAGATGTTAATTAAAATAAATTTTTAAACTTTGTTATTTAATGTCGGGACGGAGGCAAACGCCATTCCGAAAATTTTGTTTCAACAGTTATCCACATTAAGAATAACCGCGGAGCTCAGCTCAATCAATGTGCAATGATCGAGCCTTGCCCTGGGAAACATGCGTTTATGCTTTTCTTAACACAAACGCCATTCCCAACTACCAAAAATTTTTGACACGAGCTATTCACATTATGAATAGTCGCGGAGCTCAACTCAATCATAGTGCAATGATGAAGCTTCGCCCTGGGAAACATATATTCATGCTTTTCTTAGCACAAACCGAACTTCTTATGGCACATTAAAAATAAACTAATTGAGAAGTACAATTCATCATTACGCTGTATTATAATACTATTTTCTTATTTTACTAGTAGCTAGTAAACAAACTGATCGTATCATTGTGAACGAAATAGAATTGAAATTGTATGCAGATTTGTTTTACTTAGTCCGAGTTCACACAAGGCAACTTTTGTTGCGCAATTCTTGAGTTTGTAGATGTTTGCGGTGAGGGGAATAAAAAGGGAAAAATAATTGCCGGTTCTCGGATATTTCAAGCAATTCTCTCATTCGCTTTTTTTTTGTTGAATATTTGACATTTCTTTTCATTCGGTGTTTCGCTTCTTGGTGTGAAGAATTCGTAATTATTGTTTACTTTATTAAAATAGCCTTTAAATGGAATCGGGACTTAATTTTTTTCTTTTGAATTCATTTTTCAACAAAACCAATTAAATTAATTTATGTATGTATGTATTTAATTTTATTATTGTTCCTTACGACTAGAGCACAAATGTCAAATTATAAGAAAATAAAAACACAACAAAACAGTAAAATTGCCGAAGAAATTGTCGTGTGTGGACATAAAAGCAATTTCAAAAGAGAATTGCCAAAAAGTTGCGCAATAAAAATTGCCTTGTGTGACCCCCGACTTAAAAAACCTGTTTCTACAGATAGTGAATAAAATCCCAGTAAGCATTTTATGCAATAAATGATCATGTAGAGTCTTTTTGACTCATATGTGCTATTAAAACAGTTATAAATGCGCCCTTTTGCTGATCACAAAATATTCTTTTGTTGGGATTAAATATTACCTTACCCGCGAATCTTCTTGAGAGTCCTTTTTATCCGCTTTTCTAATCAGTTTCGAATCATTTTTGAGTCTTATTTAATGTAATTTTTCTATAAATCACTTTCTAAGAGAAAGCAAAAATCATTATCTAGTGTTTTTCTAATAGCGCATGTGATTAAGCAGTTTTTAATTATCAAAAGTGCTCGAAGAAGACACAGTAAGGTATTTTTTGTTAAAACAATCTTCGAAATGATGACTGGGATATCGTATATTTTTGTTAACACACAAACATATGCATAGCAGCACGAGTAAACCGAACTCAAATTGGCTTTTTATATGTATACAGCCGAACAAAAATGAAAATACTCACCAAAGAGTAAAGTAAGCAACAATTTCATTCAGTCTTATGGAAGCTTTTGAACAAAGCAAGTCTATGTCGCGTTGTCTTGTGAATTTTTACATTGTTTTTTAATAGGTACTAGTGATGCCAGGAGATTTTTTCAGAAATCTCTACGCTTATGAAAAAAATTCCCTTTTTTCCCTACACTACTTTTTTTAAAATTTATTTTTAATTTGTACAATTTCAATTATGTAAAAATAAAAAATAAGATAAAAATATCATGAGAATTACATAAGAATAATATAAAAAACATACAGATATTATAAAAAAAATATTTTTGCAATTCTGTTTAATTCATCTTTTTGATATGGTTAGATGTGCATTTAAAACTTACACAATTAAAGGTGTGTTTACACTATGTGTATTTTCCATATGTAAATTCAGTTTTACGATCCATACGTAATTCGGCGTGTGTGTCAAAATTGGCGTTTTACATACAATTCATCATTTTGCGATCAAACGTACATATGTATTTCCGTATGACATAACCTCTAAATGTAAACAACAGCTGATTTAATTTGTGAATTTACAAAAAGTTATTGTTAAAAATAAAGTAATATATTTTTTATATTTTTTAATTGTTAATTAATATTAAACAATTTATTTTTCTTTCAATATTTATCTTTATAATTTACTCTGTTTTTCTTTCGCCACAAGCAGTATTGTATTTTAATATGGTTGTCATGCCAAAATAGAACCTGCTCTAATTGAAAAATTTACATATGTTTTGCCAAATGTGTTGTACATAAACAGTTTTTGAAAGGGTTCACACTATGTGTACAAATTGCATGTGCTAAAACAATAAGAAAAACACAAGCAAAACACATAGTGTGAACGCAGCTTAATTAAAATGGCTTGCAAATGAGATGTTACAACTCAAACAGAATATTTGTTCTTGGTTTTCAGTGTTGCCGTTTTAGCTTTTTAGTTGCTAGATTTAGCAACTTTTTTTGTCGTTTAGCATCCAAAATTTATCAAAAGATGCTAGATGCTAACTTAGAATCTTTTATTAATAAAATGTTGCTTTTAGCATCTTTTAATGGTATTGATATGTTTTTATTTCTCAAAGTGTAGTACAGTAATTTTGTGTACTACTCCTTTTACAACTCTGCTCGTTTCTTTCAACAAATATAACAAAACATTTTGAAATAGAAGAATGTAAACACCAACAACAGTTTTTAATGAATTTGAAAGTCGATTGCCAAAAAATATTATTGTATTAAAAAATGCCAAAATTTTCAGTACAAAACACATTAAAACGGGTAAAAGAACAGATAACCAATATATTAGAAGAGTTTAAATTTATATCATCTGAAACAGAAAAAATTGAAATCCAATGGAGTTATATCACAGAACAAAACTGGGATACAACACTGAATACAACCTCTTTATGGATTGAAAAATTCTATTGGCGAAAATCCATTTTAGGAATCAATATTTGTGTTGTCTATATTAGTTTTGTCTTTCTCAAAAGCCGAAGTTGAACGTTTGTTTAGCTTAATAGCTTTAATTAAAATCAAACTTCGAACAGAATAAAATCCGAGTTGTTATGTTCTGTAATACGTATAAAAGAAGGATTGAAATTGAAAAATTGGTGCTGTCACACTTACAATATACCGAGCGATGTCGTTGATAAGAGTCGATCGTCAGAAATATATCAGAGCCAAGAAGAACTTGAAGATGAAGACATCACAGAAATGTTAGATTCCATAAACCAATTATTCTAATATAATCGTATCTTTTGATAATGTAATTTCTGTTATATTTTAAATAAAAAAAAAATCCTCTAAAATATTTAATTTAAGTTTAAAATAAACTCAATTTGATGTTAATAAAAATTTCAGATGAAATCCAAAATAATTTTAATTAAAAATTAAAAAATATAAATCGAAACATATGTTTTATATTAATTTTTCGATTTAAAAACCAAAGAATTTATTAATAAGTATATAATTTTTCAGTATAAAGGTAATGAAATTTGAAAAAAAAAATTTAGCATCCAGTACGTTTAAGCATCTTTTTTTGCAATTTAGCATCTTTACAATTTCAAATTATGGCAATACTGTTGGGTTTAAAAGATTTTTTATAACAGTGGTTATAAGCATGTATACTTAGATCTGATTTATCGCATTTTAATATATTTTCAAAAGCCTTGCATTTGCATTTATAGTCGTCACCTTTGACCTGCTCCAGCCATCCATTAGCTTCTCGTCTCTCAACTAACTAAAGCAAAATCTTTATGTTCTGTATTTCTTTGATGTGTTTTCAGCATCATCGAAAAACGAATCGGACATTTTTCTAAAATTAATTATGTTTCTAAATTAATTATGCTCAAATTTATAATATTTTAATGTTATGCACAAAACAGTGTTTTATACTTGTCATTGTTATTAAAGAATCCACATATTTACTTCCTTCATATTATGGAGTTATTACCAGACTTAAAAAGACTTTAAAGTTTAAAATTAAAAAAATTATGCGATATTTAACAAATACATTCAAAATAGTTTTGACTGAAATTTTTGGCAGTTTTAGTTTTGCCTTGTATCAGTAAAATGTTCAGATATTAACTAAAAAAAAACAGTTTGTTAAATATTTTCATCTTAATTATCTTAATTAATTTAAAGACACAAAGATAGATTTAATACAATAAAAAGAAGTAAGAGTTGAAAGTTGATCTATGCGGACTCACAAATGTGCCCTATACTAATAGGTCTGGAAAATTGAAAAGGATTGTAAAAAATAAAATGCACCTTTATATTAAAAAATTTAAATTAAAAAGAAAATTACAAAATAAACCATTTACCTGGTTAAACTTAATATTGTTTGTAATTATCTGGATCAGGTTAGTATTTAAAATGGGATAAATCGGGAGTCATTCTGCCAATTTATGACCTAAAATATGTAGACACCTCTATAAAATGCTGAAAATTCAGAGCATTTGTTGTAATAATTCAGTAATAGGTTTATCAAAGTGTTTACATATTCAAATATTTTTTATACATTTGTTACAAATAGTGCAAGAAGTCCAGATATTAATGTAAACGTAAAACCCAGGTGGAGGGTATCAAAGATTCGGCATAGCCGAATTTAACACTCTTACTTGTTTTTATAATATGGACAATATGAACAGACAAATTTTGAAATTAATTGACAATTTGTCAAAGATCATATAATAAGAGGATGTGCAAACTGTTTGGATTCGGCCCACGCCAAAAGTTGTATTAGGTGAATCATGTTGCTGGCGCCCAGATGCATCTGTATAAAGGCTTTTGTTATTTGGCCAAAAATATACAACATTGAATTATTATTGTTGTATATTTTATTGTTATTTTTGTTAACTTTGCATATGAAATTTTTTATAATTAGTAATGTCATAGAAAAAAAGAACAAAAAAGAAATTAATAAAAAAATAATCTAACCCATAAAAACAAAGTTTTTATTAAAATTCTTTCTTTCCCTTTGCATATGAGTTTTGAATCTCTCCGTGACTGTGCGTGACTTTACGTGACTGTGCGTGACTATGTCAAAGTTAATCTATTTCACAAGTCTATCGACCAAGTTTCAGACCGATCGGATAAGGGGAATTGGGTTTTAAATCACTCCGTGACTGTGCATGACTATACGTGACTATGTCGAAGTCAATCTTTCTTTACAGCAAGTATATCGACCAAGTTTCCGATTGATTGGATGAGGGGAAATCCATTTTAAATCTCTCCGTGACTGTGCGTGATCATGGGTGACGTGCGTGACTAAGTCAAAGTTAATCTTTTTTCACAGCAAGTGTACAGACCAAGTTTCAGATCGATCGGATGAGGGGAAATGACATTTAGATCACTCCGTGACTGTGCGTGACTATGTCAAAGTTAATCTTTTTTCACAGCAAATGTATAGACCAAGTTTCAGATTGATCGGATGAGGGGAAATGACATTTCGACCACTCCGTGACTGTGCGTGACCATGCGTGACTATGCGTGACTAAGTCAAAGTTAATCTTTTTTTCACAGCAAGTGTATGGACCAAGTTTCAGATCGATCGGATGAGGGGAAATGACATTACGATCACTCCGTGACTGTGCGTGACCATGCGTGACTATGCGTGACTAAGTCAAAGTTAATCTTTTTTCACAGCAAGTGTATAGACCAAGTTTCAGATTGATCGGATGAGGGGAAATGACATTTCGATCACTCCGTGACTGTGCGTGACCATGCGTGACTATGCGTGACTAAGTCAAAGTTAAGATTGATCGGATGAGGGGAAATGACATTTCGATCACTCCGTGACTGTGCGTGACCATGCGTGACTATGCGTGACTAAGTCAAAGTTAATCTTTTTTTCACAGCAAGTGTATGGACCAAGTTTCAGATCGATCGGATGAGGGGAAATGACATTTAGATCACTCCGTGACTGTGCGTGACTACCCCAAAATTAATCTGTAGTCACAACAAGACTATGGGCCAAGTTTCAGATCAATTGGAAAAGGGGGAATGGGGTTGACCCACGACAGACAGACAGACAGGCAGAGCTAAAAGAAAGAGTTTAAAAAGGAAAATTTTATATTATAATAATGTTGACTAGAATTTGAACACGGACGAAAAAATTGTACCGCTCCACCAATTTGCTTGACGGCCGCCTTCTAGTACATTATTTAATATTTTTATTTGTATATGAAGAAAACTTATTATATGGTCCTTGTCCAGAGGATGATTTGCGATTTTAGACCCCGCGTTCTTTGAGAGTGCTAGAGCTCTTCCATCCACTCTTGAAAGATGGAACTCTGGTTTCTTAGTCTTCTTCATAAAAATAACCCTAGTTAACCCTAGACTTTTTCCTTTGGCCATTTTATGAGTTTCTTTAACGCCAACTCCATGAGATCACTGATCATTGCAAAAATATAATCCCGGCAACGTTATCGGCGAAGCCGACCACCTACTGTGCCTAGTGGTTCCATAAAAGAGGACATTTAATCGCCCCTTGTGGAATTCCCTTTGCTACCACCTTCCTTGCTTCCCAATTTGCTATTTTAGAGGAATAACGCTGTTCTGCAGCAACATGCCCATCCATAGTGGATCGATGCCAGTATTCTCTAAAGCTTCTACGATTGATGATAATTAGACACAGATTTAACGGTTTTTGACGAACCAAAAAGCTCATTTTTCCCATTTAGCACCTTTTGCAAAAAAACGCTGAGTTGGCGCTTTCCGTTTTACTTTTTAGGCTCTTTTAGCGCTTTTTCAACAAATTTCGTGTTAAACAAAATTTTATATATTTGAACCATCTATAATATTAATAGGCTAGGCGATTTCTTGTGACCGATGTTTTGTTCTACCGTTTTATCCCGATTTTGACCAAACGTATATTATTTGAAAGGTATTTCTTTTTGGCCGATTTCCAGATTTTTAAATTTTTTCCATTATTTTGAGTAAATTGCATTTAAAGTTTCTAATAACACATACATAAAATTATACAATGCTATGTGTGTGTTTATTAAATTGGTTATTGTGTTTGTAATAAAAATGAGTTTTTTTTGTGTTGATTTGTGAATTGGCTATAATTGTTTAGCATACTTTTAGGGTCTTTATATAATGGAAAAATAAAATTTCCTAGAATTTGCACTCGAATTTCGAGGGCTGGAATTTATACAATGTATTTGGAAAAATTTCATTATATGAGGAATGGGATTGACTTTGCCCTTAATGAAATTTTCTTTTTAAGTTATAGTTTTAAAAAGTAATATTGAAGAATCGGTCAAAAAAACTATCAAAAGACATTTCATATAACATTTTTTCAAAAAAATTTTGAAAAAAATTTTATCACAGAATCTTGAAAAGGCAGAACAAATTGAAGAGTGCGAAAATTGTCGTAACAATTAAAAACTAATTAAATGGAAATATGGAGGCAGAACTGATATATATGCCTTCAAAAGTCTGACAACGAAAAAAAAGTTTTGCTGGTGCAAAGAAGTTCTTAAAATTCTTTAATACATATTATCGTCAATTCTTTAGTACATATTCAACATGGACAAAAAAAGCGAAATTAATTATTTTACTTCCAACATATAAAAAATTAAAATTTTATATAAAAATACTACTATGGCCTGGACATGAGGAAGAAAAAATTTCTTTTTCCATTGTTTTTAATTTTTTTATTGTCATACACTCAAAAAGTAACATCTTTTTCATTTCATTATAATTTAGCACCTTCTAGCGCTTTTTGACGTACTGTTTTGCGCTTTTTTTTTTCGAAAAAAGGATGGCACCGCTGATTTGACATTATTGAACGCCAGTCTCCATAAGATTTTTTTAATGTGAAAAACTATTTTTTAGGTGTAATAATATATTGAATGGAAACCATAAATACATTTAATTTTAATCTCGAGTCAAAGCTATTCTAACTCATTCCATTTTCTATTACTTTAACTTTATGTTAACCCTTACAATATCTCTTTTCAAACACTCATCCCAAATTTTGTTTATAAACTCTAAAGGAGATTTTGTTAGAATTCCATTCCTTTTTCCATTTTCTTTTCAAATTCCATTCTTAATATTGTAAAGTGTACCTTAAAGCAAACCGAAATACACAGATTTGTAGCCCATTCAAAGGCTTAAATTTAAAAGTAATTCAATTTATTTTCACATTCAAAAAAGATTACACCTTTTTTTTGCAAACAGATTTGCTCAAATAAAAAAAAAAAAAAATAATGTTATCATCTATCTACTGACAACATGTTTTGCCTGTTTTATTTTTGTTATTATTTTTTTTTTTAATATACCAAAAACCATTTTGAAATTGTACGTGTTCATGTCTACGTATAAGTGCTCATATAGAGTATACAGTCGAAATATTTAGTCATACATATGTGCAACACGCATAGTGCTGTACACAATTCCAAAACCAGTAGGTTTTTGTTAAATTTTTTCTGGTAATTTTTCAGAAACGATCAAAAGATTTAAAACTACCTTTTAATTTCAGCCATTTTTATTTAAGCGTTTTTTATTTTTAACGATTTTATTGTAACTAGCAGATTCCAGCCCTCGAAATTTGAGTGCAAATTCTAGGAAATTTTATTTTTTCATTAAATAAAGACCCTAAAGGTATGCTAATCAATTATAGCCAATTCACAAATCAACACAAAAAGCAAACTCATTTTTATTACAAACACATTAACAACTTTAATAAAACCCACATATCATATGTATAATTTTATGTATGTGCTAGTAGCAAATTTAAATGCAATTTACTCAAAATAAAGGAAATAATTTTAAAATCTGTAAATCTGCAAAACGGCTAAAAAGATATACCTTTCAAATAATATACGTTTGGTCAAAATCGGGATAAAACGGTAGAACAAAACATCGGTCACAAGAAATCGCCTAGCATATTAATATTATAGATTGTAATTTTTCAGAAACGATCAAAAGATTTCATCAATTTAATGAATCCTTTTAATTTTAGCCATTTTTATTTAAGCGTTTTTTTTCCGAATTTTTTAGCGATTTTATTGTAGCGTTTTTTATTAAAGCGTTTTTTATTTTAGCGTTTTTTATGTTTGCGAATTTTATTTTAGCGATTTTCATTTTTAGCAATTTTATTTTAACGATTTTTATATAAAGCGTTTTTTATTGTAGCGTTTTTTATTTTAGCATTTTTTATGTTTGCGAATTTTACTTTATTTTATTTTAACGATTTTTATATAAAGAGTTTGTGCTGATATTTGCAACTACCAAACATACTTTACCTACACCCAGAAGCACTCTGTGAATCGTTTTAGCGATTTCCGTCCGTCGGTCTATCTGTCTGTCTGTCCGTCCGGCTGCTTGTGTATCCATGTTTTCAATTAAAGTACAGGTCGCAAATATATATATATATTGACGAAATCTTGTATATAAGCTTTTATGGGTCATAGAATAACATACGCTACAGAAATTGGTGAATTTTGGTGCATGTTTAGACCTAGCCCCCTACAAAAAACCCCTAGCCGATCGACTAATATTGTCATAAAATCCGGATTATCATACATTATATATCGATAAAATTTAATGTATGTATGTATGTGTATTAAACCCACTAAGCAGTAGTAAAATATAATCCCTGTAGGACCATTCTTAGTCATAGTCCAAATATAAAACTGATTCCCAAGCTTCACTTAAATCTATCAAAAAATAAAAATAGTTTATAGATTTTCTTAAAATTTGGTTTATATGTTTTTGAGAAAAGTCAGTGACTTAACTACATATGATCATGATAGATCCACTGTTTGACCTAGTCCCCATATAGAAATATTACCAGATATCAGCTTTTTCATATCTGCAGGCCTCAAATTCATAATAATACCATTTTAATTGGTTTATGCTTATTACCTATGTATATCTAGTTATTGCCTCAGCAAAGTTGGATCTAAGACCCTCTCTCGAAACGCATGCTATAGGGTATTGTGTAGTTGGTCTAGACCGACTATAATTGTCTTATTTATTTTAAGTTTTGGCGATTTTTGTTTTAGTGTTTTTTAATTTAGCGCATTTTATTTTTGTTATTTCTGTTTTTCTATTTTGGCGACTTGTGTTAAGCTCTTTTTATTTTAGCGGTTTTATTAAGCTTTTTGATTTAAGCGTTTTTTATATTTGTGGTTTTTATTTTAGCGCTAAAGTAAAAATCGCTAGCATAAAAATTCAAATTAAATTCACTGAAAGAATTTTCGTTAAATTTAAAAACGCTTAAATAAAAATCCCTAATATAAAAGCGCTTAAATAACAATCGCAAATATAAAAACGCTCAAATAAAACATGCTAATATTTAAAATGCTAAAATAAACAAGTAAGAGTTTTAAATTCGACTGTGCTGAGTTTTTGGTACCCTCCACCCAATATTGGGTACGGCTACCACTTTGAAATTGTTGCCGATACTGAAACCAATTAAATTTAAAGTTAATTGGTTTTTTTCTTGGTCAATTTCTATTATAAAAAACAATGATCCTTAAAAAGAATTAACTACTATTTGAAAAATTTATTAATTTTTCTTTTACTTGAGTATAAAACCCTTAAGTACTTCCTAGAACACCGATGAAATTCATTATTTATTACAGCCGGCACATTAAAAATACTCAAAGATTGATCATAAGCCTGTTTTGAGACCTTAGAAGTCATACGATTATTCAAAAGAAAATTCAAATGATTCTTGGCTACAAATTATTAATATTAAAAAAGGAAAATTTAAAATAATTTCATTTAATATAAAAAAACAAAAATACTAAAAACAGGTAAGAAACTAAAGAATGAAACTAAAATTTTTAATTTTTAATTTAAAATTTTAAATTTTAAATTAAATTTAAATTTTAAATTCTAATTTCTAATTTTTAAGTTTTAATTTCTATTTTTTTTTTTTAATTTCAATTTTTAACTTTTAGTTTTTAATTTTGAATTTGAATTTTTAATTTTAACGATAAAAACATATGTGGTAATACTTACTTAGGCCAATGTGACACGTGCAGTATTAATATACACACAACTGCAATGACTTCAACAATAAGAAGAGTTACAAAATATACAACATATCTTAAGAAAAACAACAAATACACTGAAAAATTTTATTTTTTCCAGAGTTTTTTCAAAGTTTCATTCATATCTCGTGACTCCTTTAACCGATTTTGACGATTTTAAATTTCAACTCCTTTGGGATGCTAATAAACGATTTTATACAAAAACGAACGGTCTATCTTAGATATTGACGGCGTGATCGTGATTTCCACAGACAGACGGACAGACGGTCATCGCTAAACCAACTTCCCTTGTTAAAATGATCAAGAAAATAATTGGTTTTGGGGTCTCCGGAATTTATTTCGATGCGTTACAGACGGAATGACAAACCTATATATACCCTTTGCCACTGCGGTGTGGAAGGTATAAAAATTCTTAAATAAAAATCCCAAAAAATTTCGCTAAAACAAATACCGCTAAAATGAAAAAGATTAAATTATAAAAGGCTAAACTAAAAATCACCAAACTTAAAAACGCTAAAATTGAAAACTCTTTCATAATGAAAAACTAAAATTTACTTTATGACGAAGAGCTATATTTGTCGAAAATTGGCCGTAAATAATAAGAACATAATTATGGAAAAATGATCTCGGCAATAGTTATCTCAAGAGTTAATTTTCTGAAATCATTCCGTTTTCGTTAAAAATTAAAATAAAATAAGGGAAATAAAAAGACGAGGCTTTTCAATATATTTCCAAAATAATATTAAAAGCCCCATAAACTTTAAAATTAATGACAGGTAATATCAACAATTCCAACCGCTTCAGTTATGTGAAATATATTAGAACATAAAACAAATTACTTTTTAATTTGAAAGGCACTGCATTGGTATAACATATATGTATGTATGTATAAGGTAACAAGAATGACAGCTTTCAGACATTTTCTACTACCAAAAAAAAAAGAGACAAAAAAAGAGACCTTAACATCCTTATATACAAGTACCTTTACACCCAAATGAACATAGACTACATAGACTATTACACCATTACCAGTATTATTTTAAAAACGTATTCTTCATCATAGAATTATCAATCATAACTCTAATATTTTAAAATCTGCAATTGGAATAGATAGAAAATGTATTTTCTAAAAAATAAGTCTTTCAAAACAAAAGAGAATTTAAAAAAAAAAATCCATTTTAACAGGTTCCCTGTCACCATACAAAATTAAATTTTTAACCGTACACGTCCCATATATATTTCACCTATAAATTTGTGTCGTATATGATACATGGACTCTGTAAACATGGTACAAGAAAATCATTTTGTATCATATGTGATACATTGGACAGGGATCCTGCGAAGAAAAAAGTTTCTTCTTATAAAAAAAAGTTTCTTTTGTACAAAACTTCCTTTCAATAAAAAGTACATATTCTTCAAAAAGTATATTTCGCAAATAGCAATATATATTTGAATGATATATTTTGTTGGCCATAGGGCAACTTTTATTGAAATTGGCGAAAATTGGTCCATGTTCAGACATAGCCTCCATATAAATAACCCCTATGAGATCCACTTAAACTGCCGTAGGATATAAATTATTATATATATTGTGACGGCCGTTTATTTTGGTGATGACTGTACTTAACAGCACATACAAGTCACATTAAAGCGAAACGTTATTTATGTCTTTTGACATGCAAAATTTTTGCAAAAAAAAAAAAATACCGTTTCGTCTGTATGTGATTTGTTTAAATGTTTGTTTTGTGTTTTCAGTTTACTTTACTAAAACACTTGATGTGGGGTTTTTTTTGTTACCAACTGCCTGTTTTATTGTTGTATGTCCATTCACTCAATCACGCAATCAGTCAGTCTTTTGTTCTTGTATTGATTTCACGTACTCTCGTCGTCATACATGAGTGAGCGTGTTTTCAATGCTAGAGAGTATTATCAATGAGTGTGAATGGTCTCAAGGAATGGTTGCGAATTTTTTTTTTTTGAAACAGGTTTTTATCTTGAGATGAATGAATGAATGAAGATAGGTTGAATAGAAAGAATATAATTTTGATAGAGGGGTTGAAATGTAGTCGTTGAAATAGAAGGTTGAGGAAAAACCTCTTAAAATCAAAAAAAATTAATTTAATCTTAGAAACTTTAAGAAAAAAAAACTTTAGATTTTATTGACATGTGAATAAATAAAATTTTGTGTTAATTAATAATATTTCTGTTTGTGCTAAAGAAAGCGTTCTGAGCAAAAATGTAAATTTAAAAATCGAACAAATATATTTTGTAGTTATCATTTAATTCTTAAATTAAGTTTCGTTGAGTGTTCAATGTAATCGATTAATTGGTGAAAATAAAACAATTAAACAAAATTTATAATTATTAAAAAAAAAAAAAAAAGCAAAACAAAAATCTTATAAAATTATAAATATCTAAAATATATATGTTATTGACAACTCCAAGTTAACTATGTACAACAAGCCGATAATCCGCGCAAAGCGCAATTACAAAAAATGGAAATGTTGCATGATTGGCTGACAAATAAAGCTAAAAAAATCTTAAAATGAAAACCCTAATGAAGTGTGAAGGAGTTTTATGAAAGTACATGCTAAAACTGAAAAGCATATTACGCGACCCAACCACGGCGTCCGGCGGCAGCAGCTTCATCGGTACCTCTTCAACAACAGCGATAAGGCGGTAATTTTTTTTTCTTAATACCCTTAATTTTCCATATTAAGAATTGTTGTACAATATAAATATTTTCTAAACTTAAAAATTTTTATCAAATGTTACCAAATTAATCAATTTTTCTAATTAAACTCAAAGTTTTACTACATTTAAGCTAGATAGAAATAAAGTTGCTAAAAAAAAATACATTTTCCTACCGAAATAAATACATAATTCTAATTATACAATTAAACAAAAAAAAAAAAAATTTGCTACCATAAAGAATTTTCTAATTATAAAATTTAAATAAATATATAATTTTCGAAACATAAAAATTCGTAAAATATAAAATATTCGAAATATGAAATTTTTATAAATATAAAAATTTTCTAATTACTAAAAAAAAAAAAAAATTACTAAATATAAAATTTTTCTAATCATAAAGTTAAACTAAAAATTTTACTACTTGAAGAAATATTATAAGTTTAAGCTAAAATAGAAATTATGCTAAGTTAAAATTTTGTTAAAATTAAATTTTGCTAAAATTTAAAATTTTTCTAAAATTTAAAATTTTTCTAAAATTAAAATTTTTCTAAAATTAAATATAGCTAGAAGTAAAATTGCTAAAAGAAATTTTATTATAGTTAAATGTTGCTAAAATAGAATATAAATTTTGAACACCTTAAAAATGAAGGTTAAATAAATATTATATATCCCAATGTAGGAAACCAAACCAAACCAAATTTTTCTTATTTAAATCTTTTTTACCTTCAAATAAGATGGATCCTAGGTAACAAGGTAGGGAGGGCAAAAGGGGCAGAACACCTCGTCCCCAATCCCAAGGTAAGTATGGCCATCCAAGGTAAGTATGGCCAAGACCCCACCCATCCGGCGCGCTAGGCCCCACGCCAGCACGTGCGACCAGCAAAGGCTCAGGGAAACGGAAGCGGAAGTTCCACCACCGCCGCACCATTACAATATATGTATATCGATAATATTTGGTGTATTTGTCTGTATTATACCCACTAATCAGTAGTCCAAAAATAAACTCTATGGACTATTTTAAGTCATATTCCCCATGTAAATCTAATTCCCGATATTCACTTAAATTGTATTAAAAACAAAAATATTCCATATACATATTTACACCCTCCACACCATTGTGCAGATGGTATATATCAGTTTGTCATTCACTTTGTAACGCACAGAAATAAATTCCGGAGACGCCATAAACCATATATTTTCTTGATCCTTATAACAAGAGAAGTTGATTTAGCGATGACCGTCTGTTTGTGGAAATCACCATCTTAGCAAGAGTTCTGAAACAATGTACATGTACATATTAAACTAATTTGAAGAGTCGCGGTAAAATGGGTGACATCGGAAAATAAATGGTTGGGATCATATCAGTGGGCGTGGCACCTCCTATACAAAAAATATGAAGTTCTATCAAAATGACAAACAAACGTGGAAGACAATTAGGGGTATTGGCATTGGAAAATGCAATAATAATAATAGCTGTTCGATAGACGCTGACGTATTGAACTTAAAATATACGAGTCTTCGGTAGAAGTGGTTCATGAATTTTACAATAATTCGTATATACTCAAAATTTTGTCGAGCAAAATCCTTTCATCCTTATGACAAGATCAGTTGAATTAGCGAGGACGGTATGTTTGTGGAAATCACCATCACACCCTCAATAACTAAGCTAGACTTTTCGTGCATAACATCGTTTAAGACCAGTTTACACTATCGCACCTTGTAATACGACCTGTCAAAAAGTCGATTATTATGAAAAAGTCGTATCATGTGAAAAGCTTATGTTATGCAATTGACAGTCTTTATGATTTTATTTTCAAAGTCCAATGGTTTTTTTAAATTTTAGAAACATTTCTAAAAACTTCATCGGACCAGAGTTGCTTTTTGGTTATATTAAAAAAAAAAGGTAAACAAAAACAAAGAAAGTGGAAATCAAATGTAAATTTCAAAATAAATTTGTTTGTTATTCTAAACAGCTGTTTTCATAAAACTTGAGTGTGATGGTTTATAAATGGCCTAAGTATGCAGAAATAATGTCGGTACGACTTTATGACTTGATCGGATTTTTATGTCGACTGAGTGGCATCATGTAAATGGGCATTTATTAACATCCGGATTGTGTTTCTATTTAAAATCATCAAAATCGGTCCAATGCGTTACGAGATATGAATGAAAGTGTGAAAAAACTCTTGAAAAAATAAGAATGTTCAATGTGTTTGTTGTTTTTCTTAAGTTTTATTTTATAATTGTTCATATTGTTGTTGTCTTTGTAGTTGTGGCATTTGGTTCATGTGTGTGTGTGTGTGTGTGTATGGTTATACCGCCCGTGTCACATTAGCTTAATGCTATGTTCAGATGGACAGCAAGATTCGAGGTTCGCTCTCTCATTAACGGTTCGCGTCCCAATCGTGATTGAACCTACATGATACACCATAGAAAATTTCGAGCGAACCAACTTGGTTCATTTTGAATCTAGTTACAAACCACGAAAAATGTAGTGTCATCTCCAATTTTGATAAAAAATTATCGCTAGTTTATCTGAACTAGCTGTCAAAAATATATAAACAAAGAAAAAACAAAAAATTAATGTGTACAATAAAATAAATAGAAACATTTAACAAATAAAAAGTATATATTTACATATATGTATGTATATACAAATAAAAATGGAAAAAATTAAATAGTGAAACGTAAAGTGTAGAAGGATGTCTTCAAATATTTGCACAAAAAATATAAACGTCAAAATGAAACAAGAACACTCGTCTGAACACCAAGGTTCGCAATCGTGATTCAGAGAGCGAATCAAGTGGTTCATTTTGCGTCTGAACATGCTATAAGCAAGTATTTCCCAATATTTTTGTATCTTTATGAAGGAAAACATATAATCCCTAAATCTTTTAAAATGTACCCTTTTTCCAAAACGTATTTTTTTAAGTATCCCCTTTTTAAAAGTGCCCTTTTTTAATAAAGCACCCTTTTTTAAAAAGGTACGCTTTTCTCAAAAAAGTACCCTTTTCGTGAAAAAGTACTCTTTTTTTAAAAAAAGTGCCCTTTTTTAAAAAAAGTACACTTTTTTAAAAAGTAATATTTTTTAAAAGTACTCTTTTTTTTTTAAAAAAGTACCCTTTTTCTATACATACCTTTTTTTAAAAAATATTTTTTTGAATGTCCTTTTGTTTTTAAATTACCCTTTTTATACCCTATACCACTATGATGTTAAGGTATACCGATCGAATCAGAATAATTTTCTGAGTCGATTTAGCGATGTCCGTCCGTCCGTCTGTCTGTCCGTCCGTCTGTGTGTCCATGTGAACCTTGTAATCAAACTACTATGAGATCGACTTATATTGCCATAAGATCCAATTACCATAAAGATCTCTCTGAAATTGGTTACTGTGTATTTATTATACCTAGTAATCAGTATTTCAAAATTAAACGCTGTAGAACAATTCTATGTCATACCCCCACTAAGTCCATCACATAAGTCTATTAAAAAACAAAAATATTGCACAGATTTTTCTCAAATTTGGTTTGTATATGTTTTTGTGACTTCGCCAAATATGGTCAGGATTGGTCAAATATAACATTCGATATGTACTTTTTCGTATTCGAA
This sequence comes from Cordilura impudica, assembly GCA_963682025.1. Taxonomy (NCBI): domain Eukaryota; kingdom Metazoa; phylum Arthropoda; class Insecta; order Diptera; family Scathophagidae; genus Cordilura; species Cordilura impudica. Next base: position 189,186,356 of record OY821521.1, read on the forward strand.
GGCAAACAAATTAATAACAACGCCACTCAAATTTGGTTTATGCTTATTTTCTATATCAAGTTAGCTGGACATGAGAGAAAGGGTCTCTAAACGCATGGTATAGGGTATCGGTCTAGACCAACTATAATTTTCTTACTTATTTTAAAATATTCTAGTGAAAATTCTAGAAAATATTATTTTTTCTTTCAATTTAAAAATTTATCAATATTTAAATGAGCCTAAAGGTATGCTAATCAATTCACAATTCAACACAGTGCGTGTCATATACAATTTAAATCATTCTCATTAACAGGGTGTAACGAATTATTAGAAATATTTAATTTTATTTAATTTAATATATTTTTAAGACAGATTAAACATAAATTTTTATCATTCTCAGCTTCTCCTCCATATGAACTACAACTATGCCAATTTTCACACTCCTCCGCGCCCGCATATTGCTTAAAAAGGGAGCTAAAAATTTATCTTTACGTATTATATATAGATTTAATAAGTTTGTGTTGATGTTTGTAACTATCAATAATTCTTTTTACGGGCACATCTCTTCTACCGATCGACTCTAGATGACTTTCTTATTCGATTCAACGATGTTCGCTGTCCGTGTGTCAGTATACGTAAACCTGGTATGCAAAGATCGCAATTATACAAATCAATACTTAGATGAAATTTGGTATATTTGCTTCATCGGGTATATTTCTAGTCTATATAGAGCGACTTTAATTTTTGATCTGTTTTGTGTTTTTTTGTATTAAATGTATCCTTAAATTAACATATTACTAGTTAATGTAGATAAAAATATTTTAAAATTAGCTTTTTTTAATATTAATATCTGGACATTTTTAGCTTAGAATCATTTGAATTTTTTTGAATTATCGGTTCACTTCTAAGGTCTCAAAACATTCTTATAGTGATCAAACTTTGAGTGTGATAACGCCGGCTGCGCTAATTAATGAATTTCATTGGTGTTCTATGAAGTATTTAGGGAACTTATAGCTTTTCTACTCTAGTAGACACGATAATTTTTTTTAACAAGAAATTGGTTGTAATATTGAGTTTAAGAAACAGGTGGACGGTATCACAAATTCGGCACCGCACAGTGGACAATTTGACGAGAAGGCGGTCAAATATCTATAACTTTTGATTGGATTGGAATTTTGATATGCGGTTTTTATTGTTTGGTAGGTGAGACTTTAGCCTTTAAGTTTTGCTATAAAACGTAAATCTCGACCGAAAATAAAAAAAGTTACGGAGGGTTTAAAATACATTTTCATTTGTAGTTGAGTTTTAGTACAAAAGTGAAGTGTTAAAAGGTAAAAAAGTTATTATTTTTTCAGTTAATTTTACAACTAACACTTTTTAACAATTTTTTAAGTTAATTTTTTCAGAAAATGCCTAACTTTGGCCCCCGTAAACTTTTTAGTCCTAATGTGCACAAGGGCCAAAGGTTTTTTTTTTTTTTTTTTTGAAAGATCCCGAGTTAAAATATAATTTATTAAGCAGCGAACGTAAAAATTACCTTATATTGGTTCAAGATAGAGAAGTTTCAATGAAAAACTCGTATGTTTTTGCTTTAGTTAAATTTTTTTTTTGTCTTTATATATTATTTCTATATCAATTTTTATGGTAAATTTATGAAATATAACAATTTTTATTGTAAATTTACAAAATATATAAATTTTTAAATCAAGAAAATTTTTTAACTATATAAAAAAAAAAGTGTAACTAATTGTTAGTGTAATAAAGATGTACTTTAAATCAACCAATTTTAGTAAATATCTTCTAAATAGCCTTGATTTTCATCTTCTAGAAGTTGTTTAGCTTCTTCGTCTAATTCAATAGAGGTAGTTTTCCATTTTTGACGAATGTTGGACATATATGGATCTGAAGTGCACAACAAAATAGTGATAAGGTCTTCATTAGTACAACATCTGGACATTTTTCTTGCGTTGTGCTCGCGAAGGAATCTGTAGTCTTTGTTCCTTTTTTTCTTGCACTTCTTCAGATAGATCTCCTATTGGTAGCATATTGTTTTGAATTATTTGTTCCCCATGGTACAAAATTTTATGAACTGTGGATGGCATATATCTCCAAGAGTATTTTTCATTATAAAGTATAGCTGTTTTATTGGCGTACTCTCCAAATTTTTTTGCATTTATCTTTCTGCTGCATGCTAGAGCTTGTAATATGATTTTGAATCGTCTTATTAATTCATGATGTACACCTGTGATAGATTCTACAGTTCCCGGATCGGAAAAAAATCTCCTTGCAGTATTTCCATCATTTGTGTTTCCTTCCCCTTGTTTTGGTTGGTCGATTACGAGGCCTAGCTGTAGATATTTTTGTTGAATTTGTTTTTTTTTTGCTTTCTTTTTTCTTAATTTTCTTTGTTTTTTCTCACTGTTTCGCCTAACGGACCAAATTCCAAATCATAACCCAATTTAAGAATATGCTCCATGAAACGTATTCTAGCATGAAGAGGGGACATTCCAAATTCGTAGGCTTCCTTAAAACTATCGCCTTCTGGTGGAGGTTGGCTTAATTGACTTGATGTCTTTTGGCATATAATGCAGCTTGACGTTGACTTTGTTCCAGTTAAAGCTTGTGCAACTTTTCCATCAATCATTGTGAGACACATTTTAAAATGTACTTCAATGTCTTGGTCATCAAATTTAAATATTACTGGTTGAAGTTCCTTAATTGGATCTTTTATTTTTTGAACTTCTTCAGTTATGACATCTTTGCAATACTTTGTTGAAGAAGGAATTTCATTTTTCCATATATCAATTTCTGTTGCTCTGCTATATCTTTTTGTTAAGCGCAATGGAACGAAAGATACCATAAATAAATTAGCATCTGATGAATTTTCCACATTAAATTGCTTGTATTGTTTCTGACCAGAGGATCCATCACATCCCCATTTAGAAATTAAAGTAATGCTGCCATTACCAATTTTTTTTTAAAATGATCAGTATCAAGCTTATTTAGCAATCATTCTGCAGTATGTTCAAGGAGATCTTGCAATTTTATTTCTGCTGATGTTGAGTGAACCTAATAGCAGATTGTGAAGGTACGCATTTTTTTTTTTGCCAGAAACTAAATCTCGATACTCTGGAAAAATCACACAATTCTTTTCATTGGTTCGCTTCCGCAATTCCTTATATTGATTTTTGGTCAATTTCAAATCCAAAAATAGGGCGAACGCTTCTTCCGGCGAAAATTTCTTATCTTCAATTGGTGTAGGAATGCTTTCCAAAATCCTCTTTGTGCGCCTTGGGCTCGCTTCTACTATTTTTTCAATTATTTCAATTTTATTTTTTTTATTTTGGGTTGGTTGAATTTGGTGCAAAAATGAATCCTTAATAATTCTTTGAGAAATTTCTTCATTGATATTCACCACTTTCGTTGGCAGTTGTAGATGCACTCTCAAAAATAAGTTCCTTTATTAACCACTCTTGGTAACGTTTGTACATCTTTGCCTTGCTATGAGAGCATTCAATGTACCGTCTTTTCAAATTCGATGCAAAATTAATAATTTTTCCTTTGTGCATTTCAATGTCTTCTAGGTTACAATTCTTAAAGAAGTCGTTGCTCACTATGTGCAAAATTACATCGTCTACATCATTTCGTTGAAAATAAATATCTGCCAGATCTCTGTAACAGTACTTAGCCATTGCACAAATTGTAATGAATAATAATTGTGGAAACATTATTATAAATACTCTTTCTTGCAATTATGTAAAATAAAAATTTTTATCTTTTATTACCACTTTTAGAAGCATAAAAAACCCACACCCTAACCCCTTTTAAAAGGTGAAGCATACCTGCTCATATCTTAAAGGGCTATGTCGCAATAGTTTTTTTTTACCATTTACCTGTTATTTAAATTGTTTCCCATTTTGTCAGGTAATTAAACTAAATATATAACTCTAATTCAGACTATTAATGTTTTTGAAAGATAAATGTACCTGTAACAATTAAGCGCATTATATCTCAACCCTTTTTTATAAGTATATAACAACTCCTGAAAACTCTACCGACACGCAAAAAAAAAAATACCGCGGTGCACCGGTACGACCAACTTTTGTATTCATAACACTCAGACGGACGGACGGACATCGTTTAATCGACTCAGAAAGTGTTTTTGAGTCGATCCGTATAATAAAAGATGGAAAAGGGTCCAATATTTTTGGCAGTTACAAACATCACCTCAAACTTAATATATCCTAACCACATAGTGGACAACTTTTGTATTCATAAATTTTGCAGAAAATATCTAACCTTGGGTCAGAAAAATTGTTCTGGTGCACACGGGCGGAAACTGGCGGGTGTATAATGGGGTATAGGAGTATAGGGGAGGACTATAGAAGAGTGCAAGATTTTTTCTGACTGCTTTTGACTGGCAGGAGTTATGCTCTATTAAGTAGGAGATTTTCGGAAAATTTTTACCTTTTTTAAAAAAAAATTTTTTTTTAATTACGGAATGACTCAGTGATTCTACATTTTTAACATTAATAGTATGGAAGTCACAAAATTATACAAAATTTATTTCACTTCAAAATCTTTTAAATCAAAAAAGTTACAGTCATTCAAAAATAAAAATTTACAAAGAAATTTTTAATTTTAGCAAAATACTGAGAAAGCCCATTTCCGAAGACCCTGTTCGCTGTGATATAGTTGAGATAGAGTCGCAATTTTTTGGTTCCCGAGGTTTACTAGTATTTACTTTCAAATGAATAATATAACTTTAAAATCGGCACCGGCGAATTTAACACCATATATATATTTTTGTGAGAAAAGTAAGTGATTTTACTAAATATGGTCATAAGCGATACATCTTTTGAAAAAGTCTTCATATACAAATAACAATAAAAATAGCATTAAAATTTGGTTTGTGTTTATTTTCTATATCCAGTTATTACCTCAGTAAAGTTGTATCCAGGACCCTGTCTCGAAACGCATGGTCTTCACCGACTATAATTTTCTTACGTTATCACACATATCTTATTATCCAATAGACCGATTTTGCTTATTTACCATACAAAACTGATCATTTTTAAATTTTAACACGCATCCATAATTCTAAAATTTTATAAGAAAATTTTGATATCCAAAGCAAAAAACTGTTTATTAAATCTGAAAATGGTGTTAGTTAGTTTTTGTGGCTGTTGATTTGGTTTTCTGTTTTGTTGGTTAAGTTTTTCCTTTTCACCATGAATTTGCATGATTGTAACGAATGTTAATAACACACAGTTACCCGCACAAATGAGTCACATACATTGAAACTACACATGTAGTAGTTGTCACAATTGCATATGTTTTTCAACACCACATTTGACTACTACGAGTATAAACTGATTGTAACATACCATACGAGTAGAACGAACGATCAATGTAGCCATGCATGCAAGTATTAGTATGTACGAGTATGTGTGTGTGTATGTTGTTAGTACACACTACATCATATGTTGTGACATTTTATTTGTTTGCTATCTATAGATGTCATACAATTTATAGCCCATAATTCTCATCATACACTCACTTACAGTCAGTCATTGTTAAGGGTTTTTTGTGTGTGTGTTGATTTTAGCTTTCATGTCTTTAGAATGAGGAAAGCATGTCTGACAATGTTATAAGTTGTTTTGTGTAACATAATCAAACATCTTGTCTACTGTTGAAGATTTTACTCGCATTTATGTTGTTTAGAAAGTTCTTTAATAATACCAACACTCATTTGATTATTTGTAAGAGTGTAAAATATGTGTTGGGGCTTTTTGTTTTTGCAGGAAGTTTGTAAATTGCAACTTTAGCACAGAGAATTGTTTGTATTCCATTTTTTTTAGTTTGTGGCTTTCAGTGAACAAGTATTTAACAATTTAGATAAATTGAGGTTTGTTAAGACAATTGATGTTGAAGAGTTCACTATTTGAAATTGTTTCAGAGAACTTGAATCATCTAAATTGTGGTTGAAAAGAAAAATGAGTTTTAGAAAGATTTGTGTTGCTAAAGAAATTTGAAATGAAATGTAATTTGTGATAAAAAATTTAAATATTTTTTTTTGATGATAATAAGAGTTTTTGAACAATTTTATATAAAAGAATATTTTTTTTTAAACTTAATCTAAACAAATGCTCGAAACTCATGTTTGTTTGTTTGTGGCTTATAGGAGGCTACACCACCGGACTGATCTTCTTGAAATTTTTACAGAAGGAAAAACAAGTGGGCATGGCACCTCCCATATAAAGTGAATTTTTAATATCTAATTTTCACATATAATATATGGAGTACTACGACAGTACATAATTTTATTTGGGGTACCCATATCCATTTTTTCATCGAAATTTTGGAGGGTTCGAAAATGATTTTTAGAGGTATGGTTCCTTGGGCAAATATAATTGGTAAGACACTTAGTACCAGAGTCACGATGATGTATTGGAGATTTTTTCGGCCCCCTACAATTTGACCCACTCTAATGTACATATTAAACTAATTTGAAGAGTCGCGGAAAAAATAGGCGGGATCGGGCGTGGCACCCACCATACAAAGTGAATAATTAAAGTCATAAATCTAGAGTACTGTAATAGAGAAAGCCTTGGAACTTTGTGTGAGTTCAAAAGTTATTAGTGTGAGTAGTCGGACAAAAATGCTCGGGATCAGATAAGTTGGCGTGGCGCCCGCACACAAAGTAAATATTAAATATTATATAAATGGGACTTTTTCTGAGTTCATGGGTTATTAATGTGAGTAGTCGGACAGAAAATGGGCGGGATCATATCAGTGGGAGTGGCACCCCCCATATCAAGTAAATATTTAATGTTATATATATATAGAGTATCGTAATAGTGAAAACATTGGGACTTTGTCTGAGTTCATGGGTTATTAATGTGAGTAGTCGGAAAATAAAATGGGCGGTATCGAATCAATGGACGTGGCATCCCTCATTCAAAAAAAAATATTTAAAAATATGTAACTTGGGACTTTGTGTGAGTCCATGAGTTACTAATGTAATAGTTGCCCAAAAATGAGAGGGATCAGACCAATGGGCGTGGCACCTCCTATACTAAAAAATATGAAGTACTATGAAAATGACAGTCTTGAAATAGTCGTGGAAAATATGGGCGGAATCGCCAAAATCAAAAATCGCCTAAATCAAAAATCGCGAATAAAAAATGGCTAAAATCAAAAATCGCCAAAATCAAAAAACACAAAAAAAAATTACAAAAATCTTCATAGTCAAAAATCGACAAAATCGAAAATCACGATTTACAAAAATCACCAAAAACAAAAATAGCCAGAACCGAAAATCGAGAATAGCAAAAATCGCAAAAAAAAAAACAATAATTGTCAAAATCAAAAACCGCCAAACCCGAAAATCGGCAATCACAAAAATCGCCAAAAATCAAAAAACGCTAAAATCAAAAGCCCAATAAACAAAAATCGCAAATAACAAAAATTGGTAAAGCCAAAAATCGCCAAAATCAAAAATTGCCAAATTCAAAATCTCCAAAGACAAAAATCGCCAAAATTAAAAATAGCAAAAAAGATACAAAAATCGCCAAAATCAAAAATCGAAGAAATCAAAAATTTTCAAAATTGAAAATCCCAAAAAACAAAAATTGCTAAAGCCAAAAATCGCCAAAATCAAAAATTGCCAAATGAAAAAACTCCAAAGACAAAAATCGCCAAAATCAAAAATCGCCTAAATCAAAAATAACAAAAATCGCAAACAGAACAAAAAAAAAAAAAACGGCAAAATCAAAAATTGCCAAAATCCGAAAATTACGAAAAACAAAAATCGCCAAAATAAAAAACGTCAAAACCAAAAATCGCAAAACACAAACATCGCCGAAATCATAAATCGCAAAAACCAATAATCGGCAAAGTCAAAAATCGCAAAATCAAAAATCGCCAAAAATAAAAAAGTAGTTTTTACAAAATGTATTTTCAGTTTTTTATTTCGTTACGATGGATGTAGCGAAGCGCATCGGTTTAAAGCTACTTCCCTGATAAAATTTGTATTAAAATGTTTTATAATTTTTTTTATTTCAGTTTTTATTAATAAATATGAATTTTTTTCTCAACACTTTATTTTAAAATTACCATAACCATTTTCTTTGTTTTTTTATTGTTAATTTTTTTTGTATTTTACTATTCCACCCACATCTGGTTAAGAAAAATATGATGTTCTTAAGGACAATAAATTGAAGTCAATTTCCTGCAAACAAACTCCATTAAATTCCATACATTCACCAACACATAAGGGCAACTTACAAACAATAAGGATACGACAACACCAACACTTTCAATGAAATATTAGGTTTTAGTTTGAACTAACACATTCATTTAAAATACAAAATGTATTTCACACATACAGACATACATGTTAGTTATCTATATAGTAATGTATATGTGTAATTGGCGAGTACAATGTATGGTATACTCAATATAGATTTTGATAGTGACATCATATTCATTTTGGTATTCACACATTGTTAGTGAAAACAAAAATATTAAACATTGGTTATTTATACGTTTTAGACAGTGAAATAAATACAAACACATACACACATATATAGTATGTATAGTTAGCTGTCCGTAATCTATGAGGACTAATTAAGATTTAAAATTTATTAATAAAAAAAGTTATTTTTTTGAGAAAATGAAATTTATTGAAAAAAAAAATTTTTTTTCTTAAAATAATATTTTTTCAGAAAAATTAAAAAATAAATAGCAGAAAAATTATAAAAATATTGTTATTCACATGAAGTATTTTTTTGATGACAAAGTAAAAAATTTTTTTGAGAACATTAATAATATACATATGTGACCTTCTCCGAGAAAAGGGACCTAGTGTGTCAAAAACGGGTTGTGTCAAAAACGGTGGATTCTGGTACCTAAAAGGGTGTAGAAACTTTAAATGCGTTTTTAGCATAAGGCAAAATTAATATTAGGTCCAGTTTTGTCACAATTCACATCAATTAGCATAAGAAAAAATTAATATTAGGTCCAGTTTTGTTACAATTCACATCAATTAAAAAAAAATTAATATATAAAAAAAATTTTGAGAAAAACCGAAAAAGAAATATTTTGTTAATATGTTAATTTTTGGTGGAATTTACAACAACAATAAAAATATATTTTCGATTTTTCATATGAAATTGATATTTTCTGTAGGTGATTCCAAATTAAAGCCCTTGCTCTATCTAGCTTAGTTTTGAAGATAAACGCATTTTAAGACCTTTTTGCTCTATATAGCTTAGTTATAAAGAAAAACGCATTTTTAAGATTTTTTTTTTTCCTTTTTTTGTAAGTGATTAATGCCCTCTTTTTATGGTTACAAACATCAGCACAAACTCATAATACGCTGTGGAATATGGAATAAAATAGCTTCAGCAAATGAAGTTGGACTAATTTTATCGCTAAATCTTCAAAAAATTATTATTTTACACCTTTTCACGCCGTATGATCATTATTTCTTAGTAGTGTAGAAAAGATGTACCCATGTATGTGAGTGATATTTTTTAATATTAAAGCAAAAAAAATTAAAAAATTAAAAAAATTAAAAAAATATTTATTTAAGCTACAATTTTGATGATTGATGATTTTGAGAAATCATCAATGGTTCTAAAAATCTTTGCAAACAAGCCTCCAGCCTGACTTGGAATTTCTCGCCCCCCCAGACAATGACACCGAAAATGTTCTATAGTGTAATTAATTAAAAAAAAATTTTTAGCAAAAACACAAATATTTTATATAAAAATTATAAAAAAATTTTTGTGAAAAATTAATGTCCTGTATGAAAAAGAATTAAAATATTTAAAAAACTTTTTAAAAAATTTTTTTTTTTGCAAAAAAACAAAAAAAATATTTAATTTAAAATAATATAAAAACTTTTTTGCGAATATTATAATGTTCAATACCGTTTTTAAAAAATATATATAAAATTAAAATATTTATACTAATTTCAAATTGAAAAAAAAATTAATTAAAAAAATTTTTTTTTTAATTTTAAAATTAAATAAAATTTTTTTCCAAATATTTTTTACAAAAAGCTATTATTGCTGGTAAAAAAAAATAATATAATAAAAATATTTATGCTAATTTCAAATTAAAACATTTTACATATATAGTGTAATTAATTTTAAAAAATATAAAAAAATTTTTGCAAAAGAAGATAAAAAAAATAAAAATATTTAATTTAAAATAATATAAAAACTTTTTTGCGAATACTATAATGTTTTGTACCGTTTTAAAAAAATATATATAAAATTAAAATATTTATACTAATTTCAAATTGAAAAAAAATTAATTAAAAAAAATTTTTTTTTTAAATTTTAAAATTAAATAAAATTTTTTTCCAAATATTTTTTACAAAAATCTATTATTGCTGGTAAAAAAAAAATAATAAAATAAAAATATTTATGCTAATTTCAAATTAAAACATTTTACATATATAGTGTAATTAATTTTAAAAAATATAAAAAAATTTTTGCAAAAGAAGATAAAAAAAATAAAAATATTTAATTTAAAATAATATAAAAACTTTTTTCCGAATATTATAATGTTTAGTACCATTTTAAAAAAATATATATAAAATTGAAATATTTATACTAATTTCAAATTGAAAAAAAATTAATTAAAAAAATTTTTTTTTTTAAATTTTAAAATTAAATAAAATTTTTTTCCAAATATTTATTTACAAAAAGCTATTATTGCTGGTAAAAAAAAAATAATAAAATAAAAATATTTATATTAATTTCAAATTAAAACGTTTTACATATATAGTGCAATTAATTTAAAAATAATTTTAGCAAAAAATCGCTAACATTTTATTTAAAAAATATAAAAAAAAATTTGCAAAAGAAGATAAAAAAAAAATAAAAATATTTAATTTAAAATAATATAAAAACTTTTTTGCGAATATTATTATGTTTAATACCGTTTTAAAAAAAAATATAGAAAATTAAAATATTTATACTAATTTCAAATTAAAAAAAATTAATTAAAATTTTTTTTTTTTTAATTTTAAAATTAAATAAATTTTTTTTCCCGAATATTTATGTATAAAAATCTATTATTTCTGTTAAAAAAAAATAATAAAATAAAAATATATATATTAATTTCAAATTAAAACGCTGTTAATATAGGGCAAATAATGTTAAGAAAATTTTTAGCAAAAAATCGCTAATATTTAAAAAAAAAATTAATATGTCATTAAAAAAATGAAAATATTCAAAAAACTTAATTTTTTAATAAAAATATTGTAACAAAAAAAAAAATATGTATTCAAAAATATTTAATTTAAAATAATATAAAAACTTTTTTGCAAATATTTATTTACAACAATCTTTTAATACCATTAAAAAAATATATATAAAATAAATATAGTTATAATAATTTCAAATTAAAAAAGATATAATTAAAAAATTTTTTTTTAATTTTAAAAATAAATATAAAATTTTTTCCGAACATTTATTTAGAACAATCTTTTATTGTCGATTTTGCATCTGAAAAAATGAATATATCCTGTTAAAAAATATAATAAAATAAAAGTATTTATATTAATTTCAAATTAAAACATTTTACATTTCATAATGTAAAAGTGTAGGGACGCATTTTTATTATTTTTAATCATTGTTACTATTTCAAAACATTCTTGAAGATGCCATCCAGTGGATGGCGAAATATAGAATAACAAACAAGTATTGGCCTCAAGCTTAATTATATTATCATTTGATAACTACAAAAAGGCCAAATAAACACTAATATTTATTTATTACAAATATTTTACTTCAAAAATATAAAGACAAATTTTGCGAAAATTTATTTACAAAAATCTTTTATTACCGCAGGTAGAGAATGTAGAAACAAAAAATTTTACCGAAGTAAACTATTTTCCAAGTGAAATTTCAGTTATTTCAATAAATAAAAAAAAATAATAATAAAATTTCTCAAATAATTTTAATATAAAACGAAAAGTTTTGAACAAAATTTTGTTTGAAAAAATTTTCCGGAGAAAAACTAAATTCTTTTTCCAATAAAAAAATATGAAAATTCTAAAAAAAAAAAAATTGTCAAAATGTGTACATAAAAAACAAAGATTTAATAAAATAAACTAAAATCTAAATTCTCAAAAAATAAATGTCAAAATTAAATTAAAGTAAGCGTGTTAAATTCGGTTGTGTCGAATTTTTGATACCTCCACCCAACATTGGGTACGGCTACCACTTTGAAATTGTTGCCAATACTGAAACATTAAATTCGAATACCATTTAAATTTAAAGTTAATTGGTTTTCTTGTTGGCCAATTTCTATTGTAAAAAACAATGATCCTTAAAAAGAATTATTTACTATTTGAAAAATTTCCTTATTTTTTTTATACTAGAGTAGAAAACCCCAAGTACTTCATAGAACACCAATGGATTTCATTAATTAACGCAGCCGGCAAAGTTTGATACCTATAAGCCTGTTTTGAGACTTTAGAAGTCATACGATAATTGAAAAAAAAAATCGAATGATTCTTGGCGACAAATTATTAATATTAAAAAAGGAAATTTGAAACTAATTGTCTTTAATACATTTTTCATTATTCATTTTTCACTTTTCACTTTTCATTTTTAATTGTTAATTTTTCTTTTTTCATTTTTAATTTTTAATTTTTAATTTTTTAATTTTTAATTTTTAAGTCTTAATTTTTAATTTTTAATTTTTAATTTTTAATTTTTAATTTTTAATTTTTATTTTTTAATTTTTAATTTTTAATTTTTAATTTTTAATTTTTAATTTTTAATTTTTAATATTTAATTTTTAATATTTAATTTTTAATTTTTAATATTTAATTTTTAATTTTTAATTTTTAATTTTTAATTTTTAATTTTTAATTTTTAATTTTTAATTTTTAATTTTTAATTTTTATTTTTTAATTTTTAATTTTTAATTTTTAATTTTTAATTTTTAATTTTTAATTTTTAATTTTTAATTTTTAATTTTTAATTTTTAATTTTTAATTTTTAATTTTAAATTTTTAATTTTTAATTTTTAATTTTAAATTTTTAATTTTTAATTTTTAATTTTTAATTTTTAATTTTTAATTTTTAATTTTTAATTTTTAATTTTTAATTTTTAATTTTTAATTTTTTAATTTTTAAATTTTAATTTTTAATTTTTAATTTTTAATTTTTAATTTTTAATTTTTAATTTTTAATTTTTAATTTTTAATTTTTAATTTTTAATTTTTAATTTTTAATTTTTAATTTTAATTTTTAATTTTTAATTTTTAATTTTTAATTTTTTATTTTTAATTTTTAATATTAAATTTTTAATTTTAACGATAAAAAATATGTGGTAATAATTGCTTAGGCCAATGTGACACGTTCACACTGAAAAATTTTATTTTTTAAAGAGTTTTTTCAAAATTTCATTCATATCTTGTGACCCCTTTAGCCGATTTTGACGATTTTAAATAGCAACTCCTTTGGGATGTTAATAAACGATTTTTTTTTACAAAAACGAACTGTCTAGCTTACATATTGAAGGCGTGACCGTGATTTCCACAGACAGACGGACAGACGGTCATCGTTAAATCAACTTCCCTTGTTATACTGACCAAGAAAATATATGGTTTTGGGGTCTCCGGAATTTATTTCGATGCGTTACAATCGGAATGATAAACCTATATATAACCTATGCCACTGAGGTGTGGAGAGTATAAAAAAAGAATTCTCTAAATTTTCAAATAAGAAAACACAATATTTTAGTTAAGAAAATATTTGTTCTATTCAAATTTTCATTAAACTAAAATATAAAATCTTTCAAAAATTTTCAAAATAAAATGAAAAGTTTTAGACATAAAAAAATTGTATATAATATTAAAGTTATTTTACCGGACTCAAATAAAAATCTATGAAACTATTTTGGGGAAAAAATGCATTAAGATTTTCGTTTGCAATTAATTTCCGGTGTGTACAAAAACAAAAAATTTTCTGTTCAAACAATAAAATCTTATAGTTTCTTTATAAAGCATTACGACTTAAACTTTTCTTTGTCTGAATAATTTTGTTCATTTCCATAGGACAAAAGCTTTTCGGCAAATATACTCTTGCAGCATGGTATAAAATTTTGTTTTCCTGCACATAATAAATAGATAGTCTTTGCCTCTTTGGGACCTCCAGTACTCAATAAAATGTAATATTGGTAATGGTCAAGGTAATCAAAATAAATGAGGCAACTTGAGAGTTGGTGTTTGGAAAATTTAATGGCGCAAAAATTGTTATGGTGCTCACCAAGTACATAAATGCTGCTCGTAGTACATTATTCAGATGACAATGAAAAAAAAAAAAATTCCATTAATATATGAATGAACGAATGTACGAACGAACAAATTTTATAAATAAAACGATGTCAATATACAGACAACAAAGTTTTATCTAAAAGGAAAATTTCTTATTTGTAAAATAAAGAACAAATAAAGTTAATAGTTTGTCATAAATAAGGAAAATAAATTGAGGGTAACGAAAAAGAAAAGATGAACCCGGCCAGTAGTTGAAATAGATGAATCACAAAATCAATAAGGGTGAAAGCAATTTTTTTTATATAATTTCTTAAAGGAAATAATAACTCTTAAATTAATATAAAAAGAATCATTAATAAGGCAGGTTTTTGAAGATTTAAGTTATATAGTTATACAGATTTTCGAGAAAGAGGTACATTTTTTATGGAATTTTCCAAGAGAATGTAATTTTATTAGTACTCTATCGAAAAAGAGGTTTCTTAGGACGTTAGACATTAAAAACCATTGAAAAACCAGTAATATATTCAGACTTATGGATAAGAGGTACTTTATATTTAAAAAAAATTTTCCAAGAAAATATACTTTTATTACGAAATCTATAAGTGCTATCTGGGGGCTAATTGCCGCATTTGATATCGAGTAGAAGCATTCGAAATTCCATTTTGTGGTTTATATTTTAAAGAAGATGGACAAACATCAGATCTCGTTTCATTTTTAATATTAACTAGTGGCTAAAACTCGTTAACTGTGCTAGAGTAAAATTATTCTTAGCATTTTGGAAAATAAAAAAATTATTTCGATCGAAAAATTTCGATAACGTGTGCGACGATTAGACCCCTGTTTTGATAATTCTGTTTTTTTAATGTTCGCTTTACCAAAGGTTTTTATGTACATCGTTTACCAATACCCACCGGGGTGACTCTGCACTTCTATGCATATGCTTATGGGCGATGAAGTCGTTTCTAACGGTATTGCAGATATATGTGATATGCATGCATAGTGATGCAAATTTTCGTTTTACTAATTTAAAAATTAGCTGTTATGTGAAAACGTTGAGCGGTGAAAATACTTTGCAATATCTTTTTGCTAGCGCTATTTCAAGGTGTGTATTTTCTAATCAAAATTTTTTTTTCAAACAAAAACAACTATTATAACTAGCAGATTCCAGCGCTCGAAATTCGAGTACAATTTCTAAGCAACTTTATTTTTAAACTTAGCAAATTCACAAACCAACACTTTTTTGGTTTATTATTATTGTGAATGAAGATAACTCATTAGCAAACACATTAACAATTTTAATAAACACATACATAGCTTTTGTATAATTTTATGTATGTGTTAGTAGCAACTTTAAATGCAATTTATTCAAAATAAAGAAGAAAATTTAAAAATCTGTAAATCTGGAGAACAGCTAAAAAGAAATACCTTTCAAGTAATATACGTTTGGTCAAAATCGGGACTAAACGGTAGAACAAAACATCGGTAAAAAAAAATTGCCTAGCCTATTAATATTATAGATTTATATTGCCAAAGATTATCTCATGAAGAGAGAAAAGCATATTTTCTTCGATTGATTGACGCTGAATCAGATTTGAATGAAACTGAGAATTTGTTTGGGGATGATGATGAAGACGATGATTATATGTCAAGTGGAGAAGCTGAAGATTCTGTTGCGGACAAGAGCCTTGCAATGTTGAGATAAACGATGAAAGTGAGTGTGATAATAATGATGAATCGAATAATAAAATACCGACGTCGCCGAGTGCAAATAATTCGTATTAAAGACACTGTGAGATGGTACAAGAAGGCGCTACATATATAAGCCGAGATTGATCAATATTATTCACGAAAAACTTTATATGGGCCCTAATGCAATCAATAAAAATATGTCCAGGGTTGATACATTCAACTGCATTTTCAGTGCTGCTATTAGAGATTTAATTCGAAGATTTTCAAACAAAAACGCCGAGGCTGTCTGCAATAAATGGAATTCTGAAAACACCGATAAGTAACAAGTACTTGGATTCCAATTATAAATGAGGAATTATCGGCACTTTTGGGCAATTTTCTGGTAATCCAAAATTCTTGTCAGCTGCCCCTCGCAGATCTTTTGAGAAAAATTCATATCCACTGTATCGAGTGGCTCGACAACAGAAAGACAAGGTTGCGTCTATCAGATACGTTTTCGAGGTGGTATATTCCAACTTGAGATCGTATTTTTGACCACACGAATCAATTACCATGAACGAGTAATTATTCGGATTTCGGGGTCGAACACGATTCACGCAGTATATGCCTACCAAGCCAGCTAAATGTGGTATTAAACTATTATGGACGTATTATCTTCTTCAGGGGCAAATAAACGCCGGGAAAGTAAACAAAGTAAGGGGCACTAACCAAGGTGAGCGTGTTGTAAAGGAATTAGTTGGCATCTATAAAAACAAACCAAAATTGCCATTAGCTGAGGAGCTAGCCACTTGGAAATTATGCATTATAGGCACAGTAAAAAAAACAAGAGAATCCCAAAGAATTCAAGCCGTCCCGAAATCGTGAAGTCAAATCAAGCTTATTCGGTTTCGCAGAAAATGTTACTTTGGTCTACTATGTCCCAGCCAAGAACAGTTGTTTTGTTGTCCACGATGCACAATGACAAAACTATTTTTGGTCCACAAAATAAACCAGAAATAATTCTATATTACAACAGGTGTAAAAAGCCCATTTGTGAAGAGCACAGCGCTCATCATCGTAATTTAATGAAATATTATAATTACAAAAGTGAATAAATTAAAATTGAAAAAACTGTTAAAAACTGTTATATGTCAAGGATTAGATGATGGTTTTAGTGGCGTAGCTGGTATTTTCTTTGACTTTTCTAAGGCTTTTGATCTCGTTGACCATGAAATCATGGTTCAGAAACTTCAGTATTATGGAATACAAGGCAGAGAACTTAAACTTTTTAAAAGCTATCTGTCTAATAGAAAGCAGTTTGTTGAGATAAACAATTCTCAAAGTCTCCTTGGTGGTGTTGAACATGGCGTACCTCAGGGTAGTGTTTTGGGACCACTTTTCTTTATAATATATTCCAACGATATTGGTAATCTTGGGCTATATGGTAAAATTATGTTGTATGCTGATGATATTTCGTTATTTTATCCATACAAACATGACGCTGCTTTAAAAGCATATATGGAAAGAGATGCTGCATTAATTTTTGAATATTCAAGGCTTAACAAATTGGTAATAAACACGAAGAAAACTAAACTTCTTAGACTTAGACCTTACTGGCGAAATATTGCTGCAAGGTTCAGTGTCTTTGTGGATGGCGAAGAAATATTGGAAAGTGAGTCAATTAAATATTTGGGAGTTAACCTGCAATTGAAGTCAAAAATATCCACAGGTATTGGTTTGCTATACAAGTTTAAAAATAAATTTAATAAGGAAACTAAACTTCTTCTTTATCAAGCTTTAATTCAAAGTCATTTGATCGTTTGAACTACATGGTATTAATATATGGCTATAAAGATAGTACTGAACTAAAGTCGTTGCAAAGAACACAAAATAAGGCGCTGAAAACAGTATACAATTTACTGATTTTATACCCGACATTATCATTATACAAAGATATAAGCAAGAACATTTTGCCAATTAATGGATTATACAAAATGCAAGTATTAACCTTTGTCTTTAAGTCATTGCAGAACATTGGACATAATACAATTACTTTTATGAGAAACCAAACTAGATTCAATACCAGAAATGGTTCGAACTTAAGAGTATCTAGATGTAGGTTAGAAACCACGAAACAGAGAATCGAATATATTGGTGTTTCTGAATATAACAACTTACCTGAAACATTAAAAAATATGCAAAGAATTTCAATTTTTAAGACAAATTTAAAAAAATACTTATTACAAAATCTTGAAATGCTTCTTATGTAAATATTAAATAATATATATTAAAAAAAAAAAATATTAATTTTATACTGATCTTATATTGTAAACTTAGTTAATTTTATGAAATTTTTCTTTTGTGACCATTAAATGTAAAATTATTGTTGTAAAAAGGAGCTCCTTGCGGGCTAATGATGGTCAAATTTGGTGTAAATAAAAAGATCAATTTATTTTCATTTTTCACCCAACGTTTCGTCTGCTTTTTTCAGACTTCTTCAGGAGTGTATAATTTTATTTAAATTCTGGCGACAAAATAAAATAGATATAAAATAAATTTTTAAAATATTTTTAGAAAAAGAAAATTAATGTTAGTATCCCTGATCAACATACGATTCTATATTACATCCTACTAATTGTAGTCATTTATTTATCTAACAAAACTGGACTTCACGACACAGAAATTGTAAATAAATAAATAAAATAAGTAAATGATGACAACACAGTACACAGATATCACAAATTGATCTTAACACTAGTATCACAGAACTTTAACTATTATACTAAGTAATTGCAACCGAATATTGTAGCTTTGTGTTGTCTTTATCCTATCTTGTGTTCATGGCATATTCTAATCGCTGTTGTATGCGTAAACTTTCTAATGTATATCGTTTATTTTTCTTTCACATGCTGAGCGAGTGCTGTGGTTTCTCTCTGTTTGTTTATGTCCGCCTTATGTTCAGCAATTCGTGTCCCTAACATTCTTTTTGTTGTTCCAACATAAACTTTGTTGCACCTCTCCCTCTCATTTCCATGGCATGCAATTTCATATGCAACGTTGTCAATGTTTAGGATGTCTTGTTTGGTTTTATTACGCGTAAAAAGTTGCTTTAGTGTTTGGTTTGATTTGTGAGCTATGGTTGTTTTTCATCGTTGAACATGTCTTTCATTGTTTTTCTTTCTGTTAGTTTGGGAATATAAGGTACACTGTAAAAAGTTTTTTCTTGGTTTTGTTCCGTATGTTTCGTCTTTTGGCCATTTAAATTTTTGTTTATTAAATTATTAATTAAAGAAGATGGGTAGTTATTCATGGTTAATATTTTTCTTATTTTAACCAAGTTGTCTTTTTGAAATTGTTTATTGCTAATATTTATTATTTTTTCAATATTAATTTTCATTTTCATGGGTTGCGTAGAGTTGTAGTTTATCATTCTGCCTGAAGATGTCGGTTTTGTGTACCAATTGGTGATGAGTTTGTGATCTTTTCGTATTATCATCATATCTAAATATGGTAATTCTCCATTAATTTCATTTTCTATGGTAAATTTAAGTTTGTTATGGTACGTGTTGAGTGTTTTTAGTATTATATGTTCACTTGATTTGTCAATTACTGCGAACAGGTCGTCGACATATTTAGTTAAAAATTTTATTTGTATTTTGTTCTCTCTAAGTTCAGTGATAACTTCGTCCAAAAGCGAGTCCAATACGATATCCGCAATCGTTGGAGATAGAGGGTTCCCCATAGGCATACCATACGTCTGATGGTAAAAATTTTTGTCGTATGTGAAATAATTGTTTTCTGATAAGCAAAATTGTATGAGTTTGAGGAATTGGTTTTTAGGTATTGTGGTGTTAATTAATTTATTACGTGAACTAAACTTTACGCCAACTCGCCTCAAAAATGTCATATGACGCTGAGGCAACATAAATTGTAAAACAAAATTATGAAAAAAATTAATAAACTAATAAAAAAAAAAATTTTTTTCTGTATGTAAAATTTTCATGGATTTACTTAAAGAGTCACCCGGGTGGGTATTGGTTGGTAAACCACGAAATAATATTGAAAAAAATTAAGAAAAATCTTTTAAAAATTTAAAAATGTTATAATATTTTTGCAAAACTCTAAAGAACTTAGCTATTTGTTCAGTGAGTCGAAATTTCCCTAGATCGGAGCAAAATTGACCAAGTTATTGAAGAAGGCGAGGGCTAATTAAGGGGACTATTTGAAGGCTTTTGTTATAAAATTGTGTTATTTTTAGTATATTTTACAATGTATTTATGTATTGATTTTAAAATGGTACTATTTATTAGTACCTTTTACAATGGTACTTATTTTTGTAGCTATATGAAGGTAATTATTGGTACCTTTAATAATAGTACTTTTTAGTACCTCTTAAAAAGTTTTTTTTGGTACCTTTTAGAAAAGAACTTTGTATTATCTGTTAAGACTACTTTTTAGTACCTTTTATAAAGGTACTTTTTTCTAATATTTTATAAAGTACTTCATAAAGGTACTTTTTAGTACCTTTTAAATAAGTACTTTTTAAGTACCTCGTAGAAAGGTGTTTTTTAGTACCTTTTATAAAAGTACTTTTTTAATACATTTTATAAAGGTACATTTTATGTACATTTTAGACAAGTACTTATTTAGTATCTTTTATAACGATACTTTTTAAGCACCTTTTATAAAGGTACTTTTTTAGTATCTTTTATAATGGTACTTTTTTAGAACTTTTTATAAAGGTACTTTTTTAGTATCTTTTATAAAGGTACTTATTAGTATCTTTTATAAAGGTACTTATTAGTACCTTTCATAAAATAACTTTTTAATACCTGCATATAGAAGTACTTTTTCGTACATTTTATAAAGATATGTTTTAGTATTTTTTAAGGCTACTTATTAGTACCTTTTATAAAGGTACGTTTTAGTTCCTACTTGTTTGGTATCTTTTATAAGGGAGCTTTTTTAGCACATTTAATAAAGTTATTTTTTAGTACCTTTCCCAAAGGTTATATTTAGTAACTGCATTTTTTAGTTCGTTTTATAAAGTTACTTTTTTAGTACCTTTTATAAAGGTAGTTTTTAGTACCTTTTGTAAAAGTACTTTTTAGTACCTTTTATAACGGTACGTTTTAGTACCTTTTATAACGGTACGTTTTAGTACCTGTTAATGCTACTTTTTAGTTCCTTTTATAAAGGTACTTTTTTATACCTTTTACAAAAGTACTTTTTAGTACATTTTATAAGGTTACGTTTTAGTACCTTTTAAGGATACTTTTTAGTACCTTTTATAAAGGTGCTTTTTAGTACCTTTTAAGACTTCTTTTTGGTACCTTTTATGTAAGTACTTTTTTAGTATCTTTTTCTTTAGTACTTTTTCAGTGTCTTTTAGAAAGATACTTTTTTAGTACCTTTAATAAGTTATGTACTAACAATTGTTAAAGGGTTATTTAGTAAAAATATTTTTAGTACGTTTTATAAAGTTATTTTTTAATACCTTTTTGTTACATTTTATAAAAGTACATTTGTAATACCTTTCATAAAGTCACTTCTGAGAAGTATTTTTTGAGTACTTTTAAGTTACTGTTATTAAGGGTTTTTAGTACCTTTTATAAATGCACTTTTTAGTATATTTTGTAGAATTACTTTTTAGTACATTTTATAAAGGTATTTTTTAACTCTTTTATAAAAAAAATTTGTATTACCTTTTAGATAAGTAGTTTTTAGTACTTTTTGTTAAAGTAGTTTTTTAGTACCTTAAATATAGGTAATTTTTTAGTACCTTTTTGAAGATTATTTTTGGAACCATTAATAAATGTGATTTTTTCACTAACTTTAACAACGGTACTTTTTAAACTCCTTGTATAATGGTACATTTTTACTTTTCTAAACGAAAATGAGCTCAGAAAGAGATATTTTTTTTACAAAACGAGTGAATTCCAAAACTTTTTATTAAGTAAAAGTTCTCAGAATGTGAACCTTTTTTCATACGAGAAGTGCTGAGACTAAATATTTTTCTATACAAAAAAAAAAAAAAAAATACACAACAGATAAATATTTTTATAGATGAATCGGTACTCAGTATCTGAACATTTTTCTTTTTTCTCTACGAACAAGTGCTGAGAATATACGAATTTTCTATACGAATAATTGCTCAGATTTTAAACACTTTTCTGAATGAGAAAGTGGAAATTTTTTCTAGAAGCGAAAGTATTACGAATCTGAACATTTTGTTAAGAATCTGTAAATTATTCCAGGCGAAAAAGTTTTAAGAATCTGAACATTTTTCTAGACGAAAAAGCGCTGAGACTATAAAAGTTTTTCTATACGATAATGTGCCCAGATTCTGAAAATTTTTCTGGATGGAAAAATGCTCAGAAGCTGAAAATGTTTCTAGAAGTAAAAATTTAAAAAATCTGAAAATTTTTCTAGATGAAAAAGTTTTAAGAATCGGAACATTTTTGTAGACGAAAATGTGTTAAGAATCTGAACAATCTTCTATACCATAGAGTGCACAGAATCTGAAGATTTTTCTAGACAAAAAAGTGCTCAAATTATAAATAGTTTTCTATACAAAATAAATGAACAGAATATAAAAATTTTTATAGACGAAAAAGTTCTCAGTATCTGAAAATTTTCCCGACGAATACTGAGAATATACAAATTTTTCTATAGAAAAAGTGCTCAGATTCTGAATGCTTTTCTGGCTGAAAAAATGCTCAGATCCTGAACAGTTTTCTGGATGAAAAAGTGCTAAGAAGCTGAAAATATTTCTAGAAAAAAATTGTTAAGAATCTAAACATTTTTCTTGACGAAAAAGTGTTAAGAATCTGAACAATTTTTCCAGGCGAAAGGTGAACATTTCTCTATACGAAAAAGTGCACAGATTTTGAAGATTTTTCTATACGAAAAAGTTCTCAGATTCTAGTCATTTTTATAAACAAAAAGTGCTACTCAGTTTTTGAAAAAACTTTTAACGAAAAGATGTTCAGAATCCGAACATTTATTCTGGATGAAAAAGTGCTCAGAATATTGTCAGTTTCAGTTCTCAGAAAAGATTTTTCTCGACGAAAAAGTTCTCAGATTCTAGTAATTTTTATAAACAAAAAGTTTTTGAAAAAATTTTTGACGAAAAGATATTCAGAATCCGAACATTTATTCTGGACAAAAAAATGCTCAGAATATAGTCAGTTTCAGTTCTCAGAACATTTTTTTTTCCGAAAAAGTTCTCAGAATTTGAGAATTGATTTATATCAAAAAGTGCAAATTTTTCTTGATGCAAAAGTCCTCCTTAAATAAAGACAATTTTTTAGTACTTTCTATGAAGGTACTTTTTAACATATTCTATAAATTTACTTTTTTTTTCTAACTTTAACAACGGTACTTTTTTTAGTACCTTGTATAAAGGAACTTCTTAATATCTTATTTTATACTTTTGAAAATGTTAAAATAATTAAATCAGTTAGCAACACTTTTCTTTTGACGATTTATACATACTAGAAGATCCCAGCCCTCGAAATTCGAGTGCAAATTCTAGAAAATATTATTTTTTCATTTAATAAATTACTTAATAAGATCCTAAAGGTATACTAATAAATATTAGCCAATTCACAATTCAACAGATTTTATTGTCGTTATTTGATTATGTCCAAAAATATTTTTGTTTATGTCCAAAATAATTTTTCAATTCAACACAGGCCTTTTCGCAAACACATTACAAAATTAAAAAAAAAAAAACACACACAGCATTGTATAATTTTATGTATGTGTTAAATGCATTTTACTAAAAAAAAAAAGTGTAAAAATTTAAAAATCTGTAAATCTGGTGGACAGTTAAAAAGAAATACCATTCAAATGAGGGATGTTTGGTCAAAATAGGATTAAAACTGACATACGAGTACTTACATCGGTCACAAGAAATTGCCTTGCCTATTAATATTACAGGCTAGCGGATTCCAGCGCTGGAAATTCGAGTGCAATTTCTAGGCAACTTTATTTTTCAACTTAGCCAATTCACAAACCAACACTTTTTTGGTTTATTATTATAGTGAATGAAGATAAAAAAAACTCATTAACAAACACGTTAACAAATTTAATAAGCACACACATAGCATCTATAATATTAATAGGCTAGGCGATTTCTTGTGACCGATTTTTTGTTCTACCGTTTTATCCCGATTTTGACAAAACGTATATTTTTTGAAAGGTATTTCTTTTTAGCTGTTCACCAGACTTACAGATTTTTAAAATTTTCCCTTATTTTGAGTAAATTGCATTTAAAGTTGCTACTAACACATACATAAAATTATACAATGCTATGTGTGTGTTTATTGAATTTGTTAATGTGTTTGTAAGTTAAAAAATCTGTAAATCTGGTGAACAGCTAAAAAGAAAAACCTTTCAAATAATATAAGTTTGGTCAAAATGGAGAAAAAACGGTGGAGCAAAACATCGGTAACAAGAAATCTCCTTACCTATTAATATTATAGATTAGCAAATCTGGTAACACTGTTAATGTTAATAAATGACGCTTTTACTCTCAATTTGAAATTCATTTCAACCGCAGGACAACTTCTGGGTGAATTCAACATATATAATGATATTTTGTCAGTACCTTTTGCAATGGTACTTTTATAGTACATTTTTTAGTAGTATTTTAATACTCTTTCCAATGGTTACTTTTTTATTACCGTGTACAGTAATAATTTTTTTTAGTACCTTTTATAATGGTACAAGTACTTAACTTGTACTTTTTTGGTGATTTTTATTGAGGTACTTTTTTTTTTAAGAACCTTATAAAAGATTACTTTTTTCATACGTTATATTTTTAAAAAGTTCATACATTGAAGTCTAGATGCAACACATTAATAAACCCGTTTAAGCTTATTTCATATAAATTTATTTTTATTTTATACACAATATAATTTGCTACACCTTTAAGTGTTTGAAAGACTTATTGAAGTCGTAAAATTTTTTTTAATGCAGTTAACTTTTAGTAATTCTAGTATTTGTTTCTAAACGGTTTTCTTTTTTGAACACCTTTTTGTTTTGTTATTTTTGTGGCTTGCAGCGTACACTCGTAAATATTTCAATTGGCAGGTGTCAAATTTATTCAGGTTAGCTTTTCAACAACACGTCAACTCAATTTATATTTTTTTCTTAAGGGTCATGATTTTTTCCTTTTTTACGTTCGTTCTTTTATTTATTTCTTCAACCAAAATGTGTTTATATGTGAAAGAATAAGGAAAAAAAATAGAATGAAAATTTACTTCTAACTAATTTTCTTCCCTTAGGCACAAATTTGTCTTCAAAAATTTCATTCGATACAATTTTATGTTTAGTTGATGTCGAACTAAAAGCAATTTTATGTTCATCACGTTCCCCAAGGAAAGTTCATATTTTCCGTTGCCGTATTTTGTATATCTTTTCTGTAATAATTTTGTGTATTTCCTTTAAAAGGAGTCATTTAATGAATATCAGATTAAATCGATACTAACAAAACGGAAGTGTAGAATGTAAGCGCCCACTATGAAAAGTGATAAAAATTACTACATTTAATGTTATCATATACAAAACGTACAATAAAATGCCAGTTATAAATTTTATGTATAAATGTGTGAACTGGTTATGAAATCTCCTTTTTAATTGTGGCTCCTTTTTTGTATGAGACAACTTTAAAATAACATAGAACGTTTTAGTCTCAACAAATTTTCCACTCTAACATTTGAATTTGAAATTTACACAGGCACATGGTTAAATTTGTATGAGAGTCTGTGTAACACAAATAAAAAGCAATTAAAATATTCTTTTTCTAAACTTGATGCGAATAAACTTTAACTTAAAATGTTGGTTTTTTATTTCAAATAAAAGAGAATATTGTTATTTTATATTTATATAAATTTTTTCAGGTTCAAGATCAAATGTTTTTACTTTAAAATAAAGTAAAAAACATTGGCACATTTGTTTCAAAAATTGATCTATATTCTCCATGATATACAGCTGTTTCGGGAAGAGTCACCAAGCCTAATCAGTAAGAAGAAAAAAATTTAAAAAAGAGAATATTTTTTGTTTTAATTTTTTTTTAAATATTTTATTTAAAAACACTTTTCAGGTCATACAATTTTTCATTTAGAACATTCTCTAAATATTTTATTTTTACCATTGAAAAAAAAAAAAAAAAACACTCGCGGAATCTGAGAACTATTTTATATTGAAAAATTTTTAAAACCTAAAAATATTTATTTTTGGTAAAAACCTTTAAAAAATTAAATGTTTAAAAAAAAATTTATTGTATTCCAAGAATCATAGATGTTTTATATATGAAAAACATCATGCAACATGAGACTTTTTCTATATGGCAAAATATTCAGATTTTTCGAATTTTCCTCTGTATGAAAATTTTACCGAGATGCTTTAAATGTCCGATATTAAAATACTTTTTTCTTTCAGAAAAATTCGTTGAGTAACGTTATATTGGTAAAATTTTCATAGTTGTTTTGATGTTTTTTTCTATTCCTAAGGAAAAATATAAAAGGTCATAAAAAAAGTTTAGACTGAGAACCCTTTGGAGGTTTTACTATACTAGGCTAGTACTTTTATCCTAACTTGAAATTGTGTGATTATTTTATCTGGCTTTAGGTCATGTAGTCATACATCTCCGATCACAGGGGAGATGTGTAAACATCTAGTAAATAAAGATTTTTTTATGGCTTTTTTTTTAAATCAAACAGAAAGCGTCATCTATGTATCACTTATAGCCATTAACTGCAGGGGTCTGTTAATATCAAAATATTTATTTATTATTTATTATTTCAATTTTTAATTTTTTAATTTTAATTTTTTATTTTTCATTTTTCATTTTTTATTTATAATTTTTCATTTTTCATTTGTTATTTTTAATTTTTATAGTTGTTTTCTATGCGGCCTTTCCAAATTAAAATGTAAAAATAAAATATACGAGCTCGAATATTTTATTTTTACAATTTTTAATTTTTTAATTTAAATTTTAATTTTTTTATTTTTCATTTTTTATTTTTTATTTTTCATTTTTCATTTTTAATATTTTATTTTTTATTTTTAATATTTTAATTTTTAATTTTTAATTTTTAATTTTTAATTTTTAATTTTTAATTTTTAATTTTTAATTTTTAATTTTTAATTTTTAATTTTTAATTTTTAATTTTTAATTTTTAATTTTTAATTTTTAATTTTTAATTTTTAATTTTTAATTTTTAATTTTTAATTTTTAATTTTTAATTTTTAATTTTTAATTTTTAATTTTTAATTTTTAATTTTTAATTTTTAATTTTTAATTTTTAATTTTTAATTTTTAATTTTTAATTTTTAATTTTTCATTTTTAATTTTTAATTTTTAATTTTTAATTTTTAATTTTCCATTTTTCATTTTCCATTTTCCATTTCTAATTTTTAATTTTTAATTTTTAATTTTTAATTTTTAATTTTTAATTTTTAATTTTTAATTTTTAATTTTTAATTTTTAATTTTTAATTTTTAATTTTTAATTTTTAATTTTTAATTTTTAATTTTTAATTTTTAATTTTTAATTTTTAATTTTTAATTTTTAATTTTTAATTTTTAATTTTTAATTTTTAATTTTTAATTTTTAATTTTTAATTTTTAATTTTTAATTTTTAATTTTTAATTTTTAATTTTTAATTTTTAATTTTTAATTTTTAATTTTTAATTTTTAATTTTTAATTTTTAATTTTTAATTTTTAATTTTTAATTTTTAATTTTTAATTTTTAATTTTTAAATTTTAATTTTTAATTTTTAATTTTTAATTTTTAATTTTTAATTTTTAATTTTTAATTTTTAATTTTTAATTTTTAATTTTTAATTTTTAATTTTTAATTTTTAATTTTTAATTTTTAATTTTTAATTTTTAATTTTTAATTTTTAATTTTTAATTTTTAATTTTTAATTTTTAATTTTTAATTTTTAATTTTTAATTTTTAATTTTTAATTTTTAATTTTTAATTTTTAATTTTTAATTTTTAATTTTTAATTTTTAATTTTTAATTTTTAATTTTTAATTTTTAATTTTTAATTTTTAATTTTTAATTTTTAATTTTTAATTTTTAATTTTTAATTTTTAATTTTTAATTTTTAATTTTTAATTTTTAATTTTTAATTTTTAATTTTTAATTTTTAATTTTTAATTTTTAATTTTTAATTTTTAATTTTTAATTTTTAATTTTTAATTTTTAATTTTTAATTTTTAATTTTTAATTTTTAATTTTTAATTTTTAATTTTTAATTTTTAATTTTTAATTTTTAATTTTTAATTTTTAATTTTTAATTTTTAATTTTTAATTTTATAATTTTTAATTTTTAATTTTTAATTTTTAATTTTTAATTTTTAATTTTTAATTTTTGATTTTTAATTTTTAATTTTTAATTTTTAATTTTTAATTTTTAATTTTTAATTTTTAATTTTCATTTTCAATTGTTCGTTTCTCATTTTTTATTTTTAATTTTTAATTTTTAATTTTTAATTTTTAATTTTTAATTTTTAATTTTCGAATATGTTATTACATATCATAATTTTTTCACCAATACAATCATAAGTCACACCGATTTTGTCTTACGGCTTACATGCTACGCTTTTTTTGTGATTGTATTGTGAAATAGAAATTTAGAACCCTGCGCGTATAGATGTTTACACATCAATAAAAAAAAACTCAATAAAATTAAATTTTTGATTTGTTTTTTTTTTTAAATAATTTTCTTTATTCTTTCCAATATTTCGATTAGCCTCGCTAATCATCTTCCGGGATACTTTATCTTATATATTATAATTTGGAGTTGAAAACATCTGTATTTATCGGCAATCTTCTTTCAACTTGAAATTTTTATAAAAGTCTTTCGAATTCTTAAAATTTTTCTATATTTAAATATTCTTAAAATTTAAAATTTTAAAATTTTTAAAATTTCTTTTATAGAAAACTTTTTAGATTTTAAGAATCAGAAAAATGCTTGGGTACGAAAAGGTGCTTGGAATAAGGAACTTTTTTATACAAATATTGGTTCAGAATTAATGAATTTTCTATATGAAAAAGTCCACTTTTTAGTAAATTTTTCCATATGAAAAACTGATCAGAATTTAAGAATATTTTCAAAGAAAAACGATTAATAGCTGAAAAATTTTCCTTAAAATCTCGGATTTTAAATACAAAAACGTGTTCAGAATTTGAGAAGTATTCTACAGATACTAAGGCTGAGAATCTGAAAAATTTTTGTGAATTTGGTAATTTTTTATCTGAATAATTGTTCGCAATTAGTGAAAACTCAAGGCCTAGTTAACCACGCGTAACGGTATCGGCACGAATGAGGTGATTCAACCTGTCTTATGAAAAACACATACAAGTGCTTACCCAACTTAAGCTAAATGTATCGTATCGTTAGCTTCTGTTGATTTTAGATTTTTCCTACGTTTGTACGTGATATTTGTGAACAGCTGATAAAGTCTGGTTAATTTTACACAGCAACATGCTGGTATGTTTTTTACGTTCTATAGTTGCACTAAATACCAACGTTATGATACGATACGGTTACATTTTAACAACGTGTGGGTAACTAGGCCTTCAAAATTTTCCTTACAAAAAAGAAAACGCTAAGACTCTTTTCTATACGAACAAAAAATGAGCGAGTACGATAACTTTTCTTTTCAAAAAATTGCTCAGAATTTTAATATTTTTTTTTATACGAAAAAGTCATCAGAATCAGAATCCAAAAATTTTTCTATACAGAAAAATGTTCACAATCTAAACATATTTGTAGACGAAAGAGTGTTCAGAAGCTGCAAACTATTCTGGGCAAAAATTCTCAGTATCTGAATATTTTTACAGACGAAAAAGTTTTCAGTATCTGAACATTTTTTCAGACGAAAAAGTGTTGAGAATGTAAACATTTTTCTATACGAAAAAGTGCTAAAATTTGGAAATTTATTTTATACGAAACAGCACTCAGATTCTAAAAATTTTTTTGGATGAAAAAGTGCTCGGAAGCTGAATATTAATCTAGACGTAAACGTGTTCAGAATCTGAACAATTTTCTAGACGAAAATATTTTAGAATCTGAACATTTTTCTATACAAAGAATTGCACAGATATTTTACATTTTTCTAGATGAAGAAGTGTTCAGAAACTAAATATTATTTTGGACGAAAAATTGCTCTGTATCTGAACATTTCTCTAGATAAAAAAAATCCTCCGTATCTTAACATTTTTTTAGAGTATATAAACCTTTTTCTACATAGAAAAGTGCTCAGACTTGCATTGTTTTTCTACACGAAAAAGTGCTACGATTCTGAACGTTTTTCGGGATAAAAAAGTTCTAAAAAGATGAAAAAAATGTTAAGCATCTGAACATTTTTCTATGTGAAAATGTGCTCAGATTTTTATAATTTTTCTAGATTTTAACATTTTTCTAAGCGATTTTAATTTTTCTTATAAAAAAGTGCTAAAAATTTTAATATTTTTCGGTACTCTACATCTATATGAAAAAGTACTACAAATCTGAACATTTTTCCATTACTAAAAAGTGCTCAGAATAGTACTGTAGTGCTCAGAATAGTACTACACCCAGAAAGTACTCAGATTTTAACATTTTTCTATAGGAAAAATTACCCAGAATACGAACATATTTTTAGACGAAAAGGTGCTCTAAAGTCGGAAATTTTTAGGATGAAAAGGTGTTTTGAAGCCAAAAATTTTTCTAGATAAAAAAATCAGAATCTGAACAGTTTTCTATACCAAAAAATGCTCAGAATATGAGAATTAATCTTTACCAAAAAGTGCTCAGAATCTGATAAGATTTCTATATGAAAGCGTGTTGAGAATTAACAAAATTCTTGACGAGATAGTCTTTAGAATCTGAGAATTTTTCTTTATGAAACGAGGTCAGAATCTGAAAATTTTTTTATAGGAAAATGTGCCCAGAATATGAATTTTTTTCTATACGAAAATGAGCTCGGACTCTAAAAAATTTTCTAAACGTAAAAGTGCTCAGAATCTGAGATTTTATCTAAACAAAATAGTGCTTAGAAATTTCTCTACAACATGAAAAATTGCTCAGAATTTTAAATTTATTCTATAAGAAAAAAGTCCAGAATATGAAAAGATGTCTGCTAAGGTCTGTAAATTGTTTTAGAAAAATTACTCTGAGCTCACATAGATTTCATATACGAAAAAATCCTCAGAATCTGCAAATGTTTCAATACAATTTCTATAGAAAAAATTCTTCACATTCAAAAGTTTTTTTTTTGTATATAAAAATGAAAAGTAGTGGTATTTAAACGTTTTGTATGAAAAGTTTTTTGAATCTGAGAATTTAATCGTCGATTAAGTCATTAGGATCTGAGAGTTTTTCTATACAGAAAATTCTTTGGCTCTTGATATATATATATATATTTTTTTTTTAAATACGAATTTTATATAAGTATAAGTTTGCGAAATCCATCAACAGTTAAAATTTGTTTACATTACTCATTATTAACGATTCCTTCTAAATAAAGTTTTCTAAACCTTTTAGATTTTTTTTTTTCAAATATATTTATATTTATTTAATAACTGTTGAATTTTCCTTGATAATATATTGACATATATTGACTTCCTAAAACGGATATGGTTTTATAATATGTATATCCTTTTTATTTTTGACCGGATATGGGTGTTGTTGGTGTTAGGGTTTTATTTGTTATTATTGTCCTTAATAATGCCAAATTATTTTTATATCAATTTCATTGAAAGCTTTTTCCCTTTTTCCCTTTATCCCTTTTTATTTTGTTGGGTTCATTTCATTTCTGTTATAATATCAATACATTAAGACTCGGTTTATTTTATTACTACACATGTCAAAATCGTATGTTGAATATGCTTAACCTTCACTCGGCAAATGTTAGTATTCAAAAAATATCTGCCATACCGTATCATAAAATGATTAATTTTTTTTTAAGAGGAGTGTTCTTTAAATACAAAAAAAAAAAAAACAATAAGAAATGAAATGGACATGATATACAATTTTCAATCGCTATTTTGAAATTAGTAGATGTTATAATTGTAACAAACCCCATGAAAAATGACTTTGAAAAATATCATGTTAAATAATATGATTTGACATAACTAATTAACTGAGAGGACATACCTATTAGTGTTCTTAGTTTACACGATAATATCTTAATATATAGTTACGCTCTCATACTCATTAACTATATAATGCCATATGATTAATACTTAATTTCTTAAAAAATTATTACTCATTCGTTTAAGTATTAATATTTATAATCAGTAGCATAGCTTAGAATTTACATGCACACATATTTGTCTAAAAATGTAACTTTTCTGGAAAAGTGCCTGTTTTAAAAAAGTACTTTTTCTAAAAAAGTACATTTTCTAAAAAAGTACATTTTATAAAAAAGTATTTTTTATAAAAAAGTGCCTTTTATGAAATGGTATCTTTTATAAAAAATTATCTTTTATAACAGAGTACTTTTTTATTGAAAGGTATTTTTATAAAAGAGTACCTTTTCTAAAGGAGTACCTTTTCTAAATAAGTACCTTTTATGAAAAAGTACCTTTTATAAAAAGTACCTTTTGTAAAAAATACCTTTTATAAAAATGTACCTTTTATAAAAAAGTTTTTTTTTTTTTATAAAAAAGTGCCTTTTATGAAAAGGTATCTTTTCTAAAAAAGTATCTTTTATAAAAGAGTACCTTTTCTAAAAAAGTACCTTATATAAAAGA